>OV170223.1:11918060-12569137 GCA_921882275.1 Brenthis ino | reverse complement strand
TAACAATATTGTAATTTTAATTTAGTTGTCATTTAATTGTAAATAAACAATGAAAGAATGTGGCTTCCTTACTCCAGTCGAGTATAACACTCAAAGTTCAGTGTTCCTTAATATTTTCATTTTTGGATATGGTTTTCGTTCAGGTTTTTCAAACAAAATTTTTATGCAATTATAATTTTAACAAAAATAAATTATATCTTGCAAATAACAGTTTTAGTAAATTTTAATTAAAGTACTTATAATTTATTTCACTGATTTGTAATTTATTTTATAAACATTATTTTAAAAACAACTTCACTGAGTAGTCGTGCTATCACTCAAAGTTGAGTGTTAACACTCAAAGTTTAGTGTTAACTTGAGTTAAGAAACTTCTGATTATTTTCTGTAGGTTAGTAATCGAGTGTCTTCGAGTGGCATAAGAAATACGGCAACGTCGCATATTTCCATCAGATTTTCGAGTTTCGCGTGTCGTCGAGTGTCGCGTTTTTCGAGTTTTTCGAGTGTCGCGTTTCGCGTTTCTTCGCGTTTTTGTGTCTCGTTAGTCACTTCCGCTCGGGATTAACTACTGTTAATAGTTTGGTTGGTTTGATTAATTAAAATTTTAACGAAAATACTAAACAAGAATGTGTATGTATGTATTCAGCCCTTTTTAACGTCCCACTGCTGGGCGCGGGCCTCCCTTTAATACGAGGGGGATCAGGCCATAGTCCACCACGCTGGCCAAGTGCGGGTTGGCGGACTTCACATGTCTTTCGAAAACTTGCTAAGTTCTCTCAGACATGCAGGTTTCCTCACGATGTTTTCCTTCATCGTAAGGCAAGCGGTAATCATGTTAGAAATGATTCGCACATGAAAATATCAGAGGTGCGAGACCCGGGATTTGAACCCGCTTCACTCGGTTTCCCAAGCGAGCGCGTTACCACTGGGCTACCACTGCCTCAAACAAGAATAAATATAAATAAATATAAATATGTTGGGACATTAACACACAGCACCATCTACAGTAGTTCTATGGTAAGCTACAAGGCCTGTGTTATGGATACCAGATAGTTGATACACTACACATATATAACTTTAAATACGTACATATTATAAATATAAACACCCATGACTGGAGTACAAATATTCGTGCTCATCACACAAATGAATTCCCCCAGCGGGACTCGAACCCGTGACCTCTGGCACAGCAAGTAGGGTCACTACAAACTGAGCCAAATGTGTCGTCGAAGAATATATAAGAATATGTAGGTATACGAACGTATTTTTAATAAACATTAAGAGATTAATCTTTAGAGATTAAAGATTCGTATCTAAACTACATTATAAAGTTTATTGTCTTGTTTATTTGAGCGCGCTAATCTCTGAAAGTACCGGCTTGTTTTTTTTGAAAGGTTATTTGATATGACGCTACTGTAACCTTTGGAGTAGAGTAACTACACATAAACTACGCGACCGTAAATACAAGCAAAAGCCCTAGCTTTTATAACCTATTATATGATAGACTTTTCGTTCGTTTTCCATTTTTCAAGTAGCATAGTGAAGCCGTTAGACATGATGTTGTATTTTATATCTAGAGAGTTCATGGACCAGATGCTGCGCGCCCGGATGATGATGCTAAAGGGTAGTTATTAACCAGAACATTAAATTGATATTAACATATCGCAAACGGTCATAAACCTCACTAGTGAATTTACTTATATCAAAAAGATATTAAATGTAAATTATGTAGGAACCAGATCTGTTTTAAATAAGCAAACATTTACATAGGACTAAGATTCGAACAATAAGCTTTAGAGGATGAGTCGTTAGTGTAAGGGTCTCTTGTCACTCGCATACGTTTCTAAAATTTGTTTAGTAATGTAATTTTATTGTTATGTAATTTACTTTTATATATAAATAAAAGCTGAGATTATTGAGTTATAATTTTAAAGTGAAACTTCTTTGCGTACATGAGAGTAAATTTCAAGGTCACGTCACGAAAAACCGTCATGGTTGCCATAGTAACCGCCTGCATTAGGTTGCCATTGTAACCTTTCTGACTATCTGAAAAATTATATATATAAAAAAAGTTAGTATTTTCGTTTTTTTATAATAAGGTTGGATCTGTTATATCCGATAAAAAGTTCTTTACTATAATTTTTAGTTCTTTTAAATCGTATTTCCTCGATGTAGAAAGTCAATAAAGTTAACAACACACAAAAATTACGATATTAAGTAAAGAGAATAGACTACATATGAAATAAATAAATGTCAACAAGATTTCCTTTCAATAAAATGATGGTGGATAAAGCCGTTTCGTGCGAGAGACCGTTTTAAAAATAGTACCTATAGGACGCCTTACAATATGGAAAATCGATAACTTTAAAAAGATGGCTGACTAGTCAATTTGGGCAATCGTCAAGCTAATAAAAATTGTTTAGACGGAAATAACAATAAGAAGTGACATGTTTAGTTTAGTGGCATATATAAGACTAGCATTGCCCGCGGCTCCGCCCGCGTTCAGATGACCAAAAACCAAATTCTTAGGTTTTACATATTAGTATACTCTTACATAGCAGTTTTTGTATTTTTTCTCAGAAATGAGAAATTTTCCCGCGGTAAAAAGTATCCTATATGTTGAACCGGATAACCAGCTATCACCACACCAAATTTCATCAAAATCTATCCAGTCGTTTCTCTGTGATGCGGTAACAGACAGACAGACAAAAATTCTAAAACCTATAGATTCGGCCTCTGTATCGATAAAAATGTCTATTTCAATAAGATTTACCAAAAAATATTTAATGTACAGATTCGGCTTGGTTACAATTTTATTAAATGTATAGAAGTGGTATATTTTACTAGCGATAGTGATTTTAGAATGTTGCCTAGAATAAACTCTAAGATTCGAGGTGGTTGGCATTTTGTGGTTTTTGGTTTTGCAACGGACCGCAGAAAGGTGGCATATTAGAAAAGTTTGCAAAGCTTTCAAATCCTTTATTGTAAAATATTCTTCGGCAATGATGGTCACCACCAAGAACACTTCACTTAATTATTGAAGAAATTAGAAATATATTCGATATTATATTCTTTAAATAATGTGAAAATTACAATCGTTATAGGCCATGGGTTATATACATTTTTAGCTAGCTTGATTCCCAATACAAACTTTCATCCCCATTTTCACCCCCGTAAATCATGGTTTCCGGGATAAAAATTATCCTATGTCCTTTCCAGGGTCTTAAAATATCTTCTTACCAAATCTCATCTAAATAGGTTCAGTAAATCCAGAGATTACCCCCTACAACGTCACAAACTCACAAACTTTACCTCTTTAATCCCTCAACGACCGCAGGCACGTCGGCGTTACAGTTAACAATAGATTTCTGAGAAATTTAATTAATTTCTTAGAAATTTACCTGAGGTGTTATAATATTAGTATAGATTATAACCTAACAGTGTAATAATAAAACATAGAAATTAAAGAGCTTCTAACCTTTTCTTATAACGTTTGAAAGCTGTAGAGCTCAATTGAATTTATTATGAAAGTGCTTTCATGTGCGCCTCCACTAATAATTAATTTCTTAATGAAATCGCTACTTGAGATATACATAATATGTATAAAGCTTAGCATTGCCGAAGACAATGCATTACTCTAGAATCGATCAGAAAATGAATTTTAAGTTTTACAATAAAACAAATACCTAAATGAAATAATAATTCCCTTATATTATGTCATTTGTACAAATACAGAATTGGCATGTACTATTATTTACCATCGCTTGTATTTACTTTTCGACCCTAAAATATTGCCTTTTTTATTCACACCTGCCAGTAGAGACCGCACAAATAATGGTATCTATAGGTACATATTATAAAATTGTAACTAAGCCGAATCTACATTAAATATTTTTTGGAAAATCTTATTGAAATAAACATTATTATTGATATAGAGGCCGAATCTATAGTTTTTAGAATTTTTGTATGTCTGTCTGTTACCGCATCACGGGAAAACCACCGGATAGATTTTGATGAAATTTTGTATGATAATAGCTGGTTATCCGGATCAACATATAGGATACTTTTTAATGCGGGAAAATATCTCATCTCTGAGAACTGTATACTAAACTTTAAAACGTAAGTAGGGACAAACCCGAACGAAGCCACTTTGTCCGTATGACCTTGGAGACTAATTTAAATAATATTGCATCTTAAAAACATTAATGTGTACATTCATTTAACTTTGAAATTTAATACGATTGAAATATGCAAAATCTTCCAAATAACATGTAAAAATAAGATTTTACCTATGAATATTTTTGTACTTTCAACAGTAACATTGTTATGTAATATGTAAATATACCGCTATTTATTATGACGATACCAATAATTATGACGACATTATCGAAATAAATCGTTATTGCTTAACTGTATGACGATGACAGTACAGATTCAATAAGCCGACATTTCTATTCCCACTTTTTATCTGCATCAAGAGTTTACCACTTATACCTTTAAATATAATTTAAGAAATAATATAAAAGCTTGGCAAGCTTGGCTTGGCTTGGCTTGGCCGTATCGTTACTACAAGAACTATTATAAAACAGTAAGGTAAAAAACAGTGAATAAATTTTTCACCTTACTCCCATGTGACGGTAGCGAAACGGTCAACCACAAATTTTGACCAAAGTGTAGAGTTTGTAAAGTTAGAGCTTGTAGAGTTATGGCGTGTAGAGCTAGAAGCTTGGCTCTACATGAGATCTGATAATTTTTAACAGTTCGAGCCATATGGTCTCGTCTTGACAATATTTTACATGAAAATGTTTTTGGTGGGATTTCACTCGCTGCCTTGGTACGCCCATGAATATACGTATGAGAAAAAGTATAAATTAATACATTCTATACAGTTCGCAATTTTTCAGTCAAAATAGCAAAATCGCTTAGGTAATATTATTTATGTAATACCTTTTCATCTAATCATGTTTCATATTAATGCGCGTTGTGGTTATACGTAGTAATTCCCATTTGGCACGCATCCGAGATACAGTTGCGGACTTTGTTCTTAAGAAGAACCAGCAAACATGTTTCATAAAAATGCCGATTTATGTCGTAGCCTTATATAGTATAAAGAACTGTAATTATATGTTAAAAATAATAATTTAACGAAGTAATTATTAAGTCTACAGTTATTTTACTTACCAACATATTATAATAAAATTAATTATTTACAATAAAGGAAATTACAAATATAATTAATTATATATCCAGAACAAATGTACACTTAATTATTACTGTACAAGTCATGTCCGTTTAACTGCCTCTGTGGTGTAGTGGCTAGCGAGTACGGCTGCACACCCGGAGGTTCTGGGTTCGAGTCCCGGGTCGGGCCTAGTTTAGTTATTGAGTCTTTCTGTATAGTTGGCCTCAGTAACAGCCCGGAGTTGGGAAGTTGGCGGTGTTTCACCCCCGTGCCTCGGAGAGCACGTAAAGCCGTCGGTCCTGCGCCTTAACTCTCACCGGTCGTGTCGAGCAGTCGTCCCACCGGAGTATGAGAGTGACAGGAATAGAGAATGCGCTTGTGTCTGCGCGTACACTTGTGCACTATAATATCTCCTGCGCAGTTGGCTCGTCTCAATGAGATTGGCCGCCGTGGCCGGAATCGGTCAGGAGAACATCATCATCATGTCCGTGTGGAAAAGTGGTAAGAATGCTAGCCGCTTTAGTTTAATGTACATTTTGTTTATTTTTAATATGTCTGTTTAAATAAAATAATATTTAATTTAACTTCTCTATTAAAAGATATTGACCATGAATTAATACCGACAGCTTCTTAGATTTAATCTTGCAGGATTAATCTTTCTAAAGTTACACAGAAACACTTCGCTTTAAAAGCTAGACTTGCTAGCGTTGAGATAAATGATGAATGCAAATAGTTTTGCAACGAAATGAGTAGTTAAAATAAAGCATTTTATATTTTGTGCATCTAGAAAGCCCAATCAAATAAATTCTGAAATTGTAATTTAAAAGACTGAATTTTTTGTCTAAGCCCCTTTGAAGTGTTCTGTTCAGTCTGTCTCTCAGTCCCCGACAAGGGCATAAAAATGTTATTTTTTTGAATTAATTCAATATCAATGGAAAATGGAGAAAAACATTTCATCTTGAAGTTGGAGATACCCGAGTGACTGAGCCCTTAAAAAGAGAATAAAAATATGATCATGATCACTATATTAAATTAATATTTCGAGATAATATTGAGAATATTTTATTGTCACAATCAATGGTAAATTCATTTAAGAGTTGTTTACATAATACAGTGTATTTAAAGTAAACTTTTTCAGTACTTTCAGAGCCAACTGTAAAAAATAAAATGAAAAAGGCAGGCAGTTATTGTATAAAACCAAGGCGCGCTTCCGTTACTTGTCTCTTTTTGTTTCAATGTGAATAGAAAATAGCGATTGTATTCATTCAAACACGGTTTCAAATTTGAAAATATTTTATCAATAGAATTATATTTTAATAACAATAAATAATATAGAAATTACACTTTGAAATTTAAATTTTACATCTATTTTATTTTGGCACCAACTTTTTGTCGTCCAAATCTGTCTTTAGACCAAAAACTATTTCATTGCTCTTTTAGAATTCAGTAGGTACCTACTCGTAACTGTAAATTTAGTATGCATTGTCAAACTACAATTTTCCTCTTGCAATGAAACTTTAGATTTTTAATTATACAGTTAAAGCTCGAGTAGACTGGTTGGTTTGACTGGAACAATTTTCCAATATTGAAAGTCTGTAAAACTGTTTAATCCTTCCTATTAACAAAAGGTTTTATTAGTAACGACTAAAAATGTTAAAAAGGGGAAAAATAAACAGAAATTAGGTATTATATTACTTGTGTATAATATCTATGATCTATCTGTATATATTAAGTTATAGTTATCATTTATAACATCGTTAGTTGTTCCAGAGATTAGTTTGTAGATACTCAAATATAAAAAGAAACCGATTATTATTTTCACATTTCAGATAAATAGAACTATAAATATAAACAATCATAAACTCGACTTGTACGTTAGTTTAAATAAATCAGAGATACTTCGAAGACAGCAATTTACCGCTTGACGGTTCAATTTGGCGGCTTATGGAAGTTATATTTGTTAATACTTGTAGATTGCCATTATTGATAATACAACATGATGATGAAAAGGCCTTTACCACGCTTTTGGTTTTGTAAGCTGTCATTCATTACACAAACTATATCTTAATTAATCAAAGGATTTAAATTGATATTTCAAGATTTACGCGAATATTTGACATTTTAAATAAAACTATCTTTTCGTATCATTTTGCTGATTTATTTAGATTTTTGGTTCCTGACGTTTCGAATGCTTTACAGCAATCACGGTCAAGGGAGCTGGGAGAGACTAAGGTTATAGACGTCTTAAAGGCGTTATATACTTGTTACAGACAGTGCCTATCCACTTTTTTACAAAAATGATATCAAAAATTTAAAAAATGGCATTAATGTATAAGCTTACAATATTTTTCGATTTTAATTCTAAACATTTTAATTTTTTTAATAAGTATTATAGTTAAATAAAGCAATATTATTTATATAGTTTTGTAAAACAACTGCTTCTATAATCTTACGACGATATATCTCAAAAACTAAACTAGATATCGAAAACAATATTCTTCATTTTCGTTTTATCTTTGATTCATTTAACAATATTCCTCGTCAAATTGCGGTACCATGGAAACCTTAGTGTCGCCCAAGTAACTTAGGAATGTCGTAGCTCTCTATAAGTGAAATAGATCAATACTTTTAGAGATCGCCTCCCATATCCAATAATTAAATTTTAAATACTTTATTTTTTTTATACTTATACTTACTTTATTTTATTACTTAAATAGTCACGGTGTATTTTTTTGTTTCGGTCACTTGTCAATTAATCTTTTTATTAGATACCAACGAGTATACACTGCGTGGGAATCGAACCTTTTAACTTTAGTGTAAATGGCGCTGACAGTCAAATATTCTGTCTTACCCCTTCTCACTGCATATTTGAGTTATATTTTTTAAAATGCCATTAATAAATGAATAAATGTATATATGGTAATTCTAAACAACCTAAAAATGTAAATATTCCATGCATATGTATGAAATTTTTAATTTAAAATTGATATCCACTTTAATGAAAGATGCATATTCGTACACTCCTATATCTGTATTTGAATACATTATAATAACTCCCATTCACGTTCCGACTAACCGACGGATCGTTTTTCAGGAATTCTCGACTGAAAGGCGTACCTGGTGTGTAAGCAATACTAAATTGATCTAAGTCGGGTCGTATTTAACGTGAGTGTAGTGTATTAAAAACTCATTTGACGACTATCGTTTATTTAAAAATTGTTTGACGATTATCATGATCCATGTGAAGATTGAATTCACATGGAATTGCCGTTTGTAATCCTACTCAGACCATTGCCTCAATTTTATACAAACTAAGTGTGGCATCAGATACCTACTGCCACTCGACACGACGAACTTGATAAAACGAAAGACTAAGAATAGATAGGTAGCTGTAAAACGAGATAGCAATTACGGCCAAAGAAAATTCTTTTAAGTACAAAATAAGAAAATCACCTTGTTAATAGCAACAAAAAAATACAATTTTATTTAATATCAATTGAAAATGGTAATGATTATTAATTATACAAAGATAAAAGTGATGATAATAAATGCCTTAAGGAGTTTCAATTAAACTCGAGATAATTGAACTATTTAATGACTGTTCTTAGTTAATATACTATTTTTAAATTTCATGCAGATGCATTTTGCAGTACTTTTGACTAACTTGAAAAAAAGTAAGTACTCAATAATTGAAGTGTATGGTTTTGTGCAAAAAAAACTCGCTATGTTCGCCAATTAGGATATAAGATTCCAATTTAAATATACTGCACTAAGAAGTCATTTAAGAGTCCCGATAACTGCCAAACGATTTGTAAATAAAGATTTTTTTAAATTACAATATTATACAACTGCATATATTCTTTAAATATGTATATATACTTTTAGTAATGATTTTCACCAACGCAAGTTAATATATATAATAATGTAGGTATATCAGTTTTGAAATTCATAGAATGTAACAAGAAAAAAATAAAAAATGGTGCCTATCTTTAAGTATAAAGAAGTAATGGATTAAAGGAGAACCTTTATGAAATATATCCTTTGTCTCTGAAATTGAGTACGCTGAAATATGTAAAGCTTTTGTAGAGATTTTATTTTTTTATTCTGTTAGAAAAAATATTAAATAAGTATTAACAACTTATTCTTATATTCATCATCTAAGAAACTGATTATTAAACCGTACAACTTCATTTAAGATGTATTGAACCTTTTTCATCCAAAAACGTTTTATTTTTTCTTGGCGCAATATCTTTAACGGTCGTCTGTTTTGAAAATAATTAATCTGTATCATTGCTCGTAACATTTTTAATTAATGAATCTGTCAGATTTCCTCCAAAGGGAGTTACTTCTTCTGAAGGAACTTCTCAAGAGCCGTTGTCTTTAAATAATACACAAATAAAAATTTATATTCACTTTAGTAGTAATTGATTTTGAGTTTCTTTATTCTTTTGTGATCTAATAAATACGTTAACACTTTATTAGTAGTTCAACTGACGTGTACTAAAACAGAATTATGTATACTTTTTATAAATGCGGGTGGGTAGTCTTTGAAATTTAAATATTTTTTTAAGATTCTATTCTAAATAAACTTTATTAATAATCGACTAAAACATCAATTTAAAAAAGTTCTGCCTTTCTATTTGTGAGTTATTTTGAACATTATCCGCGCAAACTACTAGACAGATTTTGATAAAATTAGTATGCAATAGTATAGTATGTATGTAATAGTCAACATACTCGTACCTATAGGATAGTTTTTATCACAGAAAATGAACATGGTAAACGTATACTCACAACCATTTTGAACTTTGTATTATTAACTATGAATCAGTTAGTTTAAATACACAAAAATGATCGTTATTATATTGTATGTATCTCCCGTGTAGTCTCTCGAGATCGAATTAATCGTTTTAATTTCTAAAATACTAAACATAAAATTTTGCTTTAACGTCTACAATATTTATTTGTCCTACTTTTGGCGTGCCTCAGGGGTCCAGACAAGGACCTATTTTATTTGATACTGTTATTAATTACGCTATAAAATGTATGTATAATCATAAAATTATTTTTCTTTCAATAATAGCGTGTTTTAAGTTTTAGTTAGATTGAATAAGATCATCTTTATTTTTTCATTAATATACCAGTTTTTTATAGTAATAATTCTTCGGTTCCCTTAATATAAAACGCATAAAGAACAAAAACAATCAAAATTTTAATAAGCCAAAATTTGAAGAAGAAAATCGGTTTAAAATTATCTCAAACCTTTGCTTTTGAATAAAAGAACTACTGTGAGCATTGGTTGCCTAAGTATTCACAAAAATTACCGCTTTTTACTCCAAGATAAAACGGGTAATAAACACACAGAGTTCTAAATGCAGGTTCTTGAGAACAAATTTAAGTTTAAATGCTCTACTAAAATTAAATAGAGCTACTAAATTGTGTAATACTTTTTCAAAAAGTATTTCATGTCTTGTTAAGACCCTACCTAACCTACGTTTCAGATGTGTATTCTTTACAAGTTTGATGTTGATGAAATTACCAATTATATTTTTTATCTCGTATTTTACATTTCATTTTTCAATATATTAGTTATGCAGTTTTTGAGATTAACGTGCTCATATGTAAAGCAGATAGACAGGTGTTCGCCGTGGACATGTTACCTACTTTTGCCAATTAAGAACAGATTTTTAATATTATTTTTACGTACTTTTTAAAAATACATCAAGGGTTAACTTAGATAAATTTAAATTTCACTTCCGTTACTTGTCTCTCTTTTTACTTCTCTCTCTCTCCATTTGTGCAGTATACAGCATGGAAAAAATATATTTTTTTAGCTTTAATAAGTATCCTATTACAATCATAAATAATACTACAATTTACAAGAATATATTTGTAACGTATACATTTCGGTTCGTGCTTAATTTAATATCCTTCTTCTTACTTACTTCGCAAATATCAATTTGTGACAGTAGCGTTGTTCGTCGCTGCAATGTACGCTTAAAGACAACTGACGTGTTGATGAAATTTCTAAAGCCAAACGGGAGCTAAGTAGTTGTCGAACGTGACAAGCAAGTTTATGCGAGCTTTAGATAATATTTTAGGACTTAAAATGTTGAAATACGTAATAAGTATTCCTATCTATATAATATACACAACACTATTAAACTAGATTCTAGCTTGTTGATTAAAAATTACTTAAATACATTTTTATCTCAAAGGAAAGCTACTTCTTTAACAAACGAACATCGGTTTCTCTAATCTTTTGTGTTGTCAACACGGTAAAAAAAGTTAGGGCAAAAGCTATGTCTTTACATCTTTAGTCTTGGTGGAGCCTATAGGTAACAATAGAACTGTTAACAAAACAAAAAAAAAATATATGAACCGTTTTGATAGAAATGCCTTCATTTGGACGCTTGGTTAATCAGTCTGTTTTTGACATTTGCGTTCCTATATTATTCAAGCTAGAAAAGGATTTTTTTGTACGATTTTTATAAGGATATAGATACATCAACGTACGATAAATTGCGCACGATTCGTCTAATATTATAAAGAGGAAAAAAAAATTTTTTTTGTTTGTTTGTATCGAATAGGCTCCGAAACTACTGAACCGATTTACGTGAAATTTGGTAAGAAGATAGTTTGAGACCCTGGAAATGGCATAGGATAGTTTTTATTACGAAAATCATACCTTAAGGAGGTGAAAATGGAGGTGAAAGTTTGTATGGGGAAGCAACCTAGGAACGAACCTGAGCGAAGCGAGGGTAAGTTGCTAGTATCTGATATTTGGGAATTTTTTAGTTTCTCTTTTTATTAATTCATGAATAAAAACAGAAATGAAAATTATGTATTTAATTTATGTATAATGAGTATTTATATTCCTGTTTTTGTAACTTTACGTATAGATAGTTTAAAATATTTTTAAAATGATACTATATAAATAGGTCAGATTAAACCTATGTGGTATGTCAACCGCCGCGATTTTTATATTTTTAAGGCTCACATGAGGAACTATAAAAAATATAAAAATCACAGAGGAGGAGGAAGAAGAGAGGAGGAGTATGTATGAATAGAGGACAGGTAATATGGTGCTCTAAAGTGTCACGTTTCCGAGATATTTTGAGGTAAGTTTTGCCATAGAAGAAATATGACAATAATTTAAGATGAAGTAATTACGTATTTATAAGCGCTTTTAAAGTGTAGATCAGGTTGATTTACCTATTTAATATAAGAAAGTTACAAGCAAGCAAAATATTAAAAATATATATTAAATTTTATAAGTCCAATCAAGATTGAGCGCGGTCCAAATTACTTTTTCATAGCCCATTTACTAAGATATTTTCTGAAGCCGCTTCTGAAAATATTATTCAAATTTTTGATTACAGGGTAACCTTCATTAACAGTTACTATAAAAATTCAATTATTGTTTGTTACACAATATTTCCAATGAATTCTAAGAAATGAAGGAATGCATAAATTCTAAGATAATACAGATCATTTTATTGTAAAAAAATTATAAGATTCATTGCAACAATTCTTTTCAATATACATAAATATTAATAGGCATTCGTCAACAAAAGTGTTCACATTTAAGAAAATATGAGCATAAAACCAAGATGGTTGAAATTCCAACATAAGCGTTCCAAGTACTGCGACGATAACAGCTTATCTCGAGTTGGTACTAGTTTAGTAAGAGTAGCAGCAAGTAGGTAAGTAAAATTCTATGTGTTATCTATGAACTTTGTTTATTTTTTTTTGCCTCAAGCCTTAGCTGTTTATTTTGGACACCATATTTATACAAACTAACGAAAAACAAACATGGAGTAAAAGGAGGTCGTACCTAAAGGGTAAAGAGGAATTTCTTTATAGAAATTGCAAACAAATATTCTTGGGTTTTATTTTGTAGTGTACCTACTTTATATAAACAACCCATACACTAGTATACTAGATTACTAGATATTTTTTAAATATTATAAATATGAAAGTGTGTTTGTTTGTTTGTCCTTCTTTCACGTCGAAACGGATTGACGGATTGGCGTGATTTTTTCTGTTGAGATAGTCGGAGGGCCGGAGAGTGGCATAGGCTACTTTTTACCGCGGGAGATTATCTCACGGGAAACACGATATATAACCTAAAAAAAATATTTATGATCAGAATTATTTGAAACTTGTATTAAAACTCTTCAATATATAATTAAATAAATATACATTTCCGAAATTCAGCAAATAATATATGGATATATAGGGGATGAAAGTTTGTATGAAATCTTATATTTTTAGAGATTTTTTGTAGTTTTAACGCGAGTGGAATCGCGGGTTCTGCTAGTAATAAATAAAAACAATAATTTTAAAAAGGTTTACTATTAACTATTTTATATATCGTAACTAAAGGAAGCAAATTCTAAAATATGCATACTTGTTTCATATAATAAGAGATATAAGAGTCGAGAGATAAATATTTTATATTAAAATTGTATTGTATTCAACCCTTTTTAACGTCCCACTGCTGGGTACGGACCTCACATCAATACGAGGGGGGATAAGGGATAGTCCACCACGCTGTCAAAGTGTGGGTAAGCGGATTTCACATGTCTTTCGAAAACTTGCTACGATAATACAAGTGGTAATCATATTGGAAATGATTCGCACATGAAAATTTCAGAGATGCGGGACCCCGGATTTGAACCCGTTTCCCAAGCGAGCGCATCCACACACTGGGCTACCACAGCCTAAAAAATAGTATTACTATGAAATAATTTTATAGAAGCGTTTTGTGAATAGTTACGATAATCCCTTAAACATCGATTAAAGTAATTCGGTTAGTTAACATTCCACACTTCTTTCGGTTTCAGATCGGATTATAAGGTGATAGTGACATCCGACTCTGACAATAAATGATATAACACACGTAAAAACGTACAAAGTAACATATTTGTAATGTTAGTCTTATGAAATCCTAACGCTCTACATCGATACTAAACTTAGGCGTATAATAAATAATAATAATATGATATAGCCTTTTTTTAGATAAATTACGTACTAGTTAACACAAAACTTAATCTAAAAAAATCTGCAACTATTTTTCTGTTTGTCTATCGACAAAGACCTCTTCCAACCTCTTCTATTTTCTGTATGTCTCTGGCTTTCCTCGACCATTTTATAAAGGTTTTACTTTTCTTAGAAAAACATATCTGAATCCCTTCGAGAAAAGGATGGTACTGCCGTGTCCTTTTTTTGCTCGACTTGGCGGGGGCACTGCCGTGCCCCCCGATTTTTAAATATGTACGCATTACTTCTTCTATATTAGTTTAAGTACATTATGTTTAATAAAAGCGCTTTAATATTAAATAATACCTTTTACTCGCACTTTTGTGCTACGATGTCATAAAGGCTCTTTGAATGAACGTGATTTTTATATTCCTTTAACAAAATAGCTCACGTCGTAAAGTAATATTATCATTATAAAAAATATCTAGAAATTTGTGATCTTTCATGTACAACAAGTTATAAGCCCATAATGTAATCGTACAATTTTTATTTATCTATACATATAATAAAATTGTAACTCATTCGAATCTGTACATTAAATATTTTTTGGAAAATCTTATTGAAATAATCATTATTTTCGATACAAAGGCAGAATCTACAGTTTTAAGAATTTTTATCTGTCTGTCTGTTACCGCATCACAGAAAAACTACTGGAGGGATGAAATTTGGTATGGTGATAACTGGCTATCCGGGTCAACATATAGGATACTTTTTACCGCGGGAAAATATCTAATTTCTGAGAAAAAATACAAAAACTGCGATGTAAGAGTATACTAATATGTAAAACCTAAAAATGTGGTTTTTGGTCATCTTAACGCGGGCGGAGCCTCGGGCAATGCTAGTTTTAAATACGTTTACTTTCTATTACCATGATCTGAGAACCTATCGATGTACTTTACATGCTGCACTGCATAAGATATCCCATCGAATGCAGCGCAGTGCCAAGGATTACTTACCATTTAGTGATCTGTAAGCACATATTCAACCGTGGACCTGAGTTCTTTTATATGTAAAAATATTTCTTTACTTTATGAATTAGTTTTATTCATAAAATTCAAACAAACAGTATTCCAATTTTGCCTTATGCAATTGGGCAGAGAGTAGCTTGTGTAATTATAGAGCACCAATTTGTGCTATAATTTGTACTAACATTGCTTCAAATTAATTAATTACAAATATCATAAAAAACGATCTGGTACATTCAGCCTCTATGGTTCTATGATTAATTGTGGACTTCGTTTTCTCTGAAACGTCAGCTTGAGATAAAGAAAATTAATTGAATGTTAAGAATAATTGTACGTAAAAATGTTGTGCTCGATTTAAATTATTTAATGTAAGCAAAGAAATTTCTTTCTATACGTCAAGTTGTTTAAACATAATAGGTAATTATTTTATAAATTTTGTTTGGCATAATAAAGCAACCCGGAATATTATGTGAATGAAAAGAAAAATCTTGTGTTAAAGTTACAAAAAGATTTGTAATTTAATTTCACTTTTTTCTACAGTTATGAAGTAAAATTATAAAGTTGGAACGCTTTGTATATATTAAAAGTTCTAAACCAGTACATATTATTAGCTTCGTTATATTAAAAAAAAACTGTAAGTGGAATTACTTTTTGATTTACGTCACCAAAAGCAAAAGGTAAATCATTCAACTTTAAACATTGACATTAGGTAGATTTTAAAATATAAACTACATATATTTTCTTAAAGTAGTCCATACAAATTAAGGTACGCCTGCATAATTTTACTTCTATAATTAGAGTACATAAAAAGGCCACAGCTTCGGAGAACTCAAAACGGCACAGCTGACTGTCATGTTCGTTGCATGTGGTTTTTGAACTGACCGAGTATACTCTAGCACGTGTATACCCACTTTGAGAATGATAAAGATAATGGCATGGCTTATTTATTATAATTACTAATAAATAATAATCATAAATTAATCATTGTGACGTATCGATTAAATCATAGAAATGAATCATAGTCATAGAGCAGACCAAGTGTTTCTTTGCCAGTCGTCAGCTAAAACTGGCGAAAAGGCACGACAGAGAAAAATCTAATGTGCGGCTTCTTCCGTATTAATTGAAATACGATTAATGAAGATAGGTATTTATAACCATTTTACATTCCATGTATTGGCCGCACATTCGCTTTCTCTCTTTCTGTAGAGTGGTCAATTTCATGAGGGTTATTTCTCAGTTCATTCTCTAAGTCTATGCATTGAATACACAAGATGCCAATAGGTCAATTTATCATCTGTCAATATCTAATAGTTTGGGGTCCCGAGCTATGTGGACCCTTTATTCTTTTGCCAGGCGAAATATATTTTTTAAATAATATAACATAAAAACAAACGATCGATCGAGCTATCCAGGGGGGTTGTCACCAAAAATTTGCTCTAGACTATTTTTTATTAAAAGTCCTCTAGCATGGAGATATTTTGGTATAACAATCCTTTTATCTATATTTTGATATTTGGTTGGTTCCGGAATGTTTTCATAGACAAACAAAGAATCTCTTGAACAAATCTCGACGAAACTGGGAATAATATGAATTTCATACATTTTTTGGCAGAAGAGAATTTCATTTATTTCAAGAGAGCCATATTTCACTTGTCACAGGTACATATAGCTATAATGAAGTTTCTGTGTGATAACTAATAGCTATAGCAAAATTCTAATATAGACGGTTATATCTATAATCAATGATGAAACTATTTCGATTTACACTCTATTATTCCTGGGGTCGACATAAAAAAAATCGAACACTTTCTTACCACTACCTATTGGAAGCTTTTGATAATAACCTGTCAGTGACTGCCGAACCACAGGTGGCTCGGTTAACAATTGAATTCTTAGAAATTAACCGCGAGGTGATAATAATTCATCGATTCTTGTTACTGCACACTACGTGGATAAGAAATATATTACATACAAGTAAATTATGAAAGCTGTTTTTCAAGTTGATTTTGTAAAATAATGCTTACTTTTATAACATTTTTACTCTGCCTTTTCAACGAACCTGGTATATTCCGTGACGCGTCTAATAAATTAATGGCGTCAGGCGTGCTGAAATAACCTGAGCTTTAAGTTTCCAACGCCTTTTCTTTCATAAATTTGTGTCAAGATATTTTCTTTCATTGTTGATAATAAAATTTATTATACGCCCGAAGTAAATTAAAAATAATATATTTTATTAAAGCTAGGAGCTTTACTTAGGCCTTTGGACGTGAAAGGTAACGAACGAGATTTGTCAAAATATTATAAAAACATTCCACTGAAATGAATATGTTAAACCTAACGATGAGCTGTTAGCTGTTTTACAAAGGATAATTTATCCTTTGTTTTTAAAAGGGGAACGTCAAAGTTAGATTCATTGTTTGTAGATAAATTTTTACCTTGGAATATTTTATGAATTTAGCAAACTTTATCATTTTATATTCATATTTAATATTAAATATAAATAAATAAATATAAATATGTTGGGACATTAACACACAGCACCATCTAGTTCCATGGTAAGCATCGAGGCCTGTGTTATGGATACCAGAAAGTTGATACACTACACATAAATAACTTTAAATGCATATTACATATTATAAATATAAACATCCATGAATGGAGCACATTCGTGCTACACAAATGAATGCCCCCAGTGGGACTCGAACCCGCGAGCGCTGCCACAGCAAGTAGGATCGCTACAAACTGAGCCAAACGTGTCGTCACAATATTCATTTCGGTAAGTATTTTTAAATCTATTCTCTAGTTTGTTGGCGGCTTCGAGCCCATTAACTGTCTCCCTCAGTTTTATCATTTATTAATCAGATTTATTGCGGAGATATCTGTAGTCGAATAATAATGGCTATTTATTATATAACTTTATGGTAATAAATTGCTGTCATAAATTGTTATAAGAAACATGAAAATAAAAAATAATTAACGACTAGAAATTCATAATATTTTATTTGTTTATATTTATTATTTACAAGCTACACTTTACAATATGTACAAATATGGATATGTAAGGAAAAACTATTACAAATAAAGATCATATAAAGTACTAAATATATAAGATATTCTTACAGCTTTCATTGTTTGTTCTTAGAATGTAGACAAGATGTATATACTAACGCTACTTAAACGATAAAAAATATATTGAAATGATGATGTAAAGCAAAATGTGTCGAAATTTCTGTTACCGATGTTAATTTCGAAAGTAAACTTATTTATGGAGGTTTTTTACGTTTTTTTACCATTTATTTATCGAGTAGCTACATAGTTTAATATACATATATGTCTCGTTTTATTAATTAACAAGCAAGTATAGGTACTTGTTGTTAGGATTTTTGAGAATATTAACTATTTAAAAAAAATTAAATTCATTTAAATATATAAATATAATATATAAATGAATATGTATGTTGGTAAATTAACACACAGCGCCATCTAGTTCCATAGTAAGCTACGAGGCCTGTGTTATGGATACCAGATAGTTGATACACTACACATATATAATTTCAAATATATACATATTATAAATATAAACACCCAAGACTAGAGTACACACATTCGTGCTCATCACACAAATGAATGCCCCCAGTGGGACTCGAGCCCGCGACCGCTGGCACAGCAAGTAGGGTCACTACAAAGTGAGCCAAACGTGAAAATTTAAATAACTAGTATCTATCTGTTGTGAATCGTGTGTGTGTGTGTGTCTGTAGTGTACTTTTATCAGCAAAAATATACATTTTTTTATAGGTACCTATTTTGTATAATGTCGATTTGATTATTTATTGTAAAAGTAAGTACTCACAAATTTAATAACATAATATTAAAGGCTTTTCTAATTTAAATTCGTGAAATAATTTAATAAAAGCATTGGATATTTATATAAATATATTTTTATTACTGTGTTTAATGTAGCTCAGGTAACTTTGTAGATGAAAACATGAAATTGACATTAAGAATTTATTTTATACACTGGTATTTAAGCAAAACAAAAGTAAACATTTCAATTATAACATAAAATTAACTTAGCTTTAAAATTGTTTTCCTGATATTCAAAGTATTTTCTTTGCTTAACAGAAAAAAATATTTATTCTATCAAAATTCCCTTAATTAATCAAATGTTGATAATATTACATTAATATTTGTTTGGTGATAATAGTCTTATAATTCAACAAATTATAATTCTGATAAAAATGGTAACTAAACAAACTTGTGTTATCTTAAACTAAAAATTTTGTCTACTTAGCAAATATTTACGTACCGTAGGTAGCGATAGTTAAATTACTAATAAAACTAAATTTTCTTAGAAGAGGCAACATTGTTGCAGGGCGTATTCACATTGGAATTTCAACCTTACTCCATGTCAAGTTATTAATAAACGTAATAGCGGAATTTTCTAACACTTAAAGAGTTAACCCTTTCCGTAGAAAGCTTCTACGTTTTTTAACATAGATTTTTAATATATAAAGAAGAACTAAACTATAATTTTAATTGGTGGATTGTTTCCTTTTTTTCCCTGTGATCTTCAACAGTCGCACCGCTGGTGCTTCGAATGCCAAGGAAATGGCAAATGACGCCAAGAACGCCATGACCGCATACCCCGCGTATATCGCGAGCTGAAATTAAATTTAATTACATTATTAAAAAAATAATAATAGGTTGCTTATTAATAATAGTAATAAGGTCAACTTTAAAAAACAATGGAATTCGTGACTCCAGTGTATTTTTTTGTCCTTAAGTACATCGTTTCTTTATGAAAATCGTTTATAATTGGTAAAAATATAGGATTTTTACCAATTATAAACGATTTTCGCGATTAATTTAATGAATAGTTTATAAGCTCTATGGTAGACTCATATAAAATCAATCCTTAAAGATAAAAACTTAAAAAACATAAACCTTTTTAGTGAATTTGAAGTTAGATATGTATTTTTTTAAATTTAATCAATAATCGTAGTCCAGCATCGTAGAGTACTATAATAGTCCATATGCTTTAAACATTCCATTATCGATTTAGAGTGCTCGATAGACCATGACTAATGTTCTCAGGTAGCCTAATAAATTCCGAGTCAAAGGACGTAACTGTCTCATATGAATTCGAAAAACAAACTTGTTTATAATGAAAATGCCTAACGTCTTCAACTCGGGCTTATTATCTGAATGCTAATAAAATTATAAAGCTCTTTCGATTAAATCAAAAGACCTATTTATATGTTAAGTAAACAAATATATGTAGCAATAAGGAGATAAAAATTGATAAGCACACCATATTTACTATATTTTATACTTGTATTTTGGTAGCTATGGTGTTTGGTAAATCGAAGTTCCATGTTTTCTTAGAACAAATATTTGTAATGCCATTTATGGCCCACAGATCCTAAGAATAATAGAAGGTTTCCTGCAAAGGGCTCTTAAGGGAAAAGCGTTATCATATATTTGCTTACATTTTTCTCCTATTGGGCTTAAAATAAAAGTTGATTATTGCTTAGGATCCTAAGTACTAAATCAAAACTTAACAATTTTTTTTTAATATAATTGTTTAAATATTCTGTTAGTTTATACCTAACACATAACATTCTTCACAGATTTTTACAACTAGTTAGATTCTATTACGATACTTGTAGGTTACCTCGATTTCTTTATCGTATTAACAGGTGGTAATCATTTTGAAAATAATTCGCTTATATATGTAACTCAAACTTGTTTCTCTTGGACTAAAGAACTACAATTGCTGTGATATTAAAAATATATAGAGATATTAAATCCAGTAATATGTGGAATACATAAAATATGAAGCTCTACTTCGATAGGCTTGCTCATACCGTCGAAGCTAAGAATAGATTTTCTATTATGTACAATATTCACTCGAATGTGTACCCGAAGTTAAGGGATATATTACCAAACCGAACAGATTTAGAGCTTAAATACTCGTAGTTTTGCGCTTTTATATTCCTTTATTTTTTCGCTTAGTCCTAATGTAAGAAACATTATTGTACACAACACATTAACATTGTAATGTATTACACAAACTTAACATTATGAACATATAACCTACTAATACAGTGACATATGTACTTATGTTATTTCAGACTATTTTAATTTATAAGTTACTAGTATTGTCCGCGGCTCCGCCCGAGTTCAGATGACCAAGAACGAAATTCTTAGGTTTTACATATTAGTATAGTACTCTTACATTGCAGTGTTTGTATTTTTTCTCAAAAATAAGATATTTTCCCGCGGTAAAAAGTATCCTATATGTTGACCCGGACAACCAGCTATCACCATACTAAATTTCATCAAAATCCCTCCAGTCGTTTTTCTGATGCGGTAACAGACAGACAGACTAAAATTCTAAAACTATAGATTCGGCCTCTGTATCGATAATAATGTTTATTTCAATAAGATTTTCCAAAAAATATTTAATGTACAGATTTGGCTTAGTTACAATTGCATTATATGTAGCTAGTGCAGTAATATTAGTTTTTAAAATATATAACAGATACTTTGTAATATTATAGCAGTAAGCTCTTATGTTGCAAACTCAAGCGGCTCAACGGATTTAAGTGAAATTCAGAATAGATAGCTTTGATTCTGAATTATTACTTACTTTAAAATGATGTACCTATTACACGAGCGGAGCTGCAGGCAAAAAGTAATTATTTATTTACATAAAATTAATTTATCTTTCTTATCTTCGCTCTAATTCTTATACAAGCCAGGTTTCAAATCTAAGAATTTTCAATCTGCAGCATCTATATAACTAATAACTACACCAATAAAGCAATAAAGTTAGTAGTATTTTCTAAAATATAAAATAAATTTAAGTTTACCTATACCCTTAAATATTTAAATGTCGACTAAGCAATGTTAAAGCAACCTCGAACCTCGAAAATTTATAAATAATTAAATTTTCGAGGCCTTTATCGCTACTGTATAAGCAACGTCAAACTTACGAGCTAACTATTTTATGTACTCTACGTGGCGCAACCACAAGTAACAAATTACTAAATACAGGCATAGTATCCATTTTAATTGCTGTCTCACATTACCACAACATCGCAGTATAAGCACAATATTAGGACTCACATGTCTACAATTAACGATATACTAGTAACCAAATTATTAGATATAGAAAGATAAGTATATGATTTATTAATTAAGTATACGATATTATGAAAATATAAATTATGAATGAGGTAATATAGATATCTGGATTTAACTGGTACATACATACATATAAAGGTAGAAAAAAGTTAACTGACTAAGGTGCAATTTTTATTACCTTAATTTGTCAACTTATGACATGTCCGGCAATGGCAATGTCCGGTTATATGTTTATGTAAGAAAATTAATAATATACAAAATTAAATTCTCAAGCTATATAGTAAACTAGCGACTCACCCTCGTTCCGCTTAAGTTCGTCCCTACTTACGTTTTAACGTTTAGTATAGATTTCTCAAAGATTAGATATTTTCCTGCAGTAAAAAGTATCCTGTGTGTTGACCCGGATAATCAGCTATCATTATACAAAATGTCATCATATAGTGGTTTTTCCGTGATGCGGTAACAGACAGGCAGATAGACAGACAGATAAAAATTCTAAAAACTATAGATTCAGTCCGTATCTATAATAATGTCTATTTCAATAAGGTTTTCCAAAAAATATTTAATGTACAGATTCGTCTTAGTTACAATTTTATTATATTTGTAGAAAAAGGATGTTAATAATAATTGAAATCGTAATTATATAAGAAAAAAATATAGTAATTACATGAGAAAAAAAATACATATAAATACTTACAACCATAGAGTTTTGTAAATGTAGGGGTCCATCCAATAAGAAAACAGTGTACATCATGATGGTGGGATGCACTAAATAGGAGCAGTAGGTCAGTCTGCTGAGAGGTAGAAAGCCGCGATATGAAAGGGCGGAGTTGATCAGACCTCCGTACCCGCAACAGCACGCAACAGACACCCATGCTAATGCTACTCCCCATGCTATATGTAACAAAATAATCTATTATTAATAAGTTTTAAACTTATCGATAGGTGGAACTGTGAAATACATTGAAGGCAAAGACTATACATACATAAAAAAATACTATTATATACGTTTTCGTACAATATATAAAGGCTTCGTTATGAATTGCAACATTAGTTACATCATAATATAAATATCATGTAAGGTACAGGAAAGGATAATGAAGTCTACGGAAAAGGTACTGTAGTCACGAGGGCGCAGTTAAGGCCTTAGCAAAGCGAGATCGGGTCGCTTTATCTGATACATAATATTTAGCAAGTATGTACTTTAACTTGCCTCGGTCGTCTCTCAAATAAGGAAAATAAAGCCTTAACTATATATTATAATATTAAATGACCATTTTTGTATATATGTAAATATATTTCGTGCATCTTGGAAACAGCTCTACGTTTTGGATCAAATTTTGTATGTAATATATGTGCAGGTTTTGCTTTTTAAGTTCATCTATATTCTTTTCTAAAAAAACGCAGTTTTTACATCTTTTCCGACAAAACACGATTTTACAAAACACCGAGGGAAGCTCTTTTGCCCAGGTACTAAACATTAAAAATGTATAGTTCTTTGTTCAACAATTATGCATTCATTAGATTATATTTATTATTATTATATTATTATATTATATTTATTTATTGTATCCCGATTTGGGGCGGAGCTCTTAAAACGAAGTTCATTGAACTTGAAAGCGCACAACGTGCTCTAATAAAATGTATGTACTTTAAAAAACTTACATTTCCAACTGAGAATCTGTACCAAGTTAGCACACTGCTCTCAGTTAGAAAGCTGTATATTACTCAAACCATACTAAAAGCACATAAGGCTATTTCCTATGATGCGTCTTTAACATTAAAAAGACGAAAAGAAAACATAATAAAAACTTTTTAATAAACAAATAAAAACCGAAAACAAAAGCACTAAAAAGTAAAAAATAACTGATTGGTAGTTTTCATTTACTATACATACCTAATCAAATATATTCGAAGTCGGTGTGCTTTGCTTTATATGGCCTGGCACCGATTTCGAAAATATTTGATTAGGTATGTATTTAATAGGTAGGCTTTAATTACTTAGCCAAAGCACACCGACTTCGAATATATTTGATTAGGTATGTATAGTAAATGAAAACTACCAATCAGTTATTTTTTACTTTTTAGTGCTTTTGTTTGAAGTCGGTTTTTATTTTTTTGTTAAAATGTTTTTATTTTTCCCTTTTTAGTGTAGACAGTAGTAGCAAAGTAAGAATTCTAACGTATTAGGCTTGTCAAATCAAACAAAACAAGCCCAAACTCAAAATATCTACTATTAGCCGTTGAAGAGTTCCACCTATCCACCTTCTGGCCTTACCATCAGATCAGGTCAACAATACCGAACCACTGTACTTACTATCAACGGAAATAGAAACACTTGCAAAGTTTCAAGTCAATATGACAATAAGAAGTAGGTTAAATTCATCATTAGCTATTTTTCCACCCTTAGGGGTGGTATTTTTTTTGAAATTTAAATGGGATCAATCTGGAAGTATACACTTTCAAACAACACAAAAATTGTTCAAATCGGTTAATAAATGACGGAGTTCTGAGGTAACAAACATAAAAAAAAACATACAGTCGAATTGAGAACCTCCTCCTTTTTGAAGTCGGTTGATTAAAATCCCACAAACAAGAACAACGTTTGCGTCAATGCAATTCGATAAAAGATCTGCACAATTATATAATAAAATTAACAGTTTCATTTATGTTTACCCCTACAATTACCATAAATGCAAAAAGACATTAATAGATTGGATAAAAACCCTTAGTTACCATGATATTGAAACACTGTTAGAATATATTCATTAAATACTCACGCACGCACACACACACACGCACACACACACACGCACATACACACACACACTCTCACACACAATACACAAACACATATACACACATGCACGCTAATTTTTTATTTCTACAAAAATTTGAAAAACTATTATATTGTACCAACTAATCTATTTAAGTTTGTTGTATTACCTATATTATAAAGGGCGGGGTCTCCTTATACATTATTTGCTTAAAAGGGGATCTCAACCACAAAATTTGTAAAAACTACAAACTCTTTATGCAAATAAAATATTATTATTATTATTAGATTTTTATTAATTTGGTTTTTGTTGATAAAAAATTAATAAGCAAGGCTGCGGCCACTAAAACTATGTACCACAACTATTCTAAATAAAATCCAATATTTTCCGTAACGGACACACACCATACACAGTATATATGTACAATGTGAAGTTTTATCTTTATTGACGAGTCTAGTCGTACCGACTTCTAAAATGCAAAAACTTTGTAAGTCTGTAAGTATTAAAGGATTTGGACATTTTCAATGTACTTTATTATACCACGCTAATGTGTTATTTCTACTTTTATATCAGTAAGTAGCGGCTCAACCTCGCTTCGGACGGTTTCGCCTCTAGAAAAGCAAAAACAAATCTACACCTCGGGAACCGTATATTTTTTCGAGATAAAAAATAGCCTATATGTCATTCCAGACTATAATCTATCTCTGTGCCAAATTTCATCCAGATCCTTTCAGCCGTTTTGGTGTGAAAGAGTAACAAACATCCATGCTCACAAACTTTCACATTTATAATATTATTATAGATGGGTTGCCAAAATGCTTTTAGCAAAAATGTAGCAATCATATTTGTGCAGTGATTTAGAAGTGATAATTATGGATATTGATAAATTGAAATTTATATCAGTACATAATTTCAGAATTTAAGCTTTATTCATATGTAAAGTAAACGAAACACAGTTTATTCGATTTCCATATATGGAAGTAGATAATTTACTTTTCAAGATACAATATATCTTAATATCATTTAAGGAATAACCTATTACTAAGGTCAACAAAGTTTCTCCTTTCACCGACCTCTGAAAATCTAAATTACGAAAGACACAAAATTATAAAATCGATTGTTATTAATATAGCTATCGCTGAAAAACCAAAATTATGTAGGTACCCACTGACCTGTGTGCCCGATGCTTATATAAAACGCAGTAGGCCAAACTTCAAAGTATCCATCTGTCATGCCAAAGATCAGGCTGCTGATGATAACCAGTGCCGTTGGCCATCCTATAACCACTAGCCAGTATGGAATACGAACTTGGCACTTGGTTTTATGGAGGTACCATCCCACTATCATTCCTGAGGAAATAAAAAGAAAAATATTTAGCTTAATGTTATAGGTCACTTTTATTATGGCGGCGGAAAGTAAATAGGTTACAATTTAAGTTTTTTACCTAATGATATCTGTCCAAATATGCGATTAAATTAGCAAAACTGTCTGAAATCTCTTTAAGAGTGCAGTCTCTAATTGTTTTACTATATACGATAACGAACTAGCGACCACGCAAGCTTGGCATTACGCAAGATAATGTGTAATAACTAATAATAAATATGAATAAATGAGGTCAACTTTAATGCCACCAATGGTTGGTTTCGCTGTTCGTCAGAAGTCTGAGAAACACGCACGGATTACATGGAGATACACTAATCCAACCGGATTGTAACAAAAATTTATGTAGCAAATATAAAAATTCTAAGAACCAGACACTAGGCGGTCATAAATAGACACATGAATAGTTTCAGCTTTCTAATTGTATAAGTAGAGTCTATAACAGAATATAAATTCTATGATAAAAGTTACGAGTATGTAAACATTCATTAGTTTAAAGAAAATAAATGCCGAAATATTTTTGAGTTTTGGTAATGGTTTTCTTTGATGGGAATACTATTTACCTTACACCGCTCTCTTATAACTTTAATCTTAATAAAACTTTAGCTTAAGATTATTTTTCGTTTCGTTTTTATATTTGAATGTATTGAAACTAAATGCGAGTCAGACTACCGTACAGGAGGTACAGGAACATCACCACATAAAAAAAAACATTTTGTTACGTGTATATCGCAATGAAAAGCAGTCCACAATGAGCTGTAGTGTAAACTATAAACCCTTAGCACGGGTGATTTTTTTTTATCCACTTAATGCTATAGTTAGTTTAGAGCACTATAACCAAAACAAGTTTGATGCTTGTATATTTTGCCGTTTTTACAACAAAATGAATGTAAGAAAACTTAAAAGAGAGAGAGAAATTAGGTAAACAATAGGAAGATGGTTTTAATATTACATTACCAATTATTACGTAAATTAAAAAATAATTTTTACCTACTAAATATGGACCAATACGAGACCAGGGTTTGTCATAAAGGGGATCGAACATTTCGAAGGGCTCTTGTATGCGAGCCTTATATTGATGCCAAACTGAAATATAAATGGTGGTTCCCCAGGAACTAACCATTATTAAAATCAGGGATGCCATTGCGATCTTCGTGTGTCTGTAACAAAATAATAGATTAAATAGATACAAAAATGATATTGCAATATTATGTCAAAATACTATTACTAACTTATTATTATTATTACATATTACATTAGCATATGCTCCATTTTTTTTTTGTTTTACATTTTTATATATCTCGGTCTTTTCTAATTTTTATTTTTATCAAATTATTTTAAATTTACACTTAACCGAATGAACTAACTTGAATCATAAATTAAGGCCTACAGTCTGATGTGAATTTTTAACCAAATTCCAAAAAGGAGGAGGCTATCAATTCGTCGGAATCTTTTTTTTTATGTATGATCACCGATTACTCGAAGACGCCTAAACCGATTTGGATTTTTTTTTGTTTCAAATGGTATATTCCAAGGTGGTCCCATATAAATTTTATCGAAATCGGTCAAATAGTTTTTAAAAAAAATCAACAGTAAATTATTTTTTAAATAAATGTTTAATCGAATATGTTATTAAAATCTTTCTTCTTACAAATTACCTGCTTATTACGTCTACACTAAAAATGGAAAAATACAAACTTAAAAAAAAATTAAAAACCGACTTCCAGGCACTAAAATGTAAAAAATAACTAAACGGGGGTTTTCATTTAGAATAGATACCTGATCAGATATTTTCAAAGTCAATGGGAGCCGATGCAAAGCAAATCTAATATATTTCGAAACGTAAAATTTATATTTACTTAGATATTCATATCTTAAAATATTGTAGGCTGGCACCGACTTCGAATATATCTGATTAGGTACCTATTTATTCTAAATAAAAACCTCTGTTTAGTTATTTTTTACATTTTAGTGTCTGGATGTCGGTTTCTATTTTTTTTTCAAGTTTTTGTATCCTGATTTTATAAACTTACTATCATATATTTTTTCAGTGTCAACGATCCACTAAATTCATAAAAGATTTATCCAATTATAATATGTAAAAATCGTATATAAAGAAAGCTCAGCACATTGCCCCAAGAGACTACCTGACAGAAGTTTTAAATTGCTTTAACAATCCATTCAGACATTCGAACCTAGCAATATCGTCGAGAGTTGAACTAAAGTACTTTACAATATCACATTGACATTATTACGGAGTATTGTTGTTTATCTAAAAATAACCTTTACCATATGTTTTGATTAGACTGAAAGATAGACAAAATTCTAAAAACTTTTGATTTTTGCATTCCTCTTTAAATAAACATTTTACGCAAGATTTCGAACATTAAAAATTCATTTTATAATATATACATACGATTATGTATGTGTGTATAATTTATATGTATATATTATAATACTTACTTAACAGATATTAGTAACAGTATTATGCCGACTACATAGAACTGCGTGTCGTTGGCCATATACCAAGACCACACCATGCACATCTCCTTTTGTGGAAATAGATTATTAATGTATAGCAAGTTTCTCCACCAATAATGATCACAAGTAATATGATCGAAGATAGCAGGCTCAAATACAGTATTATCGTAAGTGTATCGAAGAGCCAGTTCATTCAGGCCGATAACAAAAGCATACGCTGGAGTTAATCGAACGACTCTATATAGGAGAAGGAGCAGAAATGATTTTGTCATACGAAATATTTCCTGCTGAGAATATCCTTTTGGCGTCGGCTTATCGAGGATATCTTCGTAAAAGGATTCTTGGCTTATGACGGATACCGATAACGCGGAATTTGAAAAACCGTTGATATTCTTGTTTACGTCTTGATCGGTGCGTTTCGCATTTTCACCAATCTTTTTACTGGCTTTTTTGTCTTCAGTTCTCAAGAATAAGATAGTCACTAGTAGACCGCTGAAAAGTAAGACATTTTATTACATAATCTGAGCTTTTTATTTTGATTAAATATACTTTTTAATGAGTTTGTATAATTTCAGCCAAATTACCTGATGAAGAAGAATGTATCGACACAATAAGACGCATTGCCCACGGATTGGTAAAAGAAGTTACGTTCTGTCACAATTCGCATTGTTTTGTTGTCTGCCATGTAGAAAATAGTTAGATACGTGTGCACCATAATGACCCAAAGTACTGACAAAAACCTATGGAGGAAAATATGTATTTTACATAAATATAAGTATAAAGGATTATATAAAAATTATCGTTCACAATT
This sequence comes from Brenthis ino, assembly GCA_921882275.1. Taxonomy (NCBI): domain Eukaryota; kingdom Metazoa; phylum Arthropoda; class Insecta; order Lepidoptera; family Nymphalidae; genus Brenthis; species Brenthis ino. The sequence goes on along the minus strand of OV170223.1, from coordinate 12,539,350 downwards.
TCTTAGTCCTCTTCAATACTAATAAGTAGATAAATAATAATATTTTAACATTTGCCTTGTCATGAATGTTAATACATGTCATATAAAAAATTCAGAGACTTTTTAAATCTAAAATGACCTAAGAAATTTTTATTTTAGAATCAACTATGCATATAAAAATCGACAAAGGTCTTTTGTAAAGTATTCGTTGCTCAAACGAATTCTTACCTCATGCCATGTAGACAGGTTAATGCTCCATCGTTGGGTTTCTGTGTACTAAGGATTGCTCGACCATTGGAAAGAATCGAGAACGATAGTAAAATTTCAGACCACATTCCTGAAATAAATATATTTCAATATATGATTTATAATCTATACTAATATTATAAAGATATTTCAATATATTATTTATAACCTATACTAATATTATAAAGAGGTTTGTGAGAGAGTTTGTGAGTTTGTGACGTTGTAGGGGGTAATCTCTGGATCTACAGAACCGATTTAGATGAAATTTTGTAAAATGATAGTTTGAAACTCTGGGAAGGACATAGGATACTTTTTATCCCGGCAATCTTAAAGGGGTGAAAATGGGGATGAAAGTTTATATTGGGAAGCCAGCTAGGGTCGAACTCGAACGAAGCGAGGGTGAGTCGCTAGTATATTAATAAATACTATCAGATAAACTATGAGCTGGAGTAACAATAACTTAGGCTACTGCCTACTGGCACTTAGACTAATTATAAGTAGCTAGTAATGAATATATCAAGAAAGTAATTTCCTTGAGGTTAATAGTTTTTTTTTACTTGCCACAAATTTCTCGACGTAAATCTTTATCTCTGACTTCTTCTTCGATTTCTTTTGTTTCCTCTTTTGAATTGTTATTATTCTGAAAACGTGTATCCGTTTATAAAATAGTATTTATTATATGACTAAAAAAAATAAAAATAACAAAAGCTTTACAAAAGTTAAAACAATCTTATAACATATTATAAACATACTATAATGTATTAAAATAAAATGTAAAAAAATATACTACAAAATGATGTACCAACAGTGGGTTTTTGGTTATTGTTGGCGAGCTCCAAATCTTTTTGCTCCTTTTTGCGATATCGTCTCTCCAAATAGCCTTCGTACAAAGATGCGACGAGCATCCATAATGTCACGATAATTATCGCCGCTCTGGTATGGAACATAAAATAAGATATTTAAGAAAATAAATACTAAGTACCAATAAACAGCCATATTAAGATAACATTTTAAAAATGTATTAGTATGTCAATTTGTTGAAAAATACATAAGATGATATAGAATGTGTAATAAATAGCGGTATTTGTGACAAATTGCGGTGTAATAGCCATCGCACACCCATTAATCACAATTACGGACTATGATGAAATTTCATACTTAGGTCTGATTTATAACCAATGGAAAATATAATTTATAGTGATGGAGCTTGAATTTGTAGAGAGTTTATTGTCTTTTTATGGTAGACTGAAAATTTATGGAAAAAGCACAGTTTAAGAATATAAATTTGCATTTTATTGTACTAACAATAATTTATTATATGTCCGTAAAATTACATCCAAATGTCCATCCAAATTGATCGCTTTCAAAATCGTTTTCGAAGATATTATTAAATAACTGTTTTTTTCTCATCAGCAATTGTATTGGTTATAAAGAATAATGCCACTATTTGGAAACAATAACAAATGAGGATCAGTATCCATTGACGATTCAATAATAAGCGTGTCAAGACCTATTTGACCAACGTCAAAAGAGGATAACAGTGATCATGAATATATGTACAATGATTTTTGTATATATTAGTGAATTTTGAACCGATCTTCATAATATATATTTTTTAAATAAAATAATCTCAGGAATATATCTCACCCCAAGAGTTAAATAATTATCTGTGGGTTTATATATTGTCATAAGTCATTTTAGTAAAGTCGGCAAACATTTTTAGTTAAAAAGTACTTATTGGTTTACTTTTTTTTCAATACATGCTTAGTACTAAATAAATTTAAAGTAAGATACGAAACAAAATCGAAGTGAATACTTCATTCTGAAACGTACGTTCTTGATATACAGTATTTTAATCAACTTAAAAGCGAATGTTCGACGTTTTTAATGTTATTGTAAAGCAACATACTGGCATTTGTATATCTAGGAATATAGCTAGGAAAGCTATAAAAGCTTTAGCTGTTTAGTTAACAACAAAATAGCGCTATTATCCGACTATCGGAAGCAAGATAGTTATTATGTGAGCAGACCCTGAACAAAGCAATTTAAAATAACGAGCCCGCTGCAGACGATGCAACGAATAACTTGGCAGATTGTATCTGGATTACGCTCATACACTGCGAGTACAAGAGTATCAATGTTGGGTGTTGGTGTCTTTAGAGTTTTCGATCTATTAAATGTTTTAAATTTAATATGTATTATATGATCTGTAGTTTAAACCGTTGGCAATGTGCGTGTACCATAATCTACAACGGGGTCCTTTCATAAGTGTCCGGGAAATACAGCTGGGTGCAAAGCCAAGAAACGCACTGGGAAGGGACCCACTTCGGTGGATGGTGTGTGTGCAGGTTACATCTGGTACATCTCTGGTATGTAGCAGAGTAGTCTGTCCCCATGATTTTTGTGGTCTGCTTTGGCAGAGCAGCCATAGTGGCGTCGTGGTTGAGTGCGTAAGCGATCTCGCGACGCCCCATTAAGACGGGGAGGTTTTATTGGGTCTTAGTGGGTAGTCCTGGCTTCTCAAGCCGGTGAGTAGACATAACTACTTGTACTAGAGTTCGCCGAGTGGTCGAACTTCGACCATGATTGTTATTGATTAATTTTATTTATAAAATTAAAGCTCGTCAATATCTATTACACTAAAACTAAAAATAAACATATCGGTTCACAAACAAAATGTTTATTTTAATTTATTTAATGTATTTCTAATGTATTTTATATAAAAATATTAGCATTCTGCACTCCTTCTCTATATAAACTATAAATGTGGGAAATTTACCATCTACGACTGCGTACCACTTACCATCAGGTGGAACGTAGTCAAGCACTAATTCAGAATACTATAAAAAAAAATCATACGCCTCCGTCCGCGCAATATAATATATATGCCAGTTAATTTAAAATTAATATTATGTTGTTACAAATATATATTATGAAACTTATAGAACTTACCCAAGTATATGCATTTTGGGGTCAGCCATTAAAGAGTAAGAGCCGGGTACAGCACGTACATAAAGTGTCGTAATCTTCGCATCGATGCCCACTAAAGCAGCCGCAGTGCTGGCCATTTCTTCTGCTCCATCCAACAACGTCTTAACGGCATCTTTACTGCAAGAAGCAGGCATACATTGACCGACCAACATCGGTCTCGTCTGTGGAGAATAGATTCATTTAAAATTAATCATGTTTGAATCTCAAGAGCGAGAATACTTCATTGTAGTTTTTTGGGTCTTGAAAAACTTGATCCTTCTTATAAATAAATTAATACTAATTAATTTTATAAAGGGTTAATTTTGAAAAGAAAAGTATGTTTATATTTTTCCTGCAAAACTTTAATATTAAGTGATAATAAAGTGCGTCAGAAAAAGGCTCGTTATAAAGAAAAAAATAAAAAAATAAAATGACATTGACGGAACTTAATACATATTTATATAGTTCAATTATGATTTGATTTGATTGAGGAGATAGGATATACATATGTATGTAGGTACCTATGTATAAAAATAAACTTATAAATTTCGTATCTACTTTTTGCTGTACTTAAATGACACTAAAAATATATATAGTATTATTTAACAAAATCATACATATAAAGGAATTGTAATATATCACATTTTACATTAGATAAAAAAGCCGTAATGTAAAAAAATGCCATAAATTGTGCTTTCATACGTTCGAAAAAGATTGCTTAGATGAATTGAACGCCAGCTCGTATAAAATATTTAACTATATTGCCCCTACAAATGACTTGCCAATAAAAGCAAATGTGATCAATAAGTCATAATCGTTAACGTCCTATACACACGATATATCAAATAAAATAGAACAAAAATAGACTTTGCTGGTCTCAAATGGTCGCAAATGGAGTAATTAGTATCGCAAGTGTACCTATAAGCAACTTTATCATGTATTTTATTGTATACAGTTCAATAAACTGGGTAAAAGTGGTCGGGGAATTTTGTATAAATTTATTGCAAGCTCGGGAAACAAAACTTTTAATATAAAAGTCATGTTGCGAAACATTCTGAGTTATTTACGTCGAAGAACATTGTCATGTCAGCAATTTTGCTTTGAGCGTGTCTGCAGTACTAATAAAACACGAATATTATTTATATTTATTGTGTCATTATATCCTTACTAGCGACTCACCCTCGCTTCGCTCGGGTTCGTCCCTAGCTTGATTCCCCATACAAATTTTCACCCACATTTTCACTTCGTTTAGGGATGATTTCCAGGATAAAAAGTATCCTATGTGCTTTGCATGGTCTCAAACTATTTTCTTACCAAATTTCATCTAAATCGGTTCAGAAGATCCAGAGATTACCCCTACAACGTCACAAACTCACAAACTTTACCTCTTTATAATATTAGTATAGATTAAAAATTATCAATTATTATTTTATGTAAATGCTACGAAAGTGTATATTATAATAATATTATAATAGCCAATAATGCCGAGTGCATGACTAGCTATCATAATACCAGATATAAAGATAGAATATCAAAATCATTGAAACAAAGATCATGGATTCAGTTACGTATGTACCTAACGCATGCCAAATAGTAGATATTACAGGCCACTGGCTGGTGTTATATGGGAAAATCACAAAACTCTATGAAGCATTTTTGTTAAATTTAAAAATGCTAGCAGATCATAAAAGTCTAGCAATTACGATATCGACATGCATATAAAGGGATAGCACTTAATAGCATTACAATTAATTGGATCGGAAGACAAACAAAGCGCAGTGTTTGATTGATATTCATTGTATACTATACTGTATAGTGATGTCTGCACTATAGCTTACACGTGCGAACTATGAACAATCTGGTGAACGTGGTAAACACCTACATGGCCTATCCAATTACCCAGTGCCAAATTCTCACTGCGACTTCACCTAGCCATTTATCGATTTATTTGACGCTTACTTGGCGCAGTGGGTAGAATCTCTGTTTCTACGCTAATCGCTGGTTCGATTCCTATCAAGAAAATATATATATCAGACTATACTATTATAATTGCGGAAGTTTGTATGTATGTGGGAGAGTATTTGTTTCTGATTTATATTGAAACGGCTGGACAGATTTGAATGAAACTCAGTACACAGATAAATTATGAGCTCGAATAACGCATAGGCTACTGTAAGATACCTATGTACGCTATTTCGCCATATGTGTACATAATATGTATTAGTCATGGTAAATTGTACTTCCATGTATTTTGACGAGGTTTTCACAAATTCTTAATACAGGCAGCAGAAGATGTTGCGTTAATTAATTACCTGTGGTATATGCTCTCCATCAATAGTGAGGTTAACCCTGGCCACATAGAACGAGGTGGCAAAGGGTGGTGTCTGTGCATAGTACTGTTTGAGCTGCAGATCGCGGCATGCATTCCATGAGCCCAGCCAGAAGTCGTTACCGAACAAGACGTTGGGACTATAATGGCCTGATGAGTCGAATACTGAAAGAAAAATGGTAATTAAATATTGTGAATGAAATTTAAATTAAAATGTTCTAATTTTGTAACACGTTTGGCTTAGTTTGTAGTGACCCTACAATTCAATTTAATTCAATTTAATTCAATTCTGTTGGAATAGTAAACATAAAATATTTAATTGTAATTTTATACATGAATAGTTCCAACCTCTTTGTTAATTTGTGTGCCTACTATTTATTTTTCTATTTAAATTTGTCATATTCCATGTCACTGTAAAAAGTATTACCGGGCAATAAACTTTCTCTTTTATTATAATTGATTTTCTACATGTTATGGGCCCTGTCATATACTTAAATAGATTTAAAGTTTAATATTTACTGCCATAAAATACTATACAGTCGTTGATATTAGTAATTTGTGAATATTCTATCGAACGTCAATCCGAGTACAATGGCTATGTCTAACTTACAAATTGAGAAATTAGCCGGACGGGAAAATTATTCGACATGGAAGTTTGCGGTCAAATCTTATCTAGAACATGAGGATTTGTGGGAATGTGTCGATCCCGGCACCGATGTCGACAAAAAAAAGATACAAAAGCCAAGTCAAAAATCATTTTGTTGGTGGAACCAATAAACTACGTCCATATTGAAAAAGCACAGTCATCTAAAGAAGTATGGACGAACCTACAAAATGCTTTCGAAGACTCCGGTTTATCAAGAAAAGTCGGCTAATAAGCCAACACAACACAATAGTGAGATTTAATAAACATATCGCTAGATAATTTCGCGAGCGTCGAAGACTACGTGAATTATATTATGAGTACTGCATACAAATTACGAAATATCGGTTTTGATGTAGATGACCAATGGTTGGGAACACTCCTGCTGGCGGGTTTACCAGATAATTACAAACCTATGATCATGGGTCTGGAAAGTTCCGGCATTAAAATTTCGGCAGACTTCGTCAAAACAAAACTTTTACAAGAGGTTAAAGTTTCCGAGTCTTCTGCATTCTTCACAAAGCACTAGAATACCTCTAATAAGAATAATGCCAAGCCAAAAGGAAAAGGCCCACGCTGCTTTAATTGCAACAAATATGGACATTTTAAAAATCAATGCACAGTGAAGAAATCTAACCATAATACTTTTTCTGCAGTTTTTTCAGCTTACAGCAATGTAAATGAAGATGATTGGTACATTGACTCAGGTGCCACAATGCACATGACAAAACATTCTGACTGGATGTATGATTTACAACCATTTCTGAATCAGGAAATAAAAGTGGCTAATAATGAAATCTCCGTGAAAAATATGGGTAAAGTAAATATTCAGACCATATATTGCAAAGATAAGTGTCCTAGAAATGTTTAATATATTCCTGAGCTGAGTCCAAACCTGTTATCGGTTAGCTTATAAGTATTCGTCACAGTATACTGTGACGCGACTAATAACTTTGAAAACATCGATCTGATAGAGTGGCTTGAATATTTCATTTATAACTTCAAAGGGTAAAGTTTGCTGCGGGTCGCGAGTCATGTCGAACTTATGAATATAGCATGAAGTAGTACTTTAGCGCTTTTCACCACTATTGATATAAACAAGTTCACATATTCCCAACTTTTGACTGTAGTATATATTTTGTAAAAACCAGCTGTGGCTTATAGCTCTATCTGCGGAAGGGATTTCGATCATTTTTATTGTTATTTCTTCCTAATAGCTAATTTTAGAATATCTTTCCAATTACAGTATTGAATCTGACAACGATCAATATTTTTCCCAGAATTGATCTTAAACAGGGTTTTGGAAAATATAAACTAAAACTTAATGTATTTTTGTTTATTAGACATCCATCCTCTATCACAAGAAACATTTGTTTACCACTCAGAATGTGTATTGCAAAATTGATTTTTATTGTCTATTAAAATTTCCAATTCATATATCAAATATTTTTTCTGCAAAATACCTCCGTTACCAGGCCTAAATATATTTATCTTATACTTACTCTGTAATAGCCTATGCCACTTCAATATCGAATCCATCTCTATATCGCTGTTTTAAGCAACCATCAACTTTAGTTATCCACGATTTCAAAATCCCGTGAGCACGGATTGACAGATAGATGTGATCCATCTGCCAATTAGTGTTTACAGATGTTTTTTTTAAATAAACTGACTATGAGCAACTTAATATTTGAATAGAGCGAAAAAAATAATAATTTTAATTGCTTAATTGTTTATAGCTAAAATAGCATTATACTTCCATCAGCAATATATTCCTTCTATCAGAAAATTCTTCATCCAGTGAAAAGCTCACTTCACATATAATACTAGGTGGTATAATTTTTACAGTCTACTTTTATGTTTCCTAAAAACTACAGCCTCTCCCAGTCTTTATTTTTCTGTAAAATCTACAGTACAGATTTATAAGATCACAAAATATGTGCATAAAAATTTAACCATTTTTGTTTAATCATCCATAAATTTTTAGGTGCCTCTGTTTACTGATTTTCATTAAAAAAAGGCAATTTTACACAAAATATTAATTTAAGCTAATGTAAATCCTAGTTGTATTTCCTGTTATTTATGCCTTAAGCCATTTATTAAATTGGTGAGTTATGGGCTGCGAAAATGAGGATCTTACGGCTCCCGTGTACAAAGTCTATAAATATTTCCTATAGGCGACGAGAGCCGACCATAATTACATTTATAAAATGTTTAGCGTTTAATGTTGCAACTGTTTTATTCAGAATCGATACGAAAACGCGAGTCAAGAAGGAGTTTACTCTAAACCATTGATAATGAAAATTCAAGTAAGTATTGTCTTGATAAGATACTATGATATAATACCAACTATGAAAGATTAGTCAGTATAAATTGTACATTAATGTGATGTAAAATATAAAAGACTAGTGAGAGAAGTTTTTTTTTATATTTTACGAGTATTTATGCTGCACAATTTTAACTTGTTTTAGACGTCAATGTCATGTATAACTGAGTACTTGCTTGGATAATGCTTGCTGTACACGATGATTTGCTTTAAGATCTATGATTTTTTTTAATATCACGAGTGATACTTGAACCTGTGACCTGCGGGATAGGTCTACGGGAGTGTGACAACTGATATGTGGATAATCAAAAATGATAATTTATTCAAAGTCAAAGTTTAAAAAAAAATGACAGAGGATATTTTGGTTTAATCGGGAATTTTTTCAAGTTGACTTTAAGAGTTTTACAATTATTATTAGTTCGTCTATATATATCTAAGTTCTACACACTACCATAATAAGCCGAAGTTAGTTACGATGATTGCAGACTAACTAGATATATGTACATGCATGCAAGAGAAAATCAATTATTATCATTATAATATATAGATTGGAATGGCATTATATATAGATTGGCAGTGGTAGCCCAGTGGTAACGCGCTAGCTTGGAAAACCGAGTGAAGCGGGTTCAAATCCCGGGTCTCGAACCTCTGATATTTTCATCTGCGAATCATGTCTAACATGATTACCATTTGCCTCACGGTGAACACCGTGAGGAAACCTGCATGTCTGAGAATCTAGCAAGTTTTCGAAAGACATGTGAAGTCCAACCCGCACTTGGCTAGCGTGGTGGACTGTGGCCTGATCCGGGACCCTCGTATTAAAAGGAGGCCCGTGCCCAGCAGTGGCACCTTAAAAAGGGCTGAATAGAGATATATGTAGATGGGAATATTGATTTTATGATTACTACTGATACATAAATGATTCATAAGTAACATATAAATATTAAAAATAAAAATAAATATGAGCTGGTTAATTATCTTGTCTGATCAGTTTGATTTATTCTTATAATCTATCTTTCATCTATCCAAGATGTCACGGCAATTTTGATGTATTGCCATTGTACAATATTCTATTGGTTTAGGTGGGATAATACAGAAGGGTACAGTGGGTAGAGTACACATAATAAAATGGGAAGAAAGTGCACAACTAAGTTTTTATAAAAATTGAGTTATATAAGTGCCAAAATTCAATTTATTAAAGAATTATTTGACTAGGTTGAAATTTTATTATTAATCTCAGCCATAATTCCACTCTATAAATGAAAGGTATAAAAAGTAGATGTGCCTTATAATTTTAGTTTTCATGTATCCTTGAGAAAATTAAATGAAAAAATAAAATTACAATTGACCTGTCCGTTTAAGTAAGTATTTTTAGCTACTCGAATTAGTTATGTAATATCAAACTACTGTTATGAAAATGCGAAAGATTGTATGTTTGTTAGATGTAGACTATGACCTAACAAAACACAGGCTACTGTTAGGCATCTAGTTTTGATAATAAATGTTAAAGCGCTAAAGTGTATTTTTTCTACAATTAAATACAAGTTTTCTCAAAGTTTATATAATGTTATATGTATCTACTTTTTTACATTATGACTGCAGTGTTTTATGTTTAAAATTTACCTTATATTAAAAAAAATCGCCATGTCTTGTACTCTATTTATGTTTTTTGATTTACTAAGTTAAAGAAATAGTAGATTTGAAATTATAGTTTTCCATACTGAATGCTAAATGTGATCAAAACACAAATCTTCTACAAAAGCTTCTCAGTAAGAGTCTTTGAATAATTGAGTTAAATATATATGTATAAAAACTTATAACTTTTTACATTTTAGTGCCTGGAAGTCCGTTTTTATTTATTTTTTTAAGTTTTTATTTTTCCATTTTTAGTGTAGACGTTATAAGCAGGTAATTTGTAAGAAGAAAGTTTTTTAATAACATATTCGATTAAACAATTTATTTAAAAAAAATATTTATTGTTGATTTTTTTTAAAACCGCTCGACCGCTTTCGATAAAATTTATATGGGACCAACTGGGAAGTATACCCTTTGAGACAAAAAAAAATCCAAATAGGTTCAGGCGTCTTGGAGTAATCGGTGAACATACATTAAGAAAAAAGATTCCGACGAATTGAGAACCTCCTCATTTTTGAAAGTCGGTTAAAAATACAAAGTACATATAATTGATCATGCTGTTCTACTTTGGGATCAACAAGTTCAAACATTTTTCAAAAACATTTCAATTTCAACTATACCTGAGCACGAGGTGAATATAAATTACGTTTAATATTATAGGAAACTTTAAGGTAACATTCTGTTCCAATGCAGCTCCTGGGTGAGGATAAAAGTTTTATCGTTAACTAGTTCTTGTTCCCTCTATGTATAAATTACTTATACCTAGTAAATGTCATAATCTCACAATATCGAATAAACTTTCACTTATGTGGTCTGTGAGTCCATTCGGTCCAAAATTTGTAATTTATTTTTACAAGAATATCCTGGCCTTGAGGTTAGTTTTGGCTTACTTGTGTAACTTAGATGATATTGCATTGCAATAAAATTATATCAGAAGCTAATCTATTAAAGAAGCCGAAAGCCACATAACTGGATTAAGGGGAGGAAATATGGCTTTGCAGTCCCGAGGCCCTGACCATAGAAATTTGTAGGTGTCCAAATTCGTTTGCGTAAAATTTGTAAAATATATAAATGAAAAGCCAAAAGAATTTTTTTCTAACATTAATAGACCGGGCTCCCACAATTTTATATCTTACTCTGGGTAGTCATAGTAATAACAACTGAAAATATATATCTAGCTCATCCTGATTGGGCTCGTTATACGTATACTTTAACTTATCTATACTATAATAAAACTGTAGAGGTCGAATGTCTGTACATAGAAAAAAAATGCTAAAAACCGAGTCAGGGGGATGTAAGAAGACAAATATAGAACAAATTCAGATTTTTTTTCAATTTTTTTGTTTCTCTGTCTGTTTGTTTGTACGGGCTAATCCCCGAATCTATTGGACCGATTTAAATGAAATTTTGCATGGTGGTACCTTATATCCCCGGGCAATAACTTAGATACTTTTTATCCCGGAAAATTAACTAGTTCCCGAGGGATAGTTAAAAAACTATAATAACTTATACAGTTTAGTAAACAACAACTTATGCACCTAATTTAGTAAAATCTGGCATGCTGATACCTTATGTTGCCGGTCAAACAACAGGTCACTTTTCATCCCGGAAAAATGTGTTCATTTCCCGTGGGAACTAATAGATCTCTATTAGTGTTTTTCTAGAGGGGAACCCGAGCGAAGCGAGGGTGAGCCGCTAGTTATAAAAAATAATCATCTGCCTATTTTAAGGGATGAAATATACGAGTATATAATATTTCGATGTTTTTGTCAACCAGAGATGAAACTTCTACGAAGCTATATTTCTATCTGCGTCCATTACGTGAAATAATGGAGGGATAGGTTCTTAATATTTGGCATATGACAGCACTTACACTAGCTCCTCATTTAAGTGGAAACGACGTCGTAACATTATTAATGACAGCCATACAGAACGTCACATCAAAGGTTTTAATAAAATTTCCCTAGCGTCTTTAATATTTCACGGAAAGTCACGAGAACATAAATTGCTGACGACATTATGGTACTTAGGCTATATTAATTTAGGAAAATTACCGCATTATTTCGATGTACTGTGTCCTTTGACTTGCTTTGTCTTGCAAAGTTTACTATAATATTAAGGTTTCTTTAGAAACTAGAATTAATGTTTAGAGTAGACTAGAGTTTTTATATTGGGAGACAATGAATACAGGGTAAATCTATACATATAATAAAATTGTAACTAAGCTGAATCTGTGCATTAAATATTTTTTGGAAAATCTTATTGAAATAGACAATATTATCGATACAGAGACCGAATCTATAGTATTTAGTATTTTTGTCTGTCTGTCTGTTACCGCATCACAGAAAAACCACTAGAGGTATTTTGATGAAATTTAGTATGGTGATAGCTAGTTATCTGGGTCAACATATAGGATTCTTTTTACCGCAGGAAAATATCTCGTTTTTGAGGGAAAATACAAAAACTGCAATGTAAGAATATACTAATATGTAAAACCTAAGAATTTGGTTTTTGGTCATCTGAACGCGGACGGAGCCGCGGGCATTGCTAGTTGCATATAACTACCTTTCATTAAAAACTAATTCTTCGGCTTATCTTTGATCAGGTATACATGTGTCACATATACTAACGTACATCTACACATATATATCCACATAACTCCTGTCTGGTACCTATTGTTTTTAGACAAGTTTACAATCTATATATGTTTACAGATCAAAAAGTTCTAAAGCAAGAAAGTTAATAATATAGTAATTCAATATCGAGACCCCTATATCATATTCTAAATAATGTTTGGAAAGCGAGGAAATATATCATTCAATAATAAAACCTAGAACAAAATATACATGTAGGTATATTTATCATCAGTACGCACAACCGACATCGCAACACATATTTTATATACCTGTACCCTTGTCAGTGTCGCGGCTAAGTGATGTTGCTGAAGTCGGTTTCCCTAAGAGATACAGAGATACTCGTACATACATACAATTCAAGAAAATTGATAACTTTTTATGAATACAAAAATAATAATTAATAATAAAATAAACAAAATATTTTGACATATAATGTTTATTAACAACTTAATTTTTATTAACAGATTAATTTTTGATATATGTGCAATATTATTTAAAATTAAATTTGTATTAATATTTAAAATTGATATTTGTGAATGAAAATTCGTAAATGAATGTTGTGTTCATTTGTAATTATCCCACAAGATATTATGCAATAAAATATGTATGTTACAGATAATGAGATCGAATTACAGTAATCACATGGATACTTAAGGCTTTTTAAATTTAATATGTGTAATAAAGAGCTTTGTAATTTTGTAGGGTAATCCAACGTATATGGCCAATAAATTAATTCATAAAGATAATAACTAAAATATATGTACTTGTATAATAATGCAACAATATATACAAGCCTTTATGCTACCGATACTTAATTAATTGTTAAAATCAGAATCAGTTTATTTGTATTTTAACACACGCTTAACTAATCTGTCGACTACATATATCGAAAACATGTTAAAGTTATTTGAAATGAAATAAATTTTATTTAATTAGATTTATTGTACAAGTGCTTTTGAATCGTCAATTTAATGTAAGCGTCAGTGTAGTCAGTCCGTGAGGAAGCTACCACCGGCTCGGAAAGCAGTTCTGCTGGGAAAAACCGGTGAGAAACTCAACAGTTGCTCTTTTAACTATCGAAGTTTAGTGGTTTTTAAATTTAGAATTGATACCGACGGTAGAACTCTGTCAAGCCTGAGGAGTTCAACTGGATGGTATCACCGCTTTATCTATTTCTTCAGCAAAGCAACAATGATTTCATTGTTGAGTTCCGGTTGAAGGATAAGGTATATATCGTCTTAGCCCTCACAGACGCACCTGCACGAACCGTACGTGTTATGGGCGACAGGTAAGTACCGCTTTCCATCAGGTGTGCTATCTGCTTGTTTATCATTGAGCACCATAAAAAAAATAGAATTTGTATTACATATTAAAGTGAGAAAAGTTTTAGAAAATAAGTGTAAGTGCACTATTTTGCAATAGGCTAATGCAGTGGACGTTCTCCGGCGTGTCGGCGGCGTGTCGCGTGCAGTCACGGCCGGCCGTTGCCCTAAATTGCGGTCAAATAAATTCGTTATTTATACTATTAAGACGCAAAATGAAAAGGAAATATATGAAAATTCATTGTCATTACTATTGTTTGTTATGTTTTTTTTTGTTATAAATAGGCAAAGACATAACAGTTCAGTACCTTTTTCTCCTCCATTTGTCAACCAATTTTCTATTTTTTTTTGTTCATACCGATTTACGTATTCTTCTCTACATATATGGTCGCTAGCAGATTGGATATAGAGTTAGGTTTTATTCACGCTATTATTAACTGACATGCACAGTTGTATCAAGTCCTGGGTTCAGGGTTAGGCCAAAAGAGTTATTATGTTTTACTGTGCACAAATTATCATTTCAGAGTTAGATATTTTTGTGAGACATACAGCCCATAAAGTATTTGATCCAATACCATGTCGCTGGTCGTATTGAAAAAAATTGGGGGGTAGGTTGCCCCCATGACGAAAAGTCATTTAAGAGGACACACATTTTTATTTCGAGGTTTCTAAAATTATTCACTACAGAAATATACTATTACAAGGTGTATATCCTTTCTTTATTTTTAAACATTTATATATATATATATATATATATATATATATATATATATATATATATATATTGTTAGTAGATAAAAGCCGTTCCTCATTGTTATTGTAGGTTAAATGTCATTTTTGTAATATTAAGTTTTGTTTGTATATGCATACTGTGTCTGCATCTAGAAAAATGCAATCCCGTGTATTAATTTTTATTTTATACATGTTTTTGATTGGTATTTGTTTTGTGGACTAATGAACATAAATAAATAAATAATACATTATTGTTCGTTTCAAAAAAAAAGTAATATTTACAAGTATATTGCGTGTTCACGCGTGCGTAGTCCGGTAGTCAACATAGACCAACTCTGATTTTAAATTCAATTGAATTGCTTATATAGACTTTTGTATTTTTTATTGACATTTTTAACAAGGAAACAAGTAAATCGTGTTGGAAGTAGTATAAACTATCTAAAATTCTCGATTTACTCTTGCCCCAACCCTGTGCCAATGCCTTACAGTGAACTTTTACAACAAATAATTGATATCGCACCCAAATCACTTTTCTCCCATCTCTACATAGGAGAACCCTATGTTCAGCAGAAGAAATAACGCTAATAATTATAATGACGACGAAAAATAAATTAAATTTCTTTAAAAGTATTTTTTAAGTTGAATGAATCAATTGACTAAAATACATTTAGTACAATCGTGTATTTAATGTTAAATTATCTTCTAATATTTTAGTAAATGATACTAAGAAACCCTTTTTACCAACCCCTAACCGTTCAAACTAACTAACAAAATAAAACTAATTTAAACATAGTTCAAAGTAATGAATATAAATAACGGAAAAGTATTATATAGTGTATCATATATATAATGCAATCTAATACCGACTTCGCAGATATTCGATATAAAATTTTGAAATATCATAAATTACAAATAGTATAAGTTACGGTATCGTTACAACGTAAATATCGATTTCTACGCAACCAGAATTGCGACGCATGCCGGCTTTTAGTTTAGCAATATGTTAATTATTATTACACTTGCTATTCGCATAATTTTTAATATTTCACGTACTGATATTATTCACCAAATAAACCTTCTCCATATTTGATTATGTAAGTTATGGCTTACTATCTCGATTTATTAAACGATTATTAAATTACAATAAAGCTAAAACAATGCAAACTTAAATTAACTTAAATATAGAAAAACTAAATGTGGCTTTGTAAACTATAAAAAATACACAGTTTATTAATAAATATATAATGTCCTATATAAATCATATAAAAGTCTAAAATTGTTATGCGATAAATTTTACTCCGTGCCGCTATTCTCGGAAACGTGAAAGATAAATGAACTCATTTAAAAAGTTATCGGACATTGAATTTTGATGCTTGAAAGAAAAATTAATTTATATGAAATCAAATATCACTTTAAGCATCTTCTTTATTATGCATTAACCAAATCGCTTCTGAAGAAAGTATATCTTAATTATTTAAGAAATACTTAACCTAGTGTAAATTCCTTTGCAAACGTAGCAAAAACATATAAATTAAAAAAAATAGGATTTAAGTGAATACTAATAAAATCAATTTAGATTATAGTATACTATTTTCATCAAAAAGCATATGAAATAGTACATATAATTTTTGTAATACTACAGGCATACAAAAGGAAGAAAATGTATAGAATTTTTCGAGAGCAACACAAAACTCAGTATGGAATGCCACAATATGTTCCTAATCCGCCGATTCATTTATTCAGTAGAATCTAGTAAAGTCTGTCTACAACATAATATAAGAATTTGCAATGTTCGTACTGAATATAAATAAACTTTTCTAGCTTTAAATATTTTGTACTGTATATAATTACTTCAGAGTTCAAACCCTAGTGCATCATCACAATAGACCAGAAATGGTCGCAGTGACACGAAATAGCCGCAAAATAGAAATAAAAAAAACCCCTAGTGCATGCCATGCAATAGGAATGATATTTTACGGCATTGTAAATAAATAAATAAAATAAATATGTAGGGTCATTAACACACAGCACCATCTAGTTCCACGGTAAGCTACGAGGCTTGAGTTATGAATCTGCCTATTCTATACTTTAAATGAACTACATGTCTGACGTCGTAGTTATCATACAATTATTTAAAAATATTATCCAACCGGTACATTTAATTTTGATATGGTTGAACTTTTGCTTTATAATACACATTTATATGCAGTTGTTTGTATACTATTGTCCTGTGTTACGTGTACGTTTTCTCTATTCATCTTTATTATTTGATTATATAAGAATTCAATCGCCTTTTTCTCATATCGTCTTATAAACAGCTCTTACATACCTACTTCAGTCGCCCTCTTCCCATATCCATTGACTCTCATATGTGATGAACATTTTTTTTTACTTTTTAGTCCATGGAATTGTGAATAGAAATTTATTTATTTAAATTTTTTTAAGTTATACATACAGTATTATGTAATGTCCCATGCGGGTGATAATTAACATAACTCTATCAAAATATTTATATTTTAATCAAGTTTTGATTATAATTTATTTACATATGTGTTTATTTTGTAAAGTAGCATAAAGTAGTTTTAAAGGGGTTTCTTATTCTCATTAAATTATCAGACATACCTAGTAGAAAGAGCCTAAAAACTATTAATATTTGATGCAAAACTTAAAGTTAACTCTTATATCTAACACCAACAGACGTTAACTAGTAAGTAATGACACGTTCTAACTGTTATATTATGTTACATAGAATTTCTAAGCGACAAATTTTATGGTATATGTAAGGGAAAATTCTCGTCAAACTGGTTCAAGGCGACCGAATGTATGAATGAAGAAATGAATCGTTCACTTTCACGGATTACTTATGAAATTATCGATTTACATTACACGGTGTAGTTTGCGCAAGAGTAGTACTGCGGACGTAGTGTATATACGACTAGCAAGTACGTACTCGTTATGTCATACTTGTCTGTTGCCCAATGCCTATTTAACGCACCTGTGTTTCATCTTCCATATTTTTTATCAAATTAAATGTTACGCATTCCATATCTCTACCATATGAGTTATTATCTAAATTGTTTCGAGTAACCGGTTTTATGGCTTGTTGCGGTGTAATACTCGTAAAGATTATAGTAAGTTTGTATGTTACAGAATTGGGTCAGTCTAACCTAAATAATTCATGATGAAGTTTATTTTCTTATGGAACTTTATAATACATTAGCGACTCACCCTCGCTCCGCTCGAGTTCGTCCCTAGTTACGCTTTAAGGTTTAGTATAGATTTCTCAGAGATCAGATATTTTCTCCCAGTAAAAAGTATCCTATATATTGACCCGGATATCCAGCAGATAAATCTGTCCAATGGTTTTTTCCTGATGTGTTCCCAAACAGACAGACAGACAAAAATTTACAAAACTATAGATTTGGCCTCTGTATCGATAATAATGACTATTTCAATAAGATTTAATGTACAGATTTGACTCAGGTACAATTTTATTATATTATGTGTTATTTGGTAATAAAGCCGGATTCCAAGTTTTGGTTTAAAAATGGTTATGGTAATTTATTCTATTTATTAATAAGATATAATGAATTTATAACCTTATGAAGTTATAATACTTTCTTAATACTTTCTTAGATTTACGCGAATATTTGTTTAAAATGTCTTATGAAGTTATGTTGTTTTTTTTTCTCTTTATAGTTATGTTGTTAAAGAGAGATATACCTATTAGTTAAATTGAAGCTAAAAACGTATCCACACTAAGTTGGTCATTTTATATTAAAAGAGCTCAAGGAAACGATATAAGATCCCAAAAGCTTATCATGCTCGATCCCTATTCAGTACTCCTTCAACGATGCCTTTCGTTTGTCCTTGTTTGACGTGTCTATGTGTGTGTGTGTGTCTGTCTGTCTGTGGCATCGTAGCTCCCAAGCGGACGAACCGATTTTGATTTTGTTTTTTTTTGTTTGAAAGGTTAATTAGTCGGGAGTGTTCTTAGCTATGTTTGACGAAAATCGGTTCAAGATGGTTGGTTTTTTTTTAACTTTTCATTTATAATCATTTAACTTATTAGTGCATACATCTTATTTGTATCTCTTTTACTCGACCACTCTTTTTTTGCACTACATTCTCCACATTTAAAGATGCCTATGCAAGAGCAAAATAAAATAATAAGTAAAACTTATCTTGAACATCCATGTAATTGATTTCGCCAAGGTTAAATTACTTGCGTGTTTAAATCATAATTTAATTATGTAATCTACCTGCCAAATATTTATGCTATAAATAAATCTGTTGTGTAAATTATGTGCAATAATATTGCAATTTAAAGCTTCTGACAATGAATCAGTTGGTAATTTTGTAATCATAGTCGATAGGTATAAAGTATGTAACTACAGCTATAATATCCGGTCATTTTCAGAGTTCCGTATAAAATTTTAATAACTAAGACATATGATTATATTTTGCAAATTGTGTACTTTTATTGACTAATTTGACCCCAATAGTTATTTTAAGTAAACTTATGACTTTATACGCAAGAAATCATTATACATCGTCTAAGCCGTCTTTTTTTTCACTACTTCAATATTTTCTTTAATTAGATCAGCAGTTTTTGTGCCTAACAAATTCATTCAAAATAATGAATCCATTCATACATTCTGTTACGTGGCTCCGGATATAATTATGGGACGCAATCTCTTCAAAAAATAGTATAAAAGAATTTTTTAAATAAACATTCTTTGAGTGTGCTCAGAGGGAAAATAATGTTGCATAATAAAATTTGCGCCGCCCACCGGCTGTTTGAAACAGGGAGCGATGCAGAGGCACGGTCCGGGCCTCATTACTTGAGCCGCGAGACGAGCACTTATTCCCTTAGCAGTCATTTTCCTCTAAATGTAGGTCAACGATCTTATTTATATTTAATTCATAAACTAGTTCATTAATCATTAGTTATGCAATAATCGCTATATGCCGATTTCACTGGAAAGTGTTTTAGAAACCGCTGTTATGTAGTTAAATATGTAAAATGATGTAAATGAAATTTCTTTGGATAAATTTTAAAGCAAATATAACGAGGCCGTGTGGCATTCGTGATTCGTTATTCATTCCGTCCGGTTTTGCAATACGCGATTTTAAGAGAGAATGGACAATGCGTTAACCTACAAATGAAGTATTTTGTTTACTCAATCTTGGTGATAATGAAGCAATCATAAAATATGTTCAGTTGAATTCAACGGTTATTATGTTGTTAAGTAAATATGTTTCTAGACGCCTCTCATATGTTTGAAATGCATTCAATAAATAATAGTGTAGTTCTTGCATAATGGAATCAACTCGCAGCTGCGCTGTAGTGTTGAATTTAAAATTCTACTATAAATAAGGAATAGTAATAATACCTTTAAATATGATGGAATTTTAAATACCATTTCTCTTTCTCTCTCTTTCTTAGAATACTCTCCATAAATCAAATTAGAAAATGTAACTTAAAAGCGGTTCTTACCAAATGAATGTGAGATTACTAATCAGAGATAAAGATTAAGCGGATGTAAAAAAGTAGAAATAGAAGCTTTATGAAATTCTAAGAGTTGGAAACGTTTTTATAAAGAATACTTTGTTCTATAATGATACATTTACATATATATGTACATAATGAATGCTTTTATATAATTATGATTTTGAATAAAAATAATATATTGTTTTCTACATTTGAACATAAACTTTTATCCTGCTTTAGAGTACTACTTGAACACTTAATGTACTTAAAACAAATTGTCGTCTACGAATACCCACGATTCGTTAACAGTATAGATTAAATTAGGATCTAATTATGCTCCCTATTTTATTAACTTTTTTATTCAATAGAAGTAATTAAACTAAAACACTTTAAATTTAATTCTGCAAGGTTTGAAGGATTCAAGGTATAAGGATTCTTTTCTTGAAAACTATAACCTTAGGATATGACCTATAAATTATAAAAATCGCTTACCATATATACACAAAAAACACATCTGAATTGATTATCTCCTCGTTATCTGAACTTGCTGAATAAAAGCTTTTTATACTGAACTATGCAATGCTAGTTATTTATATAGGTAATAGACTACATACTAAAATATTTATGAATTATTAAATCAGTATTAATATTATAAATGTGAAAGTATGTGAGTATGGATGTTTGTTACTCTTTCATGCCAGAACGGCTAAACGGATCTGAATGAAATTTGGCACAGATATAGATTATAGTCTGGAATAGCACATAGGCTACTTTTATTCCGCAAAAATGTACGGTTACTGTGGGATAGGTTTGTTTTTGTGTTCCTGGAGGCGAACCGAATTCATATATTTTTAAACGAGACTAGTTTAAAAATATATGAATTGAATTAGTGTTTGATTGTAAGATAAGTTATAAAGTTAACAAGTCTTACTTTCAGGTTTCCAGTTCAGATTATATTCAAAGATACACTGCATTCGTTCAGAGTATTCTATAGCACAATTGATGCAACTTAGTACGTCTCTGACGATTACACTACAATAGTGCATTGTAGGCAACCTACAATTTAACATTTAAAATACATGCTTCAGGAAATAAAAGTTCATTTTCAATATAGATACAAGTATAATTTTTTCTCTCTTAAGGAGTAACTTATTGTAAAAATGTATAAGCTTTTGCGATTTTTAATAAACGAATATCATCGAATGGCGTATACTACTAGTAAGACGAAGATATCGGATACAATATTTGCATGTGGTAATTTTTTAAATTACTAAAAAATGTAGAATAAACACAACACTCTCTCTCTCTCTATCTCTCTTTCTATTAGCTAGGATAAGGTGTTAAGATGTTTTTTAAAACTAAATAAAATCCTAAAAATAATAATATTTGAAATAAATTGAAAGTATTTATTAAAGTTTAAAGTGCAAATCATTGTGAACATGATTAGCACTTGGTAACGCAAAAAAAATTTTGCAAAATAATCCCTGAGACAACAAGTTTTTAAAAGAAGTGTGAATCCCGCGACTCCGCATTTGGCCAGCGTGACTATAGCCTGAAGTCCCTCGAATTAGAGGGACTCTAATTCGAAGGGCTTCAGTAAGTTTACTATTTTTATAAAATACTAGCGACTCACCCTCGCTCACTTTTAATTTTTTTGAGCGGAACCCTAATTCTTTTTATAAAATAAAAATATCCTATGCTACTCCCTATAACATCAGCTATTTTCCGGTGAAAGTACCAGTTTAGTACTAGTTAGAAAGTACTAGTTTTATGTGCATTTCGTAAAACGCTGTTTTTTTGACATTACAAATAGACACTTCAATTTTATTTATCTGTATAGATTAAATAAAATAATCCAATGCGAAACAAGTAATATAAAAATGACTACTATTGACTTTTGTATCGACGAGAGGCTTGTGGTCTCTTTGAAATTCAATTTCCGATCAATCTTTCAGCATGATAGATACGTTTTGTGTAGCTATGAAAGTGCGATGAACTATGTTTTGCAATCATATTTATATTGCTTTTGCTCGCTACACCGGCGTTATTAAACAACACCAGTTATTCTTCTTCATTACAGTGCTTTTTATTTTCATATGTACTTATTTTGTCTAAGCCGTGGGAAATTTATTAGCTAGAAACTTAAAAAAACTAAGTCGTTTACGTAACAAAAACTTACTTCGTACTTCTATAAATATACTCACAATATGTATTGCCTTTTTAACCAGCTTTCAAAAAGGAGGAGGTTCTCAATTCGTCGGAATCTTGTTTTCTATGTATGTTCACCGATTACTCGAAGACGCCTGAACCGATTTGGATTTTTTTGTTTCAAAGGGTAGACTTCCCAGATGGTTCCATATAAATTTAATCAAAATCGGTCGAGGTGTTTTTAAAAAAAATCATCAATAAATTATTTTTTTAAACAAATTGTATAATATAACAGATTATGTTATCAAAACTTTCTTCTTACAAATTACCTGCTTATTACGTGTACACTAAAAATGGATAAATAAAAACAAAAAAAACGAGTTCCAGGTACCTACTAAAATGTAAAAAAAATAATAAACGGGGGTTTTCATTTAGAATAGATACCTAATCAGATATTTTCGAAGTCGGTGCCCCCGTTTAGTTACTTTTTACATTTCAGTGCCTCGAAGTCGGTTATTTTTAAAGTTTTTAAAAACAAGCAATAATTCACTGATAAGTAAAGACCTGACAGACGTTTACAATCAACAAAGAAATAAGGCCAACATTAAATACGGCTTAAAATATTTAAGCCTATATTTACAAAAAAATAATTAATTTGGATAACTCCATCTGCGTACTAGGTGACCACGACCACAAATAAAGTTCTATCATTTTTCTTGTGTTATTTCCAATGTTATTTACTGCACGACCACTCCGTGCCCACGACCATTAGCTGGTCACTACCACCATAGCTAAGTCCTAGCTAAATTTATTAATATTTTAGGAATAATTTAAGAATATTATTTACATAAATATTTTATTATGCTAACACCGATAGCATATAATATATAGCTGAGTAAAAATTCGCTGTGACTCCATGAACCACGCCTAAAAGCGTGCCGCTTGTATCAGCCAACGTCTGCATGAAAAGATAACCAGACAAGAGTCGACATTAAAATAAATGGTTCCTTTCGTAAGACTCGCACTAGAATATAAGGCATTGAATATTTGAAACTATTTCTAGCTTAGTTGTTGTTAGTTATTTGGATTTATATTATCCTATCACTTGTATATGATATTTTTAAAATAAATATACCTCGTGTGCTTATTTCATTTTAATTAACTTCCAAAATTAGCACATTATTTTTGTTAATTAATTTGTGTAAATATTATAAATGTGAAAGTTTGTGAATATGTATGGATGTTTGTTACTCTGTCACGCCCGAACGGCTGAACCGATATGGATGAAATTTGGCACAGAGATAGATTATAGTCTGGAATAATACATAGGTTACTTTTTATCCCGGAAAAATATACGGTTCCCGAGGGATAGACTTTGTTTTTGCTTTTCCAGAGGCGTAGCGAGGGTGAGACGCTAGTATTATATAAATACCTAGCGACTCACTCTCGCTTCGCTCGGGTAGTCCCTAGCTTGCTTCCCAATACAAACTTTCATCCCCATTTCCGGGATAAAAAGTATCCTATGTCCTTGCCAGGGTTTCAAACTATCTTTTTACTAAATTTCATCTAAATCGGTTCAGTAGATCTAGAGATTACCCCCTATAACGTCACAAACTCACAAACCTCTCAAAAACTCTTTATAATATTAGTATAGATTAATAATCTATAGTTTACTAATTAGTTTTATTGTATATACGTGATTGTGATGTGTACTACATATGTATAAATAAATATGTTGGGACATTAATACACAGTACCATCTAGTTCCATGGTAAGCTACGAGGCCTGTGTTATGGATACCGGATAGTTGATACACTACACATATATAATTTTGAGTACATACATATTATAAAGATAAATATATATGACTGGAGTACAAACATTCGTACTCATCACACAAATGAATGCCCCCAGCGGGACTCAAACCTGTGATCGCTGGCAGAGCATCGAGGTCACTAAGTAAGTAGTTAAGTGTAAGGTAACTCACTACAAACTGAGCCAAACATGTCGTGACTGTGATTGTTGATTATGGTATAATGCCAATTAAAGCTCCACAGACGGCAATAAAAATTAAAATATATATGACTAAAAATATGTTGTCTAAATATTTACAATGTAGTTAAAACATGACCCGTTATGGACCTACGTGAGCTATTTGAATAATGGAATGTAAATAATTGCTATTTATATGTTCTAGTCAACCTCGTCCTCTTTATTTAGGTATTACATAGTACAGTAATAATTATGTAATAACGGTCAAAGATAACTGCTAACATTTACAAAGTAAATCCAACTATCCTTTTAGGTCAAGATTGCCTTGTTAGATTAAATCGATACAAGTATACTTAATTTAATATACTAGAGAACTTAAAGTTCAATGCATAGAAAAACTTAAGCACGAACTGTAAATTATAAACTTTGTATTTTTTTTGTTTTCAATATGAATATGAATGAAATAAATACAATAATGGAGTTGCCAAGCTAGGAATAGAGAGCGACAGCTATTTTATTTATTAATTAATTTTGATATTAATCTTTGCTCGCGGATCTCTTTCACTAAAACGATTACGAAAGACCAAGTCAAGTTACTTAAAACTATTGTTTTAGGTATTACTTAATATGAAACATTTCAAATGTTATGTTTTGAATAATTATTTATATTAAATATTCAACGTAAACCTCGACCTCGTTACTACTTTACTATATTATGTATAGATTGCAAATAGACTACAATCATTTCCATAATGGCCGACACATCTGTGCGTAATGAAAACGCAGATTGCCTATCGCCGTAAATACGATTTAATTTCAATTTATTAAGCACAAATTGTATTTTATTGCAATTTGATTCAGTGGAAATGCTATTTTAAAACCAAAATTACATATTGAGCGTTATATGAGTGTACTTACAACCTACGTCACGAAAGCTCTACCAATTCTTTTGAATTTAAATGAACGTAGGTATTCATAAATGACTTGTATATATGTATCTATACACATGAAAATATCGGAGGTGCGAGACTCGGGATTTGAACGCGCTTCACTCGGTTTCCCAAGCGAGGGCGTAATTACTGAGCTACCACTACCTTCATTCAGCAGCTGTTAGATAGCATATAACCTAATTCAGATCTATGCTATCTGACATCACGCCATGAACCTCAGGCACGCTATTGCTCCGTAGCAATTCGGTATACTTACATAAACTATGCGAACAGTAAATAACTAAGGGCCATCGTGTTAATCGTTATATATATCTAATATTAAAAGAAATATTGTATACAAAATATCCTAAATATATATACTAAAGTTACAAATGTGAAAGGATATTTGTTATTATTTGACACAGTAATGGATCGATGTGATTTTTTATGTTCATATATAGTTCATGGGCCCAAGAATGATAGGCTACTTTCTTCCGGTACATCAATACTGGTTTGAGCGACATAAGGGCGGGCGGGTCACTAGTTTCGATATAATTTAAAGAGGGATAGGGGATGAAATTTGTATGATCGACAATTTTGAGGTTAGAAATAAGTAAATAAATTCATTTAAATCGCACTATTATTACCAGTGAGCAAAAAAAAATTGACAACATCAAAACAAAAATGTGTTCAAAATATCAGAAAATTAGCCTAAAATTTTGAATAATACTATAAAAAATGTTTTAAACGTAAAAAATATGGAACATGTCTATTACAAGAAGCAAATTTAAGAATTCAAGCAATTGACTATGCCAATGAAAGTGGTGAAAAAAATGACTGGCATTTAATAGTTTTATTTAACGTTAAATTAAATGTTAAACCGGCGAATAAAAGTTATCCTTTCTGTTACTTTATTTTGTATAACATATATTTTATGGTACATAAATAAATAAATAATAAATAAATAAATTAAAGTCTCAAGAGCAAATACACTTAAAATTACAAGGCGTCTAAAGTCTAAAAGATCTAAGGACTCTGTGCTAGACATCGCACCATGGGTCCTCTGCGCGAAGACAGATGAACAACAGCATTCCCAAAGAGGGTTGGTGTCAGGCAGGCGGCTAGTCGTAAAACTTTTGCCAAAACCGATCAGCAGTAAGGAAAATATACTGTGCGAACCTCAAGTAATCGGGAAATGGACAGGAAAATGATGAAATACCTAAGTAAATTCAAAAATAAGTTATAATTTTTTTTATATTGCCGATCATAACTACATTAGGCTCTCTATCTGTATTTTTATACTTAAATGAGCATAAGTAAAATAAGCAACTTTTACGTTAACATTGCGGTATTATTTCTGTAATATTAGGGTAATAAACACAACCTCAAACAATAGAACGAAGTTATACTTGGCAAATATAGCCCGGCGCCAACAAATATAAATCACTTGTAAAGTTCAGCCTTTAAAACAGTGTAGCAATAAATAAAATAATAAAACCAAATACAATGAAATGAAGTTTAGCGTAAAATCTTAAAAAGTAAATGGGACTATTATTATAATTGCGAGTGTTTGTGTGTGTGTGTATGTGTGCGCGTGTATCTGGGGGCACGGGAGTGCCCCCGCCATGTTTTTTCTTTACGCTGAAACGGCTAGACGAATTTGGGTGTAGTACATTGATAATGATAGCCTACTGTTTGGCACTCAGAGTGCACCCGAGCGAAACAAGGACACGACAAGCACACACATAATATAATCTATTACGTTATTCGCCAACTGTCGAAAACACAATGCGAGAGGCATATTTAATTGAAAATGATAATATTCTATGTAGAACAGTACGTACAGCTTTATGGTTTTATTTTAATTAATTATGTTATTACATTACGTATCTTATAATTTTCAATTCATACATTTGACGACGGGTTTTGCTCAGTTTACAGTGATCCTACTTACTGTGCCAGCGGTCTCGGGTTCGAGTCCCGCTGGGGACATTAATTTGTGTGATGAACACGAATGTTTGTACCCTAATGTATTTAAAGTTATATATGTGTAGTGCTTCAACTATGTGATATCCATAACACAGGCCTTGTAGTTTACCATATAACTAGATGGTGCTGTGTGTTGATGTCCCAACATATTTATTTATTAATAATTATTCACCCACGCACGCACACATACATTCTTGTTCAATTATAATAGAAGTTCGATAGTGATATTGGTGCAAGCTAATTAACATTTTAATTAGTAAAATCGTGGGGCGGGAAATAATTTTGTATGAAACACATACTGTCATCATATTCGAGTACATACAAATTTTCAAAAACAATTCAACTGTCACCTGTTATGAAAAACCAAACACTAGTAAAAATTTATATTCTAGCATTCATTAATGAACAGTTAAAATGTTTTTCTCAAATATGAACAAAGATTTTTTATAAAAATAGCCCAATTTTGCTTAAAAAATCTCAACCAACCTCAAAATCTATGCTTTGTTTGAGAACCACGTAAAATATGAGAGACGAGAAATCTTTGTATGAATTATAAACTGAATTCTAAAGAAGTAACACAATTGTCTTGCCTTGTGTGATTTATGTGCCTATAAAAAAGAATACTCATAGCAATACGAAACTCATGTTTTCGTGAGTTGTGAGGCATAAATATTATTATTTACGTTATTCGCAAATTGTCGAAAGCACAATGCGTTAGGCATATTTAATTGAAAGTGATAATATTGTAAATTTGTAGAGCAGTACGTGCAGCTTTAAGATTTTATTTTAATGTATACTAATATTATAAAAAGGAAAAGTTTGTGAGTTTGTGAGGTTGTGAATTGTGAGTTTGTGACGTTTTAGGGGGTAATGTCTGGATTTACTAAACCGATTAAGATGAAATTTGGTAAGAACATAGTTTGAGACCCTGGGAAGGACATAAAATACTTTTATCCCGGAAACCATGCCTTAAGGGGGTGAAAATGGGGATGAAAATTTATATGAGAAATCAAGCTAGGGCCGAACCCGAGCGAAGCGAGGGTGAGTCGCTAGTTAATAATATTAGTACATTACCGTATCTTATAATATTGAATTAGCAGTGATTATATATTTGTATGTATATAAATTTATTTCATTTGGATCAAATATTGTATTAAATCATGGTTTTGCTTTTTAAGTTTATCTTAATAGGTATTTATGCATATAATATACATAATATGATGATGTTCTCTTAGCCGATTCCGGCCACGGCGGCCAATCTCAATGAGATTAGCCAACTGCGCAGGAGATATTATAGTGCTCAAGTGTACGCGCAGACACAAGTGCACTCTCTATTCCTATCACTCTCATACTCCGGTGGGACGACCACTCGACACGACCGGTGAGAGTTAAGGCAGGACCGACGGCTTTACGTGCTCTCCGAGGCACGGGGGTGAAACACCGCCAACTTCCCAACTCCGGGCTGTTACTGAGGCTTAATATATAGGAAGACTCAATAACTAAACTTGGCCCGACCCGGGACTCGAACCCAGGACCTACGGGTGTGCAGCCGTACATGCTAGCCACTACACCACCGAGGCAGTTAATATATGTCATTTATGTAAGACATGCAACTTTTCTGAAAAATCACGATATTACAAAAAAACTCCGAACAAAGCTTGATCGCCCAGATCCTATATATAAATTATCAGAATTATTTATGTAGAGACAACTTTTTATGTTTAAAGTTAACTCAATGTTATTGTTTATTACAACCTATCAAAACTCAACAATTTCCTGGATCTATGAGTCGAGTTCTGTTTGATGTCTATGTGCGAGTGACTTATTAACTAATTTTAAATAGTTTTTATTTTTGGTGCAATATTTATTCTAATAAATAAAATTACTATTAAGTTATTTTTGCTTATTTAAAATGATGCTTATTACACTTTTTCGTATATTTAGGGAACAGCACCCTGCAGTTGAAGGAATAGAATTGTTATTCTACGTAGTATAATTCTAAGTCCGTAAGACTATGTTTTACACCTAACAATAATATAGCCATTTTAACTTTCAACAACTGCTAGGCACTCCTGCTAGGACCTTCATTCAATGTAAGAGCGTAAAAAGTGAGTAGTTCTATGATGTGTAGAAGCGTAATACTTCATTATTAATAAATCACTATTGCTAAGTCCAATCTTCCACATATTTATAAAATGTCTTCTAAAGTACTTCTTTTTAAATATCATTAAATTACATCGATATCGATCATAAAAAATACGACTTTCCTAGAGTTGTCCAGACATAAATTTTACTGGTGAATACCTACCCACAGCGGTAGCACTTTAATTACAAACTTTACTAAACGAAAGCTTCATCAAGCTAATGTGCAATTTTATCTTAGTCATTGTCTTTATGTTTTTTCTTAACAACATTAAAAATATACTTCTAATGAATAATCAAGGGACGGTTACAAAGTGTAAAAAGGATTTAAAAACGTGCTGTAAAAATACATTTTATAAGTACTCTACTACTTTAAACGGAAGTTATTTAAACTACTAGTGACTCACCCTCACTTTGCTTGGGTGTGTCCCTACTTGGCTTTTATATTTACAAAATTATGTACAAGCAGCGCCACCATTTGGCGAGTGTTATTACTTACATTGATGTGTGTATTAGTCCAGGTTTTAGTCTATCTATGTACTAAATTTCATCTAAATCTGTTCAGCCATTTCAGCGTGAAGGAGTAACAAACATATGTACATAGACTCACACCAACTTTTGGATTTATAATAATATGTAGTGTGATTTATCCTATAATATTATTAGTTTTTGTTTTGTGAAGTTGAGCAAGAACGTTAGCTATTAAGAAAGTCGTAACGCAACCCTCCATTATATATTATTTCTTTGTATTGTTAGGAATACAAAAAAGGCATTGTGGGAGGTGATGATATATGGATGCACATATAAGGTGTGCTCGACAAGTCATATAATATAAACCGTCTAAAGAACTTATTCCCTATACTTTACGTACTGAAAAATGGCTGCGTCAAAGAACTTCAGAAGCGAGCTATTTTCAAAGGATTGGTCGGAGATATATGCAAGCTATATGCATAAAATATAAGGAGGATTTCTTGTACGTTTGTATGTTGAAATTTATTGCTTATATTATAAGGCGTTCCTTAAAACTTTTATAAAACATGCGTTTTATCACTCTGCTAAAAAAACTTTCTAGATGATTTAGTTCTCATGTTGTTAAATTCATATAGATATGTATATAAAAATCAATTGCTGTTTGTTAGTCTCGCTAAATCTCAAAACGGCTGGACCGATTTGAATAATTCTTTTTTGTTTTGTTGTAGTTGTGTCAGGAGTATTAAAAAAAATAGGGAAAATCCGTAAGAGCTGCTGGAAAATTGAAAAATTCATTGTTACATTCTATGTCTAAACTCATTGTTTATATTGTGTGGGAATCACTACTTCGGATTACTTTCAATAGATGGTGTTAGTGGCGGACTTATCATCTACAACAATGCGGCAGGAAAAAATAACATATATAGACTTATAGTCTATCCATTCTACACTAAACGTTAAAACGTACGTAGGGACGAACTCGAGCGAAGCGAGGGTGAGTCGCTAGTAGTATATGAATAAAAATATTTTTTAAATAAATTGCACAGTGAAGAATATTATTAGTTATTTTTCTTATATACCTACTCACTCGTATGTATATCAAAACAATTTGTGGTGTAGCGAATACAATAAAGACTTCACATAGGTACTAAAATTTCAATTTCAAATATATTCCTATGTTTCGGGGATATTTGAAAGGGAATATTCGAATTTTTCCAATTTTTATTCTCTTCGCTACAAAATACGTCGACGAATGTAAATCGTCTCAGTGGAAAATTTCGCGAACATTTTTATCTGGCTTTTGCCAATATATCTAGTAAAAGCTTTTTTGTAACTGATCCCTATTATATTTTTGACGAAGGAATAATGTACGGCAAGTACGATCGAATTGTAAATTATAAAAGTATGTAAGTTGGTGACAAAGTAAGTAATACAAAATAAACAACAAAACATAAAAAACAATTATAGTGAAAAACCATTATATAGGAATATATAAACTACCTACAACCCTTGCAAATACATGTATAGCTCATTATATTTTATTATTGAAGGCACAACGTTAAACTTAAACAACAGAAATAATGAAAAAAACTCTTTTTAAGTGAGTTGTTGTAACCACAAGTTGATTTACCAAAGAAATATTGTTTCTCGGTAAACATTGCTACCAAAAGTTATACGAGTATGTGACAAAGAAAGAATCATAACTATAAAAATTATAAAAAAAACTTTTTAACAAAAAAATAAAAACCGACTTCAAACAAAAGCACTAAAAAGTAAAAACTATCTGATTGGTAGTTTTCATTTACTATACATACCTAATGAAATATTTTCGAAGTCGGTGTGCTTTGCTTTGTATGGGCTGGCACCGATTTCGAAAATATTTGATTAGGTATGTATTTAATAGGTAGGCTTTAATTATTTAGCCAAAGCACACCGACTTCGAAAATATTTGATTAGGTATGTATAGTAAATGAAAACTACCAATCAGTTATTTTTTACTTTTTAGTGCTTTTGTTTGAAGTCGGTTTTTATTTTTTTGTTAAAAAGTTTTTATTTTTCCCTTTTTAGTGTTGACAATAGTATTAAAGTAAGAATTCTAACGTGTTAAGCTAGTCGAATCAAACAAAATAAGCCCAAACTCAAAGTATCTACTATTAGCCGTTGAAGAGTTCCACCTATCCACCTTCTGGCCTTACCATCAGATCAGGTCAACAATACCGAACCACTGTACTATCAACGGAAATAGAAACACTTGCAAAGTTTCAAGTCAATATGACAATTAGAAGTAAGTTAAATCCATCATTAGCTATTTTTCCACCCTTAGGGGTGGTATTTTTTTTTTGAAATTTAAATGGGACCAATCTAGAAGTATACCCTTTCAAACAAAACAAAAATTGTCCAAATCGGTTAATAAATGACGAAGTTCTGAGGTAACAAACATAAAAAAAAATACAGTCGAATTGAGAACCTCCTCCTTTTTGAAGTCGGTTGATAAAAGTATTGCTTGTATAATTTTGCATTTATAATAAGTGCCTTAAAAAAAGAAAATCTTAATTAATATGAACATATCTACACAGTTGCACAATTTAGGTAATTGATGAAATCCATTACGATATATGTATCATAAATAAGGTTTTCTGTAGCATCATAAATGTTAAAGTAGCGAGCCAAAACACCACTTTTGTCTTAACTGAGCAATATTTAATGTCACAAAAACCGACAACCTTGTTATATATTAACGTGTCAATATATGGACTAAAACGTTTTGCAAAACACAATTACATTCGGTAAAGGAATCTTGAAAACTCGACGGGCTAGTAATTCTTGTATTTCGGGGACAAAATAACAGTTTTATAAAATTTGAGAGTCACATTCAAAATAAACAATTGGCGCACACTTAATACTTTACTGTCCTTGTGAATTACGATGTGGGATACATAAAAGGTTTTTTGCATTGTCTGAAGCACAGATCTTTGGGTTTTTTATAACTGTATCATATGTGATTTAAATAGATATATATGAGTATTTAAATAGATTTGCTTTGACTTACACCTTTTTTCTTGGACTTTTCTTTGGTTCCTCAGTTTTTTACATAACATTACATTTTTCATAAAAGTTTCTATATTTTCTTTTTACAATAATTTAACTTTGTAAATTATAGTAAATTAAAATTAAATTGTGTAAGAGGTAAAATTTGTGAGGCGATTGAATAACATATGCATCACCTAAAAAGCCTTTCTATAAAGTCCCGGTGACACACCTACAAACGGCTTCTTGCTGAATCTCGTTCGAGTCGCAGCTTCTCAGTTACATAACAAGGCATGGAAAGGCATTTATTACGCGTCGGGTATTGAGGTCAATCATCTTTAAGTACATATTATATTAGCTTTGTGTCTTGAACCGTTTTATTTAAGAATAGCGATACCAAAATTGTTTTGACCTTCACTAACTTAATTTATTTCTTTTGTTTATTTTTTTTCTTTTTTTTCTTTAGAAATGCCATTTTAGTCTACTTACTACTTAGTTTTACTACTGAAATGTCGCATAGAGTGGCGACGGTGACCACGACGAAAATTTGCAGGAAGCAATATTATGTCACTTATATAATATATAATATGATCATGTACT
Organism: Brenthis ino; assembly: GCA_921882275.1. Lineage (NCBI taxonomy): Eukaryota > Metazoa > Arthropoda > Insecta > Lepidoptera > Nymphalidae > Brenthis > Brenthis ino. The sequence continues at coordinate 12,505,740 of OV170223.1, read as the reverse complement.
TAAAAGACCTACTTTATTCATTTAAGTATATTTTTTTATTATTTCTCTAAGTTCTTAAGGTCTATAAATAAGAACGGAGGGAACTGCAAAACGACGCTGACCGCCCACTTGCCGGCTTTTTACGCGAGACTTGGCCAGGGCGTTTCGTAATTAGTCACAGAGAGGCTTTAACTACGACGTAATTATAGAATAAATGGGGTCAATGATCTTTAAACCCATTATACAATTGCGTAAAGACTAAAGTAGTACATAATTAAATCGCAATTTTAATTAAAACTTTAAATTGAGCTCAAATTATACGGCAATTTAACACAATTTATAACAAAGTCTTTGTCTATACTAATGTCTAATATTATAAAGAGATAAAGTTTGTGAGTTTGTAATCTCTGGATCTACTGAACCGATTTAGATGAAATTTGGTAAGAATATAGTTTAAGACCCTGTAAAGGATATAGGATACTTTTTATCCCAGAAATCATCCCTTAAGGGGATGAAAATGGTTATGAAGGTTTGTAAGGGGAATCAAGCTAGTATTTTTTTATTTTTCATAAAAAAATGTTCAATTCATATACATATAGGACGGAATTAAAATTTCTAATTTACTTCATTATTCAATACATTTTGTTCACATGGCTTCGTTTGCATTGTGTTATTTTAATCAAAAAGTATTATTTTAATCCAGGACTTAGACTATCTCCATTCCAAATCTCTACAAAAACCGTGCAGAAGTTACAAAAAAAGAATCACATTCATTTACTTATAAACTTTCGCATTTGTAATATTATAATATGATAATGTCTTTAATATATTTAAAAGTTGACAGACTTTATTAAAGTATTTATTAAATGCTTTGAGATTAAGACAATTAAAATATTATAAATTCAGTTTGAAATTACTCCTTTAAACGATCTCAATGGTAACCAAACCAATGAACAAACTTCAAGATTTGTGGCCTTAATTATCGCAGTGCTATAAATCTTATTTAATTCGGTGTAATCCACTCTTGCAGAATCGAGGTCTCGGACGAGTAGCCACAAATAGTTAGCGAAACATTTCCGCAAAACTTGACATACAAATTATCTTTATTTTAAACTAGCGACTCACCCTCGCATTAATTGATCATTGGTATATTTTAATTTTTCTGAGCGGAACCCTAATTCTTTTACTGAAATAAAAGTAGCTGAAATTACTTCTTATAACATCAACTAAACTGATCAGACAGACAGACAAAAATTTTAAAAATTGTGTTTTTCTTATAAATACCATATGATTCCATATGCATTTAGTAAAAAGCTTATTTTGACATTACAAATAGACACTTCAATTTTATTAATCTGTATAGAAGATTTCTGAAAAACAGTATTTATAAAACTAGAACAAAAATAAATATATCACTTACTTTTAGAAGCCCATAGTTTCCCTTGATTCAAAGCATTGAAATACTGCCTCAAATCATGTTCACACGTTTGCGGTATGGAATGATTTCCATCAAGAATGTCTATCCAGTCGTGGTGGTCTAAAAGTCCTTTCATCCATGCCATACGAGAACCCGTGATACCCTCGGTCGAATTCACTTCCCCACTAACGACACTCACCAACACAAACAACACGACAAACATATTTACAATATACATTTTGCACATTCTCAATCAAGCATTGCCAATTTGTTCTAATTATTTATAATCCGTGAAGGCTTCTACGATTTCACACACATCGCAATATCTGAAACAATAACAGAAATACATATGTCAAAATAAATTAACAATAATTACTAACTAGCTATAGTTTGCTATTGTACTCGCGTGCTGCGCATGAATTTTATTTAATTCGCAATCACCAAACATCATATTCGTTTTGTTTAAGAATACTCAGAACAAACACAATGTGTAGGTATACTAGACCGATTAAAATTTGTATTTTTTTTAAAAAGCTAAGGAACGCAATTTTTCATTATCATAAATGACATCAATTTGAGGCTTCGTAAAAAAAACTAACAAATTCTATAATATAAATAAGAAAATTAATGTGTAGTACTCGTATATGTAATTAATTATTTCTTTTACTAACTCCCCAATGATTTTTGGTGTAAAACTGATATTTTTATTTCATACTTACATTTAAAATCTATCAAGTAAATATCTAAATAAAAGTAAAAAAACATCTATTGAAAAAGAAAACTCGTTACACGATTACGTTACATTAACTTTTAAAATTCTTGTTCACATATTCTTTGTATGTTGAAAATGTTCCCATTGACGATATGTTATTTTTCCAGATTGTCCGCTTTACTTTAACAGCGAGAACAAAGCTTTTTACTGGAGTCCTCGTTCATTATATATTCTTTTTTTATAATTTTCTAGAGAGGGTTTTATTATCTGTTTTATATTGTTTCCTTTCCCTATTAAGAAATGAGAAAGATATTTGTTTACATTTTATTTTTATGATTTGTTTATTTAAGTATATCTTTGTTACTCACTTCAATTCACATGAAATGAAACATCTTTAAAAAAGCCAAGCCAGCCATATACAATATACATATGTAGTTATCTACTACTAGCTAGTTAAAACTTGTTATATGACATTAATATTCAGTAAATATGCATCTTAGTTAGATAATACTTTCTTAGATTTACGCAAATATTTGACATTTTAAATAAAACTATCTTTTCGGAGATTTTCGCGAATTTATAATGATTTTTGGCTCTCGACGTTTCGAATGCTTTACTGCAATCATAATCAGGTCTCTCCCGTGACCTTAGGAAAGACGACAATCTGCAATCGCTACTACAAATAATTATTTAAATAATAATTGAAATTATAAAATTAAGCGATTTGTCAGAGAATGACAATATTTATAGCATACTTTTTTGATGATGATTTAGTTTTTTTTGATATCGTGGTAAGCAAGGTTGGTTTGGTTGGTTAAATAAGGTTGTAGAGCGTCACCCTATCTAAGCCCGCAACATAAGGAATATATATTCTCTTGATACAAGACAAAAACTCTACCACTAACTCGGAAAAATCGTCAGAAAATACCTGACTAGAATAGAGAACTGGCAAGAAAATAGAGAACTCAGTGTAAAATAAAAAGCTATAAGTATTTTGATAGTATTGTAGTTATATGTTGTATTTATATAAATAGTATAAGCTGTACACATATTATATTACTATGACATAAGTGCTTACAAAGCGAGCTTAATGCTAAAAGCGTTCCCTGCCAGCTCATCTAAGAGTGTTTAGTAAAGACATTTGCAACGACTTTGGTTAAACAGCAGTAAACTATTGTGCTATATTTTAAATCTATACATATAATAAAATTCTAACTGAATCGAATCTGTACATTAAATATTTTTTGGAAAATCTTATTGAAATGGTCATTATAATCGATACAGAGGCCGAATCTATAGTTATTAGAATTTTTGTCTGTCTGTCTGTCTGTTACCGCATCACGAGAAAACTACTGGACAGATTTTGATGAAATTTGGTATGATGATAGCTGGTTATCCGGGTCAACATATAGGATACTTTTTACTGTGGAAAAATATCTCATCTCTGAGAAGTCTATACTAAACGTTAAATAATAAATTGCAGAAGAATTGTAAGTGAAATACAAGAAGATATAATTTTATTTAAAGAAACATTTAAGCTGTTATCATAACGTTTAACGAACAGCTCTAGCTGGAAACCATGTTTCCATTTGATTGCCCTTGATAATGAACCGATAAACCTAATTATCGAGAGTAATCAGCCGCAGTGATGGTTAATTCAGCATTAAAGTTGTTTCACTTACTTTTCTTCCAACGATTATATATTAGTTTGCTATAGGAAATTACTAAAAATGTATAATAGATTTTTTTTAATTGTAAAGTATTAATGAATATCTTTTAAGCTTTTGTTGTTTAGACTCTATTATTTTCGACATCGATCGATCAAAAAGAATCTAATTGTTTTTTAAAACCCTTATTTTAAACTAATCAATGCATTTAGCTAATTAGCTTAGAAACACTATGGTATCCAATAACGTGAAATACACGATCTTTTGTTACCGAGATTGTCCGTTTTCCCTATTGCTTGTATGAAAGAGTACCATAACAAAAGAATCTTTTGAAGCTTATGACAGACTGACCTTTGACGAATATTAAAAATTAATATTGAGCAAGCTTATGTTTTGATAGCGCTCTCAATTTCCATCGTAAAATCGTTATTGCCTGAATAGCTTTATGAATTTATAATATTTGTTTGGTATCCACAAAAGTAAAAATGAATTTTGATGTAGATCATATTTGGCAGATTTTTCCATTTAAGGAAATATGAGGCGAAAATCAATCTTTGACGAATGTTTCTTCTTTGAATTCACTCTGACAAATGTTTGTGTTCAGACAGGCATTAATTGTCTTTAGAACAAACTGTAGTTATTATAACTTCTACTAACCAAATATCGCATAAACTGAATTCACAAACTAAACTTTCATTATTGTGCTATGTTGTTTTTATATCGCTCAAACAATTACAACAACAAACTCAAAACAAGTTCGGTTTTATTCATCGCTTTTAAAGCGTAACGCCTTTGGAAACTTCACTTTGCAGTAACTTGAATTCGACTTTGAAATATTCTTAATATTTCAAAATCTACTTCCTCTTGCTGCTTTTTATTTTACAGGGGATTTAAAAAGTATACTTTTACACAGTATAAATCATCTGTTGCATATCTTATTTATATTTTTAATAAATCTTATTCATTACTAGCGATTCACCCTCGCTCCACTCGGGATCGTCTTTAGTTATGTTTTAACGTTTAGTATAGATTTGTCAAAGATGAGATATTTTCCCGCAGTAAAAAGTATCCTATATGTTTAACCAACTATCATCATACTAAAATTCACCAAAATTTATCCAGTGGTTTTCTCGTGATGTGGTCACAGATAGACAGACAAAATTTTTAAAAACTATAGGTTCAGCCTCTGTATCAATAATAATGTTTATTTCAATAAGATTTTCCAAAAAAAATGTTTAATGTACAGATTCGACTAAATAAGAATTTTATTATATGTATAGATATTGTATTATAAAATTATTTGTATAGATTTCAAAATATTTTTTTACATATATGATGCACCTGACCATCATATACGTACTTTAAACTATTATATGACAGTCTAGAGATGGCTTTAGGGTTGTTAGGTATACATGTAACTCCCGGGGGAGAAGCCAACTCCTACCGGGCGCGTCCCCAGGTGGCGGATAGGGGCATGCCACCCGCTTAGAGGGGCGGGTGGTACCGGAGAAATCCGGCGCGGACCAAATGGCTTGGATGGGGCCGCTCGTCTAGGCCTCGAGCCGAAGACGTTGCGGCCACCGGTGGTGGGACCGCTTGGTCCCACAACCGGATGATGGGTGCCGATTGCGGGACTGTGGTCGCAGGCCCGCATTCGGCGGAGGGGTAGGCCGCGGCGGGAGAGGAGTGCCGGTATTTCGGTGCGCCGTTCTCCCTACCTTCCGCGGCCTAGACGGGGCCGCCACCGTTTGATGGCGGACGCGGTGGAGCTGCAGGGGAAGAGGAGTGTCGGTGTTTCGTTGCCGCACTCCCTGTCCTCTGCAGCCGATTGGAGGTGGCCCACTTCGGTGGGCGGTGTTTGTGTGGTGTGGGGCTGCTCCGGGTACTTCTCTGATCAGCAGAGTGGACTTAGGAGCGGCCTCACTTTTTGGGTTGTAAGTCTTCCCATAATGGGGTTGTCCCGCTTGGGGCGGCCTCATGGTTGGTGGCTTCGGCCAACCGTCGGGGCGTCGCGGTTGTATGCGAGAGCGATCCCGTGGCGCCCCACATGGCGGCAGAGGGGGAAAGTTGGGTTTTAGTGGGTATGCCGGTCTCATTAGCCGGAGAGTCTCCACATAACCACCCCGGGGGAAGTCGGGTGGTATCCGTAATAGGATTTCCCAACTATAAAAAAAAAAAAAAAAAAAAAAAAAAAAAAAAGGTATACATGTAACTAGCCACGTGAGTGCACTCAAACACACAACTTTAACTTCGAAACAATTCGCCATGAAAATTCGTATTTTTACAACCGTTATATTTGGCAGTATTTCCGTTAATATTTGTCTTCCAAAGAGCACACCATACCATACACGAGTCCTACATGTATAATTTATATATGGTATGTCTTCGTAAAAATCTCGCCATCCATAATAAGAATTAATTAAAACTATTGCAAAATAAGGATTGAAAGATTTGTAATAAATTACAAATAAAACTTGCTTAGTTGCTCATATTTTCATTTGGAAGTAGGTTATAACTTATAAACAAAAGACTTTTCTTTGTAAGTTATTCTTAGAGCAGAAAACTATCAAACTGTAGCACTACTACAAACTCATTTGCCACGAGCTCGAAAGTTTCCATTAATTTTAACGATAGTATGAAAACAATTTTTGTACTATAACTGAAGTGAAGAATAAAGTTCAAGAGTGTTTATACTGTTAAGTTTAAAATTAAAACGTTAACTTTTAAAATTGAAGTTAAAGTATGGCATAAAAAATTTCTTATGCCTAAAGTATTTTTTTTATCTATCTATACACATAATAAAATTGTAACTAAGAATCTGTACATTAAATATTTTTTTGGAAAATCTTATAGAAATAGACATTATTATCGATACAGGGGCCGAATCTATAGTTTTTAGAAATTTTGTGTCTGTCTGTTATTGCATCTCTGAAAAACCATTGGAGGGATTTTGATGAAGTTTAATATAATGATAACTGGTTATCCGGGTCAGCATATAGGATACTTTTTATTGCGGGAAAATATCTCATGTCGGAGAAATCTATACTAAACGTTAAAACATAAGTAGGGACGAACCCGAGCGTAGCGAGGGTGAGTCGGTAATACAACATAGATTCTAAAATTTATATTAAACAATGTATTTTGATCCTTTATACATGTCCTTTAGGTGTAAATTTAATTCCGTGCCTTTGGGATATTAGCGAACCTAGCGACTTTCATTACGACGTGTGCAAACGGTGGATGAATTAGTATCACACTAATTACATACGAACGTGATGCGAGGAACGCTTGGTACACATGTTTTACGTCACGGCGCAATCAACACGAGTTTTAGCAATGATTAAGTATGAACCAATATATCGTATTTATTTTTAAACTAGCGGCTCACCCTCGCTTCGCTCGGGTTCGTCGCTAGGTACGTTTTAAATAGATATAAAAAGAAAAAATCTTTCTTTCTCACATTTTAATTATATGTTTTAATACTTACCTATTCCGGACTAAGAGAAATCCAAAAATTAAAATATCATAAAAATTGGAACGCGGTCGAACGGGATAAAAAGTATCCTATGTCCTTCTCCTGGCTCTAAACTACCTCCCTGCCAATTTTCAGCTAAATCGGTTCAGCCGTTCTTGAGTTATAAGCGAAGTAACTAACACGACTTTCTTTTATATATATAGATGCGGTGTAAACTCTAGGTCTTATTATCACTTTCTATGCTCGAATGGAAAATTAGGAAACTTATAATCTCATTCTTTATACTAATTTTATCCATAAATACATCAGACTTATCGGTAAATTATAATATAATAGTAAATTTGGACCGCTATAGGATTGTGATTGTGTGAAAGAAGAATTTCATGGCAAATGCAAAAATCACGATGATTTTTCGGAACAATCCTCAAACAGCATTATACAGCGCGCACGCTTGGGAAAGCGAGTGAAGCGGGTTCATATCCCGAGTGTCGCAACTCTGATATTTTCAAGTGTGAACCATTTCCAATATGTTTGTTGATGATGACCACTTGTCTTATGATGAAGGAAAACATCGTGAGGAAATCTGCATATCTGAGAAAATCTAGCAAGTTTTCGAAAGACTTGTGAAGTTCACCAATCCGCATTTGCCTAGCGTGGTGGACTATAAAGTTAGTATTATGTATTTACTTATAGATTACTTTATTTATTAGATAAATATCGCTTATTTATTTCTTCTTAGTACGATTAAAGTAATATCTAGGTAATTTTTTACAAATAAGTGGTAGCCAGACTTCTACGTAAAGAAGAAAATTAAAAACTTATAATTATTTTTTCCTATCTAATATCCATATTTAAGGAGAACAAGGGGAAAATATAAAAATTAAGGCATATTTCATACTTTTCCCCTTAATATAATTTTAAGTTCTAAGTTGAGTAGTTTCGAAGACTTCGTCCTAATTTCTAAGCCAAGTAGTTTCGAAATTAATTTGGTAGAGGGGGGTCCCCCTATTTATATATAATAAATAAATATAATTATGCATTGTCTAGTGACTTTCCTTCCAGTAGATTCGCATAAATTGCTGTAAAAACGAACATACAAATACAAGAGTTACCTTATTATGTCTTTTTTCGTTTCAAATCAAGTTATATATAAAAAAATGGACGAATTGTAAAAATCATTTCAAACTCGCTTGAGAAATATTTATCGTTTCCAAAATTTAATACATACATGTCATAGTTGAAAAATGCCGTTTAATCCATACATCGAATAAAATAAATTGGTGGCAAAAGCATATATATTATATGTAGTTATATAAAATTTGAATAAAAATTATAAAATTACAATTTCAAAAAAAAAATCAATTTAAAAACATAGCTCATATTAAATAATCATTATTATTTGCGAAATAAATAGAAATAGTACGAAATCGAAGTTAGCAACTAAATGAAGGTCATCAAAATAACTTTAACTTTTTATTATATAAGAGTACTTTTATACTGTTTTAAAACATAAAAAATTGAGATAATATTACTCGTATATTTGTCAATTGCAAATAATTGACATACGGAAATGATAGCATGTTTTTAAAATGGAAGGGGAATAAAATGAGCGCAGACTTTGCGGCCATTTATCAAAGTAAAGCGATGTGAATTGCGAGCCTGGTATTTTTTGAATCGTATTATCCATGCAATCGGCGAATTTTTAATCATATTTCATTCTTTTATACTTTTCTTTTTTTAATTATGAAGTACTTAACTTACCTCAAATAAAACATTTTTTAATTGCCTACTCAAATAAGAGATGTATTCTTACAAAATAATTTAATGACAAACATAATAATGCAATTTTCAAGAAAAAAAATCAATATTGAGACACTTATAAATGCTGACTCTTGAATATGTTACTCAACAACATTTTTAAATTATTGTAATGCTAACAATAATTTTAAATTACATAAGACACATACAGTAACACGGTGTAAAATTTTCCAAGCTAAAGCTCGAGGAACGGAAATTAAAGCGGTTACCTTCCATTCTATGTGTTTTAATGCTTTTACAAACACGAGTCGCTTTTACCAGTTCACATAAACTCATGGTATTCGTATAGCATCGGCTTAATTCAGTCACTGAGCATGATTTTTCGCCAATAATTTCACTTGCACTATCACTTGACTCCACTTTTGTGCTCCTTTTCGCTTATACGTATTTCTTCTCAGAGTTCTCTTAACTCCGAACTTTTAAGAATATATAATATAGACATTCTAGTGCCTAAACCTATATATCTTTTTTCTAGTATTCGATTATTTTATACGAAGTGTTCTGTCTCTTCCCCATTCACGCCAGTTAACCATTCACTCTTCTTGTCGCAACTATAACTAAAATTATATCACAATATATATATTAAAAATTATTTTTTTACTTCTGTCGACCACATGTACTCTGAATCAAGTCAAAAAATAATATATATATATATATATATATATATATATATATATATATATATATATATATATATATGTTGATGTTCTCTCCTAGCCGATTCCGGCCACGGCGGCCAATCTCAATGAGATTAGCCAACTGCGCAGGAGATATTATAGTGCTCAAGTGTACGCGCAGACACAAGTGCACTCTCTATTCCTATCACTCTCATACTCCGGTGGGACGACCACTCGACACGACCGGTGAGAGTTAAGGCGCAGGACCGACGGCTTTACGTGCTCTCCGAGGCACGGGGGTGAAACACCGCCAACTTCCCAACTCCGGGCTGTTACTGAGACTTACTATAAAGGAAGACTCAATAACTAAACTTGGCCCGACCCGGGACTCGAACCCAGGACCTCCGGGTGTGCAGCCGTACACGCTAGCCACTACACCACCGAGGCAGTTATATAAATATATAGTAAATAATAAAAACGTAATAAAAATATATTGGACAGTGTCATTTGTACGCCCAACTTGACGTTTTTGGAAGGATTATCCAAACGCATGATATGTATGTATATTGTATTTGTGTTCCAATATTACCTGGATCATACATTTCTATTATTCTTTGTGAAACAAAAAGCTGACAGTTTGATTAACTATATTGTCCGAGCAAGCTTGATTAGCATCAGAATAGAGGGCTTAAACGAACGTCAATTAAACGCCATTGGCGGCTTACGACGAATATTGCGGATACCGGAATCAACATGGAATACAAAACGTGATTAGAAGCCGAGGCTTTCCAACCAACACAGCTTCGCAACTACATTCGTTTATTGATTTCATATCAGATATGTCAATATCAATTGTACGAAAATATAAATTGGACCCAGTAATGCAAAAAACAGCCATGTGCGTAAAAGTACCAACAGAGTTATAAGCTTTTTACTGTCGATAGTTGCACTTGGGTTATGTTTTGTTTTTCTGGTTATTTTAAAATTGAACAATATTTATATAAGTATTGTTTATTTTTTATAATTATTTTATTTTTTATAATAAAATGCTTATAGCTCTGTTGGTACTTTTACGCACATGGCTGTTTTTTGCATAACTGGGTCCAATTATAATCAAATAACAAAACAAGCTGATTTAAAATAATATTATTGATGACTACATTATAGACAGATTCAATAATAGAATAATATATATTTATGACTAGACGTATGGTATATTTTATTATTAGTCTAATATACATACCTAGTACGTTTATAAAATATATCTACGAGTATATAGGAGAGGGTATTACTTCTGAAAAACATTACATTCAAATAAATTATATTTAAAAAAATATATGTAAATCTATTCTCAATTGCCATAGATACTTACGAGTACCTACCGATTTACATTTAATGTGCGTCTTAAGAAAGACTACACATTACGATCGTACTCACATCTTTGAAGATGGTTGAAAATATAGTAAACATACAAAATGATAATATTTACAATAACTCAGCTTGCTGATTTTCCTTCAGTAAAGTCAAACAGTAAAGCCATACATAAACCTACTGTTTATGTATGGCTGTGTATGTGACGCTTTTTATTACTGTATATAGTCGATTGTTTTAAGCCACGAAAACTATAATAAAAGACGTGTTGAAAGTCCTTACGAGCGATTGTTCAATATACAGATATAACAACGAAGTTATTTGTAATATGTGGTGACATTTTCTGCAATGTGGTTGGTTGAAATCGTCATGTTCCTCACATTGAATATGTTATGAGACCGAGATGGACAGACGGCTGCTAGTGCCCACAAGTGCCACAGTCTAGGCATTTGCATTTATGTCACATCACGTATGCTTTTGTCGGAAGCATTTAAAGCTCGCGTGTATGTAAAATCCATTGTGGTTGGGTTTAGAGAGAAATAACTTTACAGCTACCAAATTAATGTTTATTTAAATTATTTTCACGTATCATTCCTAAAAATGTTTTTTAAAACAAGGTTTTGTTTAATTTTATGTAAATACTAAAGCCTCGTAGCCACAATTGCTTGTTCCATATCTATGCGCAAAGGTATTCAAGGTAGGGATTCCCTACGCGTACATAGATGATATTCAACTGGATCCATTAAATAAATCGAAACTAATAGTAAGCTAATAACTAAGTTTCGCTTTTTCGTGATGGTTCGATAAAACAAATATTATTATTCAAACTAATGACACTCTCTCGCCTCACTCAGATGTTTTGCAAGTCTAATCTCACTGAAGCACTTGAGCACCTATATAATAATATATCGCTGTATCGTACTCCAGTCCGTAAGTGTATAGTCTGTAGATTATTTACTTTGTCAAAGACAAGACATACTCTACCATAATCTACCGTACATTGTAGAGTAATTTTATAAAGCTAAAATTTTCTTTGTTTGATCGCGCTAATCTTAGGAACCATCAATCCGATTTAAAAAACTCTTTTCACATTTTGTAACTTTAACTAGCGAGTTACCTCCGCTTCCTTTGGGTGAATCCCTAAGTGCCTAACAATAGCCGATATAGTAACTCAAATGATTTTACAAAAAAAAATATGATTTTTGACAGTAAACTGATTTTTATCGGAATAAAAATAGCCTTTAGCACTCCGGGGTAATGTAGCTTAATCTCTATCTTATATTTTATCTTCAATCTAAATCTTCTTATTAGTAAAGAATTTTCAGAATCGGATCAGTATTTCCAGAGATAACCCCTACATACAAACTTACAAACTTACCTCTTTATAATATTAATGTAGATTTATTGATGAAGGTTATACTATCTAACACAGCGTTACGAAGCAATACCTTTATAAATAAATAAACTATGAGTTTATTATCAGGTTTTACAAAATTAATTTGTTCAGATATTCTTCTGACCTATAAATATTTATTAATAATTGTGATTACAAACTTCTTTCTCTTTGAAATTCTGCTATCCTTGAGTGTTACAAAATGAATAAATTGTGAAATGCAAACGACTCCGGATAGACACCTTTCGTGAGTGTCGTCGTAAGAGTACCTATTGCATATAAATAGTTATGTTAGAAACTCTTTTAAATTTTCCACTTATTTTTGCTTTAAACAATCATCGGAATTAAATACAAAGAAACTTTCAAAAAGTTATCTAGTAGGTATGAATTTTCTATTATATTATATTAAACTAATTTATAGATTATATTATATTAAAGAGTACTATAACCCGCAATGACCTAAAACAAAAGACAAAAGCAATATGAACTGAAATGAAGATCTCTTTATAATAAATGAATTTTTTATGAATCGACAGGACTGTAAAGGAAAAGGACCAAAAATCGTTCGATCATATTATAACAAAATTTAAGCTGAAGTACTCGCTGTATAAAACATACCGGTTCAAGTATCTTATACTGTTAATGACACTTCCAGACTTCGCAAACAATTAAAATGAAAACCAATAAATCATATAGACGTAAAGATTTTCAAAATTGCATTATTCTGTTGCAAATATTCTGTTGCTGTTAATAAAAAATCTTATAGAAAGCTGCTATCATATTAAAAACATACGAAAACGTCCTCTAGGCACCTATAAATGTATGCATCCTTTTTGTTTAGGATAGTTGTACTTGTATAACTTTCTATTTATTTTAAGGGACCCTCCCTTTAACTCGTCCTTACATACTGAATGAGGGTAATAAATTTTTTTTTATGTAATCTAAATTTTAAAAAAGATCTTTACGATGATCAAAATAAATCGTGGACATATGTCATATCTTTCGATTTCTTTAACCATATATGTAGATAAAGAAATCAAAGGATTTACTATATATGCACAACTTGTACAATGTATATATATATATATATATACATATATATATATGTTTAATACGTGATGTAAAGTGATCAGGAATAAATTATTATTTTTTTGTTTATCCTTAAACTTTTCCAGTTTCCAGTGGCCAAGTAACGAAAATACTAAATAGAGTCAATTAATTAATTGTATCAAAATTGATTTATCTATTGAGATTATTAAATATGTATTTTAAGTGTAAATAGTGTGTCAGTAACAGTACAGAGAAACATACCAATATACATGCTTCGAAATTAAGAAAACTCTACACTCTTCGTTTTTCGTCAAATTTTAAAAATACAATATCCTGTCTTACATTTATGGGTGATAAATTTTCTAATTTCTCGTGATAATCGTAAACCTTAAAACCTTTAAGGTATCACGTAAAAAATTGTCAGTATTTTAAGCCTGAGGGAAATAAGAGCAGTTATGTAAAACGAAACGGTAGACAAGGTCACAACGGTTACGAACTGAATGGTAAACTAATAGGTCAATGCCATTAGTCTTTCAGGTCACTTATGTTTAAAAATACTTTTTAAAAAAATTTCAACTACAATGACTTAAAAAGGCCAGCTTTCAAAACCACTTCAAAATAATTATTTCACCCTTTGTTGTGAAATTATGTTTTGAAATATTTAAGGGAGCACTCTTGAGATTCACAATCGGCGAAGATATCGTGTAACACACAAACAAAAAACAATCAAATTGATTATTTTCTCTTCTTTGTTGTCAGTCGAAAATATTTTTTACTTCAAAAGGGATACGTACTACTCTCCAAGAACTTGAAGCCTTCCAATAGATGGACATTACGCGGGTATAAAATACGTGTCAGAAGTCGAAAAGGACAGAAAAGTGTTGAGTGTGCGTAAAGTTGCGACCAATCGTTAAGTGGCACAATGTCGTAACTCATTGAGAGTGTGAGGGTACGAGTGCTATCGCTAGCTAATGGCGTCCATTCTTCACTGAAAAACCATTCCCTATGCTCCGGATTTCTTATTACCTTTAACTAATCGAAAGAATGTAATGTAACGCTGTTAAATCTTAATACTGTATAAGAAATTAGAGGTAATGTTAGTAAACTAGCGTTACGTTTATGTTTAGTATAGATTTCTCAGAGATGAGATATTTTCCTGCAGTAAAAAGTATACAATATGTTGACCCGGATAACCAGCTATCACCATACCAAATTTAATCAAAATCTGTCCAGTGATTTTCTCGTTTTGCGTTCCCAAACAGACTGTCAGACAGACAAAAATTCTAAAAAAACTATAGATTCGGCCTCAGTATCGATAATAATGACTATTTCAATAAGATTTTCCAAAAAATATTTAATATATAGAATCGACTCGGTTAGAATTTTATTATATTATGTAGGTATTAAGTTTTATAGACGCTAAATTATTAACATAGAAATACGATCACTTGGAAATGATATAACACCCGTGACATACCTTGTGGCAGCAAAGCTAACAAACGGTGAAAGTTCAGCATTACGGGCTTGCCGTCGTTAGTTCGCTTAGAGAATCATTTTCGCAAGATATTATCGTTTATTTGAATGTCATTCTTATAAACGCCGCTCTCTCCACGTAAATGCGAGTTAATGGAGGAGAGTGCACAAATTGTTTTTCGATATTTTTCCACTAAACGAATGTAACATTTTACAAACACTGTATGAAATGGAGCGGCAATTTAATAATACCAGTTATTTTGCGTTACTTACGCAATTTATGCGTTGCAATATTTTCACCTCGATTCCGGTGCTGATTAATTCGGTTATGATAATGCTACCTACTTTTCAAAGTGTACTTAGTTCGGGAAATACCTATGAATTTTTCATGATTATGAGCATATTAATATATTTCTATTGTGTAATGCGACTATGCCTCGCACTCCAAATATATCTACTAAATTATATTATCATCTCCAGGTAAATTTCTAAGAAATTAATTAAATTTCTAAGAAATTGTTAACTGTAACGCCGGCGTGTCCGCGGTTGTTGAAGGATTATAATATTTATAAAGGAATCTCATAAATGAAGAGTGAGGCGTCTTACTATATTTCTCAACACCGGGATGATAATTAATTAGGGGTAGGTATGACTTACACACACAACTAATACCTATATACTTATTGTAAATAATATAAAAATTTCATATTCCGGTTATATCATAATTTACGTTAGTAATTAACATGTAATTAATTTACGTGAGCGAAACGTTTGATTACGAAATATCAGTACTAGTACATAACGAATACAGTTTCGTTTTCTAAAGTTTTTGAATATACAACCTTAACCTGATTACTCAGTGACCTTAAAAATGGCTGAAAAATTAACTTGAATTTATAATTTAAAGAAATTACTTAAAACTATTTTATGTTGAAATAGCTGAATTTCCTTAATATTTTTATGAATAATTATTATTTGAAGATGATAAATTAGTATAGATAATTTTATTATAATTAATTCAGATTTTCAGGCTAAGTTTCACATGAATTTTGTAATAAAATTATACCACTTAATCAATTCCATATTAATTTATAATTCATAAATATTGATTCCTATTTCTTTATTTATTTTTGTATCTTTTTCATTATTTATTTATTTATTTTATTATTTACAGTTTTAGTTAATACTAGCGTCTCACCCTCGCTCCGCTCGGGTTCGTCCCTACTTACTTTATAACGTTTAGTATAGATTTCTCAAAAATGAGATATTTTCTCGCAGTAAAAAGTATTCTATATATTGACCCAGATAACCAACTATGATCATACCAAATTTCATCAAAATCCCTCCATTGGTTTTTCCGTGATGCGGTAACAGACAGACAGACAGAAATTCTAAAAACTATAGATTTATCCGCTGTGTTGATAATTATATCTATTTCAATAAGATTTCCCAAAAAAATATGTAATGTACAGATTCGGCTTAGTACAATTTTATTATATGTATAGCTAGATTGTAATGTCATGTGAAATTGTCATACAACACACATAAAACATACTCTCCTTTAAGTGAAACCACTAGAACTTATATAATCTCAATTAAATAATTTCTACATAACTAACATTGTAAAATAATGAGCTATCTATAATAATTATGAAATATATCATAATTATTACTATATATATTTATTTTAATTATGTTATAAATAATGAAATTTCACCCACCTTTCAAGTATCGTCCTTTTATACAAATGTTTACTTATTGTACGACACGCAAACAGCACTTATGAACGTAACAATTGTTAGGAATATTTCCGATAATAATCAACGAATCGGATGAGCGATCACTGGGCACTGAGTGGTGCGCAGGCGCCGGTCGTGTGGCCACTGAGCCACCACCTTTCGACCGTTATGAAAGTGTGCTACAAGCTTACAACAAATTGATTTCATTTACTCTGTATCCTAACATTACTATGTATTATGACAAGACTTGCAAAACTTTGACGTCTCTACTCGCATTTAGTCCTAGAGTAGGTAAATAGAAAGTGTTGCGGAAACTGAAAAAACAATAATCCCACGCTAGCGGAACATTACGCAGCCTAGTCCGTTGACATTTTCCCGATTAATTATTAGGTATAAAATAATCAATTTCCTTAAATTACTAACCTGCCTAAAAAACATGAACATTAAACATGTGCTTGACTTATAATTATAAACCCACTATGTAAAACCATATCTAGACAAACAATAAAACTGTAGAGGTCGAATGTTTGTACATAAAAAAAATTCTTAAAAACCGAGTCAGGGGGGTGTAAGAAGAGAAATAGTACAAATCAGTTTTTTTTTCAAATTTTTTGTTTCTTTATCTGTTTATATGGGCTAATCTCCGTAACTGTAGGACCGATTTAAATGAAATTTTGCATGGTGGTACCTTATATTCCCGGTCAACATTTTAGATATTTTTCATCCCGGAAAATTAAAGAGTTCCCGTGGGATAGATCTGTTTGTGCTTTGAGGGTGAGCCGCTAGTAAGTTAATTTATATTTAATTTGTATGATGTTACATTGTGTTAATTGAAATAAAACTGAACTTACTATGCATTACTCGTAAGTTATCGAAATCATAGACATCAGACATCTTGCAATTGTTTTATTCATATATGGATTGAAATAGGTGTTAAATAATAAATATTGGCAAAAAAGAGAATACTTAAGTTAACAGCGAAGTCATGTCGTAAGAATTACATTGTCAACTAAGGGGGATACCCTAAATAAGAAAATAGAGATGTCTACAAACGAAATAAAGTCAAATCGAATTGCTTTTATGTGCAAACAAAAGCTTATTATTACAAAACAGCAGTAAGAACAAGACGATGTTTAACAAACACAAATAGCTGACATTATACGATTGGTTTTTCTCTTCATATTTCTTTTCTGTTTCAGAACAAAAGCGTCTAATTAAAGCTACTTGTAGAACAAAAAGGGCAGAATGGCATAATTATTCAAGCTTTGACAAATAACACGGCTTCAGTAGTCGTCGAGTGCAGACACATTCACCCCATAGCTCGCACCGGACATGACAGCACTGACATTATTTTTTTTAAAAGCTTCACTTTTCCATTTACATTTCGCTTTGTAGGTCGACACAATAGAAGGTAAAATTTATTTTTATTCACGTGTCACAAGCTCGCCGTTATCCACCTTTTGCGCAGTTTGTTAAAAGTCATATATTCTGTTTGACTTTAATGAATAAGGCGAAGAAGACTTATTTTTTAAATGTTTTTAAAGAGAGAAAGTATTCAATTAAATTTAGATTTCTTTATCTTTCGATATTATTATAATATACAGAATTAGCATATATATATATATATAATAGTGATCTGTGGAAGGCCATAGTCTCAATGCCAGATTATTCAATGAACCGTGCGAAGGATCCTTGTTTAATATTTAATCATCTAGCACCGTAGCTGTTTCAACGATTAGGGAAGGGTTGCTTTTCTGTGTAAAAAATAACGTCCATACTTTTTTAAATCCAATCAAAGTTTGAAACTTCTAACACGATTTTTATCACCTCATGTTCTTTACGAATACTAAATCAAGTAATGTTTCGTAGTAGAAAATAAAAAGGTAAATAATTAAAATAAATAATAATTACAATCTTTTAAAGTCATCACTGACATACTCATTGAATGAATGGTTCTTTTCAGCTTCGGAATTTTAACTTGATTATTACATCCTAGCGACTCACCTTCGCTTCGCTCGGGTTCTTCCCTAGGATGATTCCCCATACAAACTTTCATCCCCATTTTCACCCCCTTATTCATGATTTCCGGAATAAAATATTTCCTATATTCTTTTCAGGGTCTCAAACTATCTTCTTACCA
This sequence comes from Brenthis ino, assembly GCA_921882275.1. Lineage (NCBI taxonomy): Eukaryota > Metazoa > Arthropoda > Insecta > Lepidoptera > Nymphalidae > Brenthis > Brenthis ino. The sequence goes on along the minus strand of OV170223.1, from coordinate 12,486,889 downwards.
AATTTCGTCTAAATCCTCTTTATAATAGTAGTGTAGATATTTGTTTGTTAATATTAAAATGTTTTTGAGCGCCATTTTTTCAATATAGTGGCGGGGACGTCAAAGAAACGAAATGCAAAGTGAAAATTGGAAAAGAGCAAGTCGGAATCAATAAAATCACAAATTTTCAAAACTGCCGGAAAGCTTTCCAGTGAGATAAAATTACCAAATAATTAGACTATAAGCGCAAAGTTCAAAGCTGTGTAAGTACATTAATTTTAAAAACCTCCAATTTTCGCAAATCTCTCTTGTCAAAAGCTCCTGTAATTTTTTTCATATATCTATTTTTAGTTTAAAGTTTTGAAATTAAAATCTGATATTATTTATTGAGCGTTTTTGTGAAAATATATAACTCTTACAATTTTTATAATTCAAGCATCTTTTTTCGCTATAATATGTTGACTTTGGAACCTATTATGGTTAATAACAAATTATATTACCTACTATAGGATAAAAAAACACACGCCACTGCCTTTCCATGTCACACAATAAACAATAGAAACCACATGCTTTTGCATATTTACATAAGCCTAGGTAACCTTTGCACATGATTTCTAAAAAAGTTAAATTGCGATTACGAGCGCGCCTCTTTCCGCAAATTTTATGTAACAACCCGTTGCAGCAGTATAATAACGTTCAAATTAGGTATATACTGGAAATGTATCAAAAACGTGTTTACTTTAATAATATTTTTATTAAAATATAATTAATTTAAATCTTAATTTACAAGAACAGAAGTAGAAAAAAGAAGAAGAAGAAAATATAGTGAAATTAGGTAAATGTACTTAATTATATATATATACTAGCATTGCCCGCGGCTCCGCCCGCGTTCAGATGACCAAAAACTAAATTCTTAGGTGTTACATATTAGTATACTCTTACATTGCAGTTTTTGTATTTTTCCTCAGAAATAAGATATTTTCCCGCGGTAAAAAGTATCCTAGGATCGCGTACATCGCCCGGTTTATATAGCTTGAGCAGGCGGTCGAGCGATGCGGGGCAGAGGGGATGGACTCGCCGTAGGCATCTCAATGCTCGCCAAGCATTAAAAATGTTTCGCTACTAATTACTTCTAACAACGATATCTCAAAAACTATTCATCTGATTGATTTAGTGTAAAGAGCAATTTTAATCTGCATTAAATGACTAAGCTAACTAAAATATTCATTTGGATAAGGATTAATACCGAACTAAAGAAAATAACTTTGAAAATAACGTAATGTTTTTAATTAAAAATGTTAACATAAAAGTGGTTATTGTAAGTCAACCGTAAGAGATAGAGATATGCTATCGCGGACTTTTTTGTAGCATTTTTATAGATTTTGAATTCTCTAGTACATTACTTAACTGTATCTTTGCTAGTTTACGCGGCGTTCGCGTGGAAAGTTCCCATTTGGCGAGATTTTTTGCGACCTCTTCAACATTTGTCGCCGTATTTCAGCTAATTTACATAAAAGCATAATAAATTATATACCTAAACCTTCCTCAAGAATTACTCTTTCTATTGTTGAAAACCGTATAAAAATCCGTTCAGTAGTTTTCGAGTTTATCGCGTACAGACAGACAGGAGGACAGACAGGAGGACAGAAAGACGCGGCCGGGGGACTTATTTTTATAATAAGTATAGATATATATATATATATATATATATATATATATATATATATATATATGTGTGTGTGTGTGTGTCTGTATACAAATCACATTTACAAGTGTACATTTTTCAATTATTAATCCCTCCACTACAGCCGACACGACCGCGCCGGCGTGTCAGTTAACAATAGATTTCTTAGAATTTTAATTAATTTCTTAGAAATTTACCAGGAGGTGTTAATGTAATTATTATTTTATGGTTATAATCATTGCTATCAACCTATGTTCAAACGTAAAGAAGCTTTTGTTATTTATCTCTATTGTTTAGATATTTTGAGATTGATAAAATTCTAAAATTTTTGCGATAAACAAAGAGTTGTATAAGTTTCCTAGAATATGTAATATATTTTAGGAATATAACGCAATTCACTTTCAACGATGTAAAAAGAACAGTATGTGCCTAACACGTTCCGTAATTTTTCAAACAGGCTGATTAACGACAAAAACTTGATTGATATAAATGGAAGTGTTATATAATACTCTCCGACTCAAGCACATATTTATTAATGGAAAGAATTTATCGTATTTTCGTCACTGCAAATAGATAGATAAAATATTTTATAAAGTTAATCAGACTACTAATATGAATGTGAAAATTTGTAATGTTGTATATTAATTATTATGTTTGTTACTTTCTGACGGATTTAGGTGAAAAATGAAATGAGCTGGAGTAACACATTACGGTTAGTACGAGTTGTTACTAACAGGCAGTATTTACTGCCTGTATATAATACTAGCCCTTGATTTACACATATGTAATTGCATTTTACCTTTATAGGTAAATGGAGTTTGAAATATGAAATACTAGCGACTTACCCTTACGTTTTAACGTATAATATAGATTTCTCAGGGATGAGATATTTTCTTGCAGTAAAAAGTACCCTATATTTTGATCCGGATAACCAGCTATCATTATACCAAATTTCATCAAAATCTGTTCAGTGGTTTTCTCGTGATGCGTTCCCAGACAGACAGACAAAAATTTAAAAACTATAGAATCGGCCTCTCTCGATAATAATGACTATTTCAATAAGATTTTCTTCAGAAAAAAATATTTAATGTACAGATTCGTAGAATTTTATTATATATATATATATATATATATATATATATATATATATATAGATAGATAGCTAGATAGATATCGAAGCGGGCGTGACGTCATTTGTAGGATATTTTCCTTCATTATTATTTATTCATATTTTCTAATAATATCCATAACCATAATGTATTACCTAATATCTATCTTATAACGAAAGTAAGGCTAGACACATTCCAACTTAATTAATAATAAGTATAATTAATATGTATATTTTAATAATTATTTATTTTTATTAATTATTATTATTTATTAAAAATATGAACTATACAAAACCCGAAAATAAATTTTAATTGAAAAGTAGGTAGTAAAAACGAAAAGGAAATTATAGGTATATTAAATAAATAATATGAAATGTTAATTAAAATTAAAAACAAACTGTAGGTATTATATTTCTTAAATGTAATTTGTATTCAGCCCTTTTTAACGTCCCACAGCTGGGCACGGGCCTCCCTTCAACGCGAGGGGGATCAGACCATAGTCCACCACATTAGCCAAGTACCTGTTGGCGGATTACACATGTCTTTCGAAAACTTGCAAGGTTCTTCAGACATGCAGATTCCCTCACGATGTTTTCCTTCAATAGGTGTAAGACAAGTGGTAATCATGTTGGAAAATAATTGGCACATGAAAAAATCAGAGGTGTATGAGTATAACCCGTTAGCCAAGCGAGCGCGATACCAATGGGCTACCACTGCCTTTTGTGAATTGAAATTGCTTGTGAATTGTAATTTAGTTAATAAAATTAAATTTAATATATTAATTAGAAGTAAAAGATTGTGCAATCAGCTAATTAGTCCCACCTAAGTACGAAGCAGGAAAACAATTTATATTTGCGCAAGAACCGACCTCGGGATGGCGTACAAATCCCGCAAAACTCGTTTCGCCCCAGCTTATGAGCTTACTATGAAAATATCTGCATTACCTTGTTCTATTACTTTATACACAATCCATTGCTTTATATTTAGTTATTTTAATATTATTCTGTATTGTAGTGCAGTAATGTATTTGATGTTTGTCTTCTAAGTTACTGTTGTGCGGTTTATTGCGCAATGGTCGCGTTGCGCGACGCGGAAGCTCTGCACTCGGCCAATAGAGCACTGCGCAACAGAACCACGTCTCGTGCTTTATCACGATTATACGTAGGTACTTTTAATGAAAAATTATTCTTCATTTACTATAAATTAGTAAATTATAATTGATTTTAAAAAAGGGAGTTAGGTACTTAACAACTAGGGTGTGTTTTTTGGTTGTTTCGATATCTATGCTTATTCGAAAGTCCTATAAAAATTCAAGGAATTTCACCATAGTCCACAAAAGTGGAATGATCGCTTTGACTTCCTTTTTGAAGTCGATGTGCCTTTTCAATTAACAGTAATAATGGCTATGTTTTATGTTTGTGGTGTTTAATTTTAATTTATTCAATTCAATTTTCTTATTAATGGCATTCAATGCAAGCCGGTTAAGCACAGGTTACTTAGTTAAACCACGTAGAATGGAGAAGACACGAAGGATTCACTAATTATTAACAAAAACTCTTAAAACCCTTGTTGAATGAAATATCATTTTAAACAGACCATGAAACACTCATTTGTGTCTACTGAAAAAAATTATATAATCTTCTGTGCTTGTTCCTCGGAAACTTGTTATATTCCAGATTTATAAGCTATCGAATTTGTTGACTCAACTATTAAATATATTCGTTTGAAGAAATTTCAATTCAAGCCATACTTTTCAAATTCAGGGGAAGTGATATATACTAACATCCTCTGGACTTAAACATTCTTTATTACCCAAGTTATTCTTAGGTATTTAAATTAATAGGTAAGGTCGATAATTTGTTTTAGATCCAAAATATCTCTGTAAGCGTTAAAAAGTTTACCATGCGGATAGCCCCTTGCACTTCTCTAATAAATAGTAAATCGCGAAATGGTAGGTACAATATGTATCCACATGGGTTAAAGTCTATACCGGGAATATGACAACCTCCTTAAAAAAACATAATGTCAAGGTTTAAAAGCTACATGACTCTCGCTCAGGACAGTCTCCTACCTTTACAGACCAAGCGTTGGAGCATCCAATGGCGACTCATTAGGTCGAGCGGGGCGGACGGTTTCGTTGGGTTTTACTATAAAATCTATACATATAATAAAATTCTAACTAAGTCGAATCTGTACATTAAATATTTTTTGGAAAATCTTATGGAAATAGACATTATTACCGATATAGAGGCAGAAACTGTAGTTTTGAGAATTTTTGTCTGTCTGTCTGTTACCGCATCACAGAAAAACCACTGGAGGGATTTTGATGAAATTTGGTGGTGATAGCTGGTTATCCGGGTCAACATATAGGATACTTTTTAAAGCGGGAAAATGTCTTATTTCTGAGAAAAAAATCAAAAACTGCAATGTAAGAGTATACTAATATGTAAAACCTAAGAATTTGTATTTTTGGTCACCTGAACGCGGGCGGAGCCGCGGGCAATGCTAGTAGTCAATAAAGTAGTACTGGTTTTTCTGTTCTGTGAGTCACCACATAACAAATCAATGAATCAAAATTTAAAGAAATAGTACTACCTAAACGCAGAAAGTTCGAAAGGTCGCTATGTTAACTTTCTAACACTATGTAAATAGGGTTTACATATATCTAATAATTGCCAATTAGTAGCAGATAAAAGATACAGATATCTAAATCAGATATATTTTCGTAAACTGAATCATAATATATTTCTTCATAATATGGAACGGATAAAGAAACGGCTGTAGCGATTTTGATGTAATTTACCATACAAAAACTTTACTAGTACCAATTTTACATAGCCTACTTATATTAGAAAAGGAGATTATTCTAATATGCTTCATTATTAATATAAGCTATTATATTTATTTCTTAATAATCGACATTCATTAAGTACCTTTGTCGTGAAAAAATTAACATAAAACGAAGTCGTGGGTATTTACGTAGAATATATTACGTAAAAATCAATTCACGTTCCTACATAATTCGTTGGCTCACTATTACAAGGTTCTATGTTAATTTAAATGAAGTTTAGTTATTTTTACATAGAACTTCGTTATTTTGTTATCGTAAAAAAAAACAACATAGAACTATGTAAAATTGAATACTTTGTAGTTATAGTGCCGCTATCTAGTGGTTTGTTTTTGCAAAACTGTAGCTAATGACACATAGAATCTTGTAGCATTAATAACTAAGTACTAAAATTGTAACATAGAACCTTGTAAAAGTGAGCCAACGATTATGTAATTGTATATAACAATTAAATTATAATCTAATATCATAATTGAAGTAATATGTACTGTGTAAGGAATCGATATGTTCATCAATACCACGAACTCTAGGTATATAGTAAACTAACAGCCATAGACAAAGGAAATGAATTGAATTATAATACTAGTCTTTAACTTATCTAGCGTGAAAATGAGTTCACCAAAAGTACCATTTTGCAAGCACATAGGCTAAGAAGGATATTCTTTCTACTTTGACTCATCAGTCATCTGTTATTCGCATCTCGATGTAATAATAAAAAAATAATAAATACTTTGATAATGCTTTATAAGATAGTATGGTATGGTATGTTCGGGCTATTTTCCACAACTCGACGACTATGCGCCTATTTTGCGTGTGTATTATAAGATAGTAGCGTCTTACCCTCGCTTCTGTCTTATTGGCTGTGGCGGACGTGAGGAGAAAATAATAAAGCTTTAATATTAAGCGTTTATTGAAGTGCGTATTGCACTTGCGAGACCAAGCGAGAGACTGTCGAATCGATACATATTCGATCTATAATCTAATGTAATATCTATACTATATATTATGCTCGTTACAAATCATATTACCTCATGTTACAATAGGTACAATATTCCCCCCTTTTTAAAAAAAAAGTAAAAAATAATATATAAAGTTATTAAGAATATATAAAAATGAATACATTTTAACGCAAAAAAAAATTATAAAATGTATAAAATTAAATTCTAAACATAAAATATAGTTTGCAAAAAATAATAATATTATTAATACCTAAAAATATCATAATTACATGCTATTACAGTTTCCTTACATCTATCACAAATTATTTTTTCGAACATGAATTTTTTTACCTATTCAGCATAATTATTCACTGCACTACGCGAAATTATGTGTTTAACATATACAGTATACACTTGCACTTTTTAACTAAGACGTACACTGGCACTTAAAACATTATACTGCAGCAGTTAAATCTGGCATGCTCTGCATTTCCTTCCTTATAGTCTCTCTAAATTTCCTTCGGCAATATCTGTATATTCCAAACATGATTACAATAAGGATTATTAAAAATAATAAGCCGAAATATATATCAACTTTTAACTCAGAAATTTGCGAAGTATTATTTCCTCCCATTTGGGCGATTATAACTTCTTCCTTCTTTTCTTCTTTGCTCTGATTATAACCCATTACTATTATTGGTAATATAATTAGAGAATGTGAATGTGTATAGCTTCACCAAGATGCAGATTTTAAATAAATTTATCTCGGAATCTTACTACTGGCTTGCTGATTCGGCCGGATCGCGTTACTTTGTTATTTACATGTGTCTCCTTGTTTGGAATTTCGATACTAGTGCTATCCCGCGTATCACACTCTTCAGTATTATTTAATAAAAATGCTGGCTTTAATCTATCAATAGAAACAGTAGATTCTTTGTCTGCCATTAATATTTTAAAATGTTTTTCTTTACGGTCTAATACTTTGTATGGTCCTGAATATGGTGGATTTAAGGACTTACATAATTTATCGCACCGTAAAAATACATGAGAGCATTTTTGCAGTTCAGGGTGAACAAATATATTTTTCTGTGATTTCTCTCGTTTGGGTACTGAACAAATATTACTTATATGTTCTCTCAGTTGCTTTAAAAATGTCTCGCTATCGGAATTTAGTGGCGTTGTAGGCTCAAAAAAATCTCCGGGTAGCTTAATTGGACTGCCATAAACCATCTCTGCTGCACTGGTTTGCGTACAATCTTTTAGGCTTGCTCTTAAGCCTAGTAGCACAGTTGGCAACTCCTGAACCCAATTATTGTTTCCTCTAGTCATTAACGATGCCTTAAGAGATCGATGCCAACGTTCGACAGCACGTTTGCCTGTGGATGGTACGCAGTTGTTCGAGCTTTCATAATACCAAGGCGCTTAGATAATTGATTGATAAGATTTGACTCAAACTGTCTTCCTTGGTCAGTCGTAATTCGTAAAGGACAACCAAAACGTGAAATCCATCCTGAATATATTTTCTCTGCAACAGCCTCAGCTGTTATGTCTCTTAAGGGAAAAGCTTCCGGCCAACCCGTGGCTCGGTCTAACATCGTAATTAAATATCTGTATCCTTTGTAAAGTGGTAATGGACCAACAATATCAATATGTATATGTTCAAAACGATTGCTTTTGGGAAATTTACCAAAAGGTGATATTGTATGCCTATGTATTTTACATTTCTGACAATCTATACATGCTCGAGCCCAGTTAGCAACATCTTTGTTCATAGAATGCCAAAAGAATTTATCGCATATCATCTTTCTAGTTGATCTTATACTCGGATGACTCAATCCATGTACGGCGTTGAAAGCCTGCACTCGGAATTCTTTAGTCAAATATGGTCGTGCGAATTGTTTTGAAACTTCACAGTAAATTGATTCTTGACTGTTATGAAGTTGAAACTTTTTAAAACATAAATTTTTAGATTTTAATAAAACTTGTAATTCTTTATCTTTTTCCTGAGCTTCGCTAAGAGCATTGTAGTCGATGTATGATGGCATGTTAATTTCAGAAATTCGTGATAACTTATCAGCAACAATATTTTGAGATCCACTAATGTGTTCAATATTCGAACAAAATTGCATTATATAATCGAAATGTCTTAATCGACGCGGTGTATCGCTGTCTGTATAAGAATTTTTTTTCAAAGCATAAACGAGTGGTTTATGATCTGTGTAGACTGTTAAGGGGCGTCCCTCAATCAAATATCTGAAATGCTTTATAGCCATATAGATAGCAAGTAATTCTCTATCGAAAGCACTATATCGCGTTTGCGCTTCGCTCAGCTTAGTGGAGAAAAATCCTAAAGGCTTCCATGTGTTGCCTTCACGTTGCTGTAATACTGCGCCAATGCAAGTCTTAGACGCATCCGTCATAAGGGCTATATTCGCGTCTGCAGCTGGATGTGATAGTGTAACGGCGCTGCTTAGGCTCTCCTTACACTGTTCAAATGCCGCAATTGACTCGTCTGTCCACCTTACTTCTGTCTTGTCATTTTTTCTAGAGTTATGTAAAAATATATTTAATTTTGACTGAATCTCTGCTGCTTGAGGAAGATGTCTTCTGTAAAAATTAATCATACCTAAAAAACGTCTGAGTTCCTCGATTGTTTTAGGCCTAGGAAAATTAATTATAGAGCTAACTCGTTGTTCTAAGGGTTTAATACCATCTTTTGAAACGTGGTATCCCAGAAACTCGATTTCGTTCTGCCCAAAATTGCATTTTGAAGTGTTAATAGTTAAGCCATATTCATTAAATCGCTCAAATACTAGTCTGAGGTGTTCCTTATGTTCGGATTCAGATTTCGACGCTACTATTACATCGTCGATATATACAAAAATAAAATTAAGATTTTGAAGTACGACGTTATTTAAAAATCTCTGAAATGTTTGAGCTGCGTTTCTTAGCCCAAACGTCATCCTTGGGAACTCAAAAAGACCGAATGGCGTAGTGATGGCTGTCTTCTCTATGTCTTCACTATTGATGGGAATGAAATGATAGGCACGTGTTATATCGATCTTCGAAAATATCTTTTTACCCGAAAGTAAATATGTAAAATCTTGTAAGCGTGGAATCGGATACCTGTCAGGCTTAGTGATGGCATTTAATTGCCTGTAATCACCACATGGTCTAATACCACCATCCTTTTTCGGGACTACGTGGAGTGGACTTGCCCAACAGCTCTTCGATGGTCTACATATGCCTACGTCTTGCATGATTTCAAATTCCGATTTTACCTTCTGATATTTGTCCGGAGCTAAAGGTCTGGGTCGCGCAAATACAGGAGGTCCTGTAGTCTCAATATAATGAACAACAGAGTGTCTTGGTGTATCTTTGAAACAAATAGGTTTCGTTATATCGGGATACTCTAACATTAAGTCGTAATATTTATTATTTATATCCAACGTAGTTATAGATGACTCATCGTGTTGCACTATCGATGTTATAGTATCTATATTTGTTATTTGATCAATAAGTCGACGACGATATAAATCTACTATAAGCTTATGATAGGTTAAAAAGTCTGCGCCTAAAATTGGCTGTTTAACGTCCGCTAACACAAAAGTCCACCGAAAAGGTCGGCGTAAATTTAAATTTAACACTAACGATTTAACACCATATGTCTTTATTTCACTGCCATTAGCTGCATAAAGTTTATATTTATCACTTACTACATTGTTATAGAGTCGTTTTTTGTACGGTAACACTGAAATATTTGCACCTGTGTCCACAAGAAAACGTAAACCACTTTTGCAGTCGGTTACGCATAAACGGTGGAACGGCGATATGGTGCAGACATCCACCCTTGGCTGCACCTTGTCTAGTTTTCCGGCTGCTCCTTCCAAGCACATGGCTCAACACATTTCTTTGCTTTAACGCCGAAACGGTGATGATAGAAACATAGCCATTTCGATGATTCGGACCTGCGGCGTCGTTGTTCGGATACTGAACGTCCACGTGATGTAGTACGTCGCCTCCAATTACATCGAGTACTTCGATACCTTGGTCTCGATCTCTCAAGTTCCATGACCTTCACACTTAACTTGGCTATTTGCGACATAAGAAATGACGTATCATCCGATTTTTCAGCTTGACAATTTACTTCAGCAGCATGTAAAGGTCTCGTGGTCTCCATAATTTTGTCAGCGATAGCTGCAAGGTTATCTAGATCTTTTACCTCGCTAACTGCCAACACCGCTCGAACTGACGTGGGTAAATGTCCTTGCCACATGATACACAGCGTTTCATCAGGTATCTTATTACGAGCCAAATCCCGCATTCGCCTAAGAAGCTGAGAAGGCTTCTGATCGCCAAGTTCCATTTCCCCCAGCAACTTCTGGAACTGTCGGTTCTCCGACTCTTCGTAAACAGCGAGCAAACGATTTTTCAAGGTCTCATATTTATGTGTTCCTGGTGGATTAAGCACAATATCGCTAACCTGCTCGATGACTTGCTTGCCCAATTTCGGAAGCAACAAGTTAAACTTCGCTTCATCGCCTAATTTTTGAGAAGCTAGCACCGCCTCACACTGGGCGAACCATAATCGCGGCTGGTCGCACCAAAATTCCGGTATTCGCGATGATACGCTGATTGTTGCCAGTTCTGAATCTTCACGTAAATTTTCCTTCGCTTGTACAACTGGTTTAGAATTGGTAGCCATCGTATATTTGTTCTTCAGTCAGGTGTTGTTTTTCAGTCGGGGTCACCAATATGTGGCGGACGTGAGGAGAAAATAATAAAGCTTTAATATTAAGCGTTTATTGAAGTGCGTATTGCACTTGCGAGACCAAGCGAGAGACTGTCGAATCAATACATATTCGATCTATAATCTAATGTAATATCTATACTTATATATTATGCTCGTTACAAATCATATTACCTCATGTTACAATAGGTACATTGGCTATTGCCATACATTTTGTAGATTTACTTCATACCTCCAAACCGCATGTCGATAATGCAACTCAATGGCCAATTTTTCTCCTACTTCATTTAGATATGTTTTCTGATAATAAAAACATTTTTAACAGAATAAAAAATTCATTACATACAAAGTTTATACCTCTTCATATCATTAGTGTGATAGTCAAATAAGTGATTCTAAGAACCTCCTTCTTTTTGGAATTCGGTTAAAAAGACAGGAGAGCAGGTCACTCGTCTTGATCTAATATTGTAAATTTAAGTGTCTTTTAATTAATATAATTGTGCCGAAGTATCGATCGGCTCGACGCAAAGATTAAAATTGACTTTCAAGATTTGATTACATTGTTTGTTGGTTAGTTACAAGGGAAGCTAACAAAAGCCTGTTAATATGATAAATAAAATTTATCTTACAATTGGACCCAGTTATGCAAAAAACAGCCATGTGCGTAAAAGTACCAACAGAGTTATAAGCATTTTTCTGTCGATAGTTGCACCTGGGTTATGTTTTGCTTTTCTGGTTATTTTAAAATTGAACAATTTTTATATAAGTATTGTTTATTTTTTATAATTATTTTATTATTTATAATAAAATGCTTATAACTCTGTTGGTACTTTTACACACATGGCTGTTTCTTGCTTAACTGGGTCCAATTGTAAAGTGAAAGAACGTAACGTGTGTAACTAACAAGCGCAGTCGATTGCATCGCTAACAAAGCACAGGCCTCATTATTTTCCAAGCAGATGAACTTATTCGCGTCGTCAGTTTGCGCAATTCCCTTAGTGGGGTAACACGAGCCCCGTTTCTACGTACTTGACCCTAATGATCGCACAAACTAGTCCTTTCTGTGAGATATAATAGCTGCTTAAACGATATACAACCAGTTCAGTAGGGTGTTTTATAGATCTAGTCTATTTATAACTAATTGTAACGTTCTAGACTATTCTCACTTTATTATTGTAACTTGTATTAAATAAAATATTAATATTTTTTTTCTTATTCTAATAACTGTCACTTGACAGATTCAAAACTTCATTTTAGGAATTAGAAAAAAACAAACAAAATAAAGTCATCATATAATTTTATTTCATATAAAAATCAAATGCACGCATCCATCCCTCATCTCGCTATATATAAATACTATAGAGTTCTTGCATACGCAAATATTCAGAAAATAGCATTAGCTAATAACCACATTTAGCTAGCATTTTAACACTACATAAGATTCATTTAACATAATCATTTTATAATACATGTGATACGGGTAAGTATTCCATTGCGTATTCATTTATCGAATGGATCTTTTTAATTTCTGTTAAATTTTAAAGTTTACATATATTACACGTGATAGATTTTTGCTATAATTTCGAACATACGGTGGAATCACATAAGCAGTAACAACTATTATAAGTACGAAAAACCTTAACACGAAAGAGCTGGCACGACGAAGTCTAATGTGTGTTACAATAATATAATTAAATTTAACACTACGTTACGACATACAAGAAAATATGTACGCCACATAACCAACAATATACACAATAAATAAGATCATGGAATGTTATTATGATTTCCTTCTGACTGCGGGATAATCAGATATATGATAAAAAAATAATACTAACTTCGATAAGGATAAATTATAGCAAAAATACTTGTTAATATATAGGCCACAAATAACGATATTGTATGCGCGTGCGCATTGCACAAGTCCGGGCGGCGCCACTCGCCCACTCTCACTACGACACCATGGCGTTTATACATACCTGGAAACAAACATCCTTATTATTATCACAAAATCTTATAAAATCATTATAAAGTAGTAGTAAATATTAAAACTTAGGTCAATTTTAATAATCGATTTTACAATAGAAGGAGGTAGTCTATTTGAATATACACTTTATAGTATATGGTGCGCTATGTCTTCGCCAAATTGAGAAACGGTTTTCAAGAAACTTTTTTTAATATAAACAATTTCTAAGAATAAAATAATCATTTTTAAGATGCTTTTGGAATCAGTGTAACTTAGTATAAAAGTAATCATATTTTTTTTGACAGAATAACTCTGCACTTATATAATTTAATATTGCAACTATAATACATATTATGTATTAAAATATTGTATATATTGTATTTAACGTAACGGTTAAACGCCCAAAAAAAACATTAATTTCTACAAAAAAAAACTATTTACATATTAGCAAATAAATACTTTGAAACTAATTATGTCATATTAGCTGTACTTTTATTGTATAACGTTTTAGCAATCCATCCATTACATATACAATTAGGGCAGAGATTCGCTTGCGTGCATATAATTATATATTATGACTACACTTAAGATAGAAACTATGTTACTCATTCCACAAGCCAGTATTATCTACTTATATCATTCATTTAGAACAACAATTCATATATTTAAGCAACAATTACGGCACTATTGGGTGGGTAATTGAACAGAGTGCGTGAACGAAATTGTGAAATCAATATTCGCGTGAAGCTGTTATGTACTTATTTCGTTTTTATTTAGTTATTAAAGTATAATTGTTACTTTATAATAATAATAATAAGCCTTTTTATTTCCTTAATTAAAATTGACAATTGGTTTAATTAACATTATTAGGTTTTGATTTGATTAGATAGTTGAATATTTATATGTTACATATTAATGCAATGAATAACTACATAATTATAATGAGATACATTAAGTTATAATCTAAAGAAATTATATCTAGCAAATTTATTACATAATCTATATTAAATTTAGTTTTATATATTAATCATTATCATTATTTTTATATGCATTATTATAAAATATTAAAAAAAAACATTGTTTAACAATTATTTTGTTTGATTAGTTATTATTTTTATGCAACATTATAATTAATTTAAACTATGAAAAAATAATAATTAAGAAATTAATTAACTTATAATATAAATAAGTTACACTTAGCAGATTGTAATTATATAAGTTAAATAAAATTTTACATATTTTCTTCACTTATTTTTTTTTTTGTTATCATAGCTATATATTATAAATTATTTGAAAGTAGGTATTTTTTTTTATTTTTTATTTTAAATTAAGGACCTCTCTTCGAGTAAAGGCCTCCTTCATTTGTCTCCAGGTAGTTCTTTCTTTTGCTGCGTCTAACCAGTCTGTCCCTGCTGTTTTTAGTACCTCGTCTATCCATCTCTCCATAGGTCTTCCTCTTCTTCTTTTGCCGCTAGGGCCAGCCCATATGGTTACCTTTTTAGTCCATCTGTCATCAGCCATACGTGCAACATGTCCAGCCCATTGCCATTTAAGTTTTTTACAGTGCTTTAAGGCGTCTATTACATTTGTGGTTTTTCTTAAATATACACTTCTTTTCTTGTCTTTTCTTTTAAGATTTCAGATACTTCTTTCCATAGATCTTTGGCAGGTTTGAACTTTGTTTTTAGTATAGTTGTTAAATATCCAGGTTTGTGATGCATAAGAGAGACAGGGTAAGATACATGAGTCTAAGATTTTTTTCTTGAGTTTTACATTAAGGTTTGATTTTAGTATTTCTTTGTTGCTCCAAAATTTGTTCCAGGCTAAATTTATTCTTCTCTTAAGCTCTTCGCGGTGTCTAGTTTTTTTGAATGAAATTTGCTTGCCAAGATACACATACTCTTGTACATATTCCAATGGTATATTATTGACTATAATATTTATTTTTGAGGAGTTCGTCATTACTTTTGTTTTTGTTATGTTCAGTTCCAGGCCAATCTCGTGACTAACAGTATATAATTCATTAATCATTTCTTGAAGTTGTGATGCAGTTTCTGAGAAAAGTATTATGTCATCCGCGAATCTAAGGTTACTTAGGAACTCACCATTTATGTTAATACCTTTTTCTTTCCAGATTAGTTTTTTCATTATGTTTTGAAGGACTGTTATAAAGATTCTCGGAGACATAGGGTCTCCCTGCCTTACGCCTCTACATATTTTAATTTTTGAGCCTCGAACGTCCAATTTTACTCTACTTATACTTTTACTGTATATATCTTTTATGAGTTCTATTGTTTCCAAAGGTATGTCACATTCATATAGAGCTTGCCACATGCTGTTGTGGGATATTGAATCAAACGCTTTAGCATAGTCTATGAAAGCCAGGTATAAGGGGCACCTTTGTTCTTCGTATTTTTCTATTATTAGATCTAGTGTATGTATGTGGTCTATGGTAGAGAAGTTCTTTCTGAAGCCTGCTTGTTCTACAGGCTGTTGTCGTTCCGTATACTTGGCGAGACGTTCTTCAAGAAGTGATGCAAAAAGTTTGTACAGATTCGGTTGTAAGCTTATAGGTCTATAGTTACTTATATTCGAAGGATCACCTTTTTTATATAGTAAGATAATATCGGTAATAATAAGAAAAATACCCAAAGAGTGGGCTGAACCCACTCTTTGGGTATTTTTCTTTCATTTAATATTTTGTTAAAGAGATCAGATAGTGGTGCTGCTAGCAGGTTTTCTCCCGTTTTGATTGCTTCGTTTGGTATACCGTCGGGACCGCAACTTTTTTCATTTTTTAAAGTTCTTATTTTACTTGCGATTTCTTGTATGGTGAATCTTTTAATTGTTGTCAAATTTTGATTCGTTGGCAAGGCTTGAAATGTTGTATTTTGTATGTTGCTATAGAGCTCTTTGTAGAATAAAGTAGCTGTCTCTATGATTTTTGATCTTGAAAAGGACTTCTTCTCCGTAGATATATCTTTAAGGCAAGGTATCCACCCCTTGGCAGAAATGAGTTCTTTCAGTCCTTTTTTCTAATTGTTACTTTAATTCGTAACAATTTATTAGCCGGAGGCTAAATATCTTATACTATTAAGTGAGCAATTCTTGTATATATGTAGGTATATGAATTTATTTCGTATATCTCGGAAAGTGCTCTAACGATTTAGATCAAATTTTGTATTTTTTGTATTTACGGTTTCACGTTTTAAGTTTATCTATGTATATAGGCGTCTTTTCTGAAAAAAACGCAATTTTTATATCTTATCACAAAAATTCCCAAATACTAATACTATACGATATTGTATAGGCATTAGTTCTAATATACATTTTTGTTATAAATATTATTACAATTACTAAAAAAATTGTGTTATAAATTTAATAAAGAAGGTATGGTCAAGGCTTGCTATGCCTTAGTATAAATACAAACTACACAGTACACAGGTTGTTATGAATTAAACAAACAAACATTTGTTTTTTTAAATAATAAATTAGTGATGGCAGTGGTAGCCCAGTGGTAACGCGCTCGCTTGGGAAACCGAGTGAAGCGGGTTCAAATCCCGGGTCTCGCACCTTTGATATTTTCATGTACCAATCATTTGCAACATGATTACCACTTGTCTTACGGTGAAGAAAAAGAACGTGAGGAAACCTGCATATCTGAGATAACCTAGCAAGTTTTCGAAAGGCATGTGAAGTCCGCCAACTCGCACTCGGCCAGCGTGGTGGACTATGGTTTGATCCCCCTTGTATTAAAAGGAGCCCGTGCCCAGCAGTGGGACGTTAAAAAGGGCTGAATACAAATGAGTGATGGGACTTTAGTAGCGTAAGCATTTAGTTATTTCCTCTACGACTTGCACTAAGTCAATAGCAAAGTGAGCCGTGAGAGCAACTTTTTGTAGTGGTCTAGTTCAGTAGACCAGCCGTCCGGACGTCGTGGCTCAGTGATAGTGATCGTTCGATGCCTAAATAAGACGGATTTGCCGTTGGATTTAATTGGATAGTACTGGTTATATATTCACTACATAATCACTATACGTGTTGTATACATAAATGCATTTGCCGACGTTAAAAGAAAAAGTTAAAATGTCAGTTAATACTTTCTTAGATTTAAGCGAATATTTAACTATTTTAAATAAAACTATTTTTTCGGATTTTTTCGCGGATTTATTTTGATTTTTAGTTCCCGACACGACGTTCCGAATGCTTAACAGCGATCATGGTCAGGGAAGAGACTAAGGTTTTAGACGTTCAAATGTCAGAGTGAATATACAGAGTGGATTTTCAAGACGGGGCAGTAAGGGCAGATACCTTAACTGCTATAGTTACAGAAAAATGTTCCTAGGAGACCATCCATAACTTTTTGAGATATTCTGAACTTTATTCACAGATTTTGGAAAAAATACAGTTAGCGAATATAAAATACCAAAATAAAAATTTATGCTTATCGATCCTATTTCATGTAAGGATCAAAAGACTGGAACCATTAAGGTCTGAGTACTAGAAATGACAGAAATCGCCAAAAACTTTTCCCATCCATTTGGTACGGTAATACGATTAATCAACTCGATATAAGACTTTGAGGCCAACTGAAGTTTGAGTACAGAAACTACGGTAAGTCACAAGACCAGGCATTTTATGCAGTGGGCATAAGATAAATTTTGCAATTTTTGTTAAGCCGTTCTCGTGGCATACTATACCTAGAAACAAAAGTATCTACCGAAGTAGAAAATCATAGTTGTATCAACAAATAAAAATTAAATTAAATTAACTAAACGTGTATTTTTAAACACGATATCCATACAAGAAAATTATCAGCTGCTACTTGCTCAGTACAAAAACGAGATAATAAATGCGCAAAAAACTAAAAGGACAGGATTTTATTTAAAATTAAAATGTCAACGTATATATATACTTGCCGAGGGTAGCTAGTGCGCATGCGCATCAGCGTACAGCGTGGTGGCGATGTAGGTGGTGGGCACGAAGCCCTCCTCGCGCGTGTGCTGGCGCCGCACGCGCGTCCAGCCGTCGCCCGCGTCCGTCTCCAGCACCAGCAGCCGCTCGCCGCACTCCATTTGCATTGTTGATCCCGTACCGTTCGCTGGGGCAGAACGATATATTGCTAATTACATTATTATTAACATTTGATTTTTATTAATATTATTTGTATTTGTATATACATTTACCAGTTCATTTTTATTATGTTATTTTTTAAGTATTTTCTATTAGTAATAGACAGTAATGATAAGGGGAGAAACAATATTTTGCCCGCTCGACACCAATGTTGGTATTCGGACATAGAAAATTTGCTTCCATAGATAAATAGATAGATAGATAGATGCTTTATTGTACACCACAAATAAATATACAAAAAGAAGATATAAACAATAGATGATGCACAGCAGGCGGCCTTATCGCTATAAGCGATCTCTTCCAGGCAACCTTAGGGCGTAGGAGAAATTATATGAAATGGTAGGCGGTGTACTTACTACACACAATTGCATATCCTAAATACAGATATACATAAATACATACATACATACATACATACATACATATATACATACATTCATACACACACACATACATACATACATACATACATACATACATACATACATACATAAATGCATAAATACAATGCATACATACATAAATGTAGATCAGATGAGAAAGTATAAAAAGTTCAATATAAGATACTATAGAGACAAATAATATGATTTTAACTGTACCTTAAAATTATCAAAACTTTTGGCACGCCTGATGTCTATTGGAAGATTATTCCATAAGCGTGCAGCCTTTACTGCGAAGGAGTTGGTAAGGAAACAGGAGGAGTGAGAAGGAATTTTAAGCAACAACGTTTCACTAGAGCGAAGTGGAAGAGTATGGGTATCACTTAAAAACTGGAAACGCTCTCTAAGGTAGAAAAGAGAAGACGGGTAGAACAGCACGCAGTAGAGAAGATGAAGTACATGAGTATTCCTGCGAAGGCGGATTGGGAGCCACTTGAGCTTTTTGCGAAATTCTGAAACATGGTCATATTTACGAAGGCCAAATATAAACCGAATACAAAGATTTTGAAACCGCTCAAGTCTATTTAGATGCTCCTCTTTAACGTCTAGATAGCAAGTATCAGCGTAATCAAGAATTGGTAAAAGGAGTGAATTTGCTAGTGCAATTTTGGTTGATATGGGCAAAAAATTTCGCAACCTCCGAAGAGCGGAAACTGCACCAAACATCTTTCGGCTCAGTTTACTTACCTGTGGTGCCCAAGATAAATATTGATCAAAAATGATCCCCAGGTTCTTTACCTTATCAGAATACTGAATTTCGACACCATTCAATATAACCGGTGGCGTCCCAGATCGTGATATTTTTGATAGTAACCTCTGGCTGCCTATTATAATTGCTTGTGATTTAGAAGGATTAATATCAAGGCCATAAGATTCACTCCATGCTGAAATACAGGTCAGACCTCTATTAATTAAACTAATTGCATGAGGTAAGTCTGGCACAGATGACGATGTGTAAATTTGTAAGTCGTCCGCATATAGGTGGTAGAGAGAAGAGATTTGATGGGGAATAGAATTAATGAAAATCGAAAATAAGAGAGGAGACAACACGCCACCTTGTGGTACACCGGCTTTAACCATAGACCAATCAGAGAAAAGATCTTCAATTCGTATGCGTTGCCGGCGCCCGCACAAGTAACTACGAAACCAATCAATCACCTCAGGAGATATGTTAAGAGAAGATAATATGGCAAGTAGGATATCAAAATCTACAGTATTGAAGGCATTACTGAAATCCAATAATGTCAATATGGTAACTTTCTGGCTGTTCATACCTTCTCTAATATCATCTGCAATTTTGACCAAGGCAGTAGTCGTACTATGACCGATACGGAAACCGGATTGAAAGGGATTTAACAATTTGTGATTGTAAAGAAAAGTACTTAGCTGTCGGTGCACAAGTCGCTCCAGCACTTTCGACAAGAAAGGGAGAATAGAAATTGGACGATAATCGGAAAAAGAAGAAGGATTAGATTTTTTCGGTATAGGAATTATTTGTCCATCTTTCCAGGAAGTAGGAAATTTATGGGAGCATAAGGAAAAATTTAAGATTGAAGTGATTGTAGGAGCTATTATTTCAAGGACGGGAACGATCATTTTACGACTAATGCAGTCGGCCCCAACAGCATTGGATTTTATAGACAAAATATTTCTCTTAACATCACTTATGGAGAATTGACTAAATTGAAAATGCGGAATATCAGGAGTAGGTGAAGCTGAAAGATGATTTATTGTGGTAACCTTTTTTGTACTATCAATAGTACCTGAAAGTGAGAAGTGCTGATTTAACAGATTTAAATCGATATTATGAGGATTAATATTATTTTGTGTCTTCCCTACTCCAATAGATTTGAGAAAATTCCAGATTTTATCTGAATCTTCTTCTTCAATCACAGATTTATAGATATGGCGTCGTTGGCTATCTCTACACACCATATTGCAACGATTACGCGCCTTGATATATTTTCTTTTGTTATTGTCATTGGGATTTGCAGCATATTTCGATTTAGCCATATATTTTTTGTTTTGCAGTTTTTTAATCTCAGGGGTAAGCCATGGAGCCGGAAGATGCTTCATTCGGACAGGTCGAACAGGAGCGTGAATGTCATAAAGCCCAATTAAAAGTGAAGTAAATATTGACATTTGCTCATCAATGGTTTCCGCCTTTGAAACCACCCCCCAGTCAATCCGTTCAGCGTCTTCTCGCAAACGTTCCACGTCCATACTACCAAAATTGCGCTGCAGAAGAATTCTTGATTTAGCTTTTGGCGGCTTTAATTTATAAGATAGAAAAATTAGGTCATGAAAGGAAAACTCTAGAGCAGAGCACTGACCATGCTTAGCAATATGATCAGTGGAAGAAACAATTATAAGATCAAGGAGCGAGGGACTGCAATTTGGGAAGTAATGGGTAGCGTCTAATGGAAGAATATTTAAATTCCCTCCATCAACTAAGCAACAGAGGCGATTAGCTCGGTGATCGTTCTTTAGAAGACAAGTATTGAAATCACCCATAATCACGGCATGATCATAGAGAGGCCTATATTCATATTCCATACAACTTATACAGCATTTGTTTTAAACATTTCTAAAGAAATCATCATTTTATCTATTCAATAAAAATAATCGTAACATCTAATCGGATAAAATCAAAGTTACATACATAATAATGTATGTACAAGCTGATTATGGTATCGGTGAGCAAATTGAAAAAATATTAGCCCCCAAAAGGGAGCCTAACGCCCATAATAAGTGCCTCTTCATAATTAAAATTAAATTCCAATTAATTTAAAAACAATAACAAACAACACAAACCTTCAAAAGCATAAAGCGCTTTACAATAACCCAACGGTTGCAAGTCCGCTTCATAATAATAATCAAAGTCCGATTCGTGGTCGTGGTCGTGGTCATCGTGGTCGTGGTCGCCGTTGGTGTGGTCGGCGTGGGCGGCCGCCAGCTCGCCGCCGAGGCCGGACTCGGGGGAGCCGCCGGCGGCGCGGCCGACCACCGCGCCGGCGCCGGTCGCCGTGCAGCCGGTGCCGGTGCTCACTGACGACTCGGACGCCGACCGGGACAATGATTCGCTGTTTGATCCGATACTGTTTTATAAATTGTGCGTTATTTGTTGCTTTTAGAATGTGTTTAAGGTGTTGAAGTGTGTGTATCTATTAGATATTAATTTTGAATGAAACCGATTTGAATGAAAATTAGCTATGTGTTAGGCTAACTTGAATCAAATAAAAAATAACTTACAAAAATAAAAATTTGACTGCGTAAAAAGCGAACTTAAAAGATGATAACAAGTTGACGAAGAAACAGTATTATTGTAGTCCTAATACATCCGCATGGGTGTACTTTTACCTCTTCCGGTCTACAAATAAAATAATTGATCGTAAAATATATTATATACAGCAGTACAAAAGCCGGTTTCAAAGTTAAAGCTCAGTGCTTGCCATCTCGTGGCAAGTTATAGTTTTACTTGTCAACCCTATACCCGTTTCCCGACTGTCATATAAAACTAAGTATGACAGTCGGGTGGGGCTCACCCGTGTCTTTCCTAGCTGACGATTGCTCTGTTTAGACGCTTTCAACGCTATTAAAATAGTCTGATATTATCACTGTGAGTACTGTAACGTGCCTAAGGAATCGCCTCATACACCATACATAATTTATGTAAATTAGTACATATTTTTATTATACATATAATAAAATTGTAACTAAGCCGAATCTGTACATTAAATATTTTGTAGAAAATCTTATTGAAATAGGCATTATTATCGATACAGAGGCCAAAACTATAGTTTTTAGAATTTTTGTCTGTCTGTCTGTTACCGCATGACGGAAAAACCACTGGAGGAATTTTGATGAAATTTGGTATGATGATAGCTGGTTATACTGGTTAACATATAGAATACTTTTACTACGGGAAAATATCTCATTTCTGATAAATCTATGTTAAAGATTAAAACGTAAGTAGGGACGGACCCGAGTGGAGCGGGGATGAGTCGCTAGTCACATGATGTAACAGTATATAATATACTAAACTGTGGTAGTATTTACCTAGTGGCCAGCGTGGGTGCGGCGCCATTAGTCCTGGCGGTGGGGTGTAGGGGCGGCGCACACACTTGGTTATTCGCCTCGGCTAACAATTCTTCATACTTGCGCAGTTGCGCTCTTAGCTTTTTCAGTTTATCACAACATTCGTTTAACTGACCTGGAGGTGTAAGAAGAATTGGACTTTAAGAACTGTTATGTATGCTTACGGGGACGAGAGAAATGCTTGGTAATTGGATACGCACCGGTTTATTGCTCGGCAAGCTTAGCATTGTGGGCGCAGCCACTAATAACATTTTTTAAATTTACCCACACACAAATATATAATAAGAAGTGAGGTATATATGTATATTTAAAAATAAATGTGAGTTATTTGTGTGTGATTTGAGCTAATACGGCTATTTGCAAGATACTATAGTTAAAAAAACAGTCCGTCGAATTGGAATCGAAATATCTGTACTTTATAAATATGCATTTCTTTTCAAGAATTATATTAGTTTTTATCAAATATTTTAATTACATTGAATCAAAAACATTAAACAAAATAAGTTAACATATGATAATGAACTAAATAAAATAATAATACAAATATGAACAAATCATGGTGAAACTAAATGTTGAAGACACAATCAAACCTTCTACAGTCATGGGATCTCCTAGAGTGGGGTTTGTTTCGTATACGCCTTTCATTTTCATGAGACCTTCCATCGCAGCTTGCTCTTGAGCAACCTAAAATAAAAGTTACAATTCCTTTTTAATCCAAACATCGTCAAAGTCCAAATAATCTATATTTATCTAACTGGTTAATTTACGTGTAATGTTGCTGTTAAATGTAATTTTTTTTAATTAAAGATTTTTATGTCACTTATATGAGTTTTTTTATGGAAACATCTTATACAGCTTTAAAATTAAACGTCAAATATATTTGAAGACAGGTACATTACACTTATACATATAGATATACATATAGATATACACACAGGTACAACTTGTCAAAACGAAATATTTTTTTTTAATTAAATAAAATAACCCAAACCAATAATTTTTTTATTATAATTGCAGTATATATAATTAAATCCAACATGTTATTGTGATAATAAAGTTGTAATTGATCGAGAAGGGAATAGAAGCGACGCCATTTATTATCCCATATTATGTATAGGTAACATAAGCTTGCAGCTTTACGTAATCTTAATAAATTAACCGTATACGTAACTTAAATAAATATAATAAAAAATAAAAACACCAGAACAATGTCTACCGCATTTTTCTACCTTTTTTGAAATACGACGATCGTTATAATAACTCGACCATAGCGCTAGTCTGGTGAATTGATTTTTTCTTTCTTAGCACTTTATGAACATATGTATGTATATATATGTATGAGACATATCTGTACTAATATTATAAAGAGGAAAGATTTTTTGTTTGTTTTTTTTTTTTGTACTGAATAAGCTTTAAAACGACTGGACTGATTTAGATGAAATTTGGTAAGATAAGTTGAGACCATGAACAGGACAAAGGATAATTTTTATCCCGGAAATCATCCCTTAAAGGGGTGAAAATGGGGATGAAAGTTTGTATGGAAAATCAACCTATGGTATGGTATATAAAATTAGTAAGTTAAAAATAGCACCACTATATAAGATGTGTAAAATAACCTAAAAATGATATGAGTTATTTTATTTAACGAAATCACAATGATACAAGTTATTTAATACAAATGAAATGTGATATGTTGAAACATATTAGTGGCAATGTAATACCTGCTTGGTCAATTCATGAACTTTCGCTTGTAGCTTCTTTTTCTTTTGATTCGGTGGCAAGTCTGAATAGTCCTCCTTTCCGTCCGTCGACATGTTGTTCTGAAAAATTGACACATTTTTAATATACAATATATAAAAAATATATTAGGTAAATCATTTAATGCACACTCAAAACAAACCATGTAATATTCGTTATTGTTATTACTATTAATAACTTTTTTATATAACTTCATACGTTATAGCGTAAATAAATTACAAAATTAAAATTAATAAATATATTTTTAAACACAAATAAAACATAATGTGAAATGTAATTAAAGCTGGCCAAGCATAATAATAAATTTGTTAGTATTTTATCATATTAGTTATAATTAATAATTATATTTATAAATTAATCGATACTTCTAGAATATGTTATTAAGACACTATTTTACTCTTAACTTTTATAAATAAAGATTCATAATTCTGTTAAAGACGAAAATTTCATTAATATAAAAATATATGAATTCTTCACAGAGTATAATTGGTTATCAAGTGATTTTCTTTATCAAACACACATCACGACTATGTACATGTACATTGCCTTTGTACCAAAAGAACTGTACACCATTCCGTGACCATGAAGAATTAATGATCAAACCCTTACGATGAGAAAGTGCAAACGTGAATAATATTCCAGATTAACTGAAATTGGAAAAAAATACCACATTTACTATCATAAATGAAATCACTTTGCGCAAAATCTACACAAGTTATGATATATTTTATTAGTATATTTACTTATAAAATAAAATTTGACAATATTGTAACATCGACTTTAGTTTCAGGTTATATAATCAAAAAAGTAATTTCATTTGTGAATTATAATGACAGAAAACCAAGAAAATGACAGAAAACAGCATTTTTATAAAACGACCGTGTAAAGTGACCCAACAGCTCGACATCCACACCGACACACAGACTGACCTTGAAAGAGTTGCACGCCTCAACGATCTTCTGTAGCCAAAGCATTAGGCCGGAGCACGAGACGGAAGCAAACAAATCATATTAAACAAAGGGAAGGACGTACAACTTAAACAGGTATATAGAAAAAAGTATAAATCAATAGATATTGATAAATGTAAAATAGTGCTAATAAGGACGTGATCGTTTTAATTTTTGTGGTTGTCGTGGATATGTGCTCATTCATTGTGTTTATTTTCCTTGTGAATTACTTTGCAATTTTTAATCAATGTTTTTAACGCACTTACTATTCTTATAATAAAATCTGCGTATGAGTAGTGACTCTTCATTCGATACAAACAAATAATCCACTTACAGTAAGTATTAAAAGACATAAAAAAACTTCAACAGATGCAACTGCTAATTTGTTCAAACGACCAATACTTGTTGTACTTTACAATTCATTTTTTTCTTCTATTTTGTTTTTAAAAGCTTTATTTATAATATTTACTAGCATTGCCCGCGGCTCCGCCTACGTTCAGATAACCAAAAACCAAATTCTTAGGTTTTACATATTAGTATACTCTTACATTGCAGTTTTTGTATTTTTTTTTTCTCAGAAATGAGATATTTTCCCACGCTATGATCGCGCGATAACCAGCTATCATTATACCAAGATTCATCGAAATCCCTCTAGTGGTTTTTACGTGATGCGGTAACAGATAGACAGACAAAAATTCTAAAAACTATAGAGTCGGCCTCTGTATAGATAATAATGTCTATTTCAATAAGATTTTCCAAAAAATATTTAATGTACAGATTCGGCTTAGTTACAATTTTATTATATGTATAGAATATATATTTTATCTATATTATATTATTATATACAGTAAAATAAAGATTTCTCGTTTCTTTTTAAAATAAAATGTGTATTTAATACCAATAGAATTGACATTTAAGTCAAAATTCTGTAATAAAAACTCTTTCGGTAAATTAGCCATTTGGACAAATAAACACTGAGACGACGAGATATTAAAACATTAGAAATGCATAAACATATTAGTTGACACACACGAACGAGCACGAAAACCCACATGAGGAAAATATGATACAACCAATGAAAATTAAATATTACTTGTAGTTTTAAAACAATTAATAAGAATGAATTATTTTCAATGAAAATGTAACGAACAAAAGCAAGATCATGCATACTAATTACATCCCCACCAACTTACTTTTGTCCATGACGCCGCCGCATTATATCAATGAATGAACCCGAGTTAGGTAGGGATCGGGATAACAGATAAAAAATATATTAGTATTCAAATTATAATCATACACAAATAAATAATTTAACTTAAATAATATAATAAATTAATACATGGATTCTTTTATAACCAATATATTCCCAACACATGCAATGTAAAAAGCTAAAGCCTGTTACAGCCCCATCAGCCTTTATAATATAACTTAATTTGATAAGAGACTACAAAAATTGCAAATTTAACAAATATACATACACAGTATAACTTTTACTAATATAATGCAATTTCTATAGAAAATATTAATTTTTCATGATAATATAACTTGCATAAACTACTGACTGACTATATTACTGAATAGTTTTGTTGTTTTTTCATCAATAACATGAAAATAAAATAGTATTCAAAGCTAAAGATTATCGAGGTTATCATACTTACCTATCTTCTCATCCTTCATAGAAGTACTACAGAATTGACTTAAAAAAATAGGACTCAAAGAAACAAGCATTCGCTTCTATCTTATCATCAATTCAAAATCCATAACCATGAAAGATAACTAAATCAAACAACATTCAAACACCATTCACTCATTTACATTTAAAGTGCAGTGACATAATTCTTTAAACGTCCCACTGCTGGGCATATCCCTTCAATGCTAGAGAGATCGTAGGAGGTACCTAACGACGCTTCTCCTTCGCCGTAAAATTATTCAATAAACTTAATCATGTTGAAATTAATTCGTACATCAAAGTATTAAAAGTATAAAAGCTAAACTTGAGTTTGAACCCTCAAGCTCCAGTCAACTCCTACCAAATGACAAAGCGACCAATTTAAATAGATCTCACCTTGTTAGAACTAAATATGGAGAGAAGGCCTCCTCTCTTCTTGATGCGGTTACCCGAGACGGTCCCTCGCGCGGCCGTGAGGTGGTTGTGTGTGTTGTGGGGGACGCTGGAGTCCGTCGCGTCCGCGCCCGTCGCCGGCTCGTAGCGGAAGTCCTCGGGCGGCACGAAACCAGACTTGTACCTTTCTATCACCAGCATTGTGTCCTGGGAACAGTTGTGTGAGATGTTATGTTGTGGTATGGTAGCATTCATTCGTTCGTTCTTATGTTCTTTTTGCATTTAGGATGGTAATTGTTTGGAAAATATAGAGCGCAAAGGCCGGATTTTAGTGTGGGGGCCCCGGATATCTAAAGAACACAAGCCCCTTGTTCGCGCATCGCTCGAATCCGAGTGACACACGTGCGGGCACGCCGGCGGGCTACCAACGGTCACTCGCGTCTCGCGTTACCTAATTCGCCATATTTCATATTAATTCAGTCACTTCATACAGTACACTCTCTAACATTTACCAATCTCCAACACCCCTAATAATACTGCCAATAAATTCGTTTGGCTATCCTATTGTTTCAGTTTACTATGGCCCCACAAGAATGGGTTCATTATTTTCACGTAAAAAATAATAATTTAGAACACTTATAAATTGCCATATTTGTGAATACTTATTTAATAAGATAAACGATTACGAACAAACAAAATCTAATATTATTTAACGAGAAAGTAAAAAGTTAGTGCAGAAATTACCCCAATAGATTGCACCCCTTTTATATGATTTTAAGTGTATCGTCCCTCACCTCTTCAATTAAGCTGTAGTGCAAAACTTGTACTACGAAGTACTCTATGAAGTGAGAGTCAATTAAAAATATTGAACAAAGATCAAACGATATAACTATTCATTAGTCTACGAACGAAGTATACTAAAAATACTAATTAATACATATTTTTAATTTAGTTTAAATCTCTTACCTCTTTTTCGTTAATACTCTTCGCTGCTTGCTCCATTCCGTTAAGGCACTGCATAATAATTGGAAAAACTTTTCTTTCGACGTCAACCGAACTGAGCATGAAATTCTTTATATTCTTTATTCTTTTTTCATCTAAGTCCTGTAAAAAAAACAATATAATATTACCACAATCATAATTATTTGAAATACTAGCGACTCACCCTAAGTTCGCTTGGGTTCGTCCCTAGCTTGATTCCCCATACAAACTTTCATCCCCATTTTCACCCCCTTAAGAGATGATTTCCGGTTAAAAAGTATGTATCCTATATCCTTCCCAAGGTCTTAAGCTATCTTCTTACCAAATTTCATCTAAATCGGGTCAGTAGATCCAGAGATTACCCCCTACAACGTCACAAACTCACAAACTCAATCTCACAAACTTTATAATATTAGTATAGATAAAGAAATATACTTTTTCGTGACTCACTATAGTGAAAACTAAAGAGAGCTCTAAATTATCTTTAAAAGACATAAAATAATAACTAGACATGACATTCTTAATCTCTGCATTCGTCTTTTATAAAAAAAACTATGTCGAAACAATACACTATTAACCTAATCACTTGAAATACAAAAAGTTCTTTCGCGGCTAACTAGTCTAAGCTCTAAAAAGAGCTTTTAAATTATCTTTTTAAAGACACAAAGCTTTCGGTCAAGTAGAAGTCGTATTTCTATTTATTTTTTAATAAAAACCGGTAACCCTACAAACGACCCAGTTGGCGCGACGCCAGAGCGCAACCCGTAGGCGCCATACTCCAGAGACATTTCACAGAATCGTGTCAAAGTTTAAATTACTTCCTATTATTAAACATTGTTATGTAAGCCTATGGCCCGCGCCAAATAGACCATGCTATGGAAACGGTAATATTATTATTGAGTCCAAGTGCCGAGGAAAATGCTTGCATAATGTTGTTGGCACCAAATTTATTATAAAATCTGGTAAAAATCCTCACTATTATAGTTCATTAAAATATAATTCATATTAAAACACCTCGTGATATGAAAAAGTGTGTAAATAAAATAATAAGAGTAATAAAATGATTACATACAGGTATTGTTACATATTAAAATTGCTCTCGGTTCATTCAAATTGACAATGTAAAACGAAATTACGCAAATCAAGTTAAATGTCAAAGTTTATGCAATTCCTCCCTTATATAACAATTTAAAAAGCGTCGCATCGGTCGAATGCACGTAGGCAGCTAAATGTTTGTCGGACAAAGCCTGTCCATGACCTCGTACAAATAGAATGAACTTATATACGATATTACTGAACAACGACATTATAATTGATATTAATATTAAATAAGCATTATTTATAAAATTGTGAAATATTAAAATCCTTATGAAAAATACGATTTAAATAGCAGAATTAAATTTTGCCAAAAATAGTATTTAGCATAAAATTTCGCACCTGCTTTTTTCCTTTAATTCGCAGAGTTATGACTATGATTGACAAAAAATCTAAAAACTGCATTACATTCTTCTTTAAACACAAATTTAGGTTAAAATATACGAGTCAACCAACTCATTTCCGACACACAAAGTCTACATAGACTCAATAATATTATATAACTAGTATTGCCCGCGGCTTCGTCCGCGTTCAGATGACCTAAAACCAAATTCTTAAGTTTTACATATTAGTATACTCTCACATTGCAGTTTTTGTATATTTTCTCTTAAATGAGATATTTTCCCGCGGTAAAAAGTATCCTATATGTTGACTCGGATAACCAGCTACCATCATACAAAATTTCATCAAAATCCCTCTAGTGGTTTTTCCGTGATGCGGTAACAGACAGAGAGACAAAAATCTAAAAACTATAGATTCGGCCTCTGTATCGATAATAATGTCTATTACAATAAGATTTTCCAAAAAATATTGAATGTACAGATTCGGCTTAGTTACAATTTTATTATATGTATAGATAATTTACACTAAAACCTAACAGGTAATAAAAAAAAGGTATTATACCTTTTGTATTTTAAGACAAATAAGCAAAATACATGAAAACTGTTATTAAACTAACCTGTAATTGTTTGAAAACGTGCGGTAATCTCTGTTCGTAGTGCTGTCTTTGCGCGTCATTAGTTTTCCTGAGCTGGTCCATGTATTCCTGCTTCGCATCCTCACACGCTTGGCTTCGTAATTTCATGTTCGTTTTCTGTTTCTCTACTTCCGCTCGACTGAAATGAATATATGACGGAGGAGGATTTAGTTAACTTTTTCTGCAAATATGTAAAACCTTATTACTGTTTAAAGTCACTACGTTATGTGATTTAGTTTTATTCCAAATTAAGTTAAATATCGAGTAGAGCAACGTCTCGAGCGGGGTCGAGACGCCATCATGGCATTCATTGGAGATACGTGGCTTAGTAACGTTGGTTGATCATGGTGGATCATAGAGAGTTATGCTTTGACATTAGACGAGCATGTCGAACTCTGATCGGTGTCTTAGAACCCTAAATTACTACAATTGCCGTTTATAATATTAATAGTTTTAAATCCTTTATTATTTGAGCCCTGATAACGCCCACAAGATTATTACCCACTAAAGATGATATTTGTAGAATATGGATAACGCGATATATAGATATTTTATTCATCTACTTTCAAAAATGCGGATGTTTGTATGTGTATGTTTGCAACTTCTTTACGCTAAAACAGCTGAATGGATTTAGAGGAAATTTAATAGAAAGATAGACAATGATCGGGAGGAACACATAGGCCACTTCCAAATTCCAAAAGAATTTCCAGAAAATATCTAATTCATAATATTACATATATATCTTTACTTTATAACGTTGTAGATATATAATTATAGCAAATGTAATGAAGACTTACAAAAGCCACCAATCACGATCAGCTTAATTGGATACTTTATTATGAGCCACTAATAAATAACATACCTACTATGAAACGAAACCTTCTTTAGGGTTATTTATTTTATATGTATTGTTTAATAATAGAACATACGTACAGTAACTTTAAAAAAAAGATTTTTACATTTTCATGAAAAGTGGGGCGAATTTATATCCCGTGTATATTAAAATGGCGGTCCAAATGAAAAAGATAATAAAACGCTGTATGAAATCTCAACAAGAGAACAGATAGTATAAAACAAATATAAGCAATAACAGCGTTTTGTATAACAATTGAGTGATATCTTCCATATAAAATAATAAACTACGTCGAACTATGCATAAACAATATAAACTTGTCATTAGCTATTGTATAAATACAGTACCTATGCATGTTGTGAATGAGGAAATTTTTGTTAGGTTAATTATTTAAGACCAAAATGAAATTAACTAAGTATTTATATAGTTAGCTGTGAAGTGTTTACGAGGTCAAGCCAAATATACGTGAAACTGCTCTAAGCTAGCTATCTGCCCTTGCTTCGCTCACGTCCTATCACATCCGGTACGTACATATAATGAAATCTTGAAATATAACAAAATCCTTTCATATCACGATAAGAACATCGATAAGTATCCTATATTTTTACTATTATCCAGTATATTAGCGTTCCATTTCGATTTCAACCCATCCTCAAATGCGTTCATGTCATAAAATACCTAATAAACGCACTAAATTATTTCAATTTATCACTCTCTCGCTCACACGCTACAAAATTTATTCATTCACACAGTAAGAAATAACAATTTAATTTTGCAAATACATATTTATTTTACTTATATTTTATTTTTATTATGTTGCTATAATACTGTTGCTACATGAATTACTTTCACTCCAATTCCGGATGAGTTGATATCCGAACAAGGCTGCATTTTACGCAATCAAAAATATAGGTTTATTTTAACACAAGGAAAACATATGACTCAGATGAGCGAGAATAATATGAAATATTTAAAGTTGATAAAACAAATTATTATATATTAGCATTGCCCGCGTTCAAATGACCAAAAACCAAATTCTTAGGTTTTACATTTTAGTATACTCTTACAATGCAGTTTTTGTATTTTTTCTCAAAAATAAGATATTTTTCCCGCGGTAAAAACTATCCTATATGTTGACTCGGATAACCAGCTATCATCATACCAAATTTCATTAAAATCTGTCCAGTGGTTTTCTCGCGATGCGGTAACAGACAGACAGACAAAAATTCTAAAAACTATAGATTTGGACTATGTATCGATAATAATGTCTATTTCAATTAGATTTTCCAAAAAAATATTTAATATACAGATTCGACTTAGTTACAATTTTATTATATGTATAGATTTTACAGCAAATAGTTCTCACAATTTTATTTGCAACTAACCACAAGTGCTGACCGCCGTTTGTATTTGTTACATTCTAAGAACCTAATGAAACTGTCTACCCTCAGGAAAATAAGTGGAATTGATACTTTGTATAGTAAATTATTCATTTCTATCTACATATAAAACATATAAAGAGTCGTATAACATGAGATTATAACAGTCAGAAACAGCGTTGCCTTGAGCTCTTTTCTTCATCAGAATCCACTTTAACTTAGTGCCACTTGTATCGTTACTTCGTACGAATGTTCTTATTAAAGCTGTACGGATTAAAAAATTTAAACAAGTACAAGTATCGCTTATACGAAACTTTAGGCTGAGTATTTAATCGATGTTTGTTCCGAGTGTCCTCAAACACCCTTCCCAACTCCCTCGTATATCTCGTACTGACTATTGAGTAGACGCTCTTAAGAACTAGTTGGTATTTGTTTCTATAAAACGTAACGTTAAAATAGCAAACTATTGTACAGTAAAATTTTTCTTTCTAGTTTATTCATAATTTTTAAGACGGAAGACGTGACACTTAAGACTTACAACGCCTTGCATCCAATTCTGAGCTTCTTAAAAGACACAAGAACTCTTGAAAAATGAAAACACAACTTCACTCCCTGCTGTTTATTGGCCACCCCATTTTCTTATGCACTTACACTAATACGGGTTAAATTAGAACACGGCCATATTGTCACCAATACAGGGGGATATATTGAACCAATACATAACGATTAACGTCACAGATGCACGTAAGTTACATTAATCATTAACTACGACTTGAATAGTGTCCTATTTTCAAAGTAATACCAATTATTTTATATATTTTTCCAATTTATTTTCATATACCTTACCTTAAATTAAAATCTGCATCAGCTTTTTGGAAGGCATCGAGCGCTCTCTCGGATTCTCGCGCGGCTCGCTCGTACGATCTCCGCGCTCGATCCAACGCACCTACCGCTGTACTCAATACTGTCATTTGTTTCGATCCTTCGTTTAAATGTTGCTGAAAAAATTACATGACATAAATCAACAAAATTATCATATTTAATTATATAAATAAAACAATTTTCTCAATATTTTTCCGATTTATTTTTTCGAATACCTACTCAAACATAGTCACAAAAGAGACTAAGGTTTTTGAAGTTTAAAAAGTTAATTATTACTGATCAAAACGATCATACTTATTTTTACAATTACATAATATGTATATTTTATAATATTGCAAAAAAAATCTTCAAAGTAAAGAAGTAGGTAGGTATACTTTTCACAGATCTTATTTATAATTATAAGTACACTTCCAGTTATTAAAAGAAAAATGTGCCATCTTAGGTTTCTCTTACCTTCCTCTCCTCACGTAGTTCTTTGGCAAGCAGATGTAGCTCACGCACTACATTAGACTGTAAGTTTTCGGCGACCACTTCGCGTTGGCCAGCGAAGTCGTTTAACTCCAGAAGAAGCTGCCTAAATGCTTTGCAAGCTGTGTACCTATAGAACGATGAGAAACCATTTAAATAAAGAATATAACGATTTTTCTAAAAATTATAACTATTCTTCATATTATAACTTCACGAATAGATTATTAAAAGAAAAAAAATAATATTAACCATACAATGGTCTAGTTCAAGGAAGGGTTGAAAACATGTCTCGGGGCTGTAATTACGCTTAAATAATATATATACCTAAGTCTTCATTCATCATTAGGGGCACACAAGGATGGGGTCGTAAAGTTTAAAGATAAATAAAAGTGTCATGTAAACAGCATCAAGTACTATTAGTATAGTAATAGTGATAACATTATAAGAAAGATGGTTAGTATAATGCATCAACTTACAGTGAAGTTTCAAATTAAAATAAAATATGAAATATAGTATAATGCACAAGGCTAATTAATTACAAGGCATACTAACTGGTATTCGTCTTCCTCTTTCCTTTTAGGCTGGTAATTCTTGACTAGCCTCCTGCAATGAATACAAAATATATAGATGTGCAAGCAATAAATGTTTAATATCTATGTTTTTTTATAAAACTTTAAGAAAAACCCAATTTAATACTAATAATCCCCCGCGACTTTGCACGCAGTAGCTTTATTCACTACCATGAACCCATATAACATTCGCTGCATACGTTTTTCTTTTTTTATATGATACTTCAAGCTAATCCTCTGACAACCGGACATGAGAGAATCGGAATTTTATGTTTTAAATAATTTGCAAGTACGTTATAATTAAGTCCGGATTATTTAAGAAAACATGCAATCATTTTCAAATTCTAATGTAATCTTTATAATTATATAAATACTTTTGTCAGAAAAGTAAACATACAATTTCTATTATATTCCGAGTTTGTCGCGGTTTTATTTCGTGCGAATGACCGTAAGATTCTCAATATAAAATATTTATTGTAAGATCACATGGACAGATCAAATGTATAAAAAAAAAACATGTTATGTGAAATGATGAAATTTATTATAATATCTAATTTTATGATTGCATCACATAATTAATGTTAATTTTTTTTAAATAATAATTTAAAATGTTGTAGTGAAAGTGAACATTCCACGAATTAACATAAGAAACTGGTAAGGCAGGTTTAGTATGACATCCTGTTAAATACATATAATATATCCTTTTAACATATACGCCTTAATACTACGTACAACTCGAAAATATAATCTATACATATACCTATAATAAAATAGTAACTAAGCCGAATCTGTACATTAAATATTTTTTGGAAAATCTTCTTGAAATAAACTTTATTATCGATACAGAGGTCAAATCTATAGTTTTTAGATTTTTTGTCTGTCTGTCTGTTACCGCATCACACAAAAACCACTGGAGGGATTTTGATCAAATTTGGTATGATGATAGCTGGTTATCCGGGTCAACATATAGAGTACTTTTAGGAAAATATCTCATTTCTGAGAAAAAATATAAAAACTTCAACGTAAGAGTATACTAATGTGCAAAGCCTAAGAATTTGGTTTTTGGTCATCAGAACGCGGGCGGAGCCGCGGGCAATGTTAGTATTTTATAAGAGCAAATAGTAATCATGGATGTTACAATAATGAACAAATAGATTCAAAATGCATCACATTGTCAATAAGGATAATAATTAATATGTGTTTTTTACCTTAGTTTCCCTGCATATTCCAATTCTATAGCACACCTTTCCTTCACGAAGTTTCCATATTTATCTAAGAACTCAATTCCTTTATGTGTATGGGCGGCTAAGTTATCATACTGATCCTGTAAACAAAGAAAATCACTATTAGTGTATGAATATATAATTGTCATAAAAACCGGAGGATGCGCATCGCGATACCGGGTCATCAGGAACTGACGCAAAACTGATAATTTGCTGACCACAATACATTGCACAATTGTATTAAATACATTTAAAATAATATAACTTACACAATGCAGTCATAATTGCATTAATACAATATTGTTTTTAAATACGTACGAATCCTATCTATATATCTATATATATATATATATATATATATATATATATATATATATATATATATAAATGAATCCCTATTTCCCTTGGTCACGTATGGAAACAGGAAAACCTCTAAGACATTTTCAAATGTGCTAGTTGATTATATATTTAAATAGTATGCATTTTCCTTTTTCTAAATGTATTTAGCTATATACAAAAAAATAGAAATCGAAAGAGAAATTGTATAATATGTTGGTGAAAATATTCCGATAGACAAGCGCTTTTGAATCATTTTTAGGGTTTCGTAACGAAAAGGCAGTAACGAAGTCCTTATAATTACGTTATGGCAGTATGTCACAGTCATTTTATTTGTAGAAGACTATCCGTATTATATAGCTGTAGAAGATAAGTGTCTCATAGCATTGTATAAACAATGATGTTGTCAAATAGCATACATGATTTACATGAGGTGTGAAAAAAATGTGTTCACTCAACACATAAACTTGTGAGATATCTCGATGCGCGATATAGACTCACACTTGACCGACTTTTAATAGCTAAAGTAAGATTTTAAAATAAGTCATCTTATAGATAGCAGTACTGCTGATACATTATAATCAAATAATTATTCAATTTAAAATGTTAATAGATGTCTGCGATAAGACAAAGGCATCGCCCTTGACTCGCCTAGAGGTTTGCTGAGGACAACGACACTTGAAATGCCCACCTCCGTCTTATAAGCTATTTAACTAAAACGGACGCAAAAACATCTCATCCTGATTATCTAATATATATTCATAATATCTTTTCTATGTAATACTTTTTATAAACATCTTTAAGACATCAACACACTAAAATAGTTCATATACTAGTTTGAAATAGATGTAAACAAATCTGGATACATAATCACTAGATGATACTCGATAGGTGTGAATCATGGCTTAAATAATGTCGTCTCATATTCTCCCTATTTTGTGTACTCATTCGTTCCGAAAATAATCTCGTTAACTTAGTAACACTGTGAATAAGCGTTTGAGAAATAAGAAGAATAGAAATAAAGCTAGTATATTATTTTGTTTGATCAACTTTATCTAAATACATAGCTAGGTATTAATTTATCTTCAGATAATACAATGTACTCAACAACTTTCATCGCAAAAAGTGACATAAATTATTTACTTTTACGTAACACGTTTAGTCAGAAAAAAATACACAAATTGCTCATGTACTTAAGTCGCTATATTTCAGCTCGTTGTTTGCGTGCAATCGTCGATAATAAAATATGGCTGACATCGAACAATATCCGTCGGGGTATTGTCATTCTATTGCTGGGTCCTTTATCGTCGTGCGTTATATTGCATTGACGCTTTTGATTAAGTTAGTAAGATCGCCTGACTTACTAAAGGAAAAGGGTTTTAGAATCACTCAACGTGACAATTGCTATAATCTACGGAAATAAAATTATACGTGAGATTGTTTACGTTTTTTGATCGACTTAAAAAAAGCACAAGGTACTAAATGCTAATGTATATTTTGTATCTTTAACAATTGTAAAACGATTGTCATTACACACTAACATATAAATAGAAATAACAACTCTTTCGGTAAAATTTGTCCTTTTAAAGTGATTTTGATGGCGGTGAATTTTTTTAGTTAAAAAGTAAATATAGCTCGTGTACACACTACAGTAATTACATAGATATCTATATATGTATTTAATACGTATGTACATACTTTAAAATAATAATCTGATCCTATCACAGTATACTTTTTAAAATATCATTTAATTCATTGGCGCAATAATGCTTAGGCAACAACCACATCAACTTGCGAGAGTACCTCGACTGGACGTGGGAGAACTGGATTGGTGACAACTGCGAGTATTTTCCACGGCGTTAAAGAGTGTTGTATGACTAAAAGTGCATTAACTTGGCGGAATATGAATGTGGAAGCTATTCCTAGAGCCATTAAGCTACCCGGTTCCCCTCGGCCACTCGTAGTCGTCTATAGAGACTTCATTAAACTGAACACCGCCATTCCCTCTGCCATAAATGTCTGGACACTTCAACATTTACATATAAAATTATATACCATATGTTATGAAATTATACTCTATATTTTATCATATAGGCACTATGAAAGATGAATTGTAGCCTGTAGGTACGTTATGTACAATTATAAAACGAAGTCAATTCAAATGCTAGCAATCTATACATATAATAAAATTGTAACTAAGCCGAATCTGTACATTAAATATTTTTTGGAATATCTTATTGAAATAGACATTATTATCGATGCAGAGGCCGAATCTATAGTTTTTAGAATTTTTGTCTGTGTGTTACCGCATCATGCAAAAACCACTGGACGGATTTTGATATAATTTGGTATGGTGATAGCTGGTTATCCGGGTCAACATATAGGGTACTTTCTACCGCGGGAAAATATCTCATTTCTGAGAAAAAATATGTAAAACCTAAGAATTTGGTTTTTGGTCATCTGAACCCGGGCGGAGCCGCGGGCAACGCTAGTAATCAATAAACGACAAATACCGCAATAACTGCTATTTCTATCAATATGAAACATCCGGCTAGTGAAATTACATTGCGTGAGACACTTTAAGACTCAAGAAACAGTTGATAAAACTTTCGGAATCAGTTCGCAAATGTGTCCGGCGCTAGTAAAGGAATGTGTGTATCTATGGTGACATCAGTATGCGGATCACACCTACAGCGGTTACCGACACGTGTAGCGATACCAGTTACCTTGACTAATTAATAATTATATTAGAATATAAATATCATATTAGCAGCTTATAGCTCCTAATGGATTTTCAATTCTATATAATTTAATATCTATTAAAGTGCGTAACTTGTCATACGTAACTAGAAAAAATTGAAAATCTTTACATAGCGTGTCTAATAACACAATATGAACATAAAAGAAAATAAACGTTGTAAATATTTTTAAATGTTCTCACAAATGAATATAAATCAAAACGTGACATCGAGAATAAGGCAGCTATAATTTATGTAATAGATTTTGCCGCAATCATTTATTGAATAGTAGAAAATGTTTTGTTTTATTTAGAGTAAAGTAACACCTACAAATGCTCGCCATGGTCATCCATCAAATAACTTTGACATTGAACTTTAAATGAATGTGAAACAGCTGTTTTCAGCTAGTATTGTACCATCTATACAATATACATATACTTAATAAAAGTGTAACCAAGCCGAATCTGTACATTAAATATTATTTGGAAAATATTATTGAAATAAACATTATTATCGATACAGAGGCCGAATTATAGTTTTTAGAATTTTTGTCTGTCTGTCTGTCTGTTACCGCATCATAGAAAAACCACTGGAGGGGTTTTGATGAAATTTTGTATGGTGATAGCTGTTTATCCGGGTCAACATATAGGATACTTTTTACCACGGATAAATATCTCATTTAAGAGAAAAAATACAAAAACTGAATTGTAAGAGTAAACTAATATGTAAAACCCAAGAATTTTGTTTTCGGTCCCCTGAACGCGGGCGAAGCCGCGGGCAATGCTAGTTTGCAATAAATGTAAAGTGCCTCCTCCTGACAACATTTTGTTACTATACCGTGAACTAATAATATAATTTGGACATTTCATGGTTTATTGGAAAATCCCGCTTATTAAGTGTGTAAAGTGCTGCTATCTACCGCGTATTTTATTTAACTCTTGTTTGTAGATCATAATGCCGACGTCGATATTGTTTAGTGATTATGAACAGTGGCCTTGCAATCTAAGCATTCGTATCATAACGTCTCAGTTGAATGCCAATGTCATACATAGTAAATATAACACAAGCCTCGTTCACATTTATAATATTTACAATATTAATACAGTACACTTGTTGCACCAAATATCAAGAAATTGAAAAGGAAAAAAAATGTTGTATTGTATTATTTTACAGACTTTTAATCCGTCAACGACCGCGGACATGCCGGCGTTACAGTTAACAATAGATTTCTTAGAAATTTAATTAATTTCTTAGATATTTCCCTGAAGGTGTTTAGTTTCACAAAATCAATCATTGTACGTACAATATAATAGAAACAATTAAAGTTTATACAAACTCAACCCGCTGCAGTAATGAAAGAACTGTATCTACAAAGCGCAAGGAAAAATACAAGAACAAAACTCGCAAATTGATTCAAGTGTAAATAATTAATACATTTAATAAATTAAATATTTACCATAAACAACCTATACTCGTTTATTGTAAATGACTAATTTGAATAGAAATAAGCACCCAGCCTCACACATTTCCAACAGTGCTGTATTGTGTACGTATTTCCCCATTTCATCCATTTGTTTCACTGGTTAAACACACGAAGTTAGACACGTCCGTCGCAGTATGAGGTTAGTTTTCCCCTCTATTCTACCAAGTTAGCAAAAGCATTCCACAGAACGAATTCGAATATGTATGTGAACGCTTCACACAACCTATTGATTATAACACAAAAACTACGCTGAATTAACAGCGGCTTTGTTTATACTGCAGTAACCTTTCACACGGTGTTCATACTTTATTTCTACTTCCGTTTCATCTTGAATGAGTCGTCATCGAAGTCACAACTCAAACCGGAACATGGTCGCCAGCAATCGTTTGATCGACAGTGATTCATGACGGAGGAATGCCCTGACCTTAACTAATTAGCACTCATTACTCATCCCTTCTTTATCATACAACAATGCTTTCGGCCGTGATAAGATTACAATACGCCCGAGAATCAATAAATGTGTGCAATGACCTAACATAATAGATTCTATTAAAAGTTATTACGTGTAGCTAACTATAAGTTATGATGTTATAATTAATTTTTTTTTAATCAATATTATTTTAAGGTGCCAAATAAGTTTTAGTATAAGTACCTAGATAAAAATTACATAAAAAACTTCAATTTTATATTTTGTTAATCCCTCCACGACCGCCGACACTCCGGCGTGTCAGTTAACAATAGATTTCTTAAAATTTTAATTAATTTCTTGGAAATTTACCTGGAGGTGTTAAATACATATATATAAGTAAGTTCATACTTAATATTATAAATAAGAAAGTGTGTTTGTTGTTTGTCCTT
This sequence comes from Brenthis ino, assembly GCA_921882275.1. NCBI lineage: Eukaryota > Metazoa > Arthropoda > Insecta > Lepidoptera > Nymphalidae > Brenthis > Brenthis ino. Next base: position 12,445,336 of record OV170223.1, on the reverse strand, counting down.
CTTTTACGTCGAAACAGAGTGACGGATTGGCGTGATTTTTTGTGTGGAGACAGTTGGGAGGGTTGGAGAATGACATAGGCTACTCTTTACCAATTATCTCATTCCCACGGGATAACACGTTAAAAAACAACCCTCAACAACCCATATCCACATTCTATCTATTCCCTACTAACCGTTAAAACGTACCTAGGGACGAACCGCTAGTAATTAATAAATAACAAAAAAAGGGTGAGTCGCTAGTAATTAATAATAACAAAACAATAATAATGTCTAATAAATTATTATACAGGTGGAATTCTAACTTTGTAAGTCTAAAAGCTAATTTTTAGACTTACAAAGTCGAGAGCAGTCTAAGCATAGTTAAAGCGGTTAGTATTCATTACAATTATTTAAATGATAAATAATAGTATGAAATATGTGCATTAATTAAACGAAATGTTTAAGTATATTAATTACACAATTTGAATTCAACACAACTCTCATTGTAGTCGAAATTAAAGTAAAAATATTTTAAATAGAGAAGAGAACTAAAATTACATAACGTATTCGATATTGATGACTTATGTATGCCTAACTGTGTAAATATCATAGACCTACTTATGCGGACAATAGCCTTAAGCGTCTGATAATAATCTGAGTATTTGAACGGCTAAACGTTCAATTTAACTGTATTCTATTCTAATATCTTATCATGTATAGTAATATCGTATATTCATTTTATATTTATACTAACAACTCACCCTCGCTTCGCTCGGGTTCGTCCCAAGCTTGCTTCCCAAAACAAACTTTCATTCCCATTTTCACCCCCTTTAAGGGATGATTTCCGTTATAAAGAGTATCATATGCCCTTCTCAGGGTCTCAAAGAATCTTCTTACCAAATTTCATCTAAATCGATTCAGTAGATCCAAAGATTACTCCCTAAACCTCACAAACTCACAACCTTTATAATATTAAGTATAGATAATAAAATTACATATTTAGCAATTCCTAGCATAGGTCTTGCACACGTCACAGCAACTAATTAAAAAAATAACTTAAAAAAATAAAGTATTGAAAATACTATTTATTCTATTACTGCTGTTATAAATTTAGTTGTCGTTGATTAATATACAAAAAAAAATTAAATTACATTATATAATGTGCTGCAACATGGACAAAGTTTATCTAATTGTCGTATTAAATTTGCTTGTTGAGTAACTACTTATTATATTTGTAGTTTGAATTGTTATACGATTCTACTTATTATTATTACTTTTAAGTTAAGTGTTTCCTTAGAAGTAGAATAATTATACAGGTTGTTATAATTAATCTTTAATCTTTAAACTTTCTAGCTTGCTTAACCTTGTGTGGTACCCATGAGCTGAGAATCCGACAGAAAGCTAGTACTATATACTAGAACGTAGCGGCTCAAAATCTTTGCTGGGAAAGAACCGTGATACGCTTATAAACGTCGTCTAAGTGATAATCTCGGATGTCGGATGTCAGGATATCCCTAGTAGCAACCATCCTTGACCTTAGTTGCTCTGGAACGAAGGGGGCAGGTGCGTTTTTCCTTGTTACCTCATCAGAAGCTCGATTATATTTCCTCTGGTCAATGAGAGCATTGCCTACGTGCGGTAATAGAACCAACGACCTTCGACGAATTATACCGTTCTAATAGTTAGATACGTCATGTGCCAGTTTTAAATAAGATCCATATATATTTTTATTAATAAATACAGATTTCTTGAAGAAACAGACCCCCCTTAAGAGATACTTCGAAAATGTATGTATGTATGTATTCAGCCCCTTTTTTTAACGTCCTACTGCTGGGCACGGGCCTCCCTTCAATACGAAGGGGATCAGGCCTTAGTCCACCACGCTGGCCAAGTGCGGATTGGCGGACTTCACACGGTTTTTGGAAACTTGCTAGGTTATCTCAGACTGCATGTCAGGTTTCCTCAAAATATGCCTTATAAATTCGGGGTTTACCACAAATATTATAACACCAACACCAGTCACGCTATAGAACTAATTAAGAGCTAATTAATGTTTATTTTATCAAAGGACACACTTATAACGCGTTTCGTAATAGGAAAAAACATTTTGTCCGTAATTTAGCTGCACCACATTCCATCTGTGCAGTCCTATTCACAAGAATTCCATAAATATGATACGGCTGTAAAGTAAAGTAGGTATATGAAGTCCGGATAGCAATAACATGTAACTATTGATTACACGAAATAGATATAACACCGATTCATGAGAATTTACAGAGAATGAAAAATAAAAAACACTCGTAATATTTCTATAAGGTCATTCATATGTTAAAATCGTGAAGAAAATAATAGTGTTCATTGATAGGCGTAATAAAATTGTCAATAAAGCCACGCCACACGCCAATAACTAAAGTATTAATTAAATTGTGCAAGTAATCAATCAATTCTTATGTAATAAGTCACTGACACAGTTTTCGTATGGTGATCTCGTTGTAGACGACTTTCACAAGTACCTGTATAGAATTTTTAATTTCTCGTGTCCATGCAATACCTATGTAAAATTTAGTTTGGAAATTGTAATTTTCATATTATGAATTTTCATTTGAGTGTTACATTGTACGAAGCTGCTATTATATGCTGCTAATATTGATATTATGTATTCATTACAGATCATTAAAAATCGTACCGTAACCTAACTTTCTCAGCTACTTTCCAATACTTTTACTTATAAATAGATGTCAAGTCCCTATGAAAGAGAACGTAGTGATTTCATTTAAATAATAAATCAATAATTTATGACATTACATATCTATACAAATTTCGTTGCTGCCGCTATTTCAACTATGCATACGACATATTAAAACCACTATAAAAAACCATTTTAAGTTTTCTAAAAGCATGAGGTACCTATGAAGAAGGAACACAGCACTTATTCTTTCAGTTCTCTAAGAAAATAATTTATACTAGAACTATAATTGTACCAAATACCACAGCTAATAAAAAATATAGATTGACCAGATCGATACACTTGTTTGTTCAATATATATAAACTCTATATACTCTTTGCAAACTTCAAACCTGCAAAAGACTGTAGAATCTAACGTTTAAACATGTATGTTCCCCAAACATTATTTATTATACATACATAATATATACAATAATTGAAAATAATATATACTTCGATAACCTAATGTGAAACCCATATCCGTATATCTGATTTTCGTTTATTCGAACGACCGGTTGAGTCACTGGGGATGGTGAGGGTGTTTTTGGGGTGTTAGGGTGAAGTGCACACTCTATGACGTCACTGTTCGTGAGTCACGTCCGTCGAAAGAGCAGTCTGGGGCAAAATATTTACACGACTAGGCGTCTCTTAGTCAGGGCTATAAATTCTACAAAACAATAAATATCCCAAATGCTAGGCATTAGGATTCAAAGGAAAGTCATTAAAAATAGAGAATATTTCAACGTTTATATGAGACCACCATATATTATGTAATATAGTTATCAGTGGTCAAATATTTTATACAAAACGAAATGGACACTGATGTTCTTCCTTGATGATGAATGATTGATGATGTATTGATCTTGAACGTGAAAATGTCGATACATTCTAAGGTAGAAGTAAAGTAATAGAAGAAAATTGCAAACTTGTTGCTGAATATACCATTTTTTATTAAAGTACTTAAAATAAAAAAAAAACATGGACGAAAAAAAATTTTTCTTCATATCAAAGTATGTCTACTCCCTACATATCCACAATAATTAAAAACTTCTCTGCCTCTCTTTGCCACAACCACAACAAACAGAGCTGTAAGATTTAAACCGTGTTTAAGATATTTTAAGAGAATGTACTGAGTTTATCTTTAAAATGTGAGTAAAAAACTTCAACTCTGACGTTAGTGAATTTTTATGACTGCGATACTAAATTAAACTTAAATTTACGTATTCAATATATGTAGTTCTGTATTTTCAGCGTATTGACCTAGGTTAGTTATAACCCCCCCCCCCCCCCAACGTGCGTTCACCTTGTCGTGGTGGGGGGGCTCAGTAGTGCCCGGCAATCCAACCGGGCGCGAAGCTAAGAAACGCACAGGGAGGTTGCCCACTTCGGTGGGCGGTGGGAGGTGGCCCTCTTCGGGGGGTGGTGTACCTTGCGGGTTGCTCCTGGTACTTCTCTGATAGCAGAGTGGACCTTGGAGTAACCCGATGGTTGTGGTGGTCTGCTTCGGCAGACCTGCCGTCGGGGCATCGTAGTTGAATGCGTAAGCGATCCTGCGACGCCCCATTAAGACGGGGGAAGGTTTTGTTGGGTTTTAGTGGGTAGTACTGGCTGTATTACGCCGGTGAGTCCCACACGTCGTGCATAAATGCATTTCCCAACGTTAAAAAAAGGTTAGTTATAAACAAGTGAGCATTATTACATAAAAAAATATTAGCTTAATTAATTAAATTTTGTGTTGTTTTATAAGCAAGTCTTTAACTTCTAAGTTCACGAATAGTATACATATGTATACCTTGATATCGTTAAAGGCGAGACGTTTTCGCAGCAAACAACAACAAAAATATCCTAATGGACGACAAATGTAAAGAGCTTGGTTTTATGTTACTAAAACTTATCAATTTACTAACGAGATAGATAAAGGCAGTCCCTGTTTACTTTAGTTAGCGACTGAAAAAGTACTTTACAACTTCATTATTACATTGACTAGATTAGCCTTCGCACCTACAAAATAAAAAAAAGAACCAAACGGCATAATACGAATAAGAACAGAGATTCGTTTATTATATGCACGACGTATATTATAAAATAAATATTTGAAACTAAAACGTTCAAGTAATCGATCGATGATAATAAAACATGTTTTCTTTAGTTCCGGTCGACTTGCGACAGCGCCAAGAAAATTTTAGTCTCCCTCAAATTAAAAAACCTAGTTGGCATTTTTTAGAAATACAGATGTACAAAGCTGCACATGCAATACTCTCACGAAAGAAATTAATAGGCAATTGTATTAATTAGTCACATTCATTAAAATCATAACTATTATTATCGCCACATCTCTTTGTCATTAAAATATATAAAATTTAACGGACACTACTTAAAACTTTGCAACAAAAGAAGTATCTCAAAAAATATTTTTGATGGAAATGTTTTGTGCATTTCACGGCGGTTCCTTCATTACAACAGGTACTATTCTCGTTGAATCTCCCTTTTAACTGGGAACCTATTACGTGGGAAGAAATGCGAGGCGCGGGCGTATTGCATTGTCTGGATAGTGTATATAAAAAACTTTTTGTCATTCTACTGCCTATTATGTTTACAAAGGGCCTGTATCCTGTCATCAATTTCGTTCATATATAGTCAACAAAGTAACAAAAACTGTAATGAATGATAAGAACAATCTATACTAATATTATAAAGAGGCATTGTTTGAACGCGCTAACTGAGAAACTACTTATCCGATTTGAAAAGTCCTTTTTGCATTAGATATCCCATTTATTGCGAAAGGCTATTAATAGGCAATCTATAATCATACTACTACCCTAGGGAGCGGAGTAATATGTCTATCTATACTATACTTATCGTTAAAACGTACCTAAGGACGAACCCGAGCGATGCGAGGGTGAGCCACCAGTATAATACAAATTAGCTTGTGAGAAATGAGAATTTAAAGACAATCGAAATAAAACGTGCAAAATTATAAATAACATAAGCTTATGCAAATGTTATATTCGTTTATTTTCTTTATCTACCAATAGTTTAGTTAGTACTATATTCTCCCTTAAGAAAGGGGGCCTCCGATTGGATTAGTAACGAAATTCCCCTGAGATGGATATCCACGGGAGGGACAGGTGGTTTTGCACTTAATTCCTCTTTTTCATTTAGCTATATATACAGTACATTTTCGGTGGAAAGAATTACAATAATAGAATTGCAGGAATTTGTCTTAGATTACCCACTATGGACTTATGATGGTTCTTAGAATAATATACAATAGCAGCGTAGAATGTGTTTCAGCGCGAGCCTCGAGCCATTGTTGAGACACGCGCGTTTCCGCTTTCTCGTGGAAAAATGCAAGCGCGCTGTTGGAAAGTAAACGTATGAACCGATTTCGAGAATAACACATCATAATTGCCTACTTGACTTACTTTAATGTGAGTCGTTGCAACCAATGGCTGCAAATCACACTTTGGGAACTATAATTAGTCGAGTTCACATCCTTCCACATATGCTATTGAAATCGAAATTAAGTAATGGGAAGTATGTTTAAACAAGTTTGTCATCAAACCATTAGCGTAACAAAATACCTGCTCGGCAAAGCAGTAGCAAATGCGAATCACGATCACAATTCAATCACGATCTCAAGGCAACATGTTTTGAATAGTCGTTGGACATTATTTGTGTTATAGCGATCGTTTGAAAGTTAGGAAGACTTATACTTGAATTAACAATTTTATACGTAGTTACACAATAGTGATATCGAGTGTGTATGTGGTCAATTTTGCAGTGCGACGTAACAGCAATAAACGAGACGAAGTGTGTTATTGAGTGGGCCGTTGTTGCGAACGTGAAAAGATTATTGATAGTTAAAATGAATACAATAGGCTTTTTAATTTTTTGTTAGGTTAGGTTATAAAAATAGGTATACGAGTGTACATTTGGCAACACTGGTCGTGGCGGCAGACCGGCGCCATACCGATTACAAGAGCCCACTGTTCTATACTTTCCATATGAACAGAGTGATTACATTTACCCTTCGGTCGATCAACCACGACCTCTATTCTAATGCGTCATTCAGTTTTTGATTGAATGTAAGTTCTTCTACGATATATTATTTGTAATGCCGTGAATCGTAGAAGGATTCAGTTAATAAAATAATATCAGTCACATACATATATGTATATCATGTACATTGTCATATCATACTTTGATTAGGTCGCCGAAATTTAGAAGTTTATAATGTGTCATAGTAACCGTCCGTAACCGTGAAGTGACAATAAGGTATGAAAATATTTGATACTAGCATTGTCCGCGGCTCCGACCGCGTTCAGATGACCAAAAACCAAATTCTTAGGTTTTACATATTAGTATACTCTTACATTGCAGTTTTTGTATTTTTCCTCAGACATGAGACATTTTCCCGCGGTAAAAAGTATCCTTAGTATATGTTGACCTGGATAACAGCTATCACCATACCAAATTTCATCAAAATCCCTCCAGTGGTTTTTCTGTGATGCGGTAAAAGACAGACAAAAATTCTAAAAACTATAGATTCGGCCTCTGTATCGATAATAATGTTTATTTCAATAAGAATTTCCAAAAAATATTTAATGTACAGATTCGGTTTAGTTACAATTTTATTATATGTATAGATTCGTACTGAATATTACTGACCTTCAAATATCAAGAAAATACTAACAATTTGTAAGAATGACAGATATAATTTTTTTTGCGTTGGATAGATATGTTTGAACAATAGCAGTGAGAAGCAGATGTGCATATTTTCACAGTCAAATGGAAGCGGTAGTGGAACCGGTCAGCGGGGTCGACCGCAGCAGGTGTAAGTGAGCTTTCATTATAGTGCTCACGATACATTGGTGCCGATTATTGACTTGATAAAAGAAAAAAGAATTGTATAGATAGATACCACAACGCATTTATTTGGTTATCCACACTATAAATGAAAATGTCCACTTTGCTTTTCTAATTTTTTAAGAGTTACAAATTTATATACCTAGATAAAAATTACTGATAATATTTTAGAGGTCATTATATGGCCCCTAAAATACTGTTAGTACTTCTTAGATTTGGATATGTTCCTAGAAATTTATCTCAACTATAGATAAATAAATAAAAAACAAGTTTATTAAATTAAATAGGTCAAGATAATCAAATTACTTATATTAGTCTTACTGCTATATCCCAATAACAACTTAGAGGTATTGCACATGAAAAGAAGTATAAAGTCCGTTTGTATCATACTTTTCTTTGCATTATGACTGTACGAGCAAAGATTAAGGTTACCTAAACAGTACATTCATAGACTTCGTTCTATTTTATTTTTACCAGCTTCATTCGGATTTCTTGGTCTATTTTTGCACACAATCTATACAATTTATATTTCAAATAAGCTATTTCCTTTGTTCAGGAGGCGAGTCATCTGAGTCACCATTGCGCATAAACCTAAAGATAACCCAACCCCGACCAGTGTACTGAAGCCATCCATGTTCATTTAAATACGATTTCATAAAAAAACGGAAGAGTGGCCAGTGAAATTGATGAGCATGAGTGCGTTAACCCAATCTCTCGGTCGGTACCTGAGACTAAATGCGTACCGGCTCCCAAACTCTCATCCACTGACAGATACGCGGTAAACAATCGCGCTTAAAAAATAAACTTTATTTACGGACACTCGTCATTTTTATCCGCTACAGAAAATCAGTTCACAAAAACTACAGTGCGTGAGGTGAAACAATGACGAAACAAAAACAAATATTTGATGAGACGAGATTCAACCTTAATAAGAATAAGTGTACTCTATATTATTATTTGTAAAAATTATACGAATTGTACATTTCCATTTAATTAATTGTTATAAATTACCGTTAATTATTTTGTAATACGCATTTATGTTTTATTAAAATTATGTTTAATGATGAATAAAAAACCAGCATACACTAGATAGTGTTATGTAAAACAAATTCGTTTATTTACTTTTAGTATTTGGAAGTACCTACCTTATATTACCAGTAATGTCTTGCATTGGCAAGTTATGGATTCAATCACGAATTTAGTCACGAATCGATCATAATTACGTGACGCTATGAACGTCTGGAAGGTATGACGTGTTAACATTGTTATGAGGTTATGGTCTCGCCTTTCAATGTATGCTAATGTAATTATTATATGAAATAGAATACATGAAATAAGAATCCTCATTGCTTTCCATTTTAAGTAAACCTATTTAACTTAGTACGGTCCGTCGAATTATTGAGTGTATTAATTTTAAAGGATTTCTACAAGACACGCAGATAACAGTGAAATGATCTAGAAACATCGTTGCGTTTGTTCTGTATTCATTCAACCGTTTTCTATGTGTAACGTGTTTTCATCAAACGTCGCTCGAGCCATTCATCCCGCTTCTGAATCACAAAACGAAGTACATGCACTTGTGTAGTTAACAGGTGACGCATTCATTACTAACTCTGAGGGGAAAAGTTCTCATTCTATATTTGCACGTTTATTTTGGGGGAGTGAACTGTCAAAAATGGCGGATGTACTCGACTGGAGTAAAAAATGTTCCTCGGATTTTTAATCGTAAGTAGACGATACATAATACGTATAGGTATATAGGTATGACAAAAATTAGTGAAGCCTTTTCAAATTCCTTTCACGGGGAAGCCTTGACTCGTAATTTCAATGAAACAGCTGTTCGCGCAAAAAATCGCTTATTAATTTGATTTGTAACTTCGCAAAATACGTTTACAATGAAGTCTGAATGATTCTTATTATATATATCAGTATTATTTTTTGTAATACGATTGTTTACAATTTGTTTTACATGTTCCATAATAATGTAGTAAAATACGATCGTAATTTAAGCGTGCAAAATTAATGGGTAATCTCCGTAATATTAAGGACAGGTACATATAAGTACTGTAATTTGCCGAACGAAAGCGGACGAAGAAAGAACGCAGCGAGTGCCGAGTGGAGCGCGACACATCACCCACTTGCAGAGAGGTCCGGCCGTGCAACTCACTCTGACACTTTCGCTTCTAGACACACACAATATAGAAATGCAACTATCCTCTAGTCTCGGAGCAATGTTCTTATAAATAGATTAAGTGACAGTAATCTATCATGCTTCCAATGCATCAAATAAGCGGTGGCTATACTTTACACATTTAATCCCTCCACGACCGCGGACACGCCGGCGTTACAGTTAACAATAGATTTCTTAGAAATTTAATCAATTTCTTAGAAATTTACCTGGAGGTTTTAATATATATACATCATAATTTTTTAATATAGTAATCGTAGTACCATAAATATTAAATACACATTTACCAATAGATATCAACATAATTGTTTATTTCATTTTTAATGAGACTTCAAGAAAGCCGAATTACCGTATTCCTGCTTTACCACAAAAAATCTATTATATATTCAAACCAGATATTCAAACAACTAAAAATTATATTATGTCAAATTATTTTGGTTTTCCTTACGTTGGCTGATACCGACTGCAAAATACCTATATCCATACTAGTATTATAAACGTGAAAGTGTGTTTGTTTGTTTGTCTGTCTTTCTTTCACGTCGTAACGGCTTGGCGGATTGACGTGATTTTTTGTTTAGAAATAGTTGGAGATCTGGATAGTAACATAGGTTACTTTTTAACGCGGGAGATTATCTAAAAACAAAGATTATCTGAAAACACGTTAATAATACAAACCAAAAAATATTTATTATCAGAATTACTTGAAACTTGGTATTAATGCTCTTCAATACAATTAATTAAATAAGTGTTTTAGCATTTTTCCAAATTCATCCCAAAAAGGTGTAAAATAGCGGATGAAAGTTTGTATCAAACCTACAATTTTAGAGTTTTTTTTATAGTTTTAGGGCGAGCGAAGCCGCGGGTTCTGCTAGTTCTAAATAAAATAATCAACTTCATTAATTTCTTATATTTTAGTGCCATGAAAACGGTTTATAATTTTTTTTTAAGTTATAAATTTTGAAGTTTGGAAATAGCTCAAGAAAATTGTATGTACCTACATAATATAGTAATAGGCACATTGTACATACATTTATTCATTTTAACTACAGACTTATTACAGGCGGCGTTTTAGAAGCTCAAGATTTTAAAGTTGACATAAATATTTTGTAAACGCTTAGACATGAAGATAATTATCTTTATATATAGCTGTTGCTCTCATGAATACTAATGAAATTAACCGACAAAATAGTATCTAACTATCATGTCCTTGAGATGTTATGGAATATTTTTAGAGTTAAAAAGCTTCAATTCATTAGCTTGTTTAACCGTATGTAAAACTGCCGAAATTTTAATGAAAGGTCTGAGAAAACTTTTTCAACATATTTAATTGTTTACTAATGTTACGAAAAAAGTTCTAAAAAAAGCTCGTTTGTATTGTGCGAGTATCGTGCCTCAGTGATTTTATGTGTGAATTGTTTTCATAATGAATACCACTTGTTAATACGATGAAGAAACCTACAAGACTCACAACCACCTACTTAGATAACCTGTTAACAAATTTTTGAAAGGCATGTAGTCTGCGAACTCGCACATCGCCAGTGTAATGGACTACCACCTCTTATTGAGGGCTGTTCGCCCTTCTTCAATAGTGAAACGTTGTATGATAAATAAATATCAATATTAGGTAGCAGTACATTATCATTGTTATAATAATATCCTGTGCATGTAATAATAAGATAATCTAGTAATCTTATCTAATAGTTTTTTTATTCCATACCAAGCGAAAATTCTCACGATCGATGCGAGCACATAAAACTTATATGCATGATCTGCATGGAGCATCCAAAACGTTTGTGAGCTATTTTACTATGATTAATTTAGAATAATAAGTGATTCACTAATATTTAAAGTCATTAATTCTAATGACTTACGTATTTCAAACTACAATTAACTTATTTAACACGGAAATGTTATCGGAGTTAGTCTTATCTTAATACATCATACAACAAATCACAAAAACATGAAGTATATTTATATGTAATAAATATTAAGGTGTTTATTTATAATGTAATATATATAAAGTATATTTGTATTTTTTTAGTTTGAATGGGCCTTGCAAAATTATTTTATAGGTAGGTATTTAATAGTAGAAACTCGATTTCCAATAAATTGAAACGACATTCTAGATAGTTAGAAATATGCAAGCGACCTTCGAAGTTCAATTGGTTTTAACTTTTAAGCGCTTGCGTAGCATGAGCACTGAGCAGTGTTGATGTCTACTTCCATTATCTGTATTATATACTGTTGTATATAAGACACACCACAAGAATGTGGATATTCAGTAGGTGTGATTATAGCATTTCAAAGTAATTTAGTCGGCACTTATAAATTGCCAAAACAAATGAGCACGTAATTTTTTTTTTTTAGGGACTAAGGGGGCAAACGGGCAGGAGGCCTGATGGAAAGTGATCACCGCCGCCCATGGACATCTGCTACACCGCAGGGCTTGCAGATGCGTTGCCGGCCTTTTAGGAAAGTATACGCTCTCTTCTTGAAGGTGGCCAGGTCGTAGCGGTTCGGAAAGACCGCCGGCGATAGCTGGTTCCACAGAGTGGTTGTGCGAGGCAGAAAATGCCTTAAAAATCGCACTGTTGTGGAACGCTGGACATCGAGGTGGTGTGGATGGAATTTACTATTTTGGCGCGGTGTCCGATGATGAAATTCAGCAGCCGGGATCGCATTACATATTAGCGCATTACCAATAAAGTGGAAAATCATAAAGCATATTTACGAATACTTTGCAAAATTCGTCTAGACTATATCGGTAATTAAATAATATATTGACTATTTCCATCAAACTTTTACATAACAGTATCTATATACCCGTACACGTACATGTAATAGATAAATTGATAATTGGATTAGCTAGTCCGACTACTTATATGGTTTTTTGTCGCTGTTTATAAATCGGTGACATTGAATCAAATAACACAATATAAGCTTTAAAAATATATAACCAAAAATGTTTAGATAATGTATTGTCTAGTACAATATTAATTAGTACCAATATACTTAATATGACTTTTTTATTTATTTGCAATAAGTAATTACTAATTAACATTTAACACCTCCAGGTAAATTTCTAAGAAATTAATTAAAATTCTAAGATATCTATTGTTAATTGACACGCCGGCGGCGTGTCCGCGGTCGTGGAGGGATTAACAGTAAATATTAATAGTAAGTATGGATCTGTAAATAAATATGTTGTTTATTTCAGTTTACAAGTTTTACGTTTAGGCAAGTGAATAACCTCGAACTTGAACGCATCTTACTCTATCGTATGTAAACAGCGGCGGAGGAATGAGATTTCTAACGAAAAGTTAACTTCCGCCTGTGGGCTAGCCAACACGTGCCAAATGAAAAAACCCGGCTGCTACACATATAAACACATACAGTAATAACAAACTGGAGCCCATAACATTTAATTTTAACCGTTTGAAAACCACCTAACAAGTTACAACCACTTATGGTTAGAAACATTCGAAGCTGATATTCAATAATGTAATAACAATTCTCCATGTTGACGGAAAGGCCGTAAATTATATAAACGATATATTATATTATGCCTCCGCACAAACATTCGAGGTTTGTTTATACTTGACCCAAATATACAAGATTAAGTGTGTCCGTTGTGTGAGCTCTGGATCATGAACATTTTGGTGTTGACACGGTTAACGTACGTACGGATATTGCTTTATAAACTTTTCCGCTTACAATCTTCTTATAGTGCTCATATCTGATATGTTTTTACGTTTCAGGTACCTATTTATTAATTTTAAGTATCATTTTTTTAATATTTAAATTGTAAAATCTTATTTTTCCAGAACGAAGTTCTAAGGTAGTTGGTTGGTTATCTGTGGCCGAATTTCTACTAATTACATTTGTCACAGAGTTATTAATGTATTTAAAATGCTTACATTTCATTGGTTAAAGTGTTTTGTATGGTACAGTTATGTTACGAGTACTTTATATTATCTGTCTTAACACTTGGCAACTTCATGATTATTATATGCAGCATAAGGCACAATACTTGTAACGTATTATTATTTACTAGCAGAACCCGCGGCTTCGCTCGCGCAAAAACTGGATAATATTTTTGGATTGTATTATAACGTGTTTTCCCATGGGAATTATATAATATCCCACGATAAAAAGTAGCCTATGGATTTAGATAATATCCCGCGGTAAAAAGTAGCTTATGTCACTCTCCAGCCCTCCAACTATCTCCACCCAAAAAATCACGCCAATGCGTCACTCCGTTTCGACGTGAAACAAGGACGAACAAACAAACACACTTTCATATTTATAATATTAGTATGGATTACCTTTAAATTGTTAAACTTAAAAGTAAAAAAATATGTGGACAGCTTACATATATGTGATATGTTACATAAAAAGTATATACTTTTACCACAAGAAAACTATCTTTGGTAGGCTTGAAACATGATATTCTAATATGATGCGAGTTGCAACGGTAACTCTAGCCCAGGTGTATATCCACGTATACCAATAAATATGATTAACCTATGTAGTTGGTTCATGTGTCATTCAAGACTTCCTGTTTTGAACCACTAAGAAATGCTCTAATAACGGTAATGCAAGCATTCTTAATAAAGTAAAGCGCTCATAATTTACTCATTTGCTGAACGCTCAGGATAACGATGACTACTTAAAAGTAGACAAAATTGAAAATAATTTCAAAAAGGCATGCGCTTTCCTGGTACTGGTGGCAAGTCCGATGCAGAACATTTTCTCAACAAACGGAGAAAGGAATGTCGTGTCTCTACATTTTCTCTATCTCTTTTAGTACTTTTGAGAATTACCATAAAAAATAGATAAGCAATTAAAACGCGTTGTCGCAAACAAAATATTATAGAACTTGCGCGATAGTATTAGTCCAAGAGCTCTCTCTCTCACACTCTCTGTAGTATTAGATAATGCAAAAAATGTTAAAGTATGCGATGTTATTACGATCTTGCATCCTTTCTAATACACTCTCAAGAGTATTTCTAATGTGGTTTAGAGCGGTCAATTCCATGTGATGATAGAAAATTCATTATAAGGAAATTAATCTAAACATTTACTTTACTTCTAAGGCGAGGGTATCAAATAGCTGTAGAAATGGCTTTGCCTAGAGCTGATGCGGATTGGGATGGGCATGTGAAAAAGTTAAAATAGTATCAAATAAATTTAAACGTAAAAATAAAATAATCTTAAGTTCGACATGAAATAGCCATAAAGACGTTTTTAAATAAAATACACATTAAAACAAAACCAGAAATATCCAAAACCTTGGTGTAAAGAAACGAAAGTAAGATTTACAAAGAATTACAAAAAGAATAAGTTGATTATGTAATGCAAAGAAAAATATAACTTAAATTATGCTATAAATTATAATTTATAATATATTAGCATTCACGTTTAGAAGAGTTACTAATTTTAAAATTATATCATTCATATTTATTAAAATTAAAATACAGATTAGAAATAGAAAGCCCAATTATATAATACACATACATAAGTTATATACAACATAACTGTTTATGTGCTCGTTTATTTTAAATTTAAATTATTGCTTCACAAAAATGGCACAGATATTTGCATTTATTCTCGTACTCACATTGACTATGGCTGTTTGTTTATATTTTGTTTTATTTTCATTCGACATTGAGCTTAAATTATTGGTGAATTTTTGAAAATTACATATTTAACATTTTGTACAAATTATGATGATTGTATAATTTGTACATATTATGTGTTTCCACACACTACTCAGAAGAAATTAAAAAAAAAACCTTTTAAATATAAAATGCATTACATATATTATTTATATGTTCGCAAACGTAGACATTTCAAAGTTGATGTCTAATTAAAAATATTACGCAGACCGAATCCACCCCAAAAAATTGCCTACACATATTCCAATAAACTCGACGAGGCGCATGGAAAAAATATGAGTTAGTAAGTAGATTTTACATATAGGGCTACTACCGATATTGCTGGAAGCTTTTATAAAACTTGGGCAAGATTTTAATTCATATTTCATAAGAGACGACGACGACGACTAACGAGACATTTTACATTTTAAATTCCTACTCGAGTGTTGAAGACGGTTTAAGTACGGCTTTTATTTAAATTTTGTAAAAATAATATGAAATTGTATACAAAAATATTTTCAGCTTAACCATGGAATTTGTAAGCTTTGTAATATTTTCACTTGTGTGGAGGATAAACTCTTCTTGACTTATTTGAGGCAATATTATACATATCTCTAGATAAATGCGCTTCGTAATAGTTAAAAATAGAACTATGAGGTTTATCATAATTCCAGTCTGTACAATATACCCTAAATTCTCTGAAATCATCAAGCAAGTGACATTTGCAAGAGCCAAGCACACAAGATGGCTCAACCATCTCAACATATCAAACACGCTCGTTATATTTGCTTACACTTTCTCTTAACGCGCACACTTTTACATTTTTTGATATTTACCAGAGATTATTTACAGGCAATGTGTTATATTTTTTATAATAAAAATAAATAATAAAAATTTAACGCTTTAAGAATACGCCACTCAATATTGAACGTTTCTTGCTAATTTCAAGAATAATTTCCATAAATATGTCCATTCATTTGTTGTATACCTAATTTATATTATCAAAAAATATATGATTAACCATGCCGAATATTTAATTAAGTACTTATATTCAAATATTACTTTTTAAATATTGTCACAGATTGTCTTACGTATCTACATATTCCTTTCTCCTCCCATGAGCGAGCGATAAACTTTGCAAGCAATAATTTTGTAAATAGATTTAATATAATACTTAATGAAAAATAATATATTTTAAACATTTCCCTGTCCCATGAGTCATATATGAACATTTCGATTGTTTAACTATTGTGTCTATTTTGCGGACAGTTCAGTTGTTAATCTCCCTCAGATTGATCATGCATTCAATATTAGCATGTCTATGTTACTATTCAAGAATTGCATAAAAATAATGTAGTAAAACTGATCAAATAAGGCATCGAAAACATAATTTTGGTTTGATCTCGTATTACAAGAACGAAGATCAGGTTCTAGAAATCCTGATAATGAGGACCATGCTGCGTGGGATGGCGTAGGACGGTGGCGGATCACGAAAGCAAAGGTACGTTAAACAAGCGTTTAGGGATACTCAAAAATGCCAAAAATAGCCCAACGAGACGCTGTACAACGCTAAGAGTTATAGAATGCGAAGATTGATTTGCAACCTTATAGTTATGAAATAAATGTCTCATATTGCGAGTATGATTTAGCACTCGACGCCATTTTATTTTATACGGGTCTGCGTATTCTGGTCAAACCGGTTACTCGCTGAAGTCTACGAATGGACCTGCTGCCACTCGCCAAATGAGGCGCACGCTTGCATTGCAAATAATGGCAACTTGTTCTGGATGGATGCCAAACAACAAGAAAGAAAATTTTAGCTGGAGAAAATATAGGTACAACATGTAGGTAAAATAATTTTATATAAGTATGACTCTTAAAAAGTTTGTTGCGATAAACTCAATTCAGCATAATGCGACAACGTTCAATTAACATTGTTTCTTAAAACTTATTAGGTGGGTTAAGTGTCTTGCTTCTAAAATGATCACGTGCTATGAAGCTAAAATAGAGGAGCGGCGGCAATCAAAATGTTTTATAGTGCTAGACCAAAGGTCACGTTTATGGTAATACAATCTACGAATATAACCTAATTAGATAAAAGCACTCGCACCCACTTTCCGCAAAGAATTATGAAGCATTTCTGTTTGTTTCATGATAAAGAAACAAATATCAACATATCAGTATTGTAAAATATGTACCTTTTATATCTATTTAAGTGTATAATAACATCGACATTCATATAATAACAGAGCCTCCCGTGAGTTTTACTTTAACAAGAAACAATAAACAACCTTCTTAAAATATTTGGACGGTGACATCATGACATAATAAGGAAGCCATATCGGGACGAAATCGGTTTATAAATTCGCATAGAATTATCTAGCTTTCCTAGCCTTTTTTAGGGCATACTGGTTCGGCACATGTGGTTTGAGTGTTGAAACATATACATAGTATATATACCTATTAATATTTAACGACTCTACTACTAAGTAATTTATGTCAGAAAACGCGTGTGGTAGTTTCTGTAACATCTACAAAGCCATTGCACTTTATATAATAAATAATAATAACTTTAGTATACATACAAGACAATATGATAATTTACTGCTATAAACTACCTGCTCGTTGTTTCAAATTTTAAAGTAAACGAAGTAGTAAAAACAAAAAGCCATGAGTATTAACAATAAATACAAACTCTTACTATCAGACTGCTGTGAATATACTACATAATATAATATAAAAACGTGACTATTCATTTCCTGCACTTAACTTTTTATAATTCGCTTAATCATCGTTTATAAACTAAACTGAGAAAGTTATCTAAATAACGGTATCCAAAATTCTCAAACGGGTGTATTAAATAATTAAAAGTATACATAATCATCCAATGATAGTGTGATTGAGAAAATTAATGAATATATCGTAAATTAGTAATCTTGGAGCAAATATTAATCCATACTAATATTATAAATGTGAAAGTGTGTTTGTTTCTTTGTCCTTCTTTCACGTCGAAACAGATTATTGGCGTGATTTTTTGTGTAGATAGTTGGAGGGCTGGAGAGTGACATAGGTTACTTTTTACCGCGGAATATTCTCAATCCCACGGGAAAACACGTTATAATACAACCCAAAAAATTATTTATGATCAAAATTACTTGAAACTTGGTATTAACGCTCTTCAATACAATTAAATAAATACGTGTTTAGCATTTATCGAAATTTATCCCGTAAGGGGGTAAAATAGGAAATGAAAGTTTGCATGAAACCTACCTTTTTAGTTTTTTTGTAGTTTTAGCGCGAGTAAAGCCGCAAGTTCTGCTAGTAACATAATAAATTCAAGTCGTTTCCTTTTACAATTTAATATTATACTTGACTAGTTTTCCCGCAGCTGCACCCGCGTAGATGAATTCTTTATCTTTACATAGCCTCTGTACTACTGTGATGTATAAGCTATATTACTGTAAGTTTTTGCATGAAAAGTATCAAACATATATCGATACATTCTTATAAACCTTCGCATTTATAATATTAGTAGGATTACCTGAAAATGTGTTTTTTATAATATGTGTACTTTATGATTTTGATAATCAATACTATAATATTATAAAGAATAAAGTTTGTGAGTTTGTGACGTTGTAGGCGGTAATCTTTGGATCTACTGAACCAATTTCGATGAAATTTAGTAAGAAAATAGTTTGAGACTCTGAGAAGGACATAGGATACTTTTAATCCCGGAAATCATCCTTGAAGGTGGTGAAAATGGGGATGAAAGTTTGTATTGAGAAGCAAGCTAGTTACTGAGTCATAAATATATTGTTGGTTAAGGAAAAAAAGTAAAAGGTTAAACAATAAGCATTAAACATTATTCAAGAAATGCCTAAACTAAGCATACATAAAGATAAACAAATCTTTTAATATATTATACTTAGTTCTTTAGACAAAATATTATCTTCTAATACGTGAAATCTCGAAGCACGGTGCCTATCCAACTATGGCGAGTTTCCAGGTCGCGGTTACAAAATGCTTACCAAACTAGTTCACGGACGCCACAAGATAATTCAATTGTGTGACACCTGCTCATAATATAGATCTTAATTCAAGCATACATTTTATTTTATACCTTTATTTAATTGTTTGAAACCTAATATTATCATAATTTTGTGTATGAAATATTTAATGAGTTTTTAGGATTACAAACGTCAATCAGAAGTTTCGTTACGTCACGTCCTTTATTAGATCAGCGCTAATGTATTCTCAATCTCTATAAGTGCACAAATGCTCGAGTGGCGTTCTAAAGGAAAAATAGACATATACCGTAATACTTTTCGTATTGATATAATGATACGATGTTTGTATTTAACGGCATATAGGTAACAGATAGGCTCATTTCACAACTAGTAAGTAGAGTGCGGAATGCGGACCGGCCGCAGCAATCGGCCTTGCATCTTGCCAACTGACCACTCACACTCTAGATTCAGTATGAACGCAACATTACAAATTCTATATGTCTTTATAAACATAATAACAACTATGTATACAGGCCATTGACCTGAAACAGTCAAATTCTAAACTCGTGGTTTTAATTAGGACAATGTAAATAGAATTCGAGATAATTTAGTGGGACACATGTTTATAAAGTTGAATTTCGCACAAAAAAATGTTTGCAAAAATTGTTTTAAATATTTAGGGAAAAAATTCTTCTTATTAGATTGAAATTACGTCGCAATAATTAAATTAACCTACTGGCTGTTTTCAAAACTATCTATAGCAGTTTAGACTACTATTTACATAACAGTAAGTAAAAAGCAGTATACTTTATTTTTGTCTGTCAATATTTTTATATATATATATATATATATACATATATATATATATATATACATATATACATAATACCTTTATTATTATTGGTTGCTAGTTCTGTAGCTTTCCAAAAGAAACCTTTCCTAATATATATTTTTCTGGGTTTTCTTTCAAGGAGTTTATTTAGAATTCAATTCATTAATTTAAATAGATTATCCTTAGAACACTAGTTATAGATTATTATTTTCAAAAACATATTACACAATATAAATTTTCTTATTATTTTGAAATTATTCATATTTATGTAATTTGTATCAATACTTATAAACTCTTACAAAAAAGATAATAAATTAGAAATATGAATTTTAGTGAAATAATATTTCGTTAAACAATGGATATTCTTAGTTTGTTAGCAATAAATATTGTATAAGTTAACAATCTTTGCTAAGTTAATTTTATTGATCTTATTGAAAGACTCATTATTATCGATACAAAGGCCAAATCTATAGTTTTTAGAATTTGTGTCTGTCTGTCTGTTACAGCATCACGAGAAAACCACTGGACATAATTTGATGAAATTTGGTATGAACATAGCTGGATATCCAGATCAACATATAGGATACTTTTTAATGTGGGAAAATATCTCATTTCTGAGAAATCTATACTAAATGTTAAAACGTAAGGGACCGTAAGGAACCCGAGCGAAGCAAAGGTGAGTCGCTAGTATATATATATATATATATATATATATATATATATATATAATATATATAATGTAATCAATTTCAAGATTTATTTGTATATTGCGGCAAACTTTTTTAAATAAAAATTATCATTGTAAGCCCATAATTAAAAGTTCTAATACTCAATAAATATCGCTCCAGTACTTTTTTTTAAAACATTCATCACTTTTTCCTAAAAGTTGTCATTAGTTATTGATATGAGTTAAAAGTAACCTTATTTATTCAGAAGGGATTCTAAGAAATAAATTATCCTTAATGTACCTAAAACAAAACCTATCATTAGCAAATTTCAATCTATTAAACATCCATAACAGAATCAGGATAATAATAATGAAATTCGAAATATGAGCGATCATTATCTAATTTTGAAAATATAATTAATTCACATTTAATTCATTTCAATTCTAATGATTTTAAAAATACTTATATAACCCAATGAATATGCATCGATATCCAAGATTTATTTTATGAAGATCTACTATTTATGAAAGTTTACCCCCAAATCTACTTACTGTATGTATACTGAAGTAATTTATATACATACACTAAAGTAAATCAACTTTCTATTCTTTATATACTAGCATAGAGATTTAGTGGTTTCATTGAACGTATGGAGAACGTTTGGTATACCAGTTTTTACGATATGACCGTTGTCCGTTGGAATGATTATTACAAATTACAAAACTTGCAAACTGACTAATACATATAAACTGACGGACTTACCCAAAGCTCAGTACCCCAGTTCATTGTCACGGCAGGTTATCACTCACTTTTCACAAAAAACATTGAAAACCCACTACCACTTTGTTTTGCAATATAATAACGACAATCTTACACAATTTTATTATTTTTATCACGAAAAATATAAAGGCACCACCATTTCAAACACTAAACATGGCTGACTGACCGTCTCACAGATTACATAGACAAAAAACTTATGTTTTCATTCCTTGACAAACAAAAGTCGACTGACAGATGCTACGCAAAAGGATGGTTACACATGAGCGAAAAAAACCAATGTTGCTATTAAAAATAAATATTAAATTATTCACAAGTTCTAACAACTGAGTTGTGAAAATAAAAATCAAAAAACCATTTTTTATTATTTATTAATCAAATGAGCAAAAACATAGTATTTCATTGTTTATCAGAAGTGTCATTTGATACATATATTTTAATGTGTCTTTGAGAATTACCAACACGGGGTTGCATAAGTGAGCCGTCTGATTTACGGCGAACCAAGGTCGCTCGAAGAATTTCCTGAAATTTAAATTTGAATAATATGAAATTGATAGATCATTACTTAATATGACTTTAATAGAAATTTTACAAAAACAAATTAATATAAAACTATTTTCTTTTTTTTTGCAGATTTGTTTTGATTTTTGGTTCCCCATAAATTAGTATCTATACTAGTACAAATTTTTTTTAATATTTTCTCTGTTAAGTTATAAAAAACTGATAGTAATAATAATTATTGTAATGAAATCTCATTGATACACTTTATCTTTAATATAAATTGTATACAAATCTGATCTTAATAATTTATACCTGAACTGGCTCTAAAATAACATGATGACTTGATCTTCTGGATGTTGGTGGTCCGGTTACAGACGAAGTGCGTGAAGATGGTAATGGGCTCTAGAATAATATGGCTCTAGTCAATAAATATATTTTTAATTAACTAGCACAACCCGTGACTTCGCCCGCATTCAAATTTAAAAAAACAAGCTCTTCTTTGCCTTCCCTTTACAATAATGTATGGAAGTCTGCCCGATTTGTTGACATTTATGATTCCTGCTACGCTCTCTAGGACAGTAGCATGATGATATAAAGCCTATAGCTTTCCTCAATAAACCTAATAAATAAAAAATAGTAGCAGTGGCGTAGCAAAGGGGGGGTGGCGGCGGCGGGCCGCACCGGGTGTCACCTTTTTTGGGGTGACACCCACCCGGTCTCTCAACTTTAAGAACAATGTACAAACAAAAAAAAATCGCTAGCACAAAAATTACTTTTTCGGGTATTCCTCCTCTAGCACTAGCTCAGCTCTATGTAATAAGCTCTATGTAATTCGGGGATTCCCGCAAAAGAGCTTGACGCTGTCGTGGGGGATTCCCTGTTCCATACTCGCTATCTTTGACGTCTCAGTTGCAACATTTCTCATTTGTTTCGTGAAGTGTGTTTTGTTTGGTTGGCGTGAATTGTTGAACGTGTATTATTCTATAGTGATAGATACTAAAAAGCTAGAAAGAAGAAATTTTAGTTGTATAACAATTCCTTTTCTGTCTTAGTTATTATTGTTTTTTGTTATTTCTTCAATATTATAAATAATAAATGATCCATGTCCTTTATCATATAAAATTTATTGCTTTTTACTTTCGATGGGGTGACACCACCAACTTCCGCACCGGGTGACACCCAAGGTAGCTACGCCACTGAATAGTAGTTCCTGAGATGAGCGCTTGCAAACAAACAAACAAACAAACCCTCCCCTTTTATAATATTAGGAGGTATAGATATCTGATTAAAATTACTATGCATTAAATATATTTTTTATAGAAAAATAGATATTAAAATCTCCGTAGTAGGGTTCGAGGGTTTTTGTGGCTACTTAGTTTTAATCTATCTAGTCAATTATTACATACAAATATGTTAATATAATTTTATATCAATTTCATTTCACTTACTTTAAGACTAGGAACGAAACCAAAATCTACTGGTAAAGGTTGTGCTTGAATATTAAAAGTTCCTTCTTCTGAGGCGACGGATACGATAGATGGACGAGCAGATAATTGTTGAGCGAATAATAAAGGATCAGCATCTATTTTAACGTAATTAATTTTATTAATTAAATATTGCAATTACTTTCCTAATATATTAATAAATAGTTAGATAGAAACGTCTAAAATAACCTTTCTTACCAATATTCATTCCTTTTACCACTCTACGTGCTTGAACAACTCTGCCAGCACTTCTTCTGAATTTTATACCTTTTTCAGCTTCTCTTCTTAATTTTTGAGCAGCAGCAGCTGATTCCGCAATTGCCATAGCCATTGATCCCATTCCTGATCTTTTAAGATTTACGTCTACTAAATAGCTAAGGCAAATTGCATTAGATAGAGTAAGATCGCTAGGCTACAAAAAATATTAATGTAGATCTCTATACACAGAAAATATACATTTTTGTTAAACACTAACTATGAACTCATCGTTACACTCGTGCTAATTTTTCGATTTTACGTCCGACATATTAAATAATTCTTACGAGCTTACGACTAATTTTATATAGAAAATTTACCGTTCCAATGTCGTTAACACTTATGTCAAGATGTCGCAAAGGAGTCTTCACTAATCCTATAGCTCTAGCTAAAAGATCTCCACATGTAGGTGGATTGTCAGCATTCATAGCTGACCATACTCCTGCTGGAGGCTTTTGTAAGGGTTCTGATCTTATTCCACAGCCGGAAATATTTAAACTAAAAATAAAATTAGAATAAATGTACTGAAAGGACAAAAATTGATAATATTTAAAGCCTGTAGGAACAATTATTATCTTTCTTAAACTTACGATGTTAAATTACAACCTCTTGCAATGGCAACAGCTAAATGAGCGACTCCTTCCGAACCTAGTCTGTTATTAAGTCTAAGATCCAAAGTTCGCAATCCACAACTTGTATGATTCAGCACATGCGATATGTTTTCTATTCCCACAGGACCTATATATTTTTTTAGTAGAGTATTTGTATTTTACATTACAATTTGATAAATAATAGATTTAAAACCATTTTTTTACGAAAAAAAAACTAAATGTATATGTTACAGTCAAAGTACATTTGACTAAAAAAGTTCTGACTGCAACATATACATTTTTTGGCAAGTTATATACTCTCTTTTAGCGATAAGGCCGCCTCTTGTACCTCTTCTATATTTTGATATTTTCTTTTCTCTTTTTGGGCGTAAAATAAAGAGTTATTCATTCATACCCATACAGTTACAATAGAGTTATAATAAACTAATTACCAAGAAGTTTTTTCGAAAATTAGCCTGATCAAAGAAAAAAGAGGCAAACATTTTGTGAAATATTCTTTTGATGTCTTATACACTAAGCAGCATAATGAACCGCCCACTTTAATTTTGTGGAAAATTTCAAAAAATGCATTTTGCATACGATTTTTAGTGTATTTTCAGCCCTTTTTTACGTCCCACTGCTGAGCACGAGCCTCCCTTCAATACGAGGAGGATCGGGCCATAGTCCACCACGCTAG
This sequence comes from Brenthis ino, assembly GCA_921882275.1. Lineage (NCBI taxonomy): Eukaryota > Metazoa > Arthropoda > Insecta > Lepidoptera > Nymphalidae > Brenthis > Brenthis ino. The sequence continues at coordinate 12,420,107 of OV170223.1, read as the reverse complement.
CCAAGTGTGTGTTAGTGGACAGCATATGTATTTCAAAAACTTGCTCGGTTCTCTCAGACATGAAGGTTTTCTTAGATGTTTTCCTTTTCAGTAAGACAAGTGGTAATCATGTTGGAAATGATTTGCACATGAGAATGTCATATTAATCACATGATTAGTTGATGTGATGTTGACTTTGAGAGCAAATTTATTAATGAATAATGCAGAATAGCACATAGAGTGAATACATCCATGTTTTAAATTGATCCTTATCTGTTTAAAATTTGAAGAGGGTTGTTAACATTTTTTTCATGGTGCAAGTATCTTTTTAATCGTAAACATACGTTTGATATTTCAAAAATGAAAAAAGTGACAGATAGGCCGCTTTAAAAGGGTAGGCGATAAATTGGGCCGCTGAGTGTATTATATGGAAAACCAAATAAAAAGCTTAATAAATATCAATTGTTTCGTGTAAAGCATAAAGTATTACATGTAAATAATATTTCGTACTCGCATTGCCCGCGGCTCCGCCCGCGTTCAGATGACCAAAAACCAAATTCTTATGTTTTATATATTAGTATACTCTTACATTGCAGTTTTTGTATTTTTTCTCAAAAATGAGATACTTTCCCGCGGTAAAAAGTATCCTATTTGTTGACCCGCATAACCAGCTATTACCATACCAAATTTCATTAAAATCCCTCCAGTGGTTTTTCTGTGATGCGGTAACAGACAGACAGAATAAAAATTATAAAAACTATAGATTCGACCTCTGTATCGATTATAATGACAATTTCAATTAGATTTTTCAAAAATTAGTTCCTCAACGACCGCGGACACGCCGGCGTTACAGTTAACAATAGATTTCTTAGAAATTTAATTTATTTCTTAGAAATTTACCTGGAGATGATATTTAATGTACAGATTCGGCTTAGTTACAATTTTATTATATGTACAGATAAAGTTTTTTACCAAATAAATTATCTGCTAAAATGAGAGTTCGAATCCTGTCCCGTTTCGATATAAACTTTGCTACAGAGGACGCACCATCATCACCAATTTTACAATGGCTGAAGTCTATTACCTCAATTATTTGGTTATCCAATAATCCACGAAGAATATATTTTACCTTTTGACAATTCATATCACTTCGAGTAATTCTAATAAGGAAAAATTAAGTTTATTATTTATCATAAACGTTTTTTTTTTAAATAGTGATAATTCAAATAACCTACCGTAGTATACGTAACTGAAGACACTTTTGTAGTCCATGTGCTAAATTTTTGGCATCATTATTAGTAAATTGAAATTGGTTTCTACAATAATTTACCCCAACATATTTTAATTGATATGTAATATGCAATTCTGATAAATTTGTTAAACTACCCAATGCTGCATGTAAAGATATATGATCTGAAATAAAATTTAGAAAAATAACATGTTCAGAATCATTAATTGACTTTTTATTTGAATATATGAATCACCTCGAGTCAACATATCACTGTTTTTAGTTAACAGCTTATTTATGTTTTCCCTTTGGCCAGATATTAATCCTGCCATATCTGGTGAAATATTTCGTTGTTCTGGTATATCTGCTGGCACTAAACTTCTTAATGATAAAGATTGTATATAAGGACCACAAAGCTTTACCAAATTCTTTACCTGTAATTAAAGTTCAACTAACATCCTATAGTTTAAGAACATCATATAGTTTTTTTTTCATATAATTTCATTACATTTTTATTTTATGTACCATACCATGATAACAGTAGGTACCTATAGTAAAATTTACTAATTTAAAAAGATATACCTTTTCAGGATCGTATTGCTTTGGGTTCATATTTTCTAGTACATCAGCATAATAACGCTCCATAAAAATATTTATCCATGGTTTTATATTTTCTTGCATAGGATATTCAGTCCATTTTGAAAAATAGTATCTTTTCCAAAAGCTATCGTTTTTTATATTATCCACTAATATTTGCAGTGGGACATCTGCTTTTAAAATTTGCAAAAAGAATTCCCTGTCCTTAGCAATAAATTCTTCTAGCTTTGGTGATCCTAATCAAAATTATTGTATGAAAGTATAATAAACATTTTAATCGTCAATTTCTAATAATTACTACATTATGTACAAACCCGTCCAGTTAATGCTTAATTTCTCTATACATATTTCTACAAGAGATTTAGGATGATTGAAATTCCATTTAAAGTTTTCAGCTTTAATTTTTCTGTTTTGTTCAATTTCTTTCGTGCTTTTGTAAGCAAAATACGTATTTTTACTAACAGTAACTGAAAAATTCATTGTTAAAATTTAATATAATAATAATAAACTAAACATAATAAGTAGATTGTAGCTATCATTAATAACTATGGGAGCACATAATAATTATTATGTTAAATCGTTATTGATGATACCACATCAATATTTGAATTTAAAACATAGTGAAGATCGTCATAATTGTCTCATTTCATTTATATATACCAATAATGAATAATTACGTAAAATACAGATTTGTTTTAATGTAATCAGGCGAAATTAAAAGTAACTAATGCTTAATTGTGATTTGTATATCTTAGAAATGCTATTTTAGTTTAGTATTTCTAAGATAGCAAAATTAATATCTATAAAATAATAATAAACATCAATAAAAACCAATCTTTTATTATAGTATATGGTTCTTAATTATGAGTTTAAAGCTATATTTACACTATGATTTAAACAAATATTTCTATTAATGAATTAATTATTTATATGTAGAGCTAGCAACACCTAAAATCAATTGTCAACTGAGAAACTTTTCTCATGTCTGTGACTGAAAATTTGTATCGCCCTAATGTAGTCATGTCATTGACAAAATTTTGTTTATATTATTTACTTAAATAAACATAAATATTTCCAATTATTTGTATATAATATATAAGCAAAAATTTTAGGTCTTACTATGGATAAACATAATAGTTCTGAATTGTTAAACTCAGATTTTTCACTATCCAAAAATGCTAGTTCCGATTCATTGGATTCAGACTCTAAATCAAGTTCATTGAATTCGAAACACGGACAAGATTCCGTAAGTTTCCTAAAGGGATTAATTTATGCTTATTGAATTTTATAACCGTTGCAACTTGCAATGTCACTTCCTGCTTCAAAATTAAAGTGATTAGTCTTTTGCTAGTACAGTAGAAACTATTCTGATATTATTTAATTATAATTTAAAGTGTTATAATGAGTAGAAGTCACACGATTCATATTTGTCTTTTTATAAATCGTATTCTTAGCCATAAAGAGCAAATTGAATTTTCTAAGGCTTGTATTACATTTTGCTTGCTTGTGTCACATATACAATTTATACTCAAAATCTAAAAAATATTCTTAATCGTTCTAGAGTCATGTTTTGGGAGATATACAGTTGTTGGATGGGGAAAAAGTGATGGGTGTAGCTCGAGATGTTACTTACCTATGCCCATATAGTGGGCCATCTAGAGGAGTGCTGAAAGTAACAAACTATCAACTACATTTCCGTCCCACAGAAGCAACTTCCCTTCAGACTATACTCTCTGTGCCTCTTGGAGTAGTAAGTATTACTAGTTTTTTGGGCTTGATACTTTTTACTATTGAAAGATAATAAAAAGTATCTTAAACATTTTCACAGAATTAACAATAGACCAATATAATAAACTTTTATCTAATTGCTCAAATTCTATATAGGTCTCTCGTATTGAAAAAGTTGGCGGAGCTTCCTCTAAAGGAGAAAATTCATATGGCATTGAAGTGTTTTGTAAGGTATGTTTAAAATTAAGATTGCAAATAAGTTAAGGACACAATAATATTTTTTATTTGAAAAATATACATAATTCTCCAATCATATAATAACACCAAATATAATATTTCATCAACTACCATATTCTAAGGTAATATTGTTTTACATACTATATTCCGGGCAAAATTTAATACACTAAAAAGTAAGTTAAAAAAAGAATGTTAAATTATATTTTAGGATATGAGAAACTTACGTTTTGCTCACAAACAAGAGAATCATTCTAGAAGAGGTATATTTGAGAAATTGCAACAGCTAGCATTTCCACTATCACATAGACAGCCATTATTTGCATTTAGCTATTCAGAGAGTTTTCCAGATGATGGATGGAATGTGTATGAGCCTATTGCGGAACTGAGGAGAATGGTAAGCAATATATATTTTTTTTTTTTTAACTTCTATTTGAATTATGCCTATATTTTTTTATTATTATTATTTCAATCATAAATATTCTTTGTTTCTGTAAATATTTTTAACTTGTTGTTTTAGATTCTATTACTACTGTACATATTACTTAGTAAAATGACTTAATTAAACTGTAATTTCTAGGGAGTCAACAATGATATGTGGCGCATAACACGAATAAATGACAAGTATGAGATATGCGACAGTTATCCCTCGGTATGGGCAGTACCTACTGCAGCTAATGATGATCTCTTACGATCAGTTGCTGCATTTCGTTCTAGAGGACGCATACCAGTGCTTGCTTGGATACATCCAAGCTCTCAAGCGACTATTACACGATGCAGCCAGCCCTTGGTTGGGGTAAGATATGTATAAAAACATCTTCTCTTTTTAATTTTTGTTAATGTCAAATTTAATTTGAGTTTAATTCATTTTTTTATATACATTACATGCATATATTTATTAGTGAAAATGGTGACAACTCAGTGAAAATATTGATGTTGTAGGACATGGAGCACAAAAAATTTATTTTTTTATACTATAACTCCTCTCACATGGTAGATAAAAGTAGCCTATAGGTTTATCTCTTTCAAACATTAGAGGTTCTTATTGTTTTATAATTTTATATATAAAGTGTTTAAATATGAATGCATAAAATGATTTTATTAAAATTAGTTTATCCTGATGCATGTTCACATTCACTTTGAGAAAATCCCATTGGGTCCAAGGTCGCAATTTTGATTCTCATATTAGGTGCATTATATATGTATTGTTATTTGTTACAGGTCAGTGGTAAACGCAGTCGTGAAGACGAGAGATATATCCAATTAATAATGGATGCCAATGCTCAAGCGCATAAGCTGTTTATAATGGATGCCAGGCCCAGTGCCAATGCTATAGCTAATAAGGCCAAGGGTGGCGGGTATGTAATAGTTACTATACTTTCCTCCTCTTATTCATATATTTTGGTAAAGGATTTTAAGAAAAATATTTTTTCTCCCTAAATCCTGTAGAAAAAACACAACTTTTCCCAAAGTTTTCAACTTACATTTTTTTACTCAAACCTTATTTAGCCTATTTATATGTTCAAAAATAGATTTACTAATTTGGTCCAGCTGTTTTCAAGTGATACCAACGAAAAGAATTTCCTTTTTATTAAGATAGACTAGTTTTTTAAAAAAGGATAAAAGATAAGCTATGACCATGGTGGTTGTTACGTAGTTTATTGATAACTTTTATTGATAAACAGACTGGGCCACACCTATATTATTCATATGGATTAAAAAATCACTAAAAGAAGATTTTCTAAATCATAAAATAAATATTTAAGCATGTTTCTAAACTTTTTGAGCAGCTTTAAAAAGAAGGAGGTACTGATTTCTTATGTATTTTTTGTTAGTATGTTACTCAATGCCTTCGACAATTGTACATCGGTGAATAATAATATATGGAAACATAATTCTCCCACAATTAATAATAAAAAAAACATGTAAATTTAAAAAGAACTCTCAAAGGTGGAATAATTAATTTTATTTGACTTTGAAGTCAGTGTGCCTTCTTTTTAAAACACGATATCGTAAGTTTTAAAAGATTTTGTAAATTTTTCAAAAACCTAATTGTAATCGAAATGTGAGACTGGATTATTTAAGTCTGATTAATTTTACCATACATGAAGTATTTAATACCTAACATATTGCACTTTAATGTCTATGACTGAATAAGTGAGTTATTTGAACTTGTTATTTTTAGATATGAGTCAGAGGATGCATACCAAAATGCGGAACTCGTCTTCCTCGATATACACAACATTCACGTGATGAGAGAGAGCTTAAGAAAATTAAAGGAGCTTTGTTTCCCCCAAATTGACCAGACCAGGTACATATATTAAAAAATATTTTTAACTAATTAATGTAATTATGTATTATTAAAATCATTTTAATATTAGGAAATGCAATGGTTCAAGATAAGTGAATGCTTCTTCAAAACCTATTTTATAATATTTATAAATAATGTATTAGGTATATAATATTTAAATTAAAATTTATAAATGAAAATTTGGAAATTATAGAACTAGCAAATGAGAATCGTGAATAAAATAATCTGACTTAAGTCAGCCTTTATTGTTTAGTTTCCTCGTTAATTATCTGTGTATTTTAATCCCTCCACGACCGCGGGACACTCCGGCGTGTCGATTAACAATAGATTTCTTAGAATTTTAATTAATTTCTTAGAAATTTACCTGGAGGTGTTAATATATATATATATATATATATATATATGTCAATGCACAATTCGAGAGGAAGAATATTATGCACTAACAATAAGTGGTCCTGCAGTTATATTTCTTTCTCGCTTAGCATACCTTCTTATCTACACTTTCTATGGCTAATTGCTTTGTGTGTAAGGGTCATAGAGTGATGTACCTTCCTCAATAAATAGGCTAAAAAATTAAAAAATACTTCCAGAAAAAACACGCATCATTTTTATTATTTAGAAATGGTTACTGGTAATTTTTTGAAAGAATACACCAATGATTATACTTGGCCCGCCGCGGGACTCGAACTCATGACCTCAGGATCCGATGGTTTTATATTCAGCCCTTTTGAATGTGCTGGACACGGGCCTTCCTTCAATACGAGCCATACATGGCCATAGTTCACCACACTGCCCAAGTGCTGGCTGGCGGATTTCACATGTCTTTCGAAAACTTGCTAGTTAATCTCTGATCATGAAAGTTTGCACAGAGATAATTAATAGTCTGTAGGATACAATAGGTTACGATTTCATATTTATCCCCTAATGCAAGTAATAAGTTACATATTCAATAAATAATAATTCATAATTTTGATACTAATTTATTTATTTACAGATGGTTTAGTGGCATTGAAGCAAGTTGTTGGCTCAAGCATATTAAATGTATACTAGCGGGCGCGGTGCGCATTGTTGATAAGGTAAAGTAAAAATATACCATAAACGTGATATCATTGTTTGTATTCTAACTAATGACTGCGTGTTATTGCGGTTTTGGTATTTCATGTTGATTGAAACAATGTAAATTTCTTAGATATTTTCATACGTCAATTGTTCACGTCAGAATAAAATAGGTTTTTATTTAATTTTTATTTATACATAAAGATATATGTACGTACATATAGATATACCTAAAATTTATATGTATATGTATTGGAATTTATTTATGCCATATTCATTAGTTTATCATATATGTATATTCAATATTTTCATTTACAAACCAAGGAAAATCTCTTAAAATATTGTGCCTTTTTCACTACAGGTAGAGAACCATAAAACCTCTGTGCTAGTTCACTGTTCTGATGGCTGGGACAGGACGGCTCAGTTGACTGCCCTGGCCATGCTCATGTTGGACCCTTACTATCGTACATTGAGGGGTTTCCAAGTTCTCATAGAGAAGGAGTGGCTCTCCTTCGGACATAAGTTCCAATTGGTAAGCAAACATATTAACCCCCCCGCACGACTATTTCGATTCTATCTGGACGTCTTTGTTAAATGTTTGTAAGGGTTAGTAGACAGAAGTGTCAATAACTGCACGGCAAGTACTTGGCTTAGATTCTTAGATAAATTTTTAGGACGAAAAATCTTTACTGTGCTGTTGATGGTTACAAACAAGATGTCGTCTTTTAGGCGCGAGAATCCTATTTTTCCGTGGTAAAAAATAATTTGGGTAATTTATATCTTACTTACGATTACGTCAAATCGACCAGATAAATTTTAATTCAAATCAGTACAGCGCTTCCCTAGATATGCATTATGCACTATACAATCGCTTTAATTTACGTTTATTATTGTATAGACATTTTGAAACTACAAGTCTAGCAGGTATATAGAGATTAAGAACATTTATAAATTTCAGCGTATCGGCCATGGAGACGAGCGTCACTCAGACGCGGACAGGTCGCCAGTATTCGTCCAATGGGTAGACTGCGTGTGGCAACTGCAGCAACAGTTCCCCACCGCCTTTGAGTTCACTGAGCGGCTGCTCATCACAATTGTAGATCATCTATACTCGTGCCGTTTTGGGACTTTCCTCTTTAATACTGAGCGTGAGAGGGTTAAGGAAGGTGAGAATGTTTTTTTTTGCTACTAATGGTATTTACTAATAAATTATTAATAATACTTCCTTAGGTTTACGGGAATATTTGATATTTCAAATAAAACTATCTCCTCCGTACCTCTTGAAGAGACTCCCGCTCGTGACCAGGATTCCTGTAAAGTTTCAAAATAAATTTGCAAAAAAATCTAAAAAAGTAGTCCAATTATAAAATTATTTCGCTCCGTAACTTACAATTTTCTACAATGATATGATAATGACTTTGATTTACTTACATAAAATTATCCTATACTACAGTCTTTCTCCCGATATCAGTACCATCCATCTGGCGTAATGTATAAGCTACTATTAAATAAAACTGTCTTTTCGGATTATTTCGCGGATTTATTTTGATTTTTGGTTCCCGACGTTTCAAATGCTTTACAGCATCCATGGTCACGGGAGAGACTGAGGTGTTACATGTCTTGAAGGTATAGTTGTTACAGACAGCCTACCCACAATTAACAAAATGAAAAATGCACCAATTACATTACAATATTTTTTTAACTTTAAACATTTTTCATTTGGCTAAGTAATTAAAGCCTACCTATTAAATACATATAATCAAATATGAAAATATTTGATTTATGTATAGTAAATGAAAACTACCAATCAGTTATTTGTTACTTTTTAGTGCTTTTGTTTGAAGTCGGTTGTTATTTTTTTGTTAAAAAGTTTTTATGTTAATTGTGGGTAGGCTGTCTGTAACAACTATACATTCAAGACATGTAACACCTCAGTCTCTCTCGTGAACATGGATGCTGTAAAGCATTCGAAACGTCGGGAACCAAAAATCAAAATAAATCCGCGAAATAATCCGAAAAGATAGTTTTATTTAATAATGTCAAACATTCGCGTAAATCTAAGAAATTATTATAAGCTACTATTTGTAATATTTGTCAAAAGGTGGCGCTGCCTGTATCTAATATTATAAATCCAAAATGAACATCAATACATACACTACTTAGTAATAAACTGAAATCACTGATGCTTAATATAATACTATCTATTAAAGACATATAATATAAGATAATATTCACAACTTAAGTTAATCGCACCATAACGCGTCCCGTCTTAATTCTCGAGTCACATATGACGCAGACGGTCGGTCTCTCGCTACCGTTACACAGATTATATACTATTTCTTAATTTGTTTTTTATATATTAAATTTTATATCCTTTACAGAAGTAAAAGCCAAAACAGTATCACTATGGTCATACATTAACAGCCGACAAAATCTATATCTGAATCCTCTATATTGGGGACCTTCTTCGTTCAGTCCAAACTCGCCTCCTTCACCGAACTCGAGACCCCAAATGGTGCTAGTCCCAGTTGCTTCGTTAAGGATTATTAAACTGTGGAAAGCTTTGTACTGTAGATGGAACCCCACCATGAGGCAACAGGTAAGAATTCTTTGTTTTTGTTTAGTCTTCAACTACCACAATATATATCCCATAAATGTTATAAATGCGAAAGTTTAGATGGATGTTTGTCACTCAATAACTCCAGAACGACTGAATGAATCTAGATGAAATTTGGCACAGAGATAGATTATAGTCTAGAATAGCACAGAGGTATCTTTTTATCTCGAAAAAATGTACGGTTCTCGTGGGATAGATTGGTTTTCGATTTTCACTAGGGACGAACCCGAGCGAAGCGAGTGTGAGTAGATAATAAAAATAAATGACTGATTATGCCTTAATTATAATAAATATAATTCAAAGAGACTATACTTCAAAATGGATACCATAAACATTTTCTTCATGTTAAAACCCTTGTGTATCGATATTTTCTAAGTAATCGCAGAAGATCTTTCACATTTACATTTTGTTGTAATATTGATTGTCCCAATTGACCTAATTTTTCATCGAGGTCGAGTCACGTGTAAACCAATTCCAGGACCCGATATACCAACGCACGCGAGAGCTGGTGGCTCTGCGGGTGCAACTGGAGGCGGCGGCGGCCGCCGCGGCGGGTGACCACGCGGCGCGCCAGCACCGCCTTGGCCTCACTCCGCCCCGGGTCGCCAGCCCGCACCATGTGTGAACCGTAGGAAGATATCAGGTATGAACTAGTGACGAAACGGATAGTTGTTTGTTCGGATACCGGATGCCGGGTGTCCGGTGGTCTTCAAGGCCGGATATGCGGCGGCCGGATAATAAGCCGGTTGTCACGTAGCATGTTGCGACTTTGCGACTAGTGCATATGTTACTGTAAGAATTTAAGCTTATTCGGGTGTCATCATGTCTTAGTGATTAGCGAAAGTCAAACTTTACTTCCTCAATCACTTTTCAAACAGTTTATTAAAATAAAAGTAAAATAAGGCCTTACTTTCAATTCCACCTGCCAGTTTTCATCAATTATGAACTATGTCTGGGGGGAAGTACCAGGAGCTCATAAGTTAAAAATAATATGCTAACCAGAAATTAAACATGTAGAGGTTCTAAGAAGTGTAAATAAAGTATTCGACTTCTATTGACCTTTCAATTGATTAGAAATGTTTTGTTACTTTTTAATTAGGAATAGCATTACGACCACCGTACTGTTCCATTTACAACTGCAGGTGACGCATTCAATGCCGAGTCGAGTAAATATTTGCTACTACAGTTCAGTAATACCATAGGGTCTCATCACGAACAAAGAAAAATTTGTTCAAATAAATATCAGTAGATGACGTTACATGTATGCCATCTATTGATATTTTATGTTATTAACGTTGTCTTTAAACAAAAGATAAAAAATAGATCCCAAAAAGATTTATTATTTTGAATGTTTAAAAAAATATTCTAAGTGGAGTAAATTAATAAATCGCGATTTTTTTTAAATATAACTTTATATATTTTTTACAGATAGATAACCGTTGCTTCTGCTTCACAATAGAAAGCTGAGGAATACTGCCTATAATTATAATTCTTTATATTAATGTTATATTAAATTACGTTAGTTTATAAGATGCTTATACTTCAGTACATGTACGATTGTTTGCCAAATAGTTCTTCCTTTTGTACTCTAGAATTTAATATTACGAAAACTAATAAATATACAGTTTTTGTACATTCCCTAACAATTTTCTTTGAATTGTGTACCTAATTTTTAAAGTCTTCGATGCTAATACAATAATATTTTATAGTTATTTATTGATATATACATATATTAAATAGTCATTTAAATTACTTTCTCACTTTGCAACAGCAGATCTCCTTACCAGCTAGAGATTTCACATAAAATCTATACAATTTTTGCTTGTAGATAACAGTACTGGTTTATTAATACAAGTATTAGATATTTAATTCCTTTTTATTTTATTCCTATTGATAATAATTTGTAATGTAAAATGGAAAAAATATTTTTGTAAAAAAAACATGTAACATCTGTTTTTTTTGTTCAAGAATATTGCCCTTTATCGTTTATGTAAGTGAATATCAGTTCAACTGTAATTGTATTATGTGTTATTGTAAATATAAAATTAAACGATTATCTCGTGACTTGTTTTAATATTTAACTAGCGACTCGCCCTCGCTTCGCTCAGGTTCGTCCCTAGGCACATTTTAACGCTTAGTATGGAATAGATATTTAACAAAAAACGTGAATTTTTTCGATGTGTTAAAAGTTATTCTGCTGTTCAGAGTGAACTGTGAAGACAAATTCAACAAAACAGAGATCATATAAATCGGTCCAGCCGTTCTCTAGTTATAAGTGCTGTAACAAACCCGATTTTGTTTTATAATTATATAGATAATTGTACTAAACTAAATTTTTAAAACTTTATGTAATTGAATTTTGTAATTGACAAAGTGGGTTTGATTATAGAAGGCCATACTCGCGGGGATATATCAACATAATTTTACCTGTACAGTTTTAATTGAATAAATCTTCAGTTTCTTCTTGCTTCAGTTTAACTGTACAGGTAATATGCCGGAAATACTCTAACGTGTATGAGCGCCTTTACATTTGTTATATTACATTGAAGTGTAATTTATAAAAAAGTCATAGTTATTTTTATATGTAAACTAGCATTGCCCGCGGCTCCGCCCGCGTTCAGATGACCGAAAACCAAATTCTTAGGTTACATATACCCTTACATTGCAGTTTTTGTATTTTTTATCAGAAATGAGATATTTACCCGCGGTAAAAAGTATCCTATATGTTGACCCGGATAACCAGCTATCACCATACCAAATTTCATCAAAATCCCTCCAGTGGTTTTTCTGTGATGCGGTAACAGATAGACAAACAAAATTTCTAAAAACTATAGATTCGGCCTCTGTATCGATAATAATGTTTATTTCAATAAGATTTTCCAAAAAATATTTAATGTACAAATTCGGCATAGTTACAATTTTATTATATGTATAGATATGTAAATTATAAACATTAGAATGATATCAATGTAAACTCATATGATGTTGATAAAGAAGGCTGTACACCTTTAAAATCTTTGGTACCAAATTAAAATTAAAATTTTATAAGCAATGTATAGTATCTATAGTTGTATGCGATGTATAAAGTTCATGTTATTTTTATCGAAGTGCCAATTAGTTTTGTATCTAGAATATGAATAAAACGATTTAGCTCTTTTTCAAGGAAAGTTCTAGTAGTTATATCAGAATGTATAGAAACTTTTCTATCATTTCAAAAGTCCCTCGTAACATTAAATCAAGTTACGTATGCCCCATAAAGTTTCTATTTTTTATTCTTAATGTAAGAAATTGATACTAATTAAATACACTTTTTTAATATTTTTTTAAACATTTAAACCACTAGATGAATTGGCTTGGCTTGACGTTGCAATAAATATGTAGGTAAAAACTTTAAATATTTTGGAAGTATACTTAACAATGAGAGAGATTCCAACTCGGTAATAAAAAATATAAGAAGTGTTTTCTCGCGTTGTTCGTGTTTGTGCGCCAAAGTGCGGCATTATGCTCTGTAATTGGAAAACAGGAATTAACTCTATCGTGTCTCTTTCTTGCGGCCAATATAGGCGAAGTAATACATTTTGCAAAAGTATACTTAACAATGAGAGAGATTCCAACTCGGTAATAAAAAATATAAGAAGTGTTTTTTCGCGTTGTTCGTGTTTGTGCGCCAAAGTGCGGCATTATGCTCTGTAATTGGAAAACAGGAATTAACTCTATCGTGTCTCTTTCTTGCGGCCAATATAGGCGAAGTAATACATTTTGCAAAGCGTTGAATTATATGTAACCTTTATAATCATTTACTCTGTTTGCTATAACAATATTTGATAATATCATATCTAACATACGAATACGCATTTAATTAACCTTTGACATCTAAATGATAAAGTAGGCAAGATAGGCTTATCAATGTTTTTTCTTGATTTTCTTACACTATTATTTGTCTCCGTGCTGCTGAAGAACTTACATCAGTGTCTACAGACAATATTAAAAATTTCTTTAATATGTTTAAAGTCATAACAGATCGATGTGTTAGATCGAAAGCAACAAATTTTTTGAAAAATTTAAAAAATGGAAAACGATGTTATGCTACGAACAATGAACTGGTAACATCAGCTGATATTGTGATTGTTGGTAAGTGATTGGATAAACTATTTTTTGTACTAATTATGATGTATATTAAAAATACTGTATTGTATTCAGCCCTTTTTAACGTCCCACTGCTGGGCACGGGCCTCCCTTCAATACAAAGGGATCAGACCATAGTCTACCACGCTGGCCAAGTACGGATTGGTGAACTTCACATGTCTTTCGAAAACTTGCTTAGTTCTCTCAGACATGCAGGTTTCCTCATGATGTTTTCCTTCACCGTAAGGCAAGTGGTAATTATGCTAGAAATGATTCGCACATGAAAACATCAGAGGTGCGAGAGACCCGGGATTTGAACCCGCTTCACTCAGTTTCCCTAGCGAGCGCGTTACCACTGAGCTACAACTGTCTTTTAACACAAAAAATACTGTATTATATATAATTCTAATTAATACAAAACAAAGCCTTTATGATATTATTCTCATTCAGCCTTTTTAACGTCATACGCCTTTCTCTTATTGATCTCGCTTATTGGCGGATCATATTAAAATGAGGCTTATTTTTATAGGTGGTGGTATCGCAGGATGTAATACACTATATCAGCTCTCGAAAAGGGGGGTAAATGCAGTTTTATTAGAAAGGAATAAATTGACAAGTGGAACCACTTGGCATACAGCTGGTAAGTTCCCATATTTTAAATGTATGGTATAATTTGAATTTTATGTTGTTAGAAAGTGAGCTTTTTGTGTTTGTACGCACAAACAAACAAAAAATCATCTGTAGTATCTATGTATTTGGAAATCCCTAACATATTTTAAAAATGCTTTCCCTAAAAAAACTTTACTGTTATTTTTAACACACCTAATTTTTTCCGAACATTTTACGTGAGCAAAAATAAAGCGCTTAGAAAATAAATACGTTAATTTAAATTATGTATAGGTATATCAACTTAATATTTTTAGTCATTAATTTGAATTTTATGGTTACTACTGTTACTGCTACAACTCAAGCGAAATTAAAAACGCGTCTAAGAATAATATAAATAAACAGAATAACTTTACATATAAAGCGAGCTTTTTAATTCAACTGTTTGTTGGATATTACACCGCTTTAAATGAAGAAAAAAATATCGTATCGTATTTGCTAATATTTTAATATGCAAATGTTTTCCTGATAAGTTGTTAAAAACATTAATTAACTAATATGCTCTTGAATAGCGACAAGCTATAAGATTATGTTGACACTCAGATAAAGGTCATATACCTAAGATTTATCATCGACTCTAATTATAAATAAAATAATCATATCTTTGTTATCGTTTAAATTATAAGTTATGGATCTTTAAAGCCCACTTAGTAATAGGGGGAATCGAGTAATTACGTTCAGGTATTTTATCAGTGGGCAAAATAGGATACTTCAAAAGAAATGAAAGTTTTTTTTTATTATGTGTAATATGTATATTTTCTTTTAAAGTTGACATGAGACTTTCAATTATACCTTCTCAGTTTAAACGAGATTTAATGAGATTTTAATGTAAATATTTTGAGCGCACGTAATTAATGGATGCTCTCTAAGGCTGATTTCAATCTCGATCGGATCGATCGGAGAGATTTATCTATAAGCGATAAAAAAAATCAAATACAAATTTTATTAGAATAATTATTTTGTGTAGGTTTATACTTGTTATATTTGTATTAAATCAAGTTTATTCTAAAATTTAATTTTAGGCTTAGTATGGTCTCTTCGACCGTGCGATCTTGATGTTCGATTATTACAAGATTCTAGAGATGTTTATAGCACACTGGAAAAGGAGACTGGCGAACATACCGGATGGATTAATAATGGTGCCATGTTTATATCAAGAAGTAAAGTAAGAATCGTTGTATTTAAAAAAAACATGATATCTACATTTTTTTTTTCAGAATAGATAGGTAGCAAACATTTCAGAAATACTATTAACTTTCAAATTTGTGGATCTTTAAATATACTTTGAGCACTAAAAATATATCGCGTACTGTTTATTGTCGTTTTGACACAGCATCCTGCATGGATGTTATAGGTTCGATCCCCGCACGAAGTTAATATTTCTATTAACAAAGGTTTAAGCGTATCTTAGGTATTTATTTATACTGAATAGTGTATATATTGGAACAATTTAGACAATTCTTAGTCGGCTATATACGGTTTTATTCAGCCATTGTATTTATAATATATAATTAATAAAATGAATGACTATTAATATTTTAGGCACGAACAGAAGAGTATCTAAGATTGCATACTTTAGGAAAAGCTATGGGTATACCGAGTGAAGTTTTGGACCCGAATGGAGCCCAAAAGCTTTTCCCACTTTTGGACCCATCTGTATTTAAAATGGCGCTATACTCACCATTGGATGGTACTATCGACCCAGCAATGGCGTGCAATGCGTTGGTTAAAGTAGCAGCTAAATATGGTGGAAAGGTAGATAATATGGAATTTATTATTCTCATCTTTTACTTTCAATTCGATTTAAAACTTGAAAGTAAATATTTAATTTCATAATTTGTGACAAACAATTGCTATGAGTGAGTCAAGAAAAAGAGTCAAAAGTCCCCCGATATAAGTCGATTTCTATAATCGATATAGCTATCTAATAATATATAAATAACATATTGTAGCTACAGGAAACAATGCATTAATAGCTCATTTCCGTACATTTATATTCATTTCATTACCGATTGCAGTCGTAGAATGTTGTCTTCTCGTCTTTTAGGCTAACTATAATATGTATAAAGTTACGAGTAGGTAAACATTTACTGACCATTAATTAAAAAAAAAACATATTTTTTTATATTCTTAAATTAATTTATTTCGAAATTTTAATCTTAAAGGATATGTTTTTTTATTGTATGTGACTTTCTTAGACTTAATTTCACAGGTATACGAAGACTGTCCAGTAATAGATGTTCATTATGCCCACAATTTGCTCGGCAACAAAGAAGTGACTGGCGTACATACGGATAAAGGTTTTATAAAAACGAAATGCGTTGTCAATTGTGGAGGTAAATCCGACAACAACTACTTAATCTATTCTATTTATTAGTCAATTACGAGCTAGAAATCGTCCAATTAGAGTTTTATGACATAAAAATGTTATAATAGAAAATGAAGCATATTTGTTAGGAATTAAAAAGTAAGATGAAGCTATAAAAGAAGAAGAAAAGAAGTAATAGGTTTTAGTATTTTTGCATGTCAGCTTGTTTGTATAATTTTAAAGATGGCTAATCTTTATTTAAATTGTTGAAATGAACTTTAAAGATTATAGTTTAAACTTTTTCTTCTCTAATTCTCTTTCTTGAAATGCATATCAAAACAAATCAAAACTGATAGTAAGTCTTTTAAAGAC
This sequence comes from Brenthis ino, assembly GCA_921882275.1. NCBI lineage: Eukaryota > Metazoa > Arthropoda > Insecta > Lepidoptera > Nymphalidae > Brenthis > Brenthis ino. Next base: position 12,402,886 of record OV170223.1, on the reverse strand, counting down.
TTTCTTCTTTAGTTTGATTATTTATTCATACATTACTATGTTCTTTTTAGGAGCTTGGGGACCTCGTATAGCTAGGTTTGCTGGTATACCATACTTACCAATAATACCATTTAAACATGCATACGTTGTGTCCGACAGTATACCTGAAATTAGGGGATGTCCAAACATTAGGGATCACGATGCTAATTTGTACTTTAAAATACAAGGGGAAAGCTGTAGCATTGGTGGCTATGAAAGTAACCCGATTATGCTCGATCAGGTAAAGTTCAATTTTTGTTAAAAAAAATGATATTAATTTAGTTAATTGATTGTATATGTATTTTGGTTTTACTATCGCAAAATGGAAAGGTAGATATGAGGCATTGCTTCCTTCCGCCAAACGCTTTAGCAATAATAAATTTTATTAAAACTATTTGTAACAAGTACACCATTCTTGACTTTCGCCTTTTATCACATTATTAGTATAAATGATGTTCGATGATGATGTTCTCCCGACCGATTCCGGCCACGGCGGCCAATCTCATTGAGACTAGCCAACTGCGCAGGAGATATTATAGTGCACAAGTGTACGCGCAGACACAAGTGCACTCTCTATTCCTGTCACTCTCATACTCCGGTGGGACGACTGCTCGACACGACCAGTGAGAGTTAAGGCGCAGGACCGACGGCTTTACGTGCTCTCCGAGGCACGGGGGTGAAACACCGCCAACTTCCCAACTCCGGGCTGTTACTGAGGCTTACTTATACAGAAAGACTCAATAACTAAACTTGGCCCGACCCGGGACTCGAACCCAGGACCTCCGGGTGTGCAGCCGTACATGCTAGCCACTACACCACGGAGGCAGATTCGTATAAATCGATTAGTATAAATATAACTTATACGGATATGTTATTAAGTGAGTCAGTTCTTCAATTTGTAACGGTTCAACGGATTTGAATAAAATTAATAATGGAGTTATACCTATAGGCTTACCTTGATAACGTACCTACCGCCTAAATGGAGCTAAAGGCAAAACCTAGTGAATAAACATTTCAATAATCAGGTTCCAGAACAACAGCATTTCCATCTCTACAATTTAGATTGGGACATATTCGGCGTTCATATGGACAGTGCGACTTCATTATGCCCCAAATTAGGTGAAGTGGGCATTAAGAGTACAGTGTGCGGACCGGAATCGTTTACACCAGACCATAAACCCTTGTTGGGTGAAGATCCTAATTTGTTTGGTATGTCTTGAATTTACTTCTAAAGACTTTTTATTTCTCACGTATGTGTACATTTGTGATTTATTGTGTTGTTTTTTATCAGCATTAAAACATTTTAGCGGGAACTAAATTATTACTATTATCGTATGCTATTTCTAAAAATACATTAATTGTGTGTGTTGGGCAAATTGTATCATAAACATTGACTTGACTTAGCTATACATATGTATAATAAAACTGTAGAGGTCGAATGTCTGTACATAGAAAAAAATGCTAAAAACCGAGTCAGGGGGATGTAAGAAGAGAAATAGAACAATTCCAGACTTTTTTCAAATTTTTTTGTTTCTTTGTCTGTTTGTACGGGCTAATCTCCGAAATTGTTAGACCGATTTAAATAAAATTTTGCATGGTGGTACCTTATATCCCCAGTCAACATTTTAGATTCTTTTAATCCCGGAAAATTAAGGAGTTCCCGTGGGATAGTACACAACCACTTATGCACCTAATTTATTAAAATTTGGTATGCCTTACCTTTTGGTTTACCTTATATTGCCGGTCAAACAACAGGTTACTTTTTATCCGGGAAAAATAAACAGTTCCCGTGGGATAGATCTGTTTGTGCTTTTGTAATTTTGTCCATGTTTCCTTATAATAACAAAATTTCATACAAATTCCTATCTGACTAAAATTGTTTTAAATATAACGTACCTCATTCAAATCATAGCTAAATCTTCTCCCTCTTATTAGCTTTACTTGACCTTAGTTAAAATAGATTAAGTTATTTCGGAGATTTACCTAAACAGATAGACAAAAATTTGCCGCGTAGTAATTTTTTCTTATCTGTAACCTTTGATACGAGGTTAAAAGTACCTACTACTTGCGTATGAACCGTTTATTTTCTATTGTTATTACGTCTTTAGTAATCCAGTCTGTAACAAATGTATGCCTTTACAGGATTGTACCACAACTGCGGGTATAACTCAGCTGGAATGATGTTCTCTGCTGGGACTGCTATACAGTTAGCGGAATGGATTATTACCGGAAGGTCAATATATTTTAATTGTGATTTAAGACATTTAATTGTATGATTTGTTATAACAAGTTGATAATTTTATTTTTGATGTGAAACATCTAAGACGGAGGGTAAGGCGGCGCGTTAACTGGCTGTTGTCATGGCGATGCGTCGCCACGCTCGTAACTCTCAAACTCACTTCTAAAAGCTCGGCTATAAACCTCCTCATTTCTCACCGTGCTGAGCTCGTATTTTAATTTTTAATATGTGTATTAAATTAATATGTATTTTTAATGGTATTTTTTCTTTTAAAGAATCTGAATAAAAAATATTTTGTTTTTAATATTTTTTTAAAAATAGTTTCGATGTTTCACATCTGCCAGGCGCCCTGAGACAGCTTTATTTTTCATGCATTCTTGCGGATTTACCATGTCCTATATTTTAACTAAGCTGAGACGTAATCTATTACAAAAATAATTCTATTAGGACCTACTCCGAATAATTTACCAAAGTCTGATAGTAATCTGATGGATAATTTAAGAATTCATACGCGACAAATAAACAAACCAATATACATTTTAATATAACAGATTTGAGACACTTTGATATATTTTTTGTAATTTGCCCAATAGTTTTTTATTATTATTGATTTTTATTTTATATCGCAATAGCTACAGCAAATTCGAAATAAACGCAATTTATAAGCCATTTACTTCTCGTTTTACAATAATCTTATTTTAGCACGTATAGATGTCGTATCGTGTTCGTGTTTTCTCCATTTTATACGAAGTAAATAGTATTAAATAGATATGCCCAGAAATCTTAATTAAGAAAACTGTTTTATCATCTTTCAGGCCACACTACAACATGTTTACTTTCGACGTGACTCGGTTCACTCCCGCCCAACTATCTCGCGCTCACTGGGTACGAGAAAGCTGTCACGAAACATTCGTGAAGCACTTTGACATAGTGTTCCCTAACGATGAACCCCTCGCAGGGAGAGATACAAGTCATGACGCCTTGCACCAGGAACTGATTGATGATGGAGCGGTGATGCAGGCGAGAGCAGGGTGGGAGAGACCCGGGTTCTTTATGCCTGGGGAGAAGGTTTGTAGTTAACCATAAACGTTTGCTAATTAATTGAGCAGTGGTAGCCCAGTGGTAACGCATTCGCTTTGGAAACCAAGCGGGTTCAAATCCCGGCTCTGATATTTTCAAGTGCGAATCATATCCAACATGATTACCACTTGCCACTTACGGTGAAGGAAACCTGCATGTCTGAGAGAACCTAGCAAGTTTTCGGAAGACATGTGCATTCCGCCAAGACGCACTTGGCTAGCGAGGTGGACTATGGCCTGATCCCCTCGTATTAAAGGGAGGCCCGTGCCGACATTAAAAAAGAACTAAATACTAAATTAATTAATAAGCTGATTGGGTAAAGTCATATATTTCTTCAATGACCAATCCCTCGGGATATAGACTTGAAATGATAGTGCAGGTGATGACAGGGTGAATCTTGCATGCAAAAGTTTGGTGAAACTTGGAATTAGCATAAAATGGCCGGTTCGATCTGGGAAGTACTACACTTCCACAATATGTCGACGTAAAGTACCCGTACTAAAGTTGCTACATCCATTTTTTATTCTCTTTCTTCTCCCTCCATTTACTCTGAAGCAGGAATGAAGATAACAATATTGTTCATAAAATAAATTATTAGTATCGTATAACATTCAAATGGAAAAAGGGTGTAAAAAAACTATTTCCCTGTGCTATTCTTTGATTACTAAAATCTAAAACAGGTACTAATTTTAAAACATTTTTTTATAATTTTTTAGATTCGCGTCCAACAGTACGATTGGGGAGGTGTCAACGATTATCCTAGAAATTTGGACCAGCGCTACGAAGATGTTCTAAGGGGAGAATACACATTCGGATTTTCGAAGCATCATAATATTGTAAATATGCATTTAACTATAAAAAATATTCATTTTTCATATTTTAAATAGACGGTTCGTAGTTCAGTACATATATATACCTTCTTAATATATAAAATTTCCGTCTCACGATGATGGTCCAGAATGAACTAAGTATCAGCATATAATTTATCTGGGGCACGGCAGTGCCGCCGCCAAGTCGAGCAAAAAAGGCACGGCCGTACCATCCTTTTCTCAAAGCCATTCAGGACATTTTCGACTTCCCTGTAACCTTGTTGTGGATAAAACTAGAAACCTGAATACTGAAAAGACAAAGATATCTCCGTCTGATGCCCTACTTGGGCTTCTATATATTAAATAAAAAAAGATATCTTATATTGACATGACCACTATAAAATTTTGTTATTTAAGTAATTAGGTAACAATTTATGACAAAGCTGTTGGATAGATGCTTCCATAGACAAGTAATGAATAAATTAACCGACTTGGTTTTACATTAGTTCTCTCATTATCTCTCACTACAATAGGCTTACTGGAAGATATCTCTTTTGGAGATAAGTCCACTTTTGCAAACTAATTTTATTGTATGTGTTATTTCTGTATATTTTCATATTTTTCCTAAAAACTCATTTTTTTTGTTCACAGATCGGTTCAGAAGCACTAGCTTGTAGGAATGAAGCAGCATTATTCAATATGTCATACTATGGGAAGTTCTACCTGACCGGCCCCGACGCACAGAGAACTGCCGAACTTGCCTTTACCGCGGATTTGTCGAAGAAAAATGATAAGTAAGATGTTCCAATTTTTTACCGACTGAAAACATGAGCTCTCAGTTCGTGTGTTTTTTTATGTCTATTAGTGTGTAGTAGTGCGATATCTTCATCAACATGTAAGATAGGAATTTATAAAAAAAATCATTATATGAGAAAATATAAAAAATTAAGTGACTTTTCAGACTCAGTTCTACAAAGGCTTTAGTTAATATTTTTTTATTAGCTTATTAAAGTTTAGATATTAGTGTATTATGTCTATTTAACGGTTAATTCCATGATCAAGATCCCGCTTTACCAACGATTGAAGATTAACCTCACGTTTATACTTTGGCAAGATAAAACCGCATATGAATTACCCATAAAAAATAAATCAGATTCTATAGAAGTACTTTTCAATGATGAATTAAAATTTGCTTATTTCCATGTTATCTTAACCATAAAAAACATTTAAAGAAAGAGAAAAAAGAGAAAAGGGAAAAAATAAAAAAAGAAAGAAACATTAAAAGAGAAATTATTTATACAACCTAATTTTACAGGGTAACATATACGTTGGTTCTAAATGACAAAGGTGGAGTTGAAGCGGACCTAACAGTGAGCATCCTCGACGGAGGCAGTGGACAGTTACATGAGCCTATATTCAAAGTAAGATTTTCCCTATATTATAATATTAAACGAGCAATATTGTAAATTATTTATTGATTAGATAGATTTATATAGATGTAAAATACATATTTGAGTTTTCTGACGTTGTCATCTTGAGTGAATAAAGGGCGGGAACAGCGTTGTCTTTGGTTTTATGACTATGCAATGGCCAATGCGTCATTATTTTTTGTAATCTCGTTTGAGACGTTACTCTGACTGTATAAAATAAACAAAAACTGTGTGCTGTTACACCGTATTTTACTTGGCCTCTAAATAGTCTCGTTATATCTGTTATCTAACGCGGTAAAAAAACCTTAAGCTTTTGGATGCGGCTTAAAAGTGAACATTGCATAAAGAAGCTCTTTACTTTCTTTTCAATTATTACTAACTTTTTGTTATTATCCGCTATTATAATTTATAATATAAGAAACATCATTATTTACCTATTTCTAGGGTCGTGGCTACTACATAGTGACCAGTGGCTTCAATGCGAACCACACGGCATCTATAATTCGACGTATAATACACAAGCACAAATTGCGCGCAAACTTAACTGACGTCAGCAAACAGCTATGCATTTTGGCGGTACAAGGACCTGATAGGTGAGGAGGATTGATAGATATTTATCTACTACTTTATTGCACACACAAAAGAAGAATACAGAAGATGAAAAGAAAAAAAAATTACAAAAAGTCATGCAAAGCCGATCTTATTGCTATAAGCAATCTCTTACAGACAACCTTTGGTGAAAGGATTAATGAAACCGTAGATGGGACGGTACAATTAATACGAAATACAACAATGATACACCTACGTCTACAAACATAAATACATAACACAAAAATATATACATATATAATATATATGTACACATACACATACATACATAATTAGATACATAAGTGGAGTGGAGTATTAACTATTAAGTCCATAAAAAGACTTGAGATGAACAATTAATTAATTAATATTGAATTTGTCTCATTACAGTCAACGCATCCTCCAAAGATACACAGACGCCGGTCTCTCAAACGACGCGTTCCCACTACACACTAATCGGAGCATCAAAGTGTCAAAAGCACCTAATGCCCCAGACAATAAGACCTATACTTGCCGAGCACTGCGTGTCTCGTGGGCGGGCGAGCTAGGCTGGGAGCTGCATGTACCGTCGTCTCACGCGATACAGATATACCAGGCTCTCAGACAGGCGAAGGGGTTGAAGAATGCGGGGTGGAGGGCTCTAACTTCGCTAAGTGCAGAGAAAGGTTAATTCTTGACCGTTGTATTGTATTTGTATTCAGCCCTTTTTAACGTCCCACTGCTGAGCACGAACCTCCTGTCAGTACGAGGGGGATCAGGCCATAGTCCACCACGATGGCCAAGTGCGGGGCGGACTTCACATGTCTTTTGAAAACTTGCTAGGTTCTCTCTGACATGCACAAGGTTTCTCGCGGACTTTTCAGTACGCCCCTTTTTAAGGCTTACAATTTTCAGTACATTGTTGTATATCTTACTACCAATGGCTTATAAAAATTTAGCCAGCGTTAGCCAAAACAGTTTTTGGACACTGACTGACACAGTGTCTAAACTCAGTTACTTTGTACAAAATATTTACAAATTGGATACACAAATCTTCCTCATTTATCGTTCTTTCTATTAGTGAAAACCGTATCACTGTCGCGTTGTTTAGAAGAAGTAAACGGAGAGACAGACAGATGCAGATAGCTACTTTTTTATAGAATATATATAGATGTTTTTAACATAATACTTATGCATTCTAGGTTTCCATTTGTGGAATTCGGATTTGAGAATTGATGACAATCCAATAGAAGCGAACCTGGGTTTCGCTTGTCGTAAAGATGGCGACTACGTCGGCAATGAGGCTGTTGAGAAGTTTAGAAAGAATGGAGTCACTAAGAAATATGCTTTCTTCACTCTTGATGATAAGGTAAAAATATGTCATAATTAATTTTATATTGCACGTATATGCCGCAGAGTTATAATTATCTAGTATCCGGAAGCTACTTCAACGGGATACTAGTGAATATACCGGGATAACAAGTAGCAGTAAAAAAATAATGATAAGAAGGATAAGCTTTTGAACTGAAGTGTTTTCAAAATAATAATAATTTAAAATATTATCCCTATTGTGTTCCACACTACCAGGATAATGTTTTAATAGGATAGTACATATTTAATTAGATGTCTAAAACCAGGCACCTTCTGTCATACCTTCAAGCAAAAAGTTCAAGATGAAGTTAAATGTCAAATACATTAAAGCTGGTCTATGCCTAAATAAAAAAAAGGAAAAATTAAATAGCAAATGTTGTAAAAAAAATCTAGTTTAATTTAAAAGAAATCTCAATAAAAAAAATCATAGAAACTTTATTTTTTTTATTTTTCAGATTGCCATACATGGCCAAGAAGCAATATACAGAAATGGCGAGCCCGTAGGCTACGTACGTAGAGGGGATTACGGGTTTTACTTAGATAAATCAATAGGCGTTGGTTATATAACCAATAAAGGTTCACAGGTCACTAAAGACTACTTAGTAAAGGGAGACTATGCGATTGAAGTTATGGGGAAGAGATATAAAGCGAATCTACATTTAAAATCTCCATTTGATCCCACTGGACAAAGACTATTAGGCAACTATGGCTCGCTAGGAATGGATGAAAATACACACGAACCACACGCTGGTCAAAATGAAAAGGCAGGTGGTAGCGAATAGATCTGATCACATTTAAATAAAAAAATAGTTTCATAAACAGTTTCTTTTATTCCATTAAATGTTCCAATTATTTAAATAATTTTTTAATGTTATATTAAATAAAATTAAATTTTTACATTTGCCATTACTCATGTAATGTAAAAATTAATTTAGTTTTATTAGAAAACTATAAAAAATAGTAGTTAATATTATGAAATTAGACTTATTGGATAAATACTAAACTATTAACTATATTTTCTTGTTTCTTTTGTTTATTTAATATAATCATAATTAACTTAATTAGTTGAATACAATCACTTATAGACTATCTAACTAGCGTCTTCCTCTCGCTTTGCTCGGGTTCGCCTCTAGACAAGGAAAAACAAATCTATCCCACGGGAACCGTAAGTTTTACCGGGATAAAAAGAAGCATTTATAATATTAGTAAGATAATTTTACCAGTGTGGCTTAAATAGCTATAGGTATTTTAAAAATTTCTTTATTACTTTTTAAGCATATTGTTTATCGTACACACTTTGAAGTATAAGCATGGCACTAAAAAATCTCATCTTCAACCGGTTTATTTAATACTTCTTTTATTTAATTATTAATATTTATTTAATTCTTAGATTTACGGGAATATTTGTTATTTGAAATCAAACTATCTTTTCGGATTTTGTCGTGGTTTAAGGTTTTATTTTAAATTTTGTTGTGAAATTTGCTTTTAATGGTCACGTAGTTCTTACAGACGGTATGTACCCAATGTACCCACAAAATATATACAATAATTTGGATTTTGTCTATTTCTTCCAAATTATTGAATGGTTTTTGTGGGTGTTTGTACTGAAACCTTTGATAAAAGAGTCCTAAATCAAAAGGATTATATTGCCCAACCGTGATTTTCTATGGAATTTAAAATTATGTTCAATTTCAAATGTACCAAGAAATAATTTCTGAGGTTAAAAAGGTTTTAATTTATATAGTTTTAACCATCTCATCAATCTGTCCAATTTTAGTAAATTTGGCTACATATTCCAATAACTGATCATTAGAAGAATTGATAAAATCGCAATTCCTAATTGGGTTCACTACCTATACGAGAAGTAACAAGTACGTCTCCGAATCGCGAGAGTCGCGAATCCGAAATATATCTTATTTTAAATAAAGTTAATTTTAAGTGGATATTATAAGTAATAAATAATTCACATTTTAAAATTAACAAGTTTCTTTTTTTTATGTTAATTTTTTTTCTAGCAACCCTGGCGGTTAGCAGACCAAAACATTTGGATTTTGTCATCCACGATTTGGATGCTATACATTTTGATATACATCCATTGTTAACCTTCAATTGTCAATGTGAAATTGACATATTGAAATTTATTTTGAAATGTGTTTGAAATTCTTCGAATTCTGAATTCTGATTGCCGCGCACGTCAAAACTTGTCGTTGTCAACAAAGTGTTAATTGAAAACTATATTTTATTCAGAGATGCGCAAACTAGGTCCTGGAGTGGATTGAACATGGAATAGTTCCTTTCCATAAAGGAACTATGTTCACGAAACATGTTCGCGGAACTATCTAGTTCCGATAGTTCATCCGATCCGATCGTTCCGATTTTAACAGGTTATCACTGTCATCGGTTCCCGAGGACAGCTTAACGGGAGATATAGTTTTAATTGACCGACTTAAAAAAAAGGAGGTTATCAATTCGACACGTATATGTATATAATATTATTAGAACTGCAAGATATTATCATAATATGATATATTAGGGCTTCGAAGCAAATATACAAAATTTTATAGGTGTATAGATGTATATATGTATGTATGTATGTTTGTTTGCTTGTGTGTATGTATGTTTGTCCACGCATTTCGCTGAAACTACTGTTCCGACCGACGTGATGATGCTTTTTTATTTGCTTACAATTATTTTAACTTAGGGAATAGTAAGCATTTCATCAAAATTGGTTTAGTGGTTTTGAAGATATGGATAAAAAAATGTATTTTTTGTAATTACTACTTTTTACAAAAACTATTTCAGTTTTTACTTAAAACTAAAAATTACGAAATAAAAAAGGTTTTAAAAAAAATTAAACCAACTTCAAAAAACTACGGTGCTTTCGCGCGCAATGTGAATCTAGACGAACGCAACAAAGTACAAAAATATTGTGTCAAAAGTGAATAAAGAATATTTAAATTTAAAAATATATTATTAATGTTTTAAAAGTTCAAAACGAAAATCAGATTTAATCAATGAATTATCGACTTTAAGGCACAGTGAAGTTGGCACATTATTAATTGTAATAGCATAGTAAGAGATGACATTATATTCCGAATACTCGCACACGCACTAGTCACTACAGTAGTTTACTCATAGTACCTACGCGATATAATGGCGCTTCCACACAGCAGTGCAGCAGATAACATCTCATACCTAACATTTTTTAACATGAAATAATTTTAAACCCACGAAAAAAAGGAGAAGGTTCTCAATTCGACACGTATAAATATATTTTTTTATTGTTTGACCTCTTCTTACTTTGGTACTAGGTATCTACTATATCTACACTAAAAATGGAAAATAAAAACTTAAAAAAACTACTTCAAATAAATAAAAATATTGTAAATGATTGTTTAACTTATGAATTATTTTATTATATACATTAATTTTAATTTTGAATTATTTATTGTTACTATTTTTATTAATTATAAATTCTAATTCATATTAGGTATTGTAAAAATTAAGAAAAAAGTTTAAATTAATAAACATTAAAATACTATTATTATAATATAACTGAATATGAAAGGATTTTATTAATAATTAATAAATACTTACTTTCTTAAATTGTTTTAATAGCAATTTTAGTAAGCGCAAGAAATGAAAGGCTTTTTTATTTTAATTCAATTTATTTATTTAATGTATTTAGTTTGTGTTCGGTGTTTGGCACGTGTTTATGATTCTCGGTGCTTGTGGCAAGCGCCCAGCATGTGGACGCGGCTTAATAGATGTTTACTAAAAAAAATTAACGCTTGTGAGGAAGCACCTTAAAATTTAATATATAGCTATAGCTCGGGTAGGTTCGGCAGGAGTCGGTTACGTTCAGTTCAGTCAGTCGCTCCGGTGATCGGTCCAATATATTCGTTTCTCGCTCCATCTCACTCCTGCACATGTGGAACTATATGGAACTGTGAACCTGTTTCAAATTTCAATTGACATCGCGGATTGGAACGATATCGTTTCGGCCTAGGACATAGTTCCGGGAACTATTTCAATCCGGACCTACGCTAGTACGCATGTCTAATTTTATTATAAGTATGTACAATGTCGGTCACTTTACATACTGATGTTGGAGATATAAAAATTGAATTTTTTTGTGAACAATGTCCTAAGACTTGTGAGAATTTTTTAGCATTATGCGCCAGCGATTACTATAATGGATGTTTATTTCACAGAAACATAAAGGTATGTAAAACTATATCTCTAAATACAATTAATAAAATTGAACACCTTATATATAATTTCAATCCGAAACATTGTGTGTATTAAATATTAATTAAAAAATACATTTTAGGGATTTATAGTACAAACAGGTGACCCAACAGGCACAGGCAAAGGAGGAACATCTATATGGGGAAAAAAATTTGAAGACGAATTTAAAGAGGAACTAAAGGTTTAAAGTTTTAAATTTCTAAATGCATGATTGAGTCATTTTGTGTATCAAACTATACTAGTTTTGAAATGTTGCATAAAATGGTTAAATATTACATCAGCATGAATTACCTATAAGTTTTACTTTGTGTTTTGTAAGAAATATTGTCATATTGTTTTAGCATAATGCAAGAGGAATGGTGAGCATGGCCAATAATGGACCTAATACAAATGGAAGCCAGTTTTTTTTCACATACGGAGAACAGCAACATTTAGATCTCAAATACACACTTTTTGGAAGGTAAGTTCTATGTTTTCATTTAGTTTTTTTCTTGTTTATAATTTTGTAAAAACAATGTTATGCGCTGATAGAAAAAATCAATTTTTGTCAACATATTAATTGCAATATTTACCTAGACTTTATCCGCAATTATAAAATGTATAATCATAAGTCATTAGATCATAGGTAAATAATAAGTAAACAGAATACTGCAAAAGAAAAGGTTGCTAATTAGTTTTTATTTATATAATTTATTATATAAACATTTTTATTTATATAATTTATTATATAAAATATATATTAATATATAATATAAAATATATATTTATTTATATAAAAATGTTTAAAGTTAAAAAATATTGTAATGTAATTGGTGCATTTTTCATTTTGTTAATTGTGGGTAGGCTGTCTGTAACAACTATACATTCAAGACATGTAACACCTCAGTCTCTCCCGTGAACATGGATGCTGTAAAGCATTCGAAACGTCGGGAACCAAAAATCAAAATAAATCCGCGAAATAATCCGAAAAGATAGTTTTATTTAATAATGTCAAACATTCGCGTAAATCTAAGAAATTATTATAAGCTACTATTTGTAATATTTGTCAAAAGGTGGCGCTGCCTGTATCTAATATTATAAATCCAAAATGAACATCAATACATACACTACTTAGTAATAAACTGAAATCGCTGATGCTTAATATAATACTATCTATTAAAGACATATAATATAAGATAATATTCACAACTTAAGTTAATCGCACCATAACGCGTCCCGTCTTAATTCTCGAGTCACATATGACGCAGACGGTCGGTCTCTCGCTACCGTTACACAGATTATATACTATTTCTTAATTTGTTTTTTATATATTAAATTTTATATCCTTTACAGAAGTAAAAGCCAAAACAGTATCACTATGGTCATACATTAACAGCCGACAAAATCTATATCTGAATCCTCTATATTGGGGACCTTCTTCGTTCAGTCCAAACTCGCCTCCTTCACCGAACTCGAGACCCCAAATGGTGCTAGTCCCAGTTGCTTCGTTAAGGATTATTAAACTGTGGAAAGCTTTGTACTGTAGATGGAACCCCACCATGAGGCAACAGGTAAGAATTCTTTGTTTTTGTTTAGTCTTCAACTACCACAATATATATCCCATAAATGTTATAAATGCGAAAGTTTAGATGGATGTTTGCCACTCAATAACTCCAGAACGACTGAATGAATCTAGATGAAATTTGGCACAGAGATAGATTATAGTCTAGAATAGCACAGAGGTATCTTTTTATCTCGAAAAAATATACGGTTCTCGTGGGATAGATTGGTTTTCGATTTTCACTAGGGACGAACCCGAGCGAAGCGAGTGTGAGTAGCTAGTAGATAATAAAAATAAATGACTGATTATGCCTTAATTATAATAAATATAATTCAAAGAGACTATACTTCAAAATGGATACCATAAACATTTTCTTCATGTTAAAACCCTTGTGTATCGATATTTTCTAAGTAATCGCAGAAGATCTTTCCCATTTACATTTTGTTGTAATATTGATTGTCCCGATTGACCTAATTTTTCATCGAGGTCGAGTCACGTGTAAACCAATTCCAGGACCCGATATACCAACGCACGCGAGAGCTGGTGGCTCTGCGGGCGCAACTGGAGGCGGCGGCGGCCGCCGCGGCGGGCGACCACGCGGCGCGCCAGCACCGCCTTGGCCTCACTCCGCCCCGGGTCGCCAGCCCGCACCATGTGTGAACCGTAGGAAGATATCAGGTATGAATTAGTGACGAAACGGATAGTTGTTTGTTCGGATACCGGATACCGGGTGTCCGGTGGTCTTCAAGGCCGGATATGCGGCGGCCGGATAATAAGCCGGTTGTCACGTAGCATGTTGCGACTAGTGCATATGTTACTGTAAGAATTTAAGCTTATTCGGGTGTCATCATGTCTTAGTGATTAGCGAAAGTCAAACTTTACTTCCTCAATCACTTTTCAAACAGTTTATTAAAATAAAAGTAAAATAAGGCCTTACTTTCAATTCCACCTGCCAGTTTTCATCAATTATGAACTATGTCTGGGGGGAAGTACCAGGAGCTCATAAGTTAAAAATAATATGCTAACCAGAAATTAAACATGTAGAGGTTCTAAGAAGTGTAAATAAAGTATTCGACTTCTATTGACCTTTCAATTGATTAGAAATGTTTTGTTACTTCTTAATTAGGAATGATGATGCCATCTAGCCGTTTTCGGCCACAGCGACTGCATTACGATGGTTTTCTATGGTGGTCGTCGTGAGCTTCGATGTGCTGCTCTTTCGTGTGCTCTCATGTGACTGGCGTATCCAACTTTGGCTGAAAAGCTCCGAGCACAAAGCGGACATGTCAGAACACCATTGACGACATTGTAATAATTTACAGCTGTAGGTGGTCTAGCTTTAAGGTCGTCACGTTTTGCGTCTAATTGCGACCTTCTTTCCTCTTCAAAGGCGTTGACCTGCCGATGCACATGACTTCTCCACTCAAGCCGATTTTGTGCCTGCTTTTCCCATACTAAGGGGTCAATTTTGCACCTCTTAAAGTGTCTATTCTGAACATCCTTATAACGTAACAACTGACCACCACGTTTCCGTTTACCATTCTGGAGTTCGGAATAGAAGATGCGCTTCGCCAGTCTCTCCTCTTGCATCCTTGATACGTGACCACACCACCTTAGCTGGCGTCTCATTAAGTAGGCCTCTATGCCGAGAACTTTGGCTCGCCTTAAAACATTCGTATTTCTAATACGGTTCGACCATCTGATGTTCATGATGTTTCTTAGGCATTTAAGATGAAATTTGTCCAAAGTCCTTATATGCCTACGATAGAGGCACCATGTTTCTGCTGAATACAAAAGATTTGGGAGAACTATTGCCATATACACAGAGATCTTAGTAGTCAACTTGAGATCATGCGAGCGGAAAACTTTGGGTTGTAGTTTGCCAAAAGCAGCTGCTGCTGCACATATTCTCTGATCCACTTCTGCATCAAGATCCCCTTTATGTGTGACTATGCTGCCCAAATACTTAAAACTCTCCACTTGTTTCAGTTTGCTGTTGCCGATTAAGAAGTCAGGAACTAACAACTGTTCGTCTATGTTCATAGCCATCACTTCGGTTTTCTTGACGTTTATTGAAAGACCAAACTTACAACAAACGTCGTTGAGGCAACTTATTAGCGCCTGCAAACCCTCACAAGTGTCTGCCACAAAGCACAGGTCATCAGCGTACATAATCTCTGTTATGGTGGTATAAGAGACTTTTGTGCGGGCTTTTAGTCTGGCACGGTTGAATAAATTGCCATCGGTTCGGAAACGAATCCGAATACCTTCTGAAGTTCGTTTCAGGGTTTCTCGAATGACGACGGCAAAGTACAGAGCAAAGAGTGTTGGCGCAAGTACACATCCTTGCTTCACACCACAAGTGACATTAAAAAAATCTGATTGTTCGCCTTTTACCGCGACGCAACAGAGCATATCGTCATGCAAGAGTCGTATCATCCGCACAAACTTCTCAGAGCATCCCAGTTTTATCAACAGGACCCACAGTGCGTCTCGAGGAACACTGTCGAATGCCTTTTCAAGATCGACGAAGCAGAGGTATAGAGGTCGACCTTGTTCTTTACTTTTTTCTTGAAGCTGGCGAACAGAGAATATAGCTTCACAGGTTCCTCTCTCAGGTCGAAAACCAAACTGAGTCTCTGGAAGGATTGTTTCAGATATTGGAATGAGCCGGTTGAGGAGGATTTTCGCAAAAACTTTTCCGGGGTAGACAGCAGCGATATTCCACGGTAAGAGTTGCAGTCCGATCGGTCGCCTTTGTTTTGTAGAGGGCGCTTATTCGAGATACTTTGAAAGTATTTGGCACCCGCTCTTCGTTCCACATGGTCACGAAAAGATTCCTTATGACTTCATCAAGTCTCTCACCCCCGTACTTAAGTAGTTCCCCTGGGATGTTATCAATACCAACCGCCTTTTTATTATGCAATTGTTTGATAGCACTTTTGACTTCATATAAAGTCGGCGGCTCGTCTAGCCCAGTGGCTGTGGGTAGCGCGGACAATGACAAAATATATGCTATATCTGCTGAGCGGTCTAAATTGAGGAGGTCATTGAAATGCTGAGCCCATCGCGCAAGCACTTCTTCCTTTGACGACAGACGCTGAGAACCATCGCGTGATTTGATAGGCATATTAACACGATGACTTGTGCAAATCAGTTTTCGCACCTCCCTATAAAATGCACCAAGTTGTTTAGTATCCGCTAGCCACTGAATGTGCTCAGCTTTTTCGAGCCACCACTTATCCTTGATATCCCTAGTTAATTTTCGCAATTCAGAACTACGCTGTTTGATGTTGTTTGCGGTACTGTACGGTCTACTGCGGTCTTGTTGTTTTAGAAGATTTCGGTGCTTTTTCAATGCTTCAGCTAAAATCTCATTATTCTCATCAAACCAGTCTTCGTTTTTGTGCATTTTTGTGCCCAGTATCTTAGAACCGACGTCCAGTAGTCGAGAAGAGAAGTCTTGCCATTGAACATGAAGATCACTATCCGACTCAGTAGAAGTAACCAGTGCAGAATTAAGGGCATGGACATATTCCTTCCTCGTTTTGGTGTTCTCAAGTTTCTCTACGTTTAAGCAGGTGGGTTTTGCTAGAGATGATTTACGAGGAGGATGAAGACGAAGTTTGAGTTTCGTGATAACCAGCCTATGGTCTGTCCAGCAATTTGCACCTCGCATTACACGTGTAATTCTTACTTGGGGTATGTGCCTTTGGCGAACAATTGCGTAGTCAATTAGATGCCAGTGTTTAGAACGAGGGTGCATCCACGTAGCCTTATGTTTCATCGGCAATCTGAATAGTGTATTGGTAATGGATAAGTTGAACTGGGAACAAAAGCTGAGTAATAATTGCCCGTTACTATTCATATTACCGATTCCGTGTCTACCCAACACACAAGGCCACGCTTCGTAGTTGCGCCCAACTCTTGCATTGAAATCACCCAGGATTAGTATTTGCTCCCTAGGCGAGATTCTAGCCAGAGTTTGAGCCAATTCTTCATAAAATCTGTCCTTAACCTCATCCGGATTGGTCATGGTAGGTGCATATACACTTATTACATTTAAATAATTATCATTATAGAGATGTAGACGTAACGATATCAAACGATCTGAAGTGTACGTTGGGTATTCATCTAATTTTCTTGCTATCGACGTCTTAATTGCAAAACCTACCCCTGAACATCTGGATTCAGACGCGGCAGTCCCCTTCCAAAAGAAAGTGTATCCACCGCCACGCTCTTCCAGTTCTCCTTCGTCAGCTAGATGGGTTTCGCTGAGTGCAGCTATGTCTATATTGTAACGAGCAAGTTCACCTGCTACAATTGCTGTCTTACGTTCTGGGCATAGATTACTATCCCGATCCAGAAGTGTGCGTACATTCCACGCACCAAATGTCATATTTGATGATTTTATATATTTCCTGTATCGTCGACCACGAGGTAAGGGTTGCACAGGCAGCCGTGGTTACTACCTCCCAGATAAGGTGGGTGAACAATTTTTGGGACACCTTTTCTAGTCCCCTCCCCGGCTGAGCGGGGGAAGCAGTGCCTCCCTGAATAGGGCTGCTTCGTCACTCAATGTGCTGCCCAGTCCGTGCTGTCACCCAAATTGCAGCACGAAAACGACCACTCTCCTTGAGCCGCCTATGTGCAGACATCAGACAAAGCCTAGCTTGCAATACAGCCAGACCTTTCTACCTCTGTCCATCGCCATAGGACTTTAATAATCGAAAGCCATTATTCAGAAGCAGTCATTTACGCAGGATATATTAAAGTGCTTAAGTATGCGCGCAAACACAGAAGCACTCTCTCGTCCTTACCCTCCCTGTTCCAGTGGAACGGAGACCGATATTAATTAGGAATAGCATTACGACCACCGTACTGTTCCATTTACAACTGCAGGTGACGGATTCAATGCCGAGTCGAGTAAATATTTGCTACTACAGTTCAGTAATACCATAGGGTCTCATCACGAACAAAGAAAAATTTGTTCAAATAAATATCAGTAGATGACGTTACATGTATGCCATCTATTGATATCTTATGTTATTAACGTAGTCTTTAAACAAAAGATAAAAAATAGATCCCAAAAAGATTTATTATTTTGAATGTTTAAAAAAATATTCTAAATGGAGTAAAAAAAAATAATACGCCCGTAAATCAAATTTGCATAATTTTACTGATTATTGAAATATCAGCAATCAGATGATGGGTTTGTAGTAGACTTGCAATAAAAAATAAAAATTTTAAAAATCACTAAAAAAAATTCATTCGAATGCATTATGAATCGTACAATATTTACCATACGCTAGTTTGCACATATTAATAAAAGTACCTGGGCGACCGAGCCTTGCTCGGAGTTTTTGGCCAAAAAAAACATTAAAAAAAAACAAACTAAGAATTTGAATAAATACAAAAAAAAAAACAAAATTAAAAACTTTGTGTCCGACCGGGATACGAACGCAGACACCTGTGGTTGTCAAACTTACGCATTGGCCGCTTGACCATGATGCTTATATCTGAGCATGCAAAATTATCGAACATAATATTTTGCGTGAAATTATTAATTATTAATTTATTGAAATAATGCAAAAGAAATCATAATAATAATAAAGCTCTATTTATTTATTCATTTATTTATTATAAAGGCTTACTAACTAAATTTACATAAAAACATTTATTTAACATTATAATTTTACCTATTTGAATTGCAAAATTTAATTTAAAAGTATGCACAGCTTTTTATAAAAGTATTCCATTAAAATTTTATTTGGTTAAGAGTATATAAGGAGCCATTTTAGTTGTACAATAAACAAAAGAAGAAAAAAAAAACTAATCTAAATATTTAAATACACTTTCTTTTTAAATAAATTTAACTATCAGAAAAAATGTCTATATCACATTGCTGAAATATAAAATTATATAATTTAGTGACTATTTATTAACTTATAATTTTTTAACTAATAATTTTGTAATCTGGAATTAAATTATTTTAAAAATCTTTAATATTATTTGAAATTATATTGTATATATATAAATTATCATTAACAAACAAATAAATAAACAATGACAATAAATTAAATAATTCAATTGAGTAAATACTAAACATTTCACAATAATAAATATAAATAAAATTTCTTTCCATACATTAATTCTGACAATAGTTATAAATTAGGTATTTAATTTCATATTTAAATGTATTTATTTAGTAAATGTCTTTTTCATGTATAGACCCCTCTCGGTTAACTCCAAAGTAGTCCTGCATAGAGCTCTCCGTTGGAGATTATGCTTGTATGATTGCAAAGGGTTTCTTTTCAAATTTTGTTTCCAAGATATAATTTGTTTCTGATATGCCTATCAAGTTTATAATTTTATCTTTGAGTTCTTTTGATTTGTTGTAGGAAATACTGCTTTTAATTCTTTTCTGGTGAAGATATGTATACCTTTGTCATTGTATGTCTGTTTTTCTTTGGAGGGTTATGGTCGAACTCCCCACAATGACCGGCCGTACTGGGGGATAAAGATGAAGAGGTTCCTACTGTGTTTAATAAACTGTATCTTGCAGTGTTGTTTTTAGTTGTTCCTGGTTATCATTTGTGTGGTTGAAAGTTAATTTTGGATTTTGTAATATAAAGTCTTTAATATTACCAGGTATGGTTTTCTTTGTATGTTGTTTATTTGTTAGTTTTTGTTTATAATTGAGGTAAGGCGTTTCTGGAGATACAGGCAGACTTCTTATATTTGAGTATTGGTGAGAAGTGTTCTTATTATTATCCACAATAATTAGTTTGTCATATTTTAAGAAAGCTGTTTTGCCTAGGCCTTTTTCTTTATCTTCAGTTGGGCTTGTAACTCCTTGCGTTTGTTTAAGACTATTTTTTCCTCTAGTTCATGATAGGATTTTTCACCTTCTTCTACTATGAACATAACCAAGTTCTTGCGCCTAATATGTCTTTCTAAATTATTTATTAAGGTACTTTGTTCCTGGATTTTTTTCTCAAGAACTTCAATTTTTATTTCTAAGTGTTTAAATCTCTCATTTAAGTATTGTTGATTGTATTTTTAATGTCTTCTTTCATTTCTAACATTTCTGTTTTCTGCTGTTTTATTTCTTGTTGCATGTTTATTAACAACTTTTTTATGTCCTCAATCTTAAGTGTGAAGTTGGAAGTAGAAAAGCTGATTGAAAAAGAGCATCAATTATATATATACCTAGTTGAATATCAATTTTATACCGAGTATTAGTCTTTGAGGTTATAAACTTATGTTTTAATATTTTACGCTTTCACTTCACACATTATTTTGTTTTATTGTCATCACACACAGAAAAGATGGTTTTGCACTGATACTATCTTTGTCACTTTTGTATTTGTTTGGTAGGTGAATTTTTAAAAGCTCATTTGTTCTTCAACACATCAAGACTTAGTGATGTTTACATATTTCCCATAGGTTTTATCGATTAACATAATTTACCATTTTTATTTAGATTTTTTCCACTTAAATATTTTTTTACTTGATGTAAATACGGACACGATGTTGACAGTTGCACAGTGGCGCCTCCCACCCACCAGAAGTGACAACTGACAACTGACAATGCAAAAATTGTGAAAATGCAAAAGAAAATCGCATGAAAATTCGAAAACTCGCGTTTTCCCAGAAATAAGACTAATCTAGATCGATTTATCGCCCCCGAAACCTCCTACGTGCTAAATTTCATGAAAATCGTTGGAGCCGTTTCCGAGATTCAGATTATATATATATATATATATATATATATATATATATATATATATATATATATATACAAGAATAGCTCGTTTAAATATATAAGATAAAACAGTTTAACTATTTGCGAGTCAGCGACATCTATTATCTATTCAGGCAAACTAAAATAGCCCGAATTAGCGCGGTCCAATTTATATGGGATGAGACACTTATACTATTTATACCTGTACTGTAGTATTATATGATATGTGGTTATATGTAGTAAAATGGTACTAAAATTGTAAAAAAAAGTGGTCGCGATTTTTTTTAAATATAACTTTATATATTTTTTACAGATAGATAACCGTTGCTTCTGCTTCACAATAGAAAGCTGAGGAATACTGCCTATAATTATAATTCTTTATATTAATGTTATATTAAATTACGTTATTTTATAAGATGCTTATACTTCAGTACATATACGATTGTTTGCCAAATAGTTCTTCCTTTTGTACTCTAGAATTTAATATTACGAAAACTAATAAATATACAGTTTTTGTACATTCCCTAACAATTTTCTTTGAATTGTGTACCTAATTTTTAAAGTCTTCGATGCTAATACAATAATATTTTGTAGTTATTTATTGATATATACATATATTAAATAGTAATTTAAATTACTTTCTTACTTTGCAACAGCAGATCTCCTTACCAGCTAGAGATTTCACATAAAATCTATACATTGCCTTGCTTGTAGATAACACTACTGGTTTATTAATACAAGTATTAGATATTTAATTCCTTTTTATTTTATTCCTATTGATAATAATTTGTAATGTAAAATGGAAAAAATATTTTTGTAAAAAAAACATGTAACATCTGTTTTTTTTTGTTCAAGAATATTGCCCTTTATCGTTTATGTAAGTGAATATCAGTTCAACTGTAATTGTATTATGTGTTATTGTAAATATAAAATTAAACGATTATCTCGTGACTTGTTTTAATATTTAACTAGCGACTCGCCCTCGCTTCGCTCAGGTTCGTCCCTAGGCACATTTTAACGCTTAGTATGGAATAGATATTTAAAAAAAAACGTGAATTTTTTCAATGTGTTAAAAGTTATTCTGCTGTTCAGAGTGAACTGTGAAGACAAATCCAACAAAACAGAGATCTATAAATCGGTCCAGCCGTTCTCTAGTTATAAGTGCTGTAACGAACCCGATTTTGTTTTTAGATAATTGTACTAAACTAAATTTTTAAAACTTTATGTAATTGAATTTTATAATTGACAAAGTGGGTTTGATTATTGAAGGCCATACTCGCGGGGATATATCAGTATAATTTTACCTGTACAGTTTTAATTGAATAAATCTTCAGTTTCTTCTTGCTTCAGTTTAACTGTACAGGTAATATGCCGGAAATACTCTAACGTGTATGAGCGCCTTTACATTTGTTATATTACATTGAAGTATAATTTATAAAAAAGTCATAGTTATTTTTATATGTAAACTAGCATTGCCCGCGGCTCCGCCCGAGTTCAGATGACCGAAAACCAAATTTTTAGGTTACATATACTCTTACATTGCAGTTTTTGTATTTTTTATCAGAAATGAGATATTTTCCCGCGGTAAAAAGTATCCTATATGTTGACCCGGATAACCAGCTATCACCATACCAAATTTCATCAAAATTCCTCCAGTGGTTTTTCTGTGATGCGGTAACAGACAGACAAAATTTCTAAAAACTATAGATTCGGCCTCTGTATCGATAATAATGTTTATTTCAATAAGATTTTCCAAAAAATATTTAATGTACAGATTCGGCTTAGTTACAATTTTATTATATGTGTAGATATGCAAATTATAAACATTAGAATGATATCAATGTAAACTCATATGATGTTGATCAAGAAGGCTGTACACCTTTAAAATCTTTGGTACCAAATTAAAATTAAAAATAAAATTCTATAGGCGATGTATAGTATATATAGTTGTATGCGATGTATTATAGTTCATGTTATTTTTATCGAAGTGCCAATTAGTTTTGTATCTAGAATATGAATAAAACGATTTAGCTCTTTTTCAAGGAAAGTTCTAGTAGTGATATCAGAATGTATAGAAACTTTTCTATCATTTCAAAAGTCCCTCGTAACATTAAATCAAGTTACGTATGCCCCAAAAAGTTTTCATTTTTTATTCTTAATGTAAGAAATTGATACTAATTAAATACACTTTTTAATATTTTTTTAAACATTTAAACCAGTAGATGAATTGGCTTGGCTTGACGTTGCAATAAATATGTAGGTAAAAACTTTAAATATTTTGGAAGTATACTTAACAATGAGAGAGATTCCAACTCGGTAATAGAAAATATAAAAAGTGTTTTTTCGCGTTGTTTGTATTTGTGCGCCAAAGTGCGGCATTATGGTCTGTAATTGGAAAACAGGAATTAACTCTATCGTGTCTCTTTCTTGCGGCCAATATAGGCGAAGTAATACATTTTGCAAAGCGTTGAATTATATGTAACCTTTATAATCATTTACTCTGTTTGCTATAATAATATTTGATAATATCATAACTAACATACGAATACGCATTTAACCTTTGACATCTAAATGATAAAGTAGGCAAGATAGGCTTATCAATGTTTATTTCTTGATTTTCTTACACTATTATTTGTCTCCGTGCTGCTGAAGAACTTACATCAGTGTTTACAGACAGTATTAAAAATTTCTTTAATATGTTTAAAGTCATAACAGATCGATGTGTTAGATCGAAAGCAACAAATTTTTTGAAAAATTTTAAAAATGGAAAACGATGTTATGCTACGAACAATGAACTGGTAACATCAGCTGATATTGTGATTGTTGGTAAGTGATTGGATAAACTATTTTTGGTACTAATTATGATGTATATTAAAAAATACTGTATTGTATTCAGCCCTTTTTAACGTCCCACGGCTGGGCACGGGCCTCCCTTCAATACAAAGGGATCAGACCATAGTCCACCACGCTAGCCAAGTGCGGGTTGATGAACTTCACATGTCTTTCGAAAACTTGCTAAGTTCTCTCAGACATGCAGCTTTCCTCATGATGTTTTCCTTCACCGTAAGGCAAGTGGTAATTATGCTAGAAATGATTCGCACATGAAAACATCAGAGGTGCAAGAGACCCGGGATTTGAACCCGCTTCACTCGGTTTCCCTAGCGAGCGCGTTACCACTGAGCTACAACTGTCTTTTAACTCAAAAAATACTGTATTATATATAATTCTAATTAATACAAAACAAAGCCTTTATGATATTATTCTCATTCAGCATTTTTTAATGTCATACTACTTTCTCTTATTGATCTAGCTTATTGGCGGATCATATTAAAATGAGGCTTACTTTTATAGGTGGTGGTATCGCAGGATGTAATACACTATATCAGCTCTCGAAAAGAGGGGTAAATGCAGTTTTATTAGAAAGGAATAAATTGACAAGTGGAACCACTTGGCATACAGCTGGTAAGTTCCTATGTTTTAAATGTATGGTATAATTTGAATTTTATGTTGTTAGAAAGTGAGCATTTTGTGTTTGTACGCACAAACAAACAAAAAATCATCTTTAGTATCTATGTATTTGGAAATCCCTAACTTATTTTAAAAATGCTTTCCCTAAAAAAACTTTACTGTTATATTTAACACACCTAATTTTTTCCGAAAATTTTACGTGAGCAAAAATAAAGCGCTTAGAAAATAAATACGTTAATTTAAATTATGTATAGGTATATCAACTTAATATTTTTAATAATTAATTTGAATTTTATGGTTACTTTTTTTTTTAACGTTGGGAAATGCATTTTCGCACGAGGTGTGGGACTCACCGGCAAAGCCAGTACTACCCACTAAAACCCAACAAAACCTTCCCCCGTCTTAATGGGGCGTCGCAGGATCGCTTACGCATTCAACTACGACGCCCCGACGGCAGGTCTGCCGAAGCAGACCACAACAACCATGGGGTTGCTCCAAGGTCCACTCTGCTATCAGAGAAGTACCAGGAGCAACCCACATGGTACACCGCCCACCGAAGAGGGCCACCTCTCACCGCCCACCGAAGTGGTCCACCTCCCTGTGTGTTTCTTGGCTTCGCGCCCGGTTGGGTTGCCGGCCACTACTGAGCCCCCCCACCACGACAAGGTGAACGCACATTGGGGGGGAATTTAGGTTACTACTGTTACTGCTACAACTCAAGAAACGAAATTAAAAAAAAAACGCGTCTAAGAATAATATAAATAAACAGAACAACTTTACATATAAAGCGAGCTTTTTAATTCAACTGTTTGTTGGATATTACACCGCTTTAAATGAAGAAAAAAATATCGTATCGTATTTGCTAATATTTTAATATGCAAATGTTTTCCTGATAAGTTGTTAAAAACATTAATTAACTAATATAGTCTTGAATAGCGACAAGCTATAAGATTATGTTGACACTCAGATAAAGGTCATATACCTAAGATTTATCATCGATTCTAATTATAAATAAAATAATCATGTTTTTGTTATCGTTTAAATTATAAGTTATGGATCTTTAAAGCCCACTTAGTAATAGAGGGAATCGAGTAATGACGTTCAGGTATTTTATCAGTGGGCAAAATAGGATACTTTTTTTATTATGTGTAATATATATATTTTCTTTTAAAGTTGACATGAGACTTTCAATTATACCTTCTCAGTTTAAACGAGATTTGATGAGATTTTAATGTAAATATTTTGAGCGCACGTAATTAATGGATGCTCTCTAAAGGCTGATTTCAATCTCGATCGGATCGATAGAGATTTATCTATAAGCGATAAAAAAAATCAAATACAAATTTTATTAGAATAATTATTTTGTGTAGGTTTATACTTGTTATATTTGAATTAAATCAAGTTTATTCTAAAATTTAATTTTAGGCTTAGTATGGTCTCTTCGACCGTGCGATCTTGAAGTTCGATTATTACAAGATTCTAGAGATGTTTATAGCACACTGGAGAAGGAGACTGGCGACCATGCCGGATGGATTAATAATGGTGGCATGTTTATATCAAGAAGTAAAGTAAGAATCGTTGTATTTAAAAAAAAACATGATATCAAAATTTTTTTTTCAGAATAGATAGGTAGCAAACATTTCAGAAATACTTTTAACTTTCAAATTTGTGGATCTTTAAATATACTTTGAGCACTAAAAATATATCGCGTACTGTTTATTGTCGTTTTGACACAGCATCCTGCATGGATGTTATAGGTTCGATCCCCGCACGAAGTTAATATTTCTATTAACAAAGGTTTAAGCGTATCTTGGGTATTTATTTATACTGAATAGGGTATATATTGGAACAATTTAGACAATTCTTAGTCGGCTATATACGGTTTTATTCAGCCATTGTATTTATAATATATAATTAATAAAATTAATGACTATTTATATTTTAGGCACGAACAGAAGAGTATCTAAGATTGCATACTTTAGGAAAAGCTATGGGTATACCGAGTGAAATTTTGGACCCGAATGGAGCCCAAAAGCTTTTCCCACTTTTGGACCCATCTGTATTTAAAATGGCGCTATACTCACCATTGGATGGTACTATCGACCCAGCAATGGCGTGCAATGCGTTGGTTAAAGTAGCAGCTAAATATGGTGGAAAGGTAAATAATATGGAATTTATTATTCTCATCTTTTACTTTCAATTCGATTTAAAACTTGAAAGTAAATATTTAATTTCATAATTTGTGACAAACAATTGTTATGAGTGAGTCAAGAAAAAGAGTTAAAAGTCCCCCGATATAAGTCGATTTCTATAATCGATATAGCTATCTAATAATATATAAATAATATATTGTAGCTACAGGAAACAATGTATTAATAGCTCATTTCCGTACATTTATATTCATTTCATTACCGATTGCAATCGTAGAATGTTGTCTTCTCGTCTTTTAGGCTAACTATAATATGTATAAAGTTACGAGTAGGTAAACATTTACTGACCATTAATAAAAAAAAAACATATAAGTATATTTTTTTATATTCTTAAATTAATTTATTTCGAAATTTTAATCTTAAAGGATATGTTTTTTTTATTGTATGTGACTTTCTTAGACTTAATTTACAGGTATACGAAGACTGTCCAGTAATAGATGTTCATTATGCCCACAATTTGCTCGGCAACAAAGAAGTGACTGGCGTACATACGGATAAAGGTTTTATAAAAACGAAATGCGTTGTCAATTGTGGAGGTAAATCCGAAAACAACTACTTAATCTATTCTATTTATTAGTCAATTACGAGCTAGAAATCGTCCAATTAGAGTTTTATGACATAAAAATGTTATAATAGAAAATGAAGCATATTTGTTAGGAATTAAAAAGTAAGATGAAGCTATAAAAGAAGAAGAAAAGAAGTAATAGGTTTTAGTATTTTTGCATGTCAGCTTGTTTGTATAATTTTAAAGATGGCTAATCTTTATTTAAATTGTTGAAATGAACTTTAAAGATTATAGTTTAAACTTTTTCTTCTCTACTTCTCTTTCTTGAAATGCATATCAAAACAAATCAAAACTGATAGTAAGTCTTTTAAAGACTTTCTTCTTTAGTTTGATTATTTATTCATACATTACTATGTTCTTTTTAGGAGTTTGGGGACCTCGTATAGCTAGGTTTGCTGGTATACCATACTTACCAATAATACCATTTAAACATGCATACGTTGTGTCCGACAGTATACCTGAAATTAGGGGATGTCCAAACGTTAGGGATCACGATGTTAATTTGTACTTTAAAATACAAGGGGAAAGCTGTAACATTGGTGGCTATGAAAGTAACCCGATTATGCTAGATCAGGTAAAGTTCAATTTTTGTTAAAAAAATGATATTAATTTAGTTAATTGATTGTATATGTATTTTGGTTTTACTATCGCAAAATGGAAAGGTAGATATGAGGCATTGCTTCCTTCCGCCAAACGCTTTAGCAATAATAAATTTTATTAAAACTATTTGTAACAAGTACACCATTCTTGACTTTCGCCTTTTATCACATTATTAGTATAAATATAACTTATACGTGAGTCAGTTCTTCAATTTGTAACGGTTCAACGGATTTGAATAACATTAATAATGGAGTTATACATATAGGCTTATCTTGATAACGTACCTACCGCCTAAATGGAGCTAAAGGCAAAACCTAGTGAATAAACATTTCAATAATCAGGTTCCAGAACAACAGCATTTCCATCTCTACGATTTAGATTGGGACATATTCGGCGTTCATATGGACAGTGCGACTTCATTATGCCCAAAATTAGGTAAAGTGGGCATTAAGAGTACAGTGTGCGGACCGGAATCGTTTACACCAGACCATAAACCCTTGTTGGGTGAAGATCCTAATTTGTTTGGTATGTCTTGAATTTACTTCTAAAGACTTCTTCATTTTTTATTTCTCACGTATGTGTACATTTGTGATTTATTGTGTTGTTTTTTATCAGCATTAAAACATTTTAGCGGGAACTAAGTGATTACTATTATCATATGCTATTTCTAAACATACATTAATTGTGTGTGTTTGGCAAATTTGTATCATAAACATTGACTTGACTTATCTATACGTATGTATAATAAAACTGTAGAGGTCGAATGTCTGTACATAGAAAAAAAATGCTAAAAACCGAGTCAGGGGGATGTAAGAAGAGAAATAGAACAATTCCAGACTTTTTTCAAATTTTTTGTTTCTTTGTCTGTTTGTTTGTTTATCTGTTTATACGGGCTGATCTCCGAAATTGTTAGACCGATTTAAATGAAAATTTACATGGTCGTACCTTATATCCCCGGTCAACATTTTAGATACTTTTAATCCCGGAAAATTAAGGAGTTCCCGTGGGATAGTACACAACCACTTATGCACCTAATTTATTAAAATTTGGTATGCTTTACCTTTTGGTTTACCTTATATTGCCGGTCAAACAACAGGTTACTTTTTATCCGGGAAAAATAAACAGTTCCCGTGGGATATATCTGTTTGTGCTTTTGTAATTTTGTCCATGTTTCCTTATAATAACAAAATTTCATACAAATTCCTATATGACAAAAATTGTTTTAAATAAAATGTACGTCATTCAAATCATAGCTAAATCTTCTCCCTCTTATTAGCTTTACTTGACCTTAGTTAAAATAGATTAAGCTATTTCGGAGATTTACCTAAACAGATAGACAAAAATTTGCCGCGTAGTAATTTTTTCTTATTTGTAACCTTTGATACAAGGTTAAGAGTACCTACTACTTGCGTATGAACCGTTTATTTTCTATTGTTATTACGTCTTTAGTAATCCAGTCTGTAACAAATGTATGCCTTTACAGGATTGTACCACAACTGCGGGTATAACTCAGCTGGAATGATGTTCTCTGCTGGGACTGCTATACAGTTAGCGGAATGGATTATTACCGGAAGGTCAATATATTTTAATTGTGGTTTAAGACATTTAATTGTATGATTTGTTATAACAAGTTGATAATTTTATTTTTGATGTGAAACATCTAAGAAGAAGGCGAAGGCGGCGCGTTAAACTGGCTGTTGTCATGGCGATGCGTCGCCATGCCAACAGCCGGTAGGTCGCCACGCTCGTAACTCTCAAACTCACTTCTAAAAGCTCGGCTATAAACCTCCTCATTTCTCAACGTGCTGAGCTTGTATTTTAATTTTTAATATATGTATTAAATTAATGTGTATTAAATTAATATGTATTTTAATGGTTTTATTTTCTTTTAAAGAATCTAAATAAAAAATATTTTGTTTTTAATATTTTTTTAAAAATAGTTTCGATGTTTCACATCTGCCAGGCGCCCCGGGACAGCTTTATTTTTCATGCATTCTAGCGGATTTACCATGTCCTTTATTTTAACTAAGCTGAGACATCATCTATTACAAAAATAATTCTATTAGGACCTACTCCGAATAATTTACCAAAGTCTGATAGTAATCTGATGGATAATTTAAGAATTCATACGCGACAAATAAACAAACCAATATACATTTTAATATAACAGATTTGAGACACTTTGATATATTTTTTGTAATTTGCCCAATAGTTTTTGATTATTATTGATTTTTATTTTATATCGCAAAGCAACAGCAAATTCGAAATAAACGCAATTTATAAGCCATTTACTTCTCGTTTTACAATAATCTTATTTTAGCACGTATAGATGTCGTATCGTGTTCGTGTTTTCTCCATTTTATACGAAGTAAATAGTATTAAATAGATATGCCCAGAAATCTTAATTAAGAAAACTGTTTTATCATCTTTCAGGCCACACTACAACATGTTTACTTTCGACGTGACTCGGTTCACTCCCGCCCAACTATCTCGCGCCCACTGGGTACGAGAAAGCAGTCACGAAGCATACGTGAAGAACTATAGCATAGTGTTCCCTAACGATGAACCCCTCGCAGGGAGAGATGCAAGTCATGACGCCTTGCACCAGGAACTGATTGATGATGGAGCGGTGATGCAGGCGAGAGCAGGGTGGGAGAGACCCGGGTTCTTTATGCCTGGGGAGAAGGTTTGTAGTTAACCATAAACGTTTGCTATTTAATTGAGCAGTGGTAGCCCAGTGGTAACGCATTCGCTTTGGAAACCAAGCGGGTTCAAATCCCGGCTCTGATATTTTCAAGTGCGAATCATATCCAACATGATTACCACTTATCACTTACGGTGAAGGAAACCTGCATGTCTGAGAGAACCTAGCAAGTTTTCGGAAGACATGTGCATTCCGCCAAGACGCACTTGGCTAGTGAGGTGGACTATGGCCTGATCCCCTCGTATTAAAGGGAGGACCGTGCCGACATTAAAAAAGGACTAAGTACTAAATTAATTAATAATCTGATTGGGTAAAGTCACATATTTCTTCATTGACGAATCCCTCGGGATATAGACTTGAAATGATAGTGCAGGTGATGACGGGGTTAATCTTGCATGCAAAAGTTTGGTGAAACTTGGAATTAGCATAAAATGGCCGGTTCGATCTGGGAAGTACTACACTTCCACAATATGTCGACGTAAAGTACCCGTACTAAAGTTGCTACATCCATTTTTTATTCTCTTTCTTCTCCCTCCATTTACTCTGAAGCAGGAATGAAGATAACAATATTGTTCATAAAATAAATTATTAGTATCGTATAACATTCAAATGGAAAAAGGGTGTAAAAAAACTATTTCCCTGTGCTATTCTTTGATTACTAAAATCTAAAACAGGTACTAATTTTAAAACATTTTTTTATAATTTTTTAGATTCGCGTCCAACAGTACGATTGGGGAGGTGTCAACGATTATCCTAGAAATTTGGACCAGCGCTACGAAGATGTTCTAAGGGGAGAATACACATTCGGATTTTCGAAGCATCATAACATTGTAAATATGCATTTAACTATAAAAAATATTCATTTTTCATATTTTAAAAAGACGGTTCGTAGTTCAGTACATATATATACCTTCTTAATATATAAAATTTCCGTCTCACGATGATGGTCCAGAATGAACTAAGTATCAGCATATAATTTATCTGGGGCACGGCAGTGCCGCCGCCAAGTCGAGCAAAAAAGGCACGGCCGTACCATCCTTTTCTCGAAGCCATTCAGGACATTTTCGACTTTCCTGTAACTTTGTTGTGGATAAAACTAGAAACCTGAATACTGAAAAGACAAAGACATCTCCGTCTGATGCCCTACTTGAGCTTCTATATATTAAATAAAAGAAGATATCTTATATTGACATGACCACTATAAAATTTTGTTATTTAAGTAATTAGGTAACAATTTATGACAAAGCTGTTGGATAGATGCTTCCATAGACAAGTAATGAATAAATTAACCGACTTGGTTTTACATTAGTTCTCTCATTATCTCTCACTACAATAGGTTTACTGGAAGATATCTCTTTTGGAGATAAGTCCACTTTTGCAAACTAATTTTATTGTATGTGTTATTTCTGTATATTTTCATATTTTTCCTAAAATATCATTTTTTTTGTTCACAGATCGGTTCAGAAGCACTAGCTTGTAGGAATGAAGCAGCATTATTCAATATGTCATACTATGGGAAGTTCTACCTGACCGGCCCCGACGCACAGAGAACTGCCGAACTTGCCTTTACCGCGGATTTGTCGAAGAAAAATGATAAGTAAGATGTTCCAATTTTTTACCGACTGAAAACATGAGCTCTCAGTTCGTGTGTTTTTTTATGTCTATTAGTGTGTAGTAGTGCGATATCTTCATCAACATCTAAGATAGGAATTTATAAAAAAAATCATTATATGAGAAATTATAAAAAATTAAGTGACTTTTCAGACTCAGTTCTACAAAGGCTTTAGTTAATATTTTTTTATTAGTTTAATACTTTCTTAGATTTACGCGAATATTTGACATTTTAAATAAAACTATCTTTTCGGATTTTGTCGCGGATTTATTTGCATTTTTGTTTCCCGACGTTTCGAATGCTTTACAGCATCCATGGTCACGGGAGAGACTGAGGTGTTACATGTCTTGAATGTATAGTTGTTACAGACAGCCTACCCACAATTAACAAAATGAAAATTGCACCAATTACAATATTTTTTAACTTTAAACATTTTTATAATTTTAATTAAAATTGAATATGGAAAATTATTTATTTAATTTTTGCTATTATTTTTATAATTATTACAATTTTAAAATATTAATTAGTAATCTATATTTAGTGTTGCCATTATTATATTTATAACCATAAAGAAAAATATAAAATATAGTATTAATTATTTAAGCCATATAATTGTTCTATGTGTAATTTAAAAAGTTTAAATTAATTAAGGATAATAATTTTAATTTAGTTTGCTATTATTTAAAAAACAACTTACTAACCAACACTATTAATTTTTACACTTTTACAAATGAAAAATGAAAAATATTAATCTGATAAGCTGTCATTTTGATCTACAGTCTCTCCCGTGACCATGGATGCTGTAAAGCATTCGAAACGTCCGGAAACAAAAATGCAAATAAATCCGCGACAAAATCCGAAAATATAGTTTTATTTAAAAAATTTATTAGTTTATTAAAGTGTAGATATTAGTGTATTATGTCTATTTAACGGTTAATTCCATGATCAAGATCCCGCTTTACCAACGATTGAAGATTAACCTCACGTTTATGCTTTGGCAAGATAAAACCGCATATGAATTACCCATAAAAAATAAATCAGATTCTATAGAAGTACTTTTCAATGATAAATTAAAATTTGCTTATTTCCATGTTATCTTAACCATAAAAAACATTTAAAGAAAGAGAAAAAAAGAGAAAAGGGAAAAAATAAAAAAGGAAAGAAACATTAAAAGAGAAATTATTTATACAACCTAATTTTACAGGGTAACATATACGTTGGTTCTAAATGACAAAGGTGGAGTTGAAGCGGACCTAACAGTGAGCATCCTCGACGGAGGCAGTGGACAGTTACATGAGCCTATATTCAAAGTAAGATTTTCCCTATATTATAATATTAAACGAGCAATTATTGTAAATTATTTATTAGATTCTCATGTTGATGTAAAATACATATTTGAGTTTTCTGACGTTGTCATCTTGAGTAAAAAAAGGGCGGGAACAGCGTTGTCTTTTGTTTTATGACTATGCAATGGCCAATGCGTCATTATTTTTTGTAATCTCGTTTGAGGCGTTACTCTGACTGTATAAAATTAAAAAAAAAACTGTGTGCTGTTACACCGAATTTTACTTGGCCTCTAAATAGTCGCGTTATATCTGTTATCTAACGCAGTAAAAAAACCTTAAGCTTTTGGATGCGGCTTAAAAATGAACATTGCATAAAGAAGCTCTTTACTTTCTTTTCAATTATTACTAACTTTTTGTTATTATCCGCTATTATAATTTATAATAAAGAAACATCATTATTTACCTATTTTTAGGGTCGTGGCTACTACATAGTGACCAGTGGCTTCAATGCGAACCACACGGCATCTATAATTCGACGTATAATACACAAGCACAAATTGCGCGCAAACTTAACTGACGTCAGCAAACAGCTATGCATTTTGGCGGTACAAGGACCTGATAGGTGAGGAGGATTGATAGATATTTATCTACTACTTTATTGCACACACAAAAGAAGAATGCAGAAGATGAAAAGAAAAAAAAATAACAAAAAGGCATGCAAAGGCGATCTTATTGCTATAAGCAATCTCTTACAGACAACCTTTGGTGAAAGGATTAATGGAACCGTAGATGGGACGGTACAATTAATACGAAATACAACAATGATACACCTTTTTTTTTTTTAACGTTGGGAAATGCATTTACGCACGACGTGTGGGACTCACCGGCGTAATACAGCCAGTACTACCCACTAAAACCCAACAAAACCTTCCCCCGTCTTAATGGGGCGTCGCAGGATCGCTTACGCATTCAACTACGACGCCCCGACGGCAGGTCTGCCAAAGCAGACCACCACAACCATGGGGTTGCTCCAAGGTCCACTCTGCTATCAGAGAAGTACCAGGAGCAACCCGCAAGGTACACCGCCCCCCGAAGAGGGCCACCTCCCCCCGCCCACCGAAGTGGGCAACCTCCCTGTGCGTTTCTTAGCTTTGCGCCCGGTTGGATTGCCGGGCACTACTAAGCCCCCCCACCACGACAAGGTGAACGCACGTTGGGGGGAACAATGATACACCTACGTCTACAAACATAAATACATAACACAAAAATATATACAAATATAATATATATGTACACATATACATACATACATAATTAGGTACATAAGTGGACTGAAGTATTAACTATTAAGGCCATAAAAAGACTTGAGATGAACAATTAATTAATTAATATTGAATTTGTCTCATTACAGTCAACGCATCCTCCAAAGATACACAGATGCCGGTCTCTCAAACGACGCGTTCCCACTACACACTAATCGGAGCATCAAAGTGTCAAAAGCACCTAATGCCACAGACAATAAGACCTATACTTGCCGAGCACTGCGTGTCTCGTGGGCGGGCGAGCTAGGCTGGGAGCTGCATGTACCGTCGTCTCACGCGATACAGATGTACCAGGCACTCAGAAAGGCGAAGGGGTTGAAGAATGCGGGGTGGAGGGCTCTAACTTCGCTAAGTGCAGAGAAAGGTTAATTCTTGACCATTGTATTGTATTTGTATTCAGCCCTTTTTAACGTCCCACTACTAAGCACGGACCTCCTTTCAGTACGAGGGGGATCAGGCCATAGTCCACCACGATGGCCAAGTGCGGGGCGGACTTCACATGTCTTTTGAAAACTTGTTAGGTTCTCTCAGACATGCACAAGGTTTCTCGCGGACTTTTCAGTACGCCTCTTTTTAAGGCTTACAATTTTCGGTACATTGTTGTATATCTTACTACCAATGGCTTATAAAAATTTAGCCAGCGTTAGCCATGTAATTGGACTAAAACAATTTTTTGACACTGACTGACACAGTGTCTAAACTCAGTTACTTTGTACAAAATATTTACAAATTGGATACACAAATCTTCCTCGTTTATCGCTCTTTCTATTAGTGAAAACCGTATCACTGTTGCGTTGTTTAGAAGAAGTAAACGGAGAGACAGACAGATGCAGATAGCTACTTTTTTATAGAATGTATATAGTTTATGTATGTATGTATGTATATGTTTTTAACATAATACTTATGCATTCTAGGTTTTCATTTGTGGAATTCGGATTTGAGAATTGATGACAATCCAATAGAAGCGAATCTGGGTTTCGCTTGTCGTAAAGATGGCGACTACGTCGGCAATGAGGCTGTTGAGAAGTTTAGAAAGAATGGAGTCACTAAGAAATATGCTTTCTTCACTCTTGATGATAAGGTAAAAATATGTCATAATTAATTTTATATTGCACGTATATGCCGCAGAGTTATAATTATCTATATAATATAAGAAGGATAAGCTTTTGAACTGAAGTGTTTTCAAAATAATAATAATTTAAACTATTATCCCTATTGTATACCAGGATAATGTTTTAATAGGATAGTACATATTTAATTAGATGTCTAAAACCAGGCACCTTCTGTCATACCTTTAAGCAAAAAGTTCAAGATGAAGTTAAATTTCAAATACATTAAAGCTGGTCTATGCCTAAATAAAAACAAGGATAAATTAAATAGCAAATGTGGTAAAAAGAACTAGTTTAATTTAAAAGAAATCCCAATAAAAAAAATTTATAGAAACTTTATTTTTTTTATTTTTCAGATTGCCATATATGGCCAAGAAGCAATATACAGAAATAGCGAGCCCGTAGGCTACGTACGTAGAGGGGATTACGGGTTTTACTTAGATAAATCAATAGGCATTGGTTATATAACCAATAAAGGTTCACAGGTCACTAAAGACTACTTAGTAAAGGGAGACTATGCGATTGAAGTTATGGGGAAAAGATATAAAGCGAATCTACATTTAAAATCTCCATTTGATCCCACTGGACAAAGACTATTAGGCAACTATGGCTCGCTAGGAATGGATGAAAATACACACGAACCACACGCTGGTCAAAATGAAAGGGCAGGTGGTAGCGAATAGATCTGATCTCATTTTAAATAAAAATTTAGTTTCATAAACAGTTTCTTTTATTCCATTAAATGTTCCAATTATTTAAATAATTTTTTTAATGTTATATTAAATAAAATTAAATTTTTACATTCGCCATTACTCATGTAATGTAAAAATTAATTTAGTTTTATTAGAAAACTAAAAAAAAAATAGTAGTTAATATTATTAAATTAGACTTATTGGATAAATACTAAACTATTAACTATATTTTCTTGTTTCTTTTGTTTATTTAATATAATCATAATTAACTTAATTAGTTGAATACAATCACTTAGACTATCTAACTAGCGTCTTCCTCTCGCTTTGCTCGGGTTTACCTCTAGACAAGGAAAAACAAATCTATCCCACGGGAACCGTACGTTTTACCGGGATAAAAAGTAGCATTTATAATATTAGTAAAATAATTTTACCAGTGTGGCTTAAATAGCTATAGGTATTTTAAAAATTTCTTTATTACTTTCTAAGCATATTGTTTAAATGTTTATCATACACACTTTGAAGTATAAGCATGGCACTAAAAAATCTCATCTTCAACCGGTTTATTTAATACTTTCTTAGATTTACGGGAATATTTGTTATTTTAAATCAAACTATCTTTTCGGATTTTGTCGTGGTTTAAGGTTTTATTTTATGTTTCACAACCATTTTGTTGTAAAATTTACTTTTAATGGTCACGTAGTTCTTACAGACGGTATGTACCCAATGTACCCACAAGATATATACAATAATTTGTTTTTTTTCTATTTCTTCCAAATTATTGAATGGTTTTTGTGGGTGTTTGTACTGAAACCTTTGACAAAAGAGTCCTAAAACAAAAGGATCATATTGCCCAACCGTGATTTTCTATGGAATTTAAAATTATGTTCAATTTCAAATGTACCAAGAAATAATTTCTGAGTTTAAAAAGGTTTTAATTTATATAGTTTTAACCACAATCTGTCCAATTTTAGTAAATTGTGGCTACATATTCCACTATCTGATCATTAGAAGAATTGATAAAATCGCAATTCCTAATTGGGTTCACTTAACGAGAAGCAACAAGTACGTCTCCGAATCGCGAGAGTCGCGAATCCGAAATATATCTTATTTTAAATAAAGTTAATTTTAAGTGGATATTATAAGTAACAAATAATTCACATTTTAAAATTAACAAGTTTCTTTTTTTTGTTAATTTTTTTTCTAGCAACCCTGGTGGTTAGCAGACCAAAACATTTGGATTTTTATTTGTCATCCACGATTTGGATGACTTATAGCACATAGCTACAGGTGGATCGCTGACCTAACAGGAACGATTGCGACACGAGGCGTCGAGTTAGTATTCGCGGCATTGTAACGTTACACTTTTGTTTGTTCAATTTTACGTGAGAAATAAATTTATAAATTCCATCATTCTAATTGTTACATCGAGTAGCGTTAGACATAATAAATGTAAAATTAAAGTATAGTTTATAATAAAAGTATTTTTAAGTAAATTTTGTTTTTTTTTGAGTTCTCTGGCTGTGTTGCTCTTAACTGATGATATACATTTTGATTTTTATTTGTCATCCATGATTTTGATATACCTACAGTGCTACAAGGATCTTTTGGCGCGTGGCCGAAATCGGAACTAACAGACAAGATGGCGGATCTTGTAAAGCGTCACTTTTGACAGATAGCTGGAGTTGATAAGTTTGTCGTGCTTTTATTTCATTATAAATATCTCAAAATATGCCAAAGGTAATAAGAAGTGGTGTTAGAGAGGTGGTGCTAAAAATAAAGGATTTTTTTATGAAAGAAAAGCAATCTGGCGCTCCGATTATTCCATTTGAAAGAGTAAATGAGCGCGTCGCAGCTGCAACAGGTAAGTGCTATCATACTATACCTCGTAAGTGTGCCCGTTATTACTTATTACCAAGAATACTAATTCATATTTTGTATCCTTAAGAAACATATTTTGTCCTTCAAATTTAAAAAAAAAAATACGATTTCAGGTATATCTTTACGAACAGTTGTAAGAATTGAAAATGAAGGCAGATTGGCTGAAGCATCATCCAGTAAAATAGTTACACCAGGGAAAAGTAGAAAAACGAGAAAGGATAAAATTGTAATGGACAATTTCGATATTGGTATTCTTAGACGAAAGATACATTTTTTTTTTTATGGGACTAAGGGGGCAAACGGGCAGGAGGCTCACCTGATGAAAAGTGATCATCGCCGCCCATGGACATCTACAACACCGCAGGGCTTGCAGACGCGTTGCCGGCCTTTAAGAAAGGAATACGCTCTCTTCTTGAAGGTGGCCAGGTCGTAGCGGTTCGGAAAGACCGCCGGCGATAGCTGGTTCCACAGAGTGGTTGTGCGGGGCAGAAAATGCCTTAAAAATCGCACTGTTGTGGAACGCTGGACATCGAGATGGTGTGGATGGAATTTACTATTTTGGCGCGATGTCCGATGGTGAAATTCAGCAGCTGGGATCAGTCCGAACAATTCCTCGGAACACTCCCCGTGATAGATGCGGTAGAAGATGCAGAGTGATCCAACATCTCTACGCAGAGCTAAAGGATCAAGCCGATCGGAGAGAGCTTGATCGTCGATCACTCGAATCGCCCTACGTTGAATGCGGTCAAATGGAAGTAGCTGGTACTGGGGAGCTCTCGCCCAAAGATGAGAACAGTACTCCATGTGGGGCCGAATTTGCGCCTTATAAAGAATAAGACGCTGACGCGACGTGAAGTACTGTCTCGCCTTGCTGAGCACACCAAGCTTCTTTGAGGCCAGTTTGGCCTTACCTTCCAATTGACCACGGAACTGGACGTTGCTCGAGATGTCGACGCCAAGTATTCCGATACTGGCTGTGGGAGATAGAGGAGTGTCCTCAAATTGAGGAGCTACGATAAATGGCGACTTTTTAGCGGTTAACGCGCAAACTTGTGTCTTTTTGGGGTTGAATTGGACTAAGTTTAGTCGACCCCAATCCGAGACTTTGGTTAACAGAGATTCGACTTCAGACACAAGTTTGTTCCGGCTCTCGTCGACGTATTCCCGAGAAATATTAGCGCGGCCAGTGTACAGCGCATCCACAGTGCTATCGTCTGCATAGCAATGAATGTTGCTAATTTGCAACATGTCATTGATATGCAGAAGGAACAGAGTAGGAGACAGTACACAACCTTGTGGAACACCAGCATTGACATATTTAGGATCAGAGCAAGCACCGTCGACAACGACCTTAATGCTCCGATCTGCCAAAAAGCTGGTGATCCAGTTGCAAAATTTCTCGGGGAGCCCATAGGAAGGTAGCTTCGAAAGAAGCGCTTTGTGCCATACCCGATCAAAGGCCTTCGCTATGTCCAGACTGGCTGCAAGCGCCTCCCCCTTGGTCTCAACTGCTTCTGCCCATCTATGTGTCAGGTAAATTAGAAGATCACCGGCTGAGCGACCTCGACGGAAGCCGTACTGGCGGTCGCTAATCAGCCGGTGCTCTTCTAGGTACCGCAGGAGCTGGCAGTTGATAATGGACTCCATTATCTTAGAGAACAAGGAGGTAATGGCTATAGGCCTGTAATTGGACGGATCCGAGCGGTTGCCCTTTTTTGGGATCGGGTGCACTAAAGCGGCCTTCCAAGATTTCGGGACTACGCCTGATGAATAGGAGTACCGGAAAAGACGCGTTAAGACCGGTGCCAACTCCGGAGCACATGTCTTCAACACGATCGCAGGGATGCCATCGGGCCCACTCGACTTATGAATGTCCAAGGAAAGAAGTGCTTTGCGAACTGCACTTTGCCGGAACTGAACTTCCGGCATCGTAGTATCACACCGCGGGATTATCGGTGGTGAGTTTCCTTGGTCATTCAGAGTCGAATTGGATGCGAAGAGAGTGCCCAGTAGTTCGGCTTTCTCCTTCGCGGTATGAGCCAGCGAGTCATTCTCCGTGTGCAGAGGTGGAAAAGAAGGCTTACAGAAATTCCCTAAAACAGCTTTGGAGAGAGACCAAAACGCACGTGTTCCCGAAGGGAGACGCCCCAATCTCTCGCCAATTCTGCCGATGTGCTTCGACTTCGCATTAGCAATACTACTTTTGAAGGACCTGGAGGCAAAGTTATACTCCTTTTTAAAGGCGCTAGTATTTACATCACTAGACGCCGACGCGACAGCCCAGGCTTGGTAGCATTCCAGCTTTCGGCGAGATGCCATCTTGCAGGAGTGACCAAACCAAGGCTGGGATTTGCCTCCGATGGGCACTGCAGAGAACGGAATAAATAGTTCCATACCCTGAAGTACCACATCGGTGACAGAATCAGCAACGACGTCTGGATCATCTGGCGAGAAGCAAATTTGCCCCCATGGGTAGGACGCAAAGAATGACCGCATCCCGTCCCAATCCGCTGACCTGTAGTGCCATACACGGCGACAGCCCGCAAAGCGAGGCCGTGTTGAGCGCGTGACTGGCACTGTACTCCGGACAAGACAGTGGTCCGACGAGCCAAGAGGAGGATCGACGGAGACCAGGTAGCCGTCCGGATGAGAGGTTAACAGAAGGTCCAACAGGGAAGGTGTATGATCTTCCACATCAGGGATTCGCGTTGGCGAGGTAACCAGTTGTGTCAGATCATATGCCAATGCGAAATCGTGAACAGATCTCCCCGCATAATCGGTGGTACGTGATCTAAGCCATTCAGTATGATGGGCGTTAAAGTCGCCGAGAATCACGATCTTTGCGGATGGGATCTGCTGGAGCACGGAATCTCTAGCCATTTGCATGTGCTCAACGAGTCGGTCAGTTTCGGCATTGCCGCTATGAGACCTATACAGGCACGCGTAGATTCGCGGATGGTCGTCGCAGTCTACACGTAGCCAGAGGATGGATAGGTCCCGCCCTTCAAGGCTGCTGAGGCGACGAGAGCAGATGTCCTCTCTGACGTACACGCACACTCCAGCCCGCGGTACAAAGGAATGCTCCAGATTATACCCCGGGTAAGAGAGGAAAGAGGTGTCAGCCGGGGACGATATCTGCGTCTCGGTAAGGAAGAGCAAGGCCGGCTTCGCCGTCTCAAGGTGGAAGTGGACGGCGTTCAAGTTGGAATTTAGTCCCCTTATGTTGCAGAAGTCCACAGCAAGTGTGAAAGGGGTAGCCTTACGTTGCCTGCTCCGATTGCCCCGAACAGAAGACGAGAGCGCAAAATTGCCCCCCCCCAGAATTCGGAGGGCAGCCTGGGCACCCACGGTCAGGTAGTGTACGAGCTGAACATGGATGCCCAGAGAGGGATTCTCCACCGCGATGTGCGCTGGTGGTACCCTCCTGGGGTAGACTGACCAAATTTCGCACTATCATAGATTTAGTGGTGTGGGGGAGGGGTGGGGAGTGGGCCTCCCGGGACTCTCACTTACCGAACGAAACGCGACAGCAAAGCTGCCACTTTACGCCGGACTTCTGTGAGAGAGTGGTACTTGACGGGACGTGCCGGCCCATTCGGCTGCTACCCGAAGGTAACTAGCATGGCACTACCACAGTTTTTGGTTGACTGATTGCACTGGTGGAATAATCTCTGTCACTAGATTATCCCACCAGCGGGCGGTGGGGTCGTCACGTCCCGACGCCGATCATGATGAATTTTATGCTTGGAAAAAAGAAATACCAACAGTGCATAAGTTGTTACATGTACTTAAAGAAGAGATAGGATTCACAGGCAGTCGAGAAATTCTCAGACAACATATAAAAATGATTGGTTTTTTTTAGAAAAAGTAAAAGCAACAGAAAAGTCCTGATAGAACGTAACGATATAACTGCTTGGCGCGCTCGTTATCTGCAGGTATGGGTACATGTACTTTTATAGTCTTTAATATTATTAAAAAAGTTAATAAGGACAAATGGAAACATTTATGAAACTGCCACACCAATTCACAAACCGTTGAATTATTTTATTTCAGACTTTAAAGTATAATGATGAGACAGAAAAACTTCCTGTTATTTACTTAGATGAGACATATATTCACACCGGTCATACAGCTGGAAAATGTTGGCAGAATGATGATGAAGGTATTGGCTAATTAATTAAATATCTTGAAATATTAATGAGTAATATATTTTTAAATCTTTTTTGACTAATTTCATTTATCTATTATTAATATTTATTCTAAGACTCTACTCTGCTTGTATTATAGTTGTTTTATAGTTCAAAAATTCAATTTCAGATGGAGTATTAGAGCCCATCTCTAAAGGACAAAGATTTATTATTGTTCATGCCGGAGGTAATCAAGGCTTTGTGAACAATGCTTGTTTGGTTTTTAAATCACAAAGAGTGGTGATTACCATGGAGACATGAATAACACAATTTTTAATAAATGGGAATTAGAAAAGTTGGCTCCCAATTTGATGGAGCCCAGTCTAATTATAATGGACAATGCTCCATATCATAACACACGAATTAATAAACACACAAGCACAAGAAAAAATGAAATAATTGAGTGGTTAAGAATAAATAATTTTGAATATTCAGAAGAATATACTAGACCACAACTATTAGAAATTGTAAATAAAAACAAACCCGAACCAGTGTATTCCGTCGATGCTATTTTAACAGGACTGGGTCACAAGGTGATGTGCTCCTGACCGATTCCGGCCACGGCGGCCTATCTCATTGAGACTAGCCAACTGCGCAGGAGATATTATAGTGCACAAGTGTACGCGCAGACACAACGTGCACTCTCTATTCCTGTCACTCTCATACTCCGGTGGGACGACTGCTCGACACGACCAGTGAGAGTTAAGGCACAGGACCGACGGCTTTACGTGCTCTCCGAGGCACGGGGGTGAAACACCGCCAACTTCCCAACTCCGGGCTGTTACTGAGACTTACTATACAGAAAGACTCAATAACTAAACTTGGCCCGACCCGGGACTCGAACCCAGGACCTCCTAGTGTGTAGCCGTACATGCTAGCCACTACACCACCGAGGCAGTAGGGTCACAAGGTAATTATAGCTTGAATGCTCTACTAGACCCATTGAGGCACTAATAAAGTGTCTTCTTATTATGCTATTTTTTAAAACAATTTTTTAAGTATGGGTGAGTAAACTATTTAATTTTGCTTCTTTTTTTCTCAGATATTGCTTTTACCACCTTATCATTGTGATCTTAATCCCATTGAAATGGTCTAGGCATCCATGAAACGAAAAGTAGCCGAGAT
Source organism: Brenthis ino (assembly GCA_921882275.1). Lineage (NCBI taxonomy): Eukaryota > Metazoa > Arthropoda > Insecta > Lepidoptera > Nymphalidae > Brenthis > Brenthis ino. Next base: position 12,359,076 of record OV170223.1, on the reverse strand, counting down.
AAATATTGGAAAGCCATCCAATCAAATGCCAGAAATGGTACAGAATGCTTTTGATTCCATTCTTGTCGATGAATGGCGCAATCATTGCGCCCATGTCAAGAAAATAGAAAAAGAGTATCAAAAAAAACATGGATATTTGGACGAACCTTTTTTCATACAATTATGCTCTGAGAGTGAAGAAAGCAGTGACGATGATGATTCTCACGATGAAGATGAGGAAAGCTTTAGTAGTATGCAACCTCTTGACATAGTTCATGCAGAACATAGTTACAGCAAAAAAATTTAATGTTTTATTTATTTATATTAATTAAATAATTTGTATATTAAGTAATTAAATTTCATTCACTTTTAATTTTATTTTTTTCATTTCCTAAGTTAAATTGAATTACGGAATATAAAGATAGAGTTTTTAAAAGAATTCCCTAAAACTAAGTGGATTTTATTAGCTTGTAACCCTAATTTCACACCAACGCCCTCATGTCACTGTCATGTAAGTGCCAAAAGATCCTTGTAGCACTGTACATCCATTGTTAACCTTCAATTGTCAATGTCAAATTGACATATTAAAATTTATTTTGAAGTGTTTTTGAAATTCGTCGAATTCTGAATTCTGATTGCCGCGCACGTAAAAACTTGTCTTTGTCAACAAAGTGTTAATTGAAAACTATATTTTATTATAAGTATGTACAATGTCGGTCACTTTACATACTGATGTTGGAGATATAAAAATTGAATTGTTTTGTGAACAATGTCCTAAGGCTTGTGAGAATTTTTTAGCATTATGCGCCAGCGATTACTATAATGGATGTTTATTTCACAGAAACATAAAGGTATGTAAAACTATATCTCTAAATACAATTAATAAAATTGAACACCTAATATATAATTTCAATCCGAAACATTGTGTGTATTAAATATTAATTAAAAAATACATTTTAGGGATTTATAGTACAAACAGGTGACCCAACAGGCACAGGCAAAGGAGGAACATCTATATGGGGAAAAAAATTTGAAGACGAATTTAAAGAGGAACTAAAGGTTTAAAGTTTTAAATTTCTAAATGCATGATTGAGTCATTTTGTGTATCAAACTATACTAGTTTTGAAATGTTGCATAAAATGGTTAAATATTACATCAGCATGAATTACCTATAAGTTTTACTTTGTGTTTTGTAAGAAATATTGTCATATTGTTTTAGCATAATGCAAGAGGAATGGTGAGCATGGCCAATAATGGACCTAATACAAATGGAAGCCAGTTTTTTTTCACATACGGAGAACAGCAACATTTAGATCTCAAATACACACTTTTTGGAAGGTAAGTTCTATGTTTTCATTTAGTTTTTTTCTTGTTTATAATTTTGTAAAAACAATGTTATGCGCTGATAGAAAAAATCAATTTTTGTCAACATATTAATTGCAATATTTACCTAGACTTTATCTGCAGTTGTAAAATGTATAATCATAAGTCATTAGATCATAGGTAAATAATAAGTAAACAGAATACTGCAAAAGAAAAGGTTGCTAATCTTGCTTTTTTCATAGTAGTTGTGTAAATCGATGAAGCTCATATTTTTGAAAGATTTGTTTAAATTGATTAATTTGGACATGTGTCATTGATTAGTTTTAAATTATGACAATATTTTATAACTGTAGTGTTCTTCAAAGTAGAGATTTTGCAATTTTTGTGTCTTCATTTTAACAAAAATAATAATTTTCAGAATTATTGATGGTTTTGAAGCACTGGATGACTTAGAAAAAATGCAAGTGAACCCTAAAACTTTTAAGCCCTTAACAGAAGCAAGAATTACTTCTGTGACTATACATGCTAATCCATTAGCTGGATAGTTTTAATAAAAAACAAAGTTAATATTTCTTGTTTTATTTGTCCACAATTTTCCACATTTTTTGATATATACATAATTATAAAAACAACTGGTAACAATTACATCTCTATTAAATATCATGATAAGCTTACACTTATTAGTCTGTTGGAGATTTAAAATATTTTTGTGCATAAATTAAAAAGGAATCAGTGCTCTACTGATAAATTATTAAAATTTTTGAGATATCTGATATTTATGTTAAAATTTACATAATATTTTTACATACATTTAAATTAGATGACTATTTTTCTTATTAAATTATTAATTAGTGAACAGGTGGTAATTCTTATGGCTACTTTTAATTTATAGAAACAAAAAATCTACAAGTACAAACTATGTTAAATTTGAAAATATAGATTTTTAAGCAATAAGGTTTATTAAAAATACTGATCTAAGTTTAACAAGTTACATACTAAAATTAATATTTTTGAATATAATGTAATGCTGATCTATATTTATTTCTATGACATTTTATTCATGCGAAGTCTTGAATCTCAGGTCTCTAAGTCATAAAAGTTTTCATCTATAGGAAACTCTGGCTCATTCTCCTTTTTGATTTCAGTTTCAGGAATTTTTTCATCAAAGTTATCAGTGAAATGAGATTTGATATGTGCCACTAAGTCTGGCTTCTTTACAAAAGTGGCTCCACACTCTATACAAGGCATATTCACAACCAAACACTCATGAGTTTGTTCATGTTTGTCAAGTTTATCTTTTCTTGTAAATTTCTTATCACACTGATTACAGCTAAACGGCTTCATCCCAGAATGAATTGAAACATGACGATCCAACTCTCTTTTTCGTGGGAATTTTTTAAAACAAATTTTACATTGGAATACTCTTGAACCAATGTGAGCTATAGAAACATGCGTTTTGTATGCATCCAAGGAAGAGAATCTCTTTGGACATTGATGACATTTAATATTTTTAGGCTTATTTTTGTTCGATACTGGCATTTTTGTTTTTGGTGGAGAAGTTTGTAATTGTTTACCTGAGGTAGATGGAGTTTTTTGCATTTGGCTCAAGAAGCTTCCTTCACCAGCGATATGATCTGGAACTCTTGGTAATTCATAATCACTAGGTTGAGTTGTATTACCAGGATTAAGTTGAGTTGGTGATGTCATTAAATTACTGAATGGGTTAACATTCACCACCATGTCATGTGTATTTTGGTCATTTTCATATTCTTTATGTTCTGGACTTACGGGTCCATGTCTAACTTCATGTTTGAGAAGCTTGTCTCGTCGTCCAAATGTAAGAGGACACTTACGACATGCATACGGTTTCATACCAGAGTGAACTAGGACATGACGCTGTAGGTCTCCTTTTGCTACAAAACTTCGAGGGCACAATGGGCATACATGAGGTTTGTGGCCAGCATGAATTCGTAAATGCTTACTTAAATTTGTATTTCTGGAGAAACTTTTTAGGCAGTATTGACATTGGAATGGTCTTATACCTGTGTGAACAATAGAATGCTTCCTTAAATCAGATCTTCGTCCAAAACATTTATCACATTCTGGACAGTGGTAGGGTTTATCACTGCCATGCACTTGTTTTGTATGTGCAACATATTGACTTCTCTCTGCAAAAACTAAGCTGCACTCTACACATTTATATGGTAAATTTGGATCATGGAATCCTTGTTCATGTTCTTTACATTTTTCTTGAGACACAAATGCTTGGTCACAATATTGGCACATGAAAACATTCTTATAAAATGACTCCGAAGTTGTTTCTCCTTCAGGGGCATTATCCTGTTCAGGTGTGTCAACTTGATCAACATTTTCAGATTCTTCAGAGGAGTCATAATCGAGACTAGGGTCTACAACCATCACCACACTATCTTCAACAATATAATCTTCTGGCTTTGGTTTCTGAGTTTCCTGAGTATTATTATAATTAAAACTACCTACTTCTAATGAATTTGAATTGTCCAGTTCATGAGCACGATTAGTTATTTGTCGTAATCTAGCTTCACTTTGAATGCATTGCGATCTGAATTTTGAACATTTATTTACTTTAAATAAGCATTTGTAGCAAATCCTGGCAGGAAGCCCGTCATTTGGATCCATCTGTAAAACGCAAGAAATCAATAAATAGTAGTTACTATTCGCAAGATAACAACGTCGTAAATAATTATATGTAGCGATTGTAATTTGTACCTGTAGTTCAAAACATTCAGCGATTTTCGAGGTTAGAGACAAATTTGCATCATCATCAGGAGAGGTTCCGTAAATTGATACGGTAAGTCCACTTTTGTTTAGGCAAAGACGACATAGTGCGTGAAAATTTGCAATTATAAAGGAATCATCCATTTTGAGCACAAAATATAATTAACATAAATTGTCCCATTGACTTTAGTTTTGTCGACACTATTAATTCGATCGTCTTTTTTTGTTTCAATCTTTAAAATATCATTGGAACGCCATGTCAGTGTTGAACAATAGCCTCGAAAGTCGGAGGCTACGGCCCCAAGTCGCGACTACGCAATCGTTCGATCCGAGTCAACTGGGCCGATGTTCCGCAGCAGGGCTGCGCTAGAGGAACGTCCCGCCGCCCCTACTATCTTTAATATTAAACATTCACTAAATGGTAATAAGCTTGGAGATTCTTTTTTCGTCATAATTAGAGTAATAATTTTTAAGTGAAAATGTTTCGAAAGGTTAGTGTTAAAATCTTTATAAAATTTCAAATTTAAATTTAAAGTTGTAATTAAACCGCGCTACTTTCGCAGAAAAAAACAAGGTTTTCTACTTCTGCTGTGCTTATTTTAGTTTAACCTTCTCTTATTGGCTATTAATGCATTATTATAATGGAAATAAATATCAGAATTGTTTTGATTGGTCAGAAGTATTATTACGAAAATCTTAATAATATTGACCAATGAAACACTGGCTATCTCAAAATATAGTTGCTACACGTGAAATTCTCCTTGAAATTATTGCCACATTACAAAGAATTTTATATAATATTTATTTTTGATATTTTGTGTTATTGCTAATAATAATGTAAATTAAGGAATAATTATTTTACTAAAATAGATACTTTATAATCTTAAAAAAAATATACATTGTTTATGATGAAATGATCTTAAAAAATCTATATCAAAGAAATCCATAAGTCCATTCCATTACGCGTATATTTTTTTAAATTAATCAAATTTTAAGTAAAATGTAAAAATGTTTTATGAATATCTCCTAAAGATCGTAACTAATCAGCAAATTTTTTCTTAAAATTAAATAAAAAATCCCGTCTCTTTTATTAGGCGGAGTTTCTAGATAACCTACATTTCTTGTATCAGTCATGCAAAAATGATTATATACAAAAATATATTAGTAGTTTAACTTTCCTCAATAATAAATCGGCGATATAACTCAAAAAGGATTTTTCAAATGGACGTATTACAAGTCTATTTGATAAAACATTGTATTTCCAGAAATTAGAACTAACAGACACAGAATAAAAACTAACAGACTTTTCAACTTTATAATATTATATGAGTTTATCTGTTGCAGAGAAATTGTAAGATCCGTTGAATTATAATTTTACTAGTGAAATTATACTTACCCTAGCGAAATTATAATCACCCGGAGTATTGTCAATTGTCTTCTTTTCTTTCACATCTGGACATCTTTAGGTAGATTATAATTTCCTTAAGCACATTCAGGGAAATTGTAATTACCATAATTAAATTGTCAATAGTTTAAAGCAATACCAGAATGTGGTGGGAAGCCTCAGTCAGTTTTGATTAGTCAATCAAAACTTTTTTTAAACCAAAAAATTAAAAAAAATGATTTAATGTACGGGTGATTTATGTTTAGGGTTGTTAAAATTTTGGTTCATTTTAATACTATTTTTACAATACAGCAAGAATATTATATTGAAGGTATACTACTTTTGCCGCGTTATGAAAATTGAAAAATTAATGAGAGTGATTTTTTTACGATGGGACAGATTTAGACTACAGTATGAAATAACTAATATGTCGTTAAATCTCTCTTTAGTATAACACGAAGTGATCACTATATTTAGGATATTTATTGCGGTATTTTATTAAAAACATTATTTTTTAATATATTGTTTCTTGTTTATCTACATTCTACACAGGTAAATCTCGCGACAAGCTATTATATCATATAAATTGTGTAGTATAATAAATTGATGGGTTTGATTTAATTTAAAGTTTATTTTCTTCTTCTTAGAGTATTTAAATGTAAGCTAGATTTGAAAATGTTTTTTAACAATTGTTTTTTTATTTTTATTTTTTAGTTATTCGTATACTTCAAACAAATAAAACAAATAAAAACAAGCTTTTATTTAAATGCTCTAAAATACAAAGAAGTATAACTTCTTATGTGCCTACTTCAGTACACGCACACTTTTAACTGCATCGGTGGTCTAGTGCCTAGCTTGTATAGCAACAGATATGGAGGTCCTGAGTTCGAGTCCCGGGTTGGGTCAAGTTTAATTACTGAGTTTTTCTGTTAAATATTCCTAGTAACAGCCCGGAGTTGGGAAGTTGGCGGTGTATCACCCCCGTGCCTCGGAGATCACGTAAAGCCGTCGGTCCGTCGTGTCAAAGTATCGTCCCATCGGAGTTTGAGAGTAAAAAGAAATAAAGAGTGCACTATTAGTAAACATTTGTGTATTATAATATTATTTCCCTGGCATCCGCATCTGGCTAGTCTCAGTGAGATTAGCCGCCGTGGCCGAAATTGGTCAGGACATTATTATTACATACACTCTTTTTTTAATATTTTATTTATTATATTGGAAATAGGTTGACCCGATATTTAAGGAGTTTCGAACTATATCAATTAAAATTAATTAAATGTTTTATTCTGTATTTAATAAAGTTGAATACTAACGTAAACATTTAAAAATTAAAAATATTAAGATAATGAGAATAATGTGTATGACATGAAAATGTTCCTCTGTAGAGAAGTATGTTTAGAATTCCAATTTGACAGATTTTGGTTTTTACAAAATCACCCATAAATAATTTAGTGTTAATAAATTTTTGAGTTAACATAATTAATAAGATATTTTTCTTAGTGTTGACAATCCACGACTTGGTCTGTGTCGATACAGGTTCCGGATCTTGCGTCAAAGGACGTGCCAACGTCACAGCTGAGGAGACGTGGCTTTCCTTTGTAGCAAGCGATGTATTGATTGCAGCTGTTTTTATATCTGGAAAATATATATTATATATTTAAAATACATCCTCTAAACCGATAAGTATTGATAAACAATTAGAGGTCAGAGTACTAGATGTTAATTCTAATTTAATTCAATTCAACTTTCTTGTTAATGGCTCAAACGCGTCTCAATTGACAGTTGAGCACAGATTAATTAGCCAATATCACGAAGAATGGAGAAGACACGAAATATATTGGTAGGTACAAATACTAATTTTAATATCGTTTTACCTGTACTTGGAGTTGTTATTGATTTGTTTGCCATATTTGTCCAGTGTTGGGGCTGGACAAGTGAATCCTTGAAATACTGTAAATAATAAATTTATCAACATTTATTTTTAAAGAAACTATATTATTATAGAGATGGTTTACTTTGATATAGAGGTACATACTATTAGGATTGCAGCCCGGTACATTCGCCGGCCAATCGCAACTATTCGTTATTGAGCTAAAAGCGAGGCCTGGTGGACAAGACATTATTGTAGCTGAACCCTCTTGGCACATTATATATTGTCCACAGTCACCATCCGGGATGGGGTAGAAGCCATAGCGATGAGGACACTGTCCAATTGGCCGTGGTTTCTCTGTAAAATATAGTTAAATGTAATTAAAAAGTTAAATTGACTTTCAATTTATACAAATAAATAAAATTGGTGTTTTTATATGTACTTAATGTCAAAATAACAGCTTTTTACTAAATACCTACTTATAATACATAAAAATAGGTAATTTTGTAAAATTCCCTTTGTCTGTCTGTTTGTTCCAGCTTATCTCCGAAATAGCTTGACCGATTTTGATGAGACTTTCACTGTTAGATAGCTGATGTTCTTAGGAGTAACTTAGGCTACTTTTATTTTAGAATAAGAATTAGGGTTCCGCGCAAAAAAATTAAAACCCATGAAATGGTTAACAAAACCCGTTTACCCGAATATAATAGTATAATATAAGTAATACAATTTACAAAATACATACGTATTACAGCTTGGCTTTCACATTTAACTTCTGAAGGATATCCACAGGGATATTCTGGCCATTTCGCGGCAGGGTTAAAATGAAGTCCATCAGGGCATATATTGTGGAATGCCATATTTTGCTGCAATGAATTTAATGTTCAATTAATGTGAATATATAAGTATGAAAATGATACTAATATATATTTTAAAAATAACAATCATGTTTTACCTTGCATTCAACATAGGCGTCACATTGATTTAAGACTGATTCGTATCCATCGCTACTTCTGCAACTGTAATTGTGGAGTCGGTTAACATATGAGTATAGATCTACGGAAGGTTGAGACCAGGGCTTAGCAGTGGAAACAGGTCGCACTATTGGTTTGTTGGTAGCAGCCGTTGGTTTATAGGAATAAATTTCAGTTGCAGAAGGAACAGCTAATGTTGGTTTGGGTTTTTGTTTCGCTGGATACCAGTTTATGTTAGGTTTATTATTATTTTCAACAATAATAACGGGTCCTGATTCTGAGACAGGAGGGTTAACGTCATCCATAAAAGGCTTGATGCTATCATCCACGGGCGAGATCTCTTTTGGAATTTCACTTGGAGCCACAGAAACGGGTTTTATAATTGTTGGTGGCCTTGTAGGGATAATTTCAGGCTGTCTATTTTCAATGGGTTTTACTGTAGTGGATGCTGGAGGTAGAATTATAGCAGGTTGTTGAGTAGTTGCAGGAGGGGCTGGTTCTTCAGTTATGATAGGATGCGAATTTAAAGGCATACTGATTGAAGGCGTGGGCGGTTCAAATGTTTCCAAGGATGGAACAGATGTAGGAACCAGTTCAGGAACAGGTTCAGGTACAGACTCTACTGGTTCAGGAACAGACTCTATGGGCTTAGGAACAGACTGTATTGGTTCAGGAATAGACTCTATTGGTCCAGGAACAGACTTTATTGGTTCAGGAACAGTCACAGACGGTTCAGGAACGGGCTCTAGTGGTTTAGGAGCAGGCTCTATTGGTTCAGTCTCTGATGGTTTAATAATATACTTTGTTGGTTCAGCGGCTGGTTCTATTGATGCAGGCACAGGCTTGTTAACAGGTTCATTAGATTCAAACGCCAAAAATTCGGGCAGTTTTTCAGTGGATTGTGAAAGGATTGATTCGGTTGGGGCAACTATATCAACTGGTTTAACCGATTCAGGTATAACTGCAGGTTGTGAGGTAACGTATAAACGAGGCCTAAAATTGAAATGCGATGGAGTAGGCGGAGTTGGTGGCACTGTTGTTGGGGCTACGTAATTGGAATCAGCTGGTCTTAGTTGAAATGATGTTAGTCTAACTGGCATTCTCAGTCTTGAAGATGGTTGCGAAGAGGTGGCTGGCTTATAATTTTCTGGATATATAATAGTTAGCTCAGTAGATTGAGGAGGAACAATAACCGTGCGATCATGTACTATATTATTTTCTTCTATCGGATGTGTTATGGGAGGTTGTGGCACCGTGGTAATTTCAATTTTTTCTGTTGTTATTGGAACATTTGGAATTGATGTAACAACGGGTCTTGGTCGTATGAATGGTCTGCGTAATGGTAATCTACGTGAAAATCCATTCGACGCCCGCGGTAAGCTGTTTTGAGCTTCCACTACAAATAAAAAATAAATAATAATTGAAAATTAATAATAAAATGTTCTTAGCACTAATCATAGGTAAAGTTTTACTTACCCAATAATATTGGCGCAAGTATTAGTAATAATTTTGTGCCTAACATTATTATTGCTTCAATCCTTTGACGACTGACCAACGCTCTTAGCTGAAGTAATAATAAATATACAAAATACTTATTTTATACAGTTTCTTATCATATTTTTAGATAAATGACAAGATTTAATATTGTTCATCATCAACAAATCGACTTTACAATAACTATAACGACTACTAATAACTCGCATAACGTAATGTGGCTTGCCGCAAAATTCTATTCATTAGATGGTAATATCGAACAAGTTTAGTGAAATATATGATTTTACAGTTCGTAATGGATTTCTAAACCCAATAACTTGCTTTTATTTTATTATTAATTATTTAAACGAATAAAATAATGTAGTTTTTCGAAAAAAAATATCAAAGATGTTTCTCAAAATTATAAAATGTTTTGATGGTGCTAAAAATCTAAAACTTGTAATGAAATTTCAAGTTACAAAGCTTTTAATTAGGTACTTTAGTTAATTATAATATAATTAGCATTATAACTTATGTGTATGAATTGCATTTGAGAATAAATAAATGATAGACTAATCAGATATAACGGTAAGTAGGGACTTTCGAAAACTTGATAGGTTCTCTCAGACATGCAGATATTCTCACGATGTTTTATTTCACCGTAAGATAAGTGGTAATCATGTTAGAAATGATTTGCATATGAAAATATCACAGGTGCTAGGCCCTGGATTTTTGATTTGCTTCACATGGTGTCCCAAGCAAGCGCGTTACCACTTGGCTACCATTGCCTTGACTATTATTCCTTAATGAAATAATAGTATTTATATGGGTAATAAGCTTCTAGCGCTTTATGCTCATAGTGCTTAAATACTTAAATTCTTAAAAGTTAGTAAGAAAGCTAATATAAAAAGGGCCTTCTAAAAAGGCACGGACTCTGTGGCATTCGCATTCTAACCTAATAAAAAATTCTGTCTGCTGAGTCTACCACCATTTCTCAGGGTCTATATTTTATGTAGGAGCGTGAAGAACGGGACGCTACTTTCGGATTTACTGGATTTTACTGGATGGATGTTTTGACACATTACTACTATAAAATATGAAATCTATGTACAGCTATGGGTACAGTATATTGTTTAAGTATATCAAAAGAGTAGTCTAAAGTTAATAATAAAGAATAGAAAAATGAACTTAATGTCCAATGTTTTTATTATTCGATTTCGATATTGAATTATTATTCGATTTGAAAAAAGGAGGAGCTTAATATGTTTGACGCTTTTATATTGATTTTTCAGAGACGACTTGACCAGTCTGGCTAGTTTAAATTGTATACTAAATTTAGATATATTCCAGGTGGTTTAAAATATTTGTTTAGGCCATTTTTGGATTTGAGGTTTTTATCGAGTCCTGTGTTTTTTTTTAAACTAGCTGGAGTTGTCGTATGTCGTAACATTAAACTTTTTGAAATGTATGTGTTCCCAATGACTATAAATAATAATGTATCATTAAATTGATCTGATGATAGAGCCTAAACATGTATAGTCTGGACACTTCAATAACTAAGAGTACAAGCGCCCTTTGAACTTGGACATTACGGGTTGGAGAGTTTAATTTTTAAATTTTTGGTACATAATCAAAGTTTATATTTCATTATTTTCCTACATATAAATTATAATAATAATTATAACATGTATCCATACTAATATTATAAATGTGAAAGTGTGTTTGTTTGTTTGTTTGTTTGTTTGTTTGTTTGTTTGTTTGTTTGTTTGTTTGTTTGTTTGTTTGTTTGTCTGTTTGTTTGTTTGTTTGTTTGTTTGTCTTTCTTTCACGTAAAAACGAGAGTGATGTATTGGCGTGATTTTTTGTGTGGAGATTGTCATAAGCTACTTACCAGTTGAAGAGAGTGACATAAGCTACTTTTTACCGCGGGAAGTTTTCTAATTCCCACGAGAAAACATGTTATAATACAATCCCAAAAATATTTATGATCAGAATTACTTGAAACTTGGTGTTAATTCACATCAATAAAATTAAATAAATACGTGTTTTAGCATTTTTCGAAATTCATTTCATAAGGGGGTAAAATAGAGGATGAAAGTTTGTATGAAACTAACTTTTTAGAGATTTTTTGTAGTTTTAGCGCGAGCAAAGCCGTAGGTTCTGCTAGTAAAATAAAAATTCACATATTTATCACATCGGGAGTAAATATATATCACTAGCACGAGTATGTACATATGTAGAGTACTGACTACTGTAAATAAATAGACTGCTCAATGTTTTTTTAGTTACAATAATTATTGATTCCAACTTGAACTGATGTAAAGCATCTAATAGATATTATAGTTTTCAATAGAGATTTTGGCAAAAATTATATTATAATATATAAATTGCCTTGGTGGTTTAGAAGCTGCATGTACGGCCGCAGATCCGGAGGTCCTCGGCTCGAGTCCCGGGTCGGGTCATTGAGTATTTCTATTAAGAAATTCTATCACTCCCGTGCCTCGGAGAGCACGTAAAGCCGTCGGTCCTGCGCCTTAACTCTCATTGATTGTGTCGAGTAGGCGTCCCACCGGAGTATGAAGGTGACAGGAATAAAAAAGTGCACTCGTGCCTGCGCGGGCACTGCATGTGCACTCTATCTTCTGCGCAGATGGTTAGTGTCAATAGAAATGGTCGCCGTGACTAAAATCTGGAGGACATTATTATTATAGTATACTACGTAATCGTTCCTTTAGTCTCAATTTCAAACGAACTATACAATAAAAATCTTTTCTTTAGACTTTCAAGTGATTAATCTATACTATTTTATAAAAAAGTAAAGTTTGTGAATTTGTGAGGTTGTAGGGAGTAATCTCTGGATCTACTGAACCAATGAAATTTGGTAAGAAGATAGTTTGAGACCCTGGGAAGGATATAGGATATTCTTTATTCGGGAATTCATCCTTAAAGGGGATGAAAATGGGGATGTAAGTTTGTATGAGGAACCAACCTAGGGACGAACCCAAGCGAAACGAGAGTGAGTCGCTAGTAAGTAATAAAGATAAATTAATTTTAATTTTTGGGTCAAATAATAACCAATATGACTACTTCAAATATTTTTATGTTATTACTGTTTTAGATATACATTAAAGAAATCCATGTAAAGAAAGGCTTCTTAATAAAATATTTATTATAAAACATTATAAATTTTCTACATTAACATTAAATCTCTACAGGAACATCGTTGACAGGACACGCAACGAGATCAGCGTCCACGCAATGACCGGATACAGCATCGAAGGCGAGTCCCATGTCACAGGACAAAAGGTGCGCTTTACCGTCCGTACAAGAGAAGAAAGCGTAGCAGTCGCCCTCGTATCTGTAAAATAAAATCAAGTAAAGTGACTTTATTTCTGAATTCCATTTTCTTGTTAATACCTTTTGGCGTGTCAATTAGGCACAATTTATTATAGAGGAGAAAAAGACTTTACAACTCAGACAATATATTTTGGTTTGACTTGGTTAAACACAATAGGCAATACTTTGCTTATTGTCCCATACTACCTAAATAATGTTATCATAATTCATAATGATTCATAAATTGAATAGTAGAGTCTGTTGGAACATGCTTTTATAATCAGAAAAATTTGCCCTTTTAATGTGAATAAAATCAATATGGTAAATTCATTCCAATTTAATTAAAAATGATATAAAAATTTACCTGTGGTTAGTCACAATTGAGTTGCCGCTTTCGTCCTTAGAAGGTGGAGGGCAGGTAAAGCCGAGGTATGCTGCAATGAATATTTTATGGTTAAACAACGATCACAATAATGGAACGTAAGTTATGCCACTACATACATATTTCTAAATGTTTTATATTATCAATTACTTTTTTATAGTTAGTCGTTAGTTCATAGAGCTTTTTGTAAGCATTTTTATATCTTTAAGAGGAATGAATTTTGAAAATACACAGTATTACATATTTTTGAAAATAAGAAAATATAATAAAAATATAACCGTTAGCGTTACAGCCTGGGATGTGTTCGGGCCAGTCGCACTGAGCAACATCAGGGTTGAAGGCAAGTCCAGTAGGGCAGTTCATGTTAACAGCGATTCCATCGATGCACATTATATATTGGCTACAATCTTCTGACTTCACTGGAGATGGGAAGTATCCGTACTGATGTGGACAATTGGCAGTTGGCTGTGGTGGCTCTGAAGAAATTATAATCATAAACTTATCATAATATTAGGTTTAGTATCATCTTGTAAATATTTGGAAAAATCTACAGAGAGGATTGGACGTTTAACTGTTAGTGATACTTACGTGCGCGGGTTCTTCCATTGCATGGTACGTCCATTGGGTAGCTGCAGGGATACTCGGGGAATACAGCAGCAGGGTTGAAATTGAGACCATCAGGACAGATCATGTTAGATGGTTCATTTTCCTAAAATTTTAATAGAATTGTTATTATGATTTCAAATTATGATAATGCAAGATTTTTATTTTATTTCATGGGAATGGATGAAATGTATGTATAGAGATAGTAGATCCTTACTCTGCACTGAATGTAAGAATCGCAGTTCCCGTCTATTGCCAAGTATGCGTTCCGACGTGGACAGACCGGAGTTGAGTCTACTCCCTCTCCTTTGCCTAAAAACAGTGAAACCTCATGTTATCATTGAAATATAAATTTAATTTCCATATTATTATATGGATGGAGTTAACTCTGATAGCGAGTAATTTTTAAAATAAAAATACTTACACATGGCCACTAAGGCAGCGGCGAAAATAACGAAAAATAACATTTTTTATTATATACTCTAGTTGTTCCTTGTGTGGAAACTTCACTTTGAATGGTACTTACACTATGTTACTTGAACACTTTATACTCAAAGAACTAATGAATCTAACCGAATATTAAATAATTAGCGGTAACTATTGATCTATTGTGTGCAATATACGTAATTATTCTATAAATGAAATTTTTGTCATTAAATACTAGTTTTAAATATAATATTTTTGTTCTATACATTTGTTTTAAGCGTCGCGTTGTCGTGAAAGTTGTAAAGCAGAGATTTTGAATTACAGTCTCTCAAATATATTATCTAGAAATTATATTGATTTTAAAGGAATAAATTATATCAGTATGTAAAAACCTTGATTGCTTAAAACTTTAGAGCTTTATCTTCCAAAATATGCAATATCTTTTCCGGTTAATACAATATGTTTGGTCTTTAGTAGGACTAATTTTGGTCCTTACAATTTTTTTGCTTCCAGATTTAGAGATCTAGTAGACTAAACAAAAGGTAACAGTGGCTCCCATATAAAACGAATTTTGTCTAGAACCGTTCAAGTAAACCCTTGTATTCAGCCCTTTCCTTTTCTCGACGTCCCACTGCTGACTCTGACTGACACGTCCAACTTCACATATCTTTCGAAAACTTGCTAGGTTTTTTCAGACATGCAGGTTGCCACACGATGTTTTTCTTTACCGTAAGACAAGTGGTAATCATGTTGGAAATGATTTGCACATGAAAATATCAGAGGTGCCAGACCCAGGATTTGAACCCGCTTCACAAGTTCACTGGTTTCCCAAGCGAGCGCGTTACTTCTAGGCTACCATTGCGTATTCTGGCCCGGCTGGCTTGCCGGGTACTACTGAACGCAAAGCGAAACGCACTGGCAGATGGCCCACTTCGGTGGGCGGTGGGAGGTGGGCCTCTTCGGTGGGCGGTGTACCATGCGGGTTGCTCCTGGTACTTCTCTGATAGCAGAGTGGACCTTGGAGCAACCATGGGGTCGTTGTTGTGGTCTGCTTCGGCAGACCTGCCGTCGGGGTGTCGTAGTTGAATGCGCAAGGGATCCTGCGACGCCCCATTAAGACAGGGGAATGTTTTGTTGGGGTTCAGTGGGTACAACTGGCTTTGCCGGTGAGTACCACACCCTGTGCGTAAATGCATTTCCCAACGTTAAAAAAAAAAGGAGTAGGATATAGTAATTTATAAAGCATTTATTTTGCTTTTCTTATTCAGATAAGTGACTATTTTAATAGACTTCTGTGTAAAATCTCTCTATAAATTAAAATAATAAAGATATAAATTAAAATTTTAAATTTATTACATAACTTTTTTGTAACTTTGTTGTTGATGTATTGTATTACATGTTGCATAAGAAGGCTTTTCGGTGACAAATAGTCTTGCAAATGTTTATGGCTGTCAGATGTGTATGTTTCGTAATAACGCACGGAGTAACAAAATTTGTTAGTGAATAATACGTGTGATTCCATACAATGGTTCTTAATAACCGAACTTAGAAACGCTTCGAACTCAGACCGCTTCGATTGCTTATATTTTTTTAGCTCTTCGTAATTCTTTTCTAATGAGTAGATTTTTAATGTTAAATCGAACAACGTATTTAGTAAAAAATGTCTTTAAGCCTAAAGAGCATAAATTGATATAAGCTGTAACTGCGTACTTGTTTATACTTGAAATACCCTAAAATGTTTGTTTATTAAAATTCTTATGAACTTTCAATTAATTATTTTAATATGAGTAATATATAATATAATAAGATATTCTAAAGTATTAATATTTCAAGAGAAACACTCGGTATAAGTCACAAAAAATAGCCTATGTCAATGTCCAGTCCGTAACCTCTCTATGCAAAATGTCAGTAGGTTACGTATCACTCTAATGAAGAAGACATAATCTTAAGAATTTTCCACTCTGTTGTTGCAACTGCTGGAGCCGCTAATGTAATGAACAACCTATGTATATAGAAATTTATATGAATGAGAATCGAACGTATAAACGTCTATAAATAATCTCTATTCATTTATTTGAATAAATATAATGTTTTTTTAATTTAATTACATTTACATGTCGTCTAAAGGGCGTGATTGTGAATAATCTTTCTTGCAAATTATTACGCTAATGACCCGTATTAATTATTATTAGGCTATTATTAAATTTTACAAACTCATATAATCTTTCATTAATATTAGTGAACCCATAACAAAGTATATATTTAATATCAATAATTATTAACGACTAGCATTGCCCGCGGCTCCGTCCGCGTTCAGATGACCAAAAACCAAATTCTTAGGTTTTACATATTAGTATACTCTTACATTGCAGTTTTTGTATTTTTTCTCAGAAATGAGACATTTTTCCGCGGTAAAAAGTATTCTATATGTTGACCCGGATAACCAGCTATTACCATACCAAATTTCATCAATATCGCTCCAGTGGTTTTTCTGTGATGCGGTAACAAACAAACAGACAGACAAAAATTCTAAAAACTGTGTTTCGATAATAATGTTTATTTCAATAAGATTTTCCAAAAAATATTTTATGTACAGATTCGGCTTAGTTACAATTTTATTATATGTATAGATTTTCACCTTCAGAATGAAATTAACAATCGTTCAAGTTTTATCAATTAATTAGGCATACTTTAAAATGCTATTTGGCAATAATAATAAAGCTATTTAAATAATTGTTACTTAATGAATAATATTTATGTTTTTTTAATAGTTTTGATCATTTTCCGCATACCGCTGCTACTGTGCGCTCTATCACAGACAGTACTAAACAGCGTTAACCACAGTTGTATGAAGTATGGTCGATTCAAGTGTTTTCTTACATAAAACTTTTTACAAAATAGTACAGAAGAAATATATATATATTAATTTTAATTATTCCGTTCTCGAGTTAATATTTTAGCTATATTTAAGTGGCAGTGGGCGAGGAAAATCGCTCGCAGAACGGACGTTCGTTGAGGACGAATAGTTCTCAAGTGGCGGTCGCGTACCAAAGCCGAAGCGTGGGCACTGGGGCAGGCTTCCCACAAGGTGGACCTATGACTTCAAAGTCGCTGGCAGCCACTAGATGCGCAATGCTAGATGGCAAATACTGGCAGTTGTAGAAATCGGCTGCGGTTTAGAATTGGGGACATGGCCCCTGGCGAGTGGGTGGTATTTCTGGATAAGGGACGTGATAGAGAGTCGAAATGTTAAATAAAAATTTTTAATACAACAAAAGAGTCAAAAGTTATTGAGACTTAAAGTTATAACATTTCCATACATTATTTTGACATTACTACCATTTAGACACTTGGAGTCAAAACGTCACTTTCAATTGTCAAAATGATCTCCAGATGATTGTCTTTATTTGTACTTTGCGTGAAATTCGAATTTTCTAGTTTTCTAGTCATTTATGGCACTCGCCGGCCGCTACCGCGGCACGCTCGCTTCGCTCGCTCGGCTCGTGCGTTGTGGCAACTGTTCTAACCTTTTTTTTTTTTTTTTTTTTTTTTTTTTTTTTTTTTTTCACCCCGCGTCGCGTAGCATGGCCCCCACCACGCTTCGCAACGAAAGGTCTCCACCCACTACCGCCATCAGGGCATGGCGCTGGGGAGTCCATGCGGCGCATACCGCGAGGGTGTGGTGCGAGGTGTCCTCGGACGCACCACACTCGTGGCATACGGGCGACGGTTCCCGACGTGCAATCTGACACAGATACTTACCAAAGCACCCGTGCCGTAAGCATCTGTGTCAGCGCGTGCCGCTTCCTCATATGAACGACCCCGGGCCGTCACCAGGGTGTCATCAGCGTAGGCGATGACACCCAGCCTGGGAAGGAGCGGACACCGCAGGAGCCAATCGTAGCCGAGGTTCCACAGTACCGGGCCCAAAACGGCCACCCCATTTGCCCCCATCCACATGACCTGCCTGTCATGGAGGTACGCGTCCAACACCCGCCGGAGATAGAGAGGCACCTGATGATAGCGTAGTGCCTCTCGTAGAGTCTCAAACGGCAGGGTGTTGAAGGCGTTGGCCACATCCACCGAGACGGCTAAGAGCACGTCTCCCTCCTCCACTGCGGCCAAGGACCGGACCTTCAGGGCGTTCAGGGCGTCCACCGTTGATCTTCCCGCCCTGAACCCGAACTGAGCCTCTGAAAGGCCCGGCCCCACCTCCTCCAGATGCCGAGTGATACGGGCAGCGAGAATTCTCTCGAAGAGTTTGCCCGTTTCACTCAGCATCACGATTGGCCTGTACGCCGAAGGAGAGTCCAGAGGACGACCCTCCTTGGGCAGTAGGCACAATCTCCCCTCCTTCCAGACCTTCGGGAACTGCCCAACACGAAGACATGCGTTGAACAGAGCCCGAAGGTCCCCTCCCAGGTATTCCAGGGCGATGGTTAGAATCCGCCCCGGAATACCGTCGTCCCGGAGCCCTCCGCCTGGCCCGTAGTTTGTCGAGGGCCAGGCTAAATTCCCTCAGTGATCGGGGGGATTTCCTCAACTCCCTCGTGGAATGAGGGAGGAGCCATCACTGGGGGGTTGTGACCCGACGACTCCGGAAACAGTCCTCCCACAAGCCGAAGGAGAACATCGGGCGGCGTGGTCTCCGTGACCGGGGCGCCGTGCGCGCGGAGCTTGTTCCGCGCGCTGATGTAAGGGCGCCCCCGGACATATGCCCTCCTGGCCCTACTGCTGGCCGCCCTGAGTCCTGCAATTTCGGGCGACCACCAGTACACACACCGGCGACGCCGGTCGTGCCGCCTAACTCGCGGCATGGCCGCATCGCAGACCTGCCGGAGGAGGGACAGCCCGGAGAGTAGGCCCCACACCTGGACGGCTCGTCCACGATTGTCCGTGGTGGGGTTCCCCGTTGGTCTCGGCGACAACCTACCAACCGCAGCGCGGACGGAATCGAGAAAAACCTCGAACTCCGCCAGACTGCGGTTGGGGGAGAAGTACACGCCAACTATCGCGTAACGGAGCCCTCTAAGTCCCCCACGGTACTCTGGCGGGGGAACTGTTCTAACCTAACCTAACCAAGATATGACGAATAATTAATAAATAATCTTAAATGTTCTAACCTAACCTAACCCAGATATGACGAATAATAAATAAATAATTAAAAATATTCACAGATAAAAAAAAATGATTTTTTTTACTAAATGTACAATTGTAAAACAATATATTTTACATAAATCAAATAAAAAGTCATAAATGTATTTATAAAGTGAAAATAATATTTTTCTTTTTATTTATTTATTTATTAATATTAATATTTTACCAACAGAAAAAGCAAAAATAATCAAATATAATCTGTTGTCATTTAAGCGGTAATATAAAACAAAGTGTCAGTTTTGCTTTTGTCAAAATGTAAGATCATTTTGTTTGTGTTGTGAAATTATTAAAATATTAAATACAATAAAGCATTAATTGTTGTGAAAATGTGTAATGTACATAAAAAAGGATGCGTACTATTCGTTAAAGGTATGTTTATCTGTTGTAATCACTTATTTAGGTAAAGAAATGTATGGAAATGTGTTAGATATGTTATAACTTTAAGTCTCAATAACTTTTTAGTCGTACGTTTCCTCCAAATATTTTTAATATATTTTGACTCTCTGTCACCTCCCCTATCTAAAAATACCACCCACTCCGAATGGTGGTAAAGAAATATATGAAAATGTATGGAAATGTTGTAACTTTAAGTCTCAATAACTTTTGAATCTTTTGTTGTATTAAAAAATTTATTTAACATTTCGACTCCCTATCACGTCCCTTATCCAGAAATACCACCCATTCGCCAGGGGCCATGTCCCCAATTCTGAACTTGTGCCTAGAAATCTTTGGGCCTATGTCCAACAGTGTGTAATATGATGATAATGATGATAAGTTTCTTAAATACCTATTGTTTGTATTAAAGTTAGCTGACAATTATAATCATGTCCATGTATATATTTTTTAAATTTCATTTTTCTAAAAAAGTTAGAATAGTTTAAGAAGAAATTTATTAGTCCTATATTAAAATAGTCTGAAATAAAAGTAAAAATTAGGTTAAATAATTAATCCAATGAAATAAAAAAATAAATGAAAAAAT
Organism: Brenthis ino; assembly: GCA_921882275.1. NCBI lineage: Eukaryota > Metazoa > Arthropoda > Insecta > Lepidoptera > Nymphalidae > Brenthis > Brenthis ino. Next base: position 12,338,433 of record OV170223.1, on the reverse strand, counting down.
ATTTTATTAAAACATACAAAAATGATAATAATTATTATTCTTTAATTATTTTGTTTTATTGAACAACGGCAGTACGGGTGCAGGCAACTTTATCGGCGTCCTCGCACCGGCCAGTATCCTCGTTGAAGGCATATCCGGGATCGCAGGAGAGTAAGCGAGCCAAACCATTCACACATGAATAAAATGCATAGCAGTCGGTTTCATATCTAAAAAAAGAAACAATAAGTACTTAAAAACTTAAAAATACAAACAAAATAAGTATACTATGAAATACTATGAATTAATTATAAGATACGAAAAAGATGTTTATAAAACGTGTGCAAAGTTCTCTTATAACATATAGAGTATTAGATATAGCTATAAGCATTTTATTACAGACAACCCTTGGTGAGGTGGAAATGTACAAAATATAAGATACTATGTCATATTTGTTTTATAAACATATTTGTTATATAAACATTACATAGATACCTAAACACATTACAGTAATACTTATATGAGTTATGAAACTGAATACATTTGTTACAAAATCAAACTAAAGCAATATTATTTATTTTAAATAGTAATAAGTTATAATTATTACTTATAAAGTAATGACAACTGCCAAATTAGTTTTCTTAAATGTTTTATTAAGCTCTACTTACTTATGGTTTGTCTCTATGGGCTTGCCTTCCTCGTCTAGAGCTGCTGGAGGGCATTTATAACCAACGTATTCTGAAAATAACGAATCACTTCTAAGTGAATCTAAATATTTAATCAAATATTACGGATTTAATTGCTCAAAAAGCTGTGGTAAATCATTATAAAATAGTCTATTATAACAACTAGCGACTCACCCTCGCTTCGCTTCGGATTCATCCCTAGACAAGAACAAATCTATCCCACGGGGCCCGTACGTTTTTTTAGGATAAAAAGTCACCTTTGTGCTATTCCAGACTATAATCTATCTCTATGCCAAATTTCATCCAGATTCAGAAGTTCAGTCGTTCTGGCGTAAGACAGTAACAAATCCCCCCCAACGTGCGTTCACCTTGTCGTGGTGGGGGGGATCAGTAGTGCCCGGCAATACAGCCGGGTGCGAAGCCAAGAAACGCACAGGGAGGTGGCCCACTTCGGAGGGCCGTGTACCATGCGGGTTGCTCCTGGTACTTCTCTGATAGCAGAGTGGACGTTGGAGCAACCCCGTGGTTGTTGTGGTCTGCTTCGGCAGACCTGCCGTCGGGGCGTCGTAGTTGAATGCGTAAGCGATCCTGCGACGCCCCATTAAGACGGGGGAAGGCTTTGTTGGGTTTTAGTGGGTAGTACTGGCTTTATTACGCCGGTGAGTCCCACACCTCGTGCGTAAATGCATTTCCCAACGTTAAAAAAAAAGAGAGTAACAAATATCCACACAAACTTTCACATTTATAATATTAGTATGGATATTTGAAAAGCTAGAAGTTTTTTTTTATATATTTTTGTATCATATTACAAGATGTTACCATCAACGTTGCACGAAGGTACATTGTCGGCCCAGTCACACCGGGCAGTGGCGGGGTTGAAGGCTAGACCTGCCGGGCAGTACAGTTCAACGGGCTTGCCACCATTGCAGATCCGGTAGTGTCCACAATCGTTAGCGGATGCTAAAGGAGACGGGTAGTATCCATACTGATGGGGACAGTCAGCATTCGACACAGCTGGTTCTAATGAGAATTGTAAATTGTCGTTTTAATTGGCGAAGTATTAAGTTACTGTTTGGTGAAAAATAAAAATTTGGTACTACATACAAAAATATTATATTATTAAAAGTTTAAGAATTATTAACTTACGGCTCACACCACGTCCATCACATTGAACGTCCTGGGGATAACCGCAAGGATAAGCAGGCCATTTCGCTTCGGGGTCGTAATGAAGACCATCCGGACAATGCATGTTCATCGCTTGATAATCCTATGAGGGACAATCGTTCACAATTTTAGGTAAGCAGGTAAATTTTGATAAATTATAAGAAATATTTTTGAAATAAACTTACTAGACATTCTACATAGGCATCACACTGACCGTCCACTTTTATGTACATATTCCGCACTACACAAACTGCGCTCTTCTCTTCTTCCTTTTTGACCTGCGCATTGCCTATTGGAAATCAAATGGGGTTTATTTGAAGACTTATAGGATTTATTCAAAATACAATATATATTTGTGTTTAAACTCAAAAAATACTTACAGGACACAGAAATAAGCAACACAGCAAAACATACAAAGAAATACATCTTTATATATGTATATAGTATGAGATACACCCAAGAGAAAAGGTAGTTCAAATGATACCAATGTTTGAATCATCTTGAATTTATACTTTAGGCATAATCTTTTTTAAACGAGCTGTAACTGATAGTAAAAGTATATCTCAGCTTTGTGGTTAAAATTGCTTAGGCCATTAATATAGTTTTATCTGGATGAAAACACATTTTTATTAGGAATATTTTATTTGATGAATGGCACTATAGTTAATTAGTTCTATACAAAAGTGGATTAAATGGAAAATATTGAACAGTGATTAGATCAAGTATGGCTTACATTAAAAATTGATATATACAAATTTTTTTACAAAAAAGATACATTGTATGTACATTTAATCTTGTTCAGGGTTAGACCCGATTTCTATATCGCCAAACAGTGGCTGTAGAGTAGTCGGCGAATAGTTAAATAATCTGCGATCGGATTTGAATTTTTCGTAAGCGTTCTGAACGGTTTGGCGTTCTTTTTCGGCATCTCTCGATCTAGCTGCATTTAGTCGTAGTTCTTCAGGGCAAGCTGGTATTTCATCTGCGGCAACACAGGATCCAGTGAGCTCGTCAAAACCTGCGTATCCTCCGCATGAGAGACGACGTGGTTTGCCATTAATACAAATGAAATATATTTGGCAATCAGTTGATGATCTGAAACAATGATTTTATTCATTATTATAATATATACTTTTGAAATTATTATAATTTTTGGATCTCTCCGTCTTAAACAAGAATAGTCACGAGAGTAATTTTTAATGATAAAATGAGATTTATAACAGCAGATTAGCTATTCATTTATAAGTAAAATAATATTAAACGACTGACCAATGTAAATGGAGATAAGCCAGAAATTAAAATAATAAAAAATTCAACTTAGTAACGAATTATTTAAAAATGCTACAGCAGGTTTGATTTTATCTCAAAAACTACATGTGATGAATAATAATGATTGTAGGTATAACTTTCAGCAGGATCTCTACAATTTAATGACATAAGTTGTATTATTAGGAAGCCGTACTTGTTCATTATTTAATTATATATTCGCTTAGGTATTGACTCCAATAAGAATGGATAACAAGTTTGATTGAAATCTAGATCTTCTATTTATTTGGCTAAGAGGCATAAGCTAACATAGATGTTTTATCCGCCAATTTAAGCCGTTTTGTTTTACTTTATATTACTATTACAATTCAATTGAATGATGTCCGCATTTGTGTTTAACACACTATGTGGTATTTGTGAATATAAAATTACATAATCCCAAGGTCTCATCGTTGACATTTAGCCGCGACTCTACGCCTGACCGGTCATTAGGTAACCTGTTCCTACCATCTCTTAAAACTAATATTATAATAATTGTAGGTATAAATTATTATTTGTTAGAAATTTTAAAGATGCTATTAATTGAGAAATGTGCTATATACAAGTATTGCTTATCTTTTATATACATGACGAAATTAATGTTTCTAAATTAGCATTAATGGTTTTTAGACGTATGTATTTAAATGTTGAGAAGATGCTTAAGATTTATTACAAGCTTTGTTCGAGGTTAACTGACTTATTGGATTTATGTGAGACGATTCAAGGATCATATTGGATAAGGGCAAGGATACACACGTTACGTTGTAAGTCTATATCAGAAATTGTTTTTACCAAAAGATAAAGAAAAAATAGGAAACTTTGAGCATACTTAACCTTAAAGGAAAAAATATATAAGGTAATATAATTAAATGTGCTGTATTCTCTATTATAGTCACATTTACAAAGTTTATCGTTTTCTTTTGTGGCTTGGAGAAATATTTTATTGCTAGTCGACCTGGAAATTTTTCCCTTTACTAACCATTTTTTGCATATAACTTCTGCCGGTCACTACATTAACATTTGTTGATGGGAAGTTAATGTGGCTTAGGTAAAACGCAGATTTTGGAACCACGTCCAAATTAGAGATATTGGATTTTTTAAATAATCATAAGAGAGATGACACAAATATATACAGTAAAATCAATTTTAATGATTGCCTTTCTAATCTATATCTACATATATATAAAACAAAGTCGTGTTAGTTACACCATTTATAACTCAAGAAGGGCTGGACCAATTTTTATGATATATGATTTTTTGGATTTCTCTTAGTGCGAAATAGGGTAATAAGTATTAAAACATCAGAAAAATTAACGAAAAAAAATGGCTAACGCTGGCTAATAACTATTTATATCTTTTTAAAACGTAGCTAGCGACGAACCCGAGCGAAGCGAGGGTGAGCTGCTAGTACATATATAAAGCTATTCGCTGATATCATAAATGTTAAAACGGATACCAATAAAGATACTTTATGCATATGGCCTATTGTATACGACAAAAGCTTACTAAGTTCTTATAATAATATGGCAAAACCCTTTTGTATGTAGGTTTATGTGTAACCATAAAAAAATATTTAAAGTTTGAATCACAACCTCTTTTAAATATTCTCAAGTTAGTCCAAAGAGATAACTTTAAGATTATTATCAATGCAAATTATTGAATTTTTTAATACATTTAAATGTCATGGAAACTGATCTGTTTGTACATCGGATGTTTTTTTTTATTTCAAAACACTTTTTTTATTCTTATAGTTGGTAAAAACATTACGACTTTGTATGATGAAATGCTTATTAACTTGTTTAAAATTGGTTGATGAAAATGAGTAATTTAAGTACCAAGTGTTAAAACCTATTAAATACAATACCTGTATGTCCTGTAGCCAGCGGGAGGTCCTAGTTCTTTTGATTCGGGAACTTCAGGACAGCGGAAACCAAGGAATGCTGAAAATTTGGAATAGTTTTATTATAATATACTATTTATTTATTAGAAAATGAAAGGGCTATTTTTAAGTTATTTTCCGAATAGCCTCAAAATAAAATTGGATGTATTTTCTTCACGTAATATACATATAAAAGTTATGTAATTAAATTAAGCAAATGTGTATATTTTAGTTTCATAGTATAAAATGAATTATTGTTGTATGTGTTGTATTCAGCCCTTTGTAACGTCCCACTGCTGGGCACGGGCCTCCCTTCAATACGAGGTTGATTGAATTAGAGATTTAGATTGAATTGAGGGGAAATGAATGAATAAATATATTTTACATTATAAAGGTATCATTTATAAATATATCATTTTCATCAATCATTGGATTTTTTATGAAGATTGTAAAAATCAATTAATTATAAATTCCTGCTATTTTGTGAATTCTATACCTGTCACCTGATGTAATAAATATGTATAAACGATGGGTTTCCATAATATAGCTTTTGGTCCATCTGGTGATTATACTACGATGTGAATAGAACCTACGACCTCTGGTATAACAGATATATTGGAAAGACGAACAAATGTCTATTAAATTTCCATATCCTGCCCGCTAAGTTCTATTTTTGTTCGTACACATAACTGCGGGTTGTAGTCATTCACGTACATACACGTATTTGTCATACTCATCGCTTATTAAGGTCAATGTCGTGTATTGCAAATAAAAGATGTAAAATCTCACAATATTTTTACCTACTGGCTACAACGGTCGTACCTACTTAAAATAATAGATTTCATAACAGCAAGGTGTCACAGTGACATAACCCGTTTTTCGTCTGCATTTTGTTATCTGTATCTTTAAGTAATACGATTTTAAAGTAAGTCTGGAATGCTCTATATATTTTTATTAAGTTGAGACAAAAACTGTAATTAGTTTATGCCCGCAGCGTATTTTATTTGTATTCTTGCAACATTTTTGAACAGCGCCATGTATGAAAAAGCTGAGATCTAAAGTATTGTATAAATGGTATTAAAACAAAACAAATAATCCATGGGCATTCATTACCAAGATTGAAAATATTCTATAAAAGTTTAATGATTTACGCATGATGTGTCATAAACACGAAAATATCTTCATAAAATTTTACATTTGCAATATTTGTTACATAATCGGTACATATTTCATACCTTCAGCATCACAGTCTTCGACTTCATCAGGCCATTCGCAACGATAAGTACTAGAGCTGAAGGCAAGACCCTCTGGACAAACAAAGTCAAAACCCACTCCGTGGGCGCAGTTCCTGAAACCGCTACAATTGCGGGCGTCTCCGATTTTAAAGTAACCAAACTGATGAGGGCAATCGTCTGTGGGTTGGGCAGGTTCTGAAAATATTAGATGAGTTAATTGTAAGAAAATAAAATTTTTGTATAATCTTAATACTTTGGTCTTCTGGCTTAAGGTTCAATTAAAATGTCAATCTAATAAACAACAAAAAGGTTCAGCCATGAAACATGTTTGCTCTTATTTTTTGTATTTTTTTTTATTTCGGTTTACATAAAAAAATGATTTAGGAAATATTATGTATTAATGATAAAAAAACCCTTCCGTATTTATAATATACATATTTTAAAATTTAAATCAATATTTTTAAAAAAATCTTCATGTTAATCGATTAAACAGTTGAAGGTGAGATTTTTAATTAATTTATTACTAGCTGTGATGATTCTAAATTATTATTCAGAATTTATTATAATGTAAGAAGATGTATAATTAGAATATATTATTAGTTGATAATTTATTCTAAAAAGCCAAGGCTGCTCTATCTTAAGATTTGAGTACATTAATAAAAAAAAACAGACAAGAAGCGTCTAAGGTCTTTTAAACATTTGACCTTAGACATAGGCCAATGTTACATATTACAATTAATTAACATATTTATGAAGTTCTTCGTCTGAATTCTAATATTTACTCTTTATTCCTTTCGAATATATTATAATAAAAAAAATTTAGGCAGTTGATAATCTGAAATATTTTAATATTAATAAGTGTAGAGATTTCATCTCAATTTTAAATCCTGTTAAGTATTGCATAATGGAACAGCTCGGCCTCTTTTGTGTTCTAGAGGTGCGCAATTTTTTTTTAAATTTACATTATATAATGGTCAAAATTTTTACTATACATTTACAAAATTTAGAAAAATGTTTTAAACATGATCTTTACCGGATTTTACTTTATATTAATGTAAATTTTTAAATGTGAGTCAATAGGTAACTTACGTAATGCAGATCGTTCGAGGCATGGAACATCTACGGGGTATTGGCAAGGGTAGACATTGAATCTAACGTTAGGATTGTAGCGAAGACCGTCTGGACATTGCTTTTCCTCCGCAGTACCGTTCTGCAAACAAGATATTTTTTATAATATATTAATTGTAAATATATTATAAATAAATTCTACTTATATTATAGCTATATATTTTATAATTTATAAATTATTTAATTATTTAAATAATTTTTGATTTCATAATAATGGTCTACTTCTAAGTATACTTTATTAGATGTCTGATTCAATACTGAAAATACTGCTTTATTTTTATTAAATAAACAGTTTAAGCACTTATAATTACATTTTAACGAAAGCTATTTATTAAAAAATATATATGATAATCGATTTAAAATTGGCAAAGATGTCACGTAACATATCTGGCACAAGCAAAAACATGTCATAACATGATTTGGAAATGTTTTGGGGGTAATTTTCCACAAACTAATGATATGCAATATAACACATTTTAATGTAAAAATATAACGATCACATACCAAACACTCGACATATCTATCACAGCTGCCAGGAACGGGGTATCTTTCATTCTTTTCTCTACATATCTGACTGATTGCTTCTTTAGGAATAGGTTTTTCGTTATGCTCCCTAGGTAAAGCTCGGTAGCGTCCTTGTCTACGTTCATTTAGCGTTTGGCTTACAGTACTACCTTCTTCATTGGAATTGTTGTTAGATTCGCTATTTACATTTCGGTCATATTCAAAATTTGAAGTATCGTCTACTACAAATTCTTCCCGCGCATATGCTGTAATAAAAAAAATGTATGAGATTAAAATTTATGGCCTGGATAATATATCTGTTTATTATTCATCTATTTCTTAACCCATATATATTAAGGACACATTTAATTGGAAGTAGTAAATAAATGTAAATATAGTAAGTGAGTTTCTAGGTTGCTCAATTTTATATTTTTTTCTAATATCGTGTTTTTTTATATATTTTTTTGTTTTAACTTTTTTATTTTTGGCACAATAATTAATAGTCGAAGCTATAGATTAACTATTAAATACTTCTTGTTACCTACTTCCAGCTAAATATTAAAGGCATTGATTTTAATTTGAAATTCAAAAGAGACAATTTTTTGCAGTACCTAGTAATAATTACCGAAATGTTACTCTGTTAAGGTTTCTTAATAATCCAATAGGTATTTTATTAAAAGTTATGCGTGATCTTAAACTTTAAAAAACATCAAAATGTTACGAAATTTTATTTTTCTTTTCAGAATGTATAGAAAATGAATAATGTTAAATATGTTGCACATTTTGTCGTATCTATACATATAATAAAACAGTAACTTAGCAAAATCTTTACATGAAATATTAAAAAAAAATGACTGGTAAACGTATTGTGTACAAAATATAATCCCAAAACAATAGTTATTAAAATTTTTGTCTGTGAACGCAAAAACGTTACACGCAAAAAGTACTGGACCGATTTTAAATAAATTTTGTGTAGTGATAAGTAACTCGGGTCAACATTTAGTATATTTTTTACTACGGAAAATCTTTCATTCCCACAGGAAAACACAATATCTAGTTCTATCTAGCCGTACTTAGAAATTTACATGTCTAACGCTGGCTAAATAATGTATCTAGAAAATTGTAGGTTAATAAGGCCTGCAGAAAAATCTGCAATAGCAGAAGTTTCTCTCCTAAGGTACACTCGCAATAACTATTCATATCTATTTAAACGTACCTAGGGTTGCACTTGAGCGAAGCAAGATTAAATCACTAGTTTAAAATAAAATAGTAATTCCAGCGATTTTTTCTAAAATAATAAAACAATGATGTTTCATAAAAACGAAATATTTAAAACAATTTTCTTAATTTCATTATACTATTTTAAAAGTTCAATCATATTTATTCATTTGCGTTATATCAGTTTTAATGTCATTTTTATTGTAAAGTCCAGTCAAATAAGGTCTGAAATGAAAATTTTAGCACTTAACTTTGCATTTTTGATATAATGTAGTTTGTTAGTCGAAAACGGTAAAAATTAGATTTTTTACCTAAGTTTTACCGTTTCATAAAAATGTGCAGAGCTTAAAATTTTACATAAAAAGGTTTCATGATTTTTTTTCCTCCAGTCAAAATTAACCGAATTAGGGAGGTTTTAAGTTTAAGGGATAAACGTGACTTAAAAAATATAATTTTTAATTTAATTTATTTTTTTAATTATACCTGTATAAATTCACACTTGCCGAAATATACCAGGTAAAAATGTTTTTCAATCGTAAAGTTTAAGAAATTTTACGAGGAATTTAAATATGGCATAAAATAAATTATTCATTAATTTTTAGTATCGAAATTTCAGTTTGAAAATTTCATATTGTTATATTTTTTGGTCATATTTTTACCGTATTCGAGTAATTACGAAAAAATACTTTTGACAATTTTTTTTCAACCCTTGCTGGGGGTTGCAGACACAAAAACCTTTACACATTTGTGTGTTTAAAAGTACATTATACCAAAAATGCAAAGTTGAGTGCCAAAATTTTGATTACGGACCTTATTTGACTGGACTTTTGAATGTTAATGGAATGAGTTGACATCTTTTTATTCATTTTAGTCTATATTACTTCATCTAAGGCATAAGCCGTTAATTATGTCCAAGTAATTTGTTATTAAAATGATGTCGATTTACATAATCGTAAATTCGTAAATAAATCGTTATACTACAGGCCGATCGTAAGATAAGATACAATACAAGTAATTCATAAAATTAAATGAATTATTTCTTTATTTAAATTAAAAATTGAAATTTGATCGATTGAAAAATCAGCTTAAGTGAATTTATATTTTATTCATTCACCCAGTTTTTTCAATTTTTATTCACCCAGTTCTAATCTGGGTTCTCAATTATTAGAATATTAAATAATTATACGTTAGATAAGCCTTATACCTGATTTTCAAGGAAACTTCTCAAATTATATTTAGGTAGACTAATTTGGGTTGTACACGTAGTTTTTCTTTTATTTTTTGTCTTCATATATCTTATTTTATTTTTAACGAGCTAATATAAATTCCTTATAAAAAACATTACACGTTTGCGTTGTTATTATTTGTTTTGAATAAAATGTTCTCAGACTATTGTGTTTAAATCAAATGCATAATGCGGAAACCTACTAATTAAAAGCAACTGTTAGCAATTGTATTTAATCTAGTAAATCTATTCTTAAAATAATAATATTAGTAGAATAAATCTGATATAGCGTATAATTTATTGCAATCCCGGTTAAGAATGTCTTTTATGAAAATATTTATAATATTTAAAATCATCCATTTCCAAAGGACTCAATTATTAGTAATTTAATAAAATATTTTTTTTTTAAAAAGGGGAGTTGTATTCTTAAGGTAAAGGAAAAATAAAGTACAACCTAGCAGTAGTAGAAATAAAATATAGAAAAATAATAAATTATATTATTCCTGCGTATAAAAACTTACCAAGGGCGCAAATACACGCCAACACTATAAGAGTTCTCATTTTGACACAACACTATCGCACGAGCTCTCTACTCTCAATGAATAGCCGGAGATGAGCAAGCCTTGGGGGCACACCGTTAAGAAACTTGGATGATGCCCCACCCTGCGTGACAAGGAGTTAGCGAATTCGTCAACAGGTAGTAGGAGCAATGTTATGCGTATGTTGTGATGTAATCATTGCAGCAATGCAAAAGTGCGTTTTGTGTACAGACATGTTTCATATTCGATGGAAAATGAAATAAAAGCTAAAATGATGGGAATTTCATACTAATTTTGAAAGTTTAGACAAGTTTTCAGTCCATAATAACTATATAAACCAAGAAAATTGCAAATAAACTTAGACAGTTCGTTAGTTCGTCAGTTACCGTAGATACTGATATACTATATGTATTATTAATACTGAGTACATTTTTGTCTGGCGCGAATTAAAATTTAGTTAGAACCTAAGTAGATCTTTAGTCTTTACATTACTTTCGGAGTTACAAAGTTTTTATTTAATTATTTTTATGACTAAAAACTACTTAGTAGTAACTTAATTAAGTGGATGAGTCCCCTTGGTGTTAGATTTTATTGCAATTTGAAATAGAAGCATGTTTGCGGTATCTAAAAAATGAATTTTTAAAATTCGAATATTCTATAAAAAGTTGTGTATTGCGTGATAAAATTTATTATAAGTAGGTACTTACATAAAAATACGCGTCTTCAATGACATACATATATACGTATTGATTTAGAGATAAACATATCACTAACGTTATACTTGTTACGCATTTTTCAATTAAATAAAAAAAGCCTAAAAAAGTTTTTAAAAAGCTCGAACCACTTTTTCCCTCTTACACAAATTACCACTCGACTAAATTTCATAACCCGATTTCAGCAGTTATTGGGATTGCGTAATTAATGAATTTATTAATTTATTAATTAATTTATTTATTAATTAATTTAATTTGTAAGTGGAGTTTCGTAGAAAGAAGTTAATCAGGCATTAAGTACATAAGGAAGCAATTTCACTAAACAAAAGGTGCAGTATTTAAGGTACAGGATAATTTAGACACTATCATCAATCATCAATTTTAAATATTCTATTTCAAATCCCAAATGGTTAAATGCCTTTTGTAATAATTTATGCTTATAATTCCGAAAAAAAAACACTTTATGCTTATTTGCATAAAATATTTATAACTTATCTGTGTACTGAGGTCTAAGCATCTAAATCCGTACAAACATTTGAGCGTGCATTAGCAACAAACATACACACACAATTTTTTTGCATATATGTACATATGTATAATAAGTAAGTAGTTTGTTTGTAACGAATTCTTTGTACATTTTAGTACCTACATAATTATATATTACTAGCAGAACCCGCGGCTTTGCTCGCCCTATAACTACAGAAAAACTAAGAAAGTAGGTTTTATACAAACTTTCATCTGCTATTTTACCTCCTTATGGGATGAATATCGCAAAATGCTAAAACACGTATTTGTTTAATTGCATTGAAGAGTATTAATACCAAGTTTCACGTAATTCTGGTCATAATTTTTAATTTGTATTGTAGCGTTTTCCCGTGGGAATGAGATTATCTCCCGCGGTAAAAAGTAGCCTATGTCAGTCTTCAGCCCTTGAACTATCTCCATACAAAAAATCACGTCAACCCGTCACTCCGTTTCGACGTGAAAGAAAGACAAACAAGCACACTTTCACATTAATAAATTATAATATTAGTAGTTGAAGGAATGTTTTATTAAATAAGATTTTTTTATTAATAACAAATGAATGGAAAATTTTGAGACAAAAGAAACTTGTTCAATATTTTAGCTAATTTATCAGGCTGAATACATTGTGAGAAAATAAGTTGATTTAATAATATTTAATTTAAGAATTATGGTTATTGGGCAGAATAAATAAAGATATTGAACATTTTTTAATTTTTTAATTATGATTTTATACACTACTTGATAGATTTAGAATATAATCTTTAAATTATGCAAATAGTTAAATTTAATGTAACTCTAGTCTTGAATCATCATATGGTTGTGTATTACTAAAAGCTTCAGCGTCGGTTGTTTCTCCTTTGTAACGAGGGAGGAGGGCAGATTCCCCTCAGGATCAGGTCATTGTTTATGTAATGAATTAAATTTACCGCTTTCTTAATAAAAATCATTCGTATATTATGAGAATATCAGAGATGCGAGTCCCGCAGTTTCGAGCCCGTTTGTTTTAATTGATTTCTCATGCAAACGTGTTACTCTAGCCTATCAATGCCTTACTTCAGCCGAATTCTGTATGTAGGATAAACTTTTAAGTCTCTGACCATAAGACATGATTGCATCGATTTAATGTCAAGAGCATATGAAAGCATATCTATGTAGAATTGCATGACGTGTTCTGTGCGGTATAATATTGTATCATTCCTAAGAAATGATGCAAGGAGGTGAAAGAATTCAAAAGAATTTTTCCCATTCAATTATTCATCTTAATAAATATATTTATTATCTTAGTTTAATTTTTCGCACAAAATTACGCGATCTTGGGACTTCGACAAGGATTCATTCTACAACTCTACGAGTTTATTAGAAATCTAAAAAAGTTTTGTAAGATTGGCATTGTGATTCTATGACATAACAATTTTTATCTTCATTATATAACAAGCGACTTAGCTTCGCTCGGATGGGTTGTAGGTGCGTTTTTAATAGATATAAATTATAAATAGTTATTAGCCATTGTTAGCCATGTAAATCTATCATTCTTTTTCTTGAAGTTTTTCGATGTTTTAATCGTTAAACTGTTATTCGGGGTGGAGGCAAATCCGACAAATTAAAGATCATAATAATCGGTCCAGTCGCCATGGTTCAGGTAAATTACTTTATTGTGTATGTTCTAAAATTGCACATATGCAACAATATTAAATTAAAATTAGTCAACTTTTTAAAAGTAATGAATTAATTTATTAATTAGTATTACATTGAAATTATTTTGTTTTCTATATTTGATGTATACATATAATAAAATTTTAATGAATTCGAATATGAACATTAAATATTTTTGGAAAATCTTATTGAAATTTAAAATTATAGGTTAAGCTATCGATTATATCATGAGCTGCTGATAAAACTGGTTACATTAGTTGACATTTAGAAGATCGAATGATTATTGACTATTGTTTAAGAGGCCACGTTGAAAAGTTTTCATTGCGATATTTTGTATAAAAAAATTTAAAGGTAAAATAAAGTGCTTTCAATCAGCTTACATTGAATAATAATAAGCAGTAAATTTAAATTAATTTCTCTCTAAGAAATTACTTTAGCTTTTCCATATAAGCGTCGTTCAAAAGAAAGTCCTTTACTTCTGAAGTTAAAATAGCTATCGCCGTCATCATATTTCGAAATTGGATCCGAGTGAAAATTTTTTTGTAATTTGTCTTTTCTATATTGACTGGCCAACAGTTGAATTTGTTGGTCACAAGATTTTACTCTATCTGCTGGCACGCAACAATTGGATACCAAATCAAATCCCATATATTTTTCACAAACTTGGCGACGTGGTACTCCATGTATGCAAATATAATGGACTTGACAGTTCGTGGGTGATCTGAAAAAAAATAAGTAAAAAATATTAAATACATAGTGCGGCACTGATCATAAAAAAATAATGTCCATGGAGTCTTTTTTTTTTAAACATGTGTTTGTTTTTAAAGTAGTAATGTAGTTAAAAGTTGTAATAGCTACTAAGTATTCGACCTTTTTTAACGTTCCACTGCTGGGTGTGGGTCTCACTTCAATATGAGAAGGATCAGGCCATAGTCCATCACGCTGACAAAGTCTTGACTTGTCTTTCGAAAACTTACTAGGTTCTTTCAGACATGCAGATTTCGTCACGATGTTTTCCTTCATCGCAAAGCAAGTAGTATTCTAGCAAGTAGTAGCTCTACTTAAGCTCAAGCAACCAAGATATGTTATAAAATGTTTGGTTATCATTTATTATGTTATAATAGTTTTGTATCCGTTTGTCTCTGTACATATTATGACTTATACTTTACCTGTAAAATTGGAAACTTGGCTTATTGTCTGGACAACTGAAGTCGGCATAAGCTGAAAATATTGGAAGTAAATCTAAAGATGAAGGCAAGATTACGGCAAAAATGAAATCGATACTTAAATTGTTTTTTCTACTTTAAACTACTAGCGCTAGTCCGGGACTTCGCTCGCTTAATATATTTTATAACGTTACTCAATGTCATAGCGTGATACTAAATAACTTATGGCTTTTCTCAATAAATAGTCTATAAAATGCAACAAGAAATTTAAAACAAATCGGACTCGAAATTTCAGAGATGAGCATATTAAAACAAATAAACAAGCTCTTCTGATTTTTAAATAAAACTATCTTTTCGGATTTTTTCGCAGATTTATTTGGATTTGGAGAGACTGCCTGTGACTGTCTCTCCCGTGACCACGATTGCTGTAAAGCATTCGAAACGTCGGGAACCAAAAATCCAAATAAATCCGAGAAAAAATCTGAAAAAATAGTTTTATTAAAAATGTCAAATAGTCGCGTAAATCTAAGAAAGTATTAAAAAAAACTCTTCTGTTTTATTATTAGAGTACTTAGATAATGTGACACATACCTGCGGCATTACATTCAGGGACCTTGTGTGGCCAGTCGCATCTCAGAGTGTCTGACCTAAACGCAAGCCCATTAGGACATTTAAAATCATAGCCGATGCCGAATTCACATATCCTGAAGCTACTACAGTTGTGTGCATCTTCAATTTTGTAATAACCAAATTGATGAGGACATTCTCCTGTCTGTTTGTGATCTAAAATCATTATTTTAAAATTAAATGATCTTATACATATTGTGATATATATTTTTAATTGTCTATTATAAATCCGTTCCAGCCAAATTTGCTGTTTCATTTCAGATTAACATTTAATAAAAAAATATATTTCTATTCTCAAATTATAAATTAACTTTTTAAATTGTTTATTAAGTTTAGCCTATAATTTTGAATAAAGCATAACTCTTATAATAATTATTATGAAATTATTATTTAGTTTGTTGTTCATTTGAACATTCAACGTTACACTATAAATATTTTTTCCAACATAACTTACGATTCATTAATTTTTTACCACCAGAAATATCAATCGAATATTGACAGGGCGATTTTTCATTGGCTTTCTCATAATCAAAATGCAATCCATCAAGACATTGCATGTGTGTAGCAGTTCCGTTCTGTAATAAATAAATTGTTACATTAATAAGATAACATATTTTGCTCTATAAATACTATTCGCATTAAATATATATTTATCCAACTTTAACAAAGGAAGAAATTATGTTCGATACGTAATACGTATACTTCTTTTCAACTAGACTCACTGATCTCTCCCAGGTGGTTTACCGATCTAATTAGTTTAAATAGTATTATTTTTTAACCCCCGACGTAAAAAGAAGAGAGTTATAAATTTTGTATCTGACATTTTTGTATTTGTGAGCCTGTTTGTGGCATCGAAGCTCCCAAATGATGAACAGATTTTAATTTAGTTTTGATTTTGTTTGAAAGATGGGACTTGAGCGAAAGAATTCTTAGTTAAAAATCAAAAAAATGCATACAGCCGTTTGCAGTCCATCAGTTCTTTTTTAGACATTAAAGGGATATGAGCAACTTGATATTCCGTTCGGAACTTTGTATGTATAGTATACAGTATGGATATTGCTTGATCTGATACTACAACGTCACCTGGAATCTTCAAGATAATCAATTCTTTAATAACATACTGCAGAGATATCATATTTAGGTTCATTAAAATGAATAGTTGTAATCAGGGTTTGATTTTGGAGCAGAATAGAGAAATTTAGTATTTGAATGTGTTATGTGTCGAATGTATTAATGTTTGATATTGTAGATTGTTTGATATTGATATTGTACGCTAAACAATAGTAAGGGATAAGGGTAGTGTTAGATTTGGACTACGAGTGCGGGAGGTGATTAAATGAGATTAAATGAATGAATGATAATAATGATTTACGTTAACTTTGACCTGATGCTGGCACCAGATTGGCCAGCATTACAATATGTCTGTAACTCTTTAAAAATAAACAGCACGTATTTTATATTTGGACCGATCACATTGGTTTCGATGAGTAGGTTTTTTTAAAGCACAGTTACAAACAAGCGTGGGAGTAATCGTGGTGTATGATTCACGAGCTAAACCAATGAACACGTACGCATACCACCTGTATACAGGTGGTTATATGGAACTTACTGGCTAGAGAAGCCAGTACCTACCCACTAAAACCCAACAGAACTTTCCCCTTCTTAATGGGGCGTACACGTCACGACGCCTCGACGACAGGCCTGCTGAAGCAGAACACAACAACCATGGGTTGCTCCAACGGTCCACTCTGCTGTCAGAGAAGTACCAGGAGCAACCCGCATGGCATATCACCCAACAAGGTGGGTTGCATCCCAGTGCTTTTTTTAGCTTTAAAAAACAGTTCAAATGCTCTACTGAAAGAAATAACTTCTCAGGTTCTTAAATAGCATTTATTTCTGTTTTGAGTATCATAAGAAAAAATACCTTGCATTCAATGTATTCCTCAGAGCTTCCGGGAAGAGCATATCGTCCATTTTTTTCTATACATGTATAATTACTTAAACTTCGACGTACTGATAATTGATGATAATATAAATTATCGACGTAATTATTATATTCGTTTTTATTCATGAATATATCTTGAATAGATTTTCTAGTATCATTTTTTATAGTGCCGATTATCTTTTCGCTTTCTCTATTTATTCGTGGGCAGTCTTCATCGTTGTCTTGAGTTGTACCAATTATTTCACTGATATTATTATGCTTTGCATCATCTTGGTGTATAGATCTATTACGTATTTTTTCAGTGGTACTTGTAGATTCACTGGCATATCTGCCAACACTTCTATTGGCCAAGTAGGAATAATTTTGGTTAAGTTTATTAAGCACATTTGCACTTTTATCTACTTGATTTATAAATGTTTCGTTACCTTCTTGGATCCATAATGTAGTTACTAAGTCCGTTGGTATACCAACTGCAGAATAAATAAAGACAAAATTAATAGAAAAGGTCAGTGAATTCTAATGTTTCTCAATTCCTTATTATCACAGGTTTGGAGAATTGTCATTACTTACTTTCTTCAAGAAAAAAATAAAAAATTAATAACGTTTATAACTAGATCGTTAACTTTGTTTGTTTTGCCAATCGCTTGCATTCCTGATTTATTCAACTCAATATCATGGTAACTAAGAAGTTACCTTATTGAAATTTAGAAGGTAAACATGCAATACTTATAATATTTTTATTTAAAAAGAAAAAAAAATCGTTTAATACCTACAAATTATATAGGAACATAATACAAGTAGTATTATTGACAATAATACTATAATTTTCATTATTAACACAACACAGGCACATGAGGCTTAAACTTAAAATGACTCATGTTGTACGTAGGAGTTGAAATAAAGAGCTATTCATAATACTTTCTTAGATTTACGCGAATATTTGACATTTTAAATAAAACTATCTTTTCGGATTTTGTCGCGGATTTATTTGCATTTTTGTTTCCCGACGTTTCGAATGCTTTACAGCATCCATGGTCACGGGAGAGACTGAGGTGTTACATGTCTTGGAGGTATAGTTGTTACAGACAGCCTACCCACAATTAACAAAATGAAAATTGCACCAATTACATTACAATATTTTTTAACTTTAAACATTTTTATAATTTTAATTATAATTGAATATGGAATATTATTTATTTAATTTTTGCTATTATTTTTATAATTATTACAATTTTAAAATATTAATTAGTAATCTATATTTAGTGTTGCCATTATTATATTTATAACCATAAAGAAAAATATAAAATATAGTGTTAATTATTTAAGCCATATAATTGTTCCATGTGTAATTTAAAAAGTTAAAGTTAATTAAGGATAATTATTTTAATTTAGTTTGCTATGCTATAATTGTGGGTAGGCTGTCTGTAACAACTATACCTCCAAGACATGTAACACCTCAGTCTCTCCCGTGACCATGGATGCTGTAAAGGATTCGAAACGTCGGGAAACAAAAATGCAAATAAATCCGCGACAAAATCCGAAAAGATAGTTTTATTTAAAAAGAGCTATTCATTTAGATAACGCTTCTCCCCTGTATTATTATTTGATATGTAATAATATAAACGAATTGTATATTATGTAATTAAAAATTAGAAATTTTGTGAAATTTGCTATTGCGTATTTCACATTTCCTATAAATATCATTACTTGGAAAGGACTTTTGAAATATAATTCCTAAGAATGTGAATAAGGGCAGCAAAGTTCTAATTAGGATCATCTCCCTGATCACTTCCCAGTGACTTGGGGTCGGCGCGGTACATCTTCTGTACTGTTGATAGGATTTGGCAAAAGTTTTACGACTGGCCTGCCTGACCTCAACCCTCCTTGGGAATGCTATTGTTTATCGCAGAAGGGACCCAAGTTGCGATGAACAGCATATCTAATGTTGGATTAAGGTATATTTATTTATTTATTTATAAGTTTACAAAATCGACATATAAATAAGCTTAATTATAATTATTCTAAAGTTTAAAGTATACAATCAGACAAATGATGTCTTTTAAGATGTGAACATCACATGCATATGAACAGAACTAAGTATTAACAATAAAAATGTATACTGTTAAACAAGGCTAAATTAAATTAAATCTAATTATTATTGTATTATGACAAAACATAACATAAAATATAGCACAAACCGACTTACCTACTTTTGTTTTATGTTACTAAAGCTTTCTTTTTAACGAAGACACGGAATTACCGAAAAAATCTATACCATTTCTTGGGGAATTTGCTAAGGATTCCATTCTATAGATATTTCTATGTTCAGCGAGGTTGGTTCTTGTATCTGGTAAAAAGAAGGTTTTGCGATTATGCAATCGAGTTTGTTGGCGAGGTATTGAAAAATGCAAGCGTTCCAGTAATTCAGGGGTATCAATTAAATCTTTAATTAATTTACACAAAAGAGTTAAATCACCTATTTTTCTTCTTTCATTAAATGGTAAAATATTAAAATGTTCGAGACGAGATTTATATGAATGAATATCTTTACAGTTTCTTTCATAAAATTATATAATGCCAGTAATTTTTTCACTACTTTCATTGGCACAGTCAATTGCTTGAGGCTAGGCGTGGCTTTGGTTGGAGAGTTCTTAAATATACGTCGTGTAATATGCATATTCCAAATTATTGTTTTATTTTAAAATATCTTTTATAGTATTATTCAAAGTTTTAATGTAATTTTCTGATATATTTTCAAATAAATTATGAACGAACACTAAATTGTTTCGACGTATTATTCAAATAGGTATATTGTCTTAAATTATTGATGAATTTCGGCTTCTTAAAACTTCTTCTAAAAAGAAGGGACCAAGGGAGATTATAAAATCAGGTCAAGTAAAACTAGATAGGCTGCTAATATTTATTAGAAACTTAATATTTAATTATTACAAAACAACAGGAAAACGTTCTTTGTGGTTTTGTTAGATAAATATTGTAATACAAATAATCGTTTGACGTTACATCTACGTAAGAATAACAAGAAGGGTTATAATGACTCATTGCAACAATTTAATGATAAAAAATTCTAATTAAAAGATAACGAGGTATGAAGAAAACTGGTTTTTATAAGCGAGCTACATTGAAACGTTTTAACTAATTGTATTTAAAACTTCGTACAATTCGCAAAATATTTTTATTAACATTTCTATATTTTTTCTATATTTTTCTTACGTCTATTTTACATAATTTTTTTATAGGTTTTATTTTAGGTTTATACCCCTTTTTTATATTTTGCACAAAACCGACAGTAAGAGAGTTCTTTTCTTCACGTGGTATTAACATTAAATGCTAACTGTAATTAACATGATGTGTATATACAGAAAAGACAGATCTTGTATGCCGTTTCAATGGTATTGATACATTGATATCAATATCCTGTTGTTATTGTTACTCTTGAAATGTGCCTGCAAGTGAGGGGTAGTGCGCGCAGGAATTTCACAACATCAGAACTGCGAGAAGTCGTGAGCGCTGGCATCCTTATGTGGTAGAAATCCAACCAACTCGCACGAAACGCTTTAGTTCTACATTTCCAAAACGAACTGCTAAGGAGTGGAACACCCTTCCAGCATCCGTGTTTCCTGCTACCTATAATCTAAGTACCTTCAAGACAAGAGTGAATAGGCATTTTCTAAGCAAGCGCGCTCCAACCTAGACCTCATCAGTGCTCCCCAGCGCTGATTGTGTCAAGCGCAAGCCTATCGTACAATAAAAAAAAACTATCAAAATATGGCAGCATCGCAAAATATGCGCTTCGATGCACAGACTTAAAACGATTTTAAAACGAGTTCAGTTATATTTTTGAGCTAGCTAGTTCTAGGTATGCATCATGGAGCAAAGGCATACTCAACACAGATTACCTCTTAAACAGACAAGATATGTCAGGATCAGCGTAGGCTGGAAGCTGAGAACATTATGACGTCTTACCAACTATGAACTCAGTATTGGACAAACCACCTGAGTCCTGCGGGATCTAATAATAAAGTTCAAAGGAAAGAAAGCATAATAATAAAACATGTCGCTCGTCACCGACGACTATAACACCATTCGAATCTTGGGTGAACATTTCATTTTTATTTATATAATAGATATACTAGCGACTCACCCTCACTCCGCTCGGGTTCTTCCCTATATTTTGAGGTTAGTATAGATTTCTCAGAGACAGACTGACAGCACAAAATTTCTAAAAAATATAGATTCGGTCTCTGTATCCATAATAATGACTATTTTAATAAGATTTTCCAAAAAATATTTAATGTATAGATTCGATTTTTAATTCGATAACGAATACAAATTTAATTTTATTAACGCAAAAATAAATTTGTATAAATATCATAGATACTATAATATAAAAACAACTAAGTGGGTTTAGCGGCTACAACTTAAAAGTGTCAAATGTAAGCCAATGTCCGTTTTATCAAGTGAATATTATTGCATTGCATATTATTATTTATTTTAATTTTATTCCTTTTTTTTAATTTTCCATCTTGACTGTTACTTTACTGTTAATTACAATATGAGTTTATCATTTTGTATCAGTTTATATAGAAGACAGAGTTAATCTTCTTCACAGTTGCATAGTGTTAATCCTAAAGTATAGACAGACGAAAGTTACAAAATTATTAAGATTCTATTTCGATTAATTGCCCAAATTTGGTAAAAAAATGTTTAGCCACTATATTTTACTATATAATATATACAGTATAAAATAGATTCGTAAAGTAAAAAATTAAATTGCGTTTCATTTGCTTCCGGAAAGCCCACAGTAATTTAAGGCTGCTTTCGAATAATTTCATAAAAGTATAGCTATTTAATATTTTGTATGATAAATTATTTTGCTTTTTCTTTTTATAATATGTCTCTTAAAGGAAAGTTCCTCAAATCTGTTATTAAGATACTCGTCGTCATCATCATCATCATCGGTTTCTGGCTTGTTGATTCTATATTGTTTGGCCGATAGTTTAAGTTCTCTGTTACATGTTTCTACATTGTCAGCTGGCACGCAATAATTTAATTCGAGATGAAAACCCATATATTGTTCACACACTTGGCGACGTGGCACTCCTTGTATGCATACAAAATATTCTCGGCAGTCAACTGGAGATCTGAAAAGTTTGGTTTCTGATTGGTTTGACAACATATACTAAGTACTTTACTGTGGAACCAAAAAAATATATCAAGATACCTTTATGTGATTTCTGTACAAATGACTTTTATATTTTTACTATTTCAGTAATATTTTCTTAGATTTACGCGAATATTTGACATTTTTAATAAAACTATCTTATCGCATTTTTTCACGGATTTATTTTGATTTTGGGTTCCCGACGTTTTGAATACTGTATAGTAATTATGATCACGGGAGAGAGAGTGAAAAATAAAATCGTGAAAATACCGAAAAGATAGTTTTATTTAATCCAGTAATGCTAATGAACTATGATTGTTTTATTTGAACTAATTAAAATTAATAAAATAAATTACCTAAAAAATATTAATTATAATTAAATTAAAATAAAATTAATGATATCATCCGGCAGAAATAAAATATGTTAGCAAACGAAACGGCAGCAAAATGTAAAATTAGTATTTCTCATGTACCTATCCGGATTAAATTTTACTCAATTGCGTAAATAAAATGAAGATTTTTACTTAATATTTTGAAATCTGTCTATGGTGCACGAATTGTCTTCTCCATTCCATGCGATAATAGCAAAGTAATCTGTGTCCAATTGGCACACCTTAAAGCCATAAAAATTCAATAATTCAATAGTTGATTGATTGACCACCGATCACAAAATCATAAATCATCAGAAAATACAGGAATAGCAAAAAAATATACAATGATGTCATGAAGCTGATTTTGATAAAATTAAAAAGGCACCGTTACTTTAATATACATTTACCAACTAATAGTGTTGTAAATTAAAATATATATATTTACCCGTAATATTCCAAACTTAATTTTTTGTCCGGGCAAACAAAGTTAGCATAAGCTGAAAAAAAAAAGTAAAATTAATTAAATTTATATTCAATACTAGCATAGCCCGCGGCTCCGCATTCAGATGACCAAAAACCAAATTCTTAGGTTTTACATATAAGTATACTCTTACAATGAAGTTTTTGTATTTTTTCTCAGAAATGAGATATTTTCCCGCGGTAAAAAGTATCCTATTTGTTGACCCGGATAACCAGCTATCATCATACCAAATTTCATCAAAATCGGTTCAGCGATTTTCTCGTGATGCGGTAACAGACAGACAGACAGACAGACAGACAGACAGACAGAAAGACAGACAGACAGACAGACAGAAAGACAGACAGACAGACAAAAATTCTAAAAACTATAGATTCGGACTCTGTGTCGATAATAATGTCTATTTCAATTAGATTTTCCAAAAAATATTTAATGTACAGATTCGACTTAGTTACAATTTTATTATATGTATAGATTATAGATTCATGGATGGATGAAATCTATACGTTTATTTTGTGATATATCTCTGTTTATTAATTAATAACTTTATACAGAAAAGCGACTATCCTTGTTAAAATTTGGCTTAAATATAGCCGGCGTTCTTATAAAATATAGCGAATATATTTTAATATTTATGTCGCAAGGAGAAAGACCCTCAATAAATAAAATATAACTTCAAAAATGTTTGGTATAGAGAAACTACTTGATGTACGAGTATTAAGAGTTATTATTTAGGAACTATACTAGTATGATCCACGGCAATATGTGTACACCCTTAAACATTAATTTTGATGAATATATAATTAGGAAAATTTTGACAGTACATCAGTTCTTACTCTCTGAGACATGGGGTTGTAATGCAGTCAACATCCCAAGACCTGACTATCATTGAGGATTTCTTGACAGAAAGGCTTATATGTTAGGCATATTATGCTATACTTGGCCCTACCAGGGACTCGAACCTGGGATACCGAGATCTGTAACCGTACACACTAGCCACAAGACCAACAGGACAATCAATATCGACATTATGTATATACCTTCAGCATCACACTCAGGGACCTTGTGTGGCCAGTCGCATCGGAGAGTGTCTGACCTAAACGCAAGCCCATTAGGACATTCATAATCGTATCCGACACCAAATTCGCATATCCTGAAACTACTACAGTTATGTTTGTCTTCGATTTTATAATAACCAAAGTCGTGTGGACATTCACTTGTAGGTTTTCTTCCTGAAATAATTAGATTATTATTTAATATGGCACGAGTACATTTATTTCACACGGTATTTTTGGGAAAGAATAATAAAAAAAATCTTTGGTCATCTGGTTCATTTACAGAGTAATAATTTATTTTGCAGTTATCTTTGTTATCATAAACAACTTACTGGGTATAGCTTTCCCGGTATTTGGAACATCAATTGCGTATTGACAAGGTGATACATAAACTTTCTCAGGATCGACGTGTAATCCATTCAAGCATTCCAAGCAGTAAGCAGTTCCGTTCTGTAATTAATAACAAAATAGCAATCTAAAAAATGACAAAAATACGAGAGAAGTTTGATTGACTATAAAAAGAAATTGTTACTTATTCATCTGTATTTTTGAAGTTATACTTCTTTTAAGATTTTTCGAAAAAATTAAGAGAGTAAAATTTTTACGATGCGCGCGCACACCGACAGCAAAAAAGCGACATGATGAAGTTAGCTGATATATAATAGTTTATTTAGATCGTAGAGATAAATAAATATGAATGAAAAGCGTGGATATGACAATAATGGATTCGTTATGTCGGAAAAACATATTTGGATGGAAAAACCAAAAGGTTCGGTATACTATTTATTTTTATTAATTTATCATTCCTTTTACAAAGAGAGTTGTGACATACGGGATGAAATCTTTAGCTATTTTTGTTCTGTTACGATAAAGAAATATAATTTCTTATGTGCGTACATATGTAAGTACACACACACCTTTTTTTGTGTATGCGATGTGAAGATATCACGAAGCAAAGCAAGATATTATCTTTGCTTCGTAATTTCTTTGTGAATGGTGAACCGATTTTCATAGTTTTTTACTCAATGAATAGGTTATATCCATAAGATCAACTGCCTCGGTGGTGTAGTGGCTGCACACTCGGAGATCCTGGGTTCGAGTCCCGGGTCTGGCCAAGTTTAGTTATTGAGTCTTTCTTTATAGTAAGTCTCAGTAACAGCCCGGAGTTGGGGTGTTGGCGGTGTTTCACCCCCGTGCCTTGAAGAGCATGTAAAGCCGTTGGTCCTGCGCCTTAACTCTCACTGGTCGTGTCGAGTGATCGTCCCATCAGAGTATGAGAGTGACAGGAATAGAGAGTACACTTGTGTCTGCGCGTACACTTGTGCACTATAATATCTCCTGCGCAGTTGGCTAGTCTCAATAAGATTGCCCGCCGTAGCCGGAATCGGCCAGGAGAACATCATAATCATTATCCTTAAGAATGTTATAATTACCTTGGAGTGATTTTTATAATTATATGTACCTTTTCTTAATTATAATGTGTCAATATTTATCAAGAGCACCTATTGAATTTTACTGAAATTTTTAAAGCAAATTATTATATTCAATTAACATATAATTAAATCCAACATTTTAAATAAAACTATCTTTTCGGATTTTGTCGCGGATTTATTTGCATTTTTGTTTCCCGACGTTTCGAATGCTTTACAGCATCCATGGTCTCTCCCGTGACCATGGATGCTGTAAAGCATTCGAAACGTCGGGAAACAAAAATGCAAATAAATCCGCGACAAAATCCGAAAAGATAGTTTTATTTAAAATGTCAAATATTCGCGTAAATCTAAGAAAGTATTAAATCCAACATCTTACCATGCATTCAATATAATTCTGAGATCTTCCGAGAAGAGCATGCCTTTCATTTTTTTCTGTACATGTATAGCTACTTACATCTTCTATTACGGATAGTTGATAATAATGCAACATATCGAAATAGTCGTAATACGCGTCTTCGCTTAAAAATGTATCTTTAGTTTTTCTAGTGTCCATTTTTATAACGCTAACGGTGCTTTCATTTTTATTATTTATGTTTGTGCCTCCTTTGTCTTTAGCACTAAGTATTTTTTCAGTGGTACTACCAATTTCACCGGTATTAGAGGTATTCGGGTATTTCTTATCATTAAAAGTACTTTCAGTATTTGTAACCACATTCACTGGGTTTTCCTTGAATGATTCGTCATGCCTATAGGACCATAGCGCGCTTTTTGGTAGGTAAGCTGGAATTCAACAAGGATATTACTTGTAATGTAAAGTATTTATGAATTCATTATTATTATAGGGTATAAAAAATATTAAATTTTACAATTTTTAACTCTACATAATATTTAAAAAGAAAACATTTATTTTTAATAGACACTTATATATTTTATTTAGCACTTCACTTCCATGTTTATCCGTTATATTATAGTTTAATGCGCCTGATTGCTATAAACATAGATTATTTTTATTGCGCAATCTTAATTAACTTTTTTAATAAAAAAATAGAACTAATTAGGTATACCTACAAATTGTATACAAAGTTGCTATACTCAATAGGATTCTCATTTTCAACACTACACTGACGCGCGATAGTTAAACCTGAAATGACTCGACTTGTGGAAGTCGACCTTCGGATATTAAAAACTTATATTACTCACTCATATACAAGTATATTATAGTTTTTATTAACAAGATCTCGCTGCATGCTACGCAGAGTTAATGCAAATCTCAAAACAAATATTAATTTTTCCGACCTGTTTTATGCCGGTTATGACCCGAAATTTTTAAATCAATAATACAGCTGGAATTTCCTCAATCTTTAGAGCAATTAATGTTATTACTATAATCTATGCATATAATAAAATTCTAATTGAGTCGAATCTGTAGATTAAATATTTTTTGGAAAATCTTATTGAAATATTATCGATACAGAGGCCGAATGTATAGTTTTTAGAATTTTTATCTGTCTGTCTGTCTGTTACCGCATCACAGAAAAACTACTGGAGGGATTTTGATGAAATTCGGGATGCTCGTAACTGGTTATCCGGGTCAACATATAGGATACCTTTTACCGTGGGAAAATATCTCATTTGAGAAAAAATACAAAGAATTGGTTAGAATAAAACCACGATGATACTATATATATTTTAGCAAGGTAACTTAGTAAATAAGGCAAAAACTATTAAAAATAGCTTATCTTGAAAAAATAATAATAATAGCGCTATTTTATTTGGTTTCTGGTCATCTGAACGCGGGCGGAGCCGCGGGCAATGCTAGTCTATACTAATATTATAAAGAGGTAAAGTTTGTGAGTTTGTGGGTTTGTGACGTTGTAGGGGGTAATCTCTGGATCTACTGAACCGATTTTCAAAATTCTTTTACCAATAGAAAGCCACGTTCTTTCTGAGTGTCATAGGCTATATATTAACCCGAAGAATGAAAAGGCTTATTCGTGGTAGTCGGATTTGCAAAGTAAGTCGGAGAAAAAACGGTCGAACGAAAACGTTTCTTACGAACGCTGTCTTAACGATGAGAGATGTATGATTATGTTCTAGAGAAAAGTTGTAGAGCTTAATAATGCCTACAAAAAAGTCAGCGACAGCATATGTCTAACTTTTATATTTAAGTCACAAAAAGTAGTTTTTATATTAAAAAAATAATTTAAATCGATAGGTCATGTTTATTGGTCATATTATCAACAATTATGAATTCTTATCAAAATAAGTAAATTTATCGTCTAAAATGTTTAAAATAAAAGACTTTTCCCTTTTATTGCATATAATTTGGACAAATGGTTAAAGAGATAATACAACATATTCGTAGGTATGGACGAACCCGAGCGAGCTGTTTGTCTGTTTTTCTCTTTGTACGGGCTAAGCTCCGGATCTATTGGACCTATTTAAATGAAATTTTGCATGGTGGTACCTTATATCCCCGGGCAACATCTTAGATACTTTTCATCCCGAAAAATGAAAGAGTTCCCGTGGAATATTTAAAAAACTATAACAACTTATACAGCTTAGTACACAAAAACTACTGATTGGATTTTAATGAAACTTTACAATAATATAGTTCATACATGATAAAAAAAAATCAGCTACTTTTCATCCCAGAAAATGAAAGAGTTTCCGTGGGATAGTAATATAACTATAGTAACTTATACAGCTTAGTACACAAAAACTACTGATTGGATTTTGATGAAACTTTACAATAATATAATTCATACATCAGAATAACAAATAGGTTTTTTTTATCGTTCTCTCAGACATGCAGGTTTCCTCACGATGTTTTACTTCACCGTTAAGACAAATGGTAATTGTGTTAGAAATGATTCGCACATGAAAATATCAGAGGTGCGAGAACCAGGATTTGAACTTGCTTCACTCGGTTTCCCAATCGAGCACGTTACCACTAGGATACCACTGCCTAGATACCTTTTACTTAAAGAAAATCTTTCTTTCCCACGGGAAAATACAATAACTGATTTTATCGAGTCCTCCCTAGAAACCTTCCGCTGGCTAAGCCTTAAGACATACATACATCAAAACAATATACTAAAAAATTGTAGGTCTTGAAAAGTCCTACAGAAAAGTTCTGAATAGTATATGTCTATCTCCTAAGTTACACTCGCAATATTTATTTCTTATACCTATAATAAAACTTAGTCAAACGATGTGTGCGTTTCACGCAATAAGTAATCAACCGATTTTAACTTAATTTTGTATAGTGATAAAACTTAGTGCTCGGGTTAACATTCAGAATACCTTTAACGACAGGCAAATTATTCATTCCCACGGGAAAACACAATAACTGGTTCTATCGAATTGTCCTTAGAAATTTATATGGCTCACGTTGGCTCATCAAAACATTGTACAAAAAATTATAAGTCTTAAAAAGGTCTATAGAAAAGTTCTACATAATATATGTCTATCTCCTAAGGTACACTCGCTATAACTATTTTCATTATTATATATTACTGTTTTATTTTACGTTATTTATTCTATCTGAATATACATATATGAATAATAAAACTGTAGAGGTCAAATGTCTGTACATAGATGGTAGAAAAAAATGCTAAAAAACCAGTCAGTTCTCTTCTTACATTACGTAAGGAGAGAAATAGAACAAATCCAGATTTTTTAAATGGTTTGTTTCTCTGTCTGTTTGTACGGGCTAATCTCCGATACTATTGAACCTATTTAAATGAAATTTGATACTTTTCATTCCGGAAAATTAAAGAGTTCCCGTGGGATAGTTAAAAAAACTATAGTAACTTATACAGCTCAGTACACAACAACTTATGCACCTAATTTAGTAAAATTAGGCATGCTGATACCTTATATTGCAGGTCAAACAACAGGTTACTTATTTTTATCCCGGAAAAATTAACGGTTCCCGTGGGATAGACCTGTTTGCGCTTTTCTAGAGGTGAACCCGAGCGAAGCGAGGGTGAGCCGCTAGTTATTAATATACGAGTTAATAACATATATTTATTAACTAATTTAGTGGGACTTACAGCTTTACTCTTTGTACTAGCTTTACCAGTTCTAGCAGGAGCTGTTAGATACAATACTATTAATTATAATTGTCTATAGGTCCCTTAAAGGCCGGCAACGCATTCGCAACTCCTCTTGTGTTGCAGATGTCCATGAGCGACGATAGCCACTTACCATCAGGTGGATCGTTTGCTCGTTTGCCCCTTTTTTTCTATAAAAAAAAAAAAATAGAATAGTGTAGGGATTTATATATGCAGAAATACTTTCAAATTGATTCTATAGATCTGCATCTCACTGTGTTCGAGCACCAATTCACGCTGTGCTTAATGGTCTATTAATTATACTTAAGTTACAAGCATCATAATACTTACATATATAGGTAATTTACTAGCGACTCACCCTCCCTTCGCTTTGGGTTCGTTCCTAGACAAAAACAAATCTATCTCACGGAGACCATACATTTTACACAAATTTTCACATTATTAATTAATATTAAATTATGAATATACTTATGTATATATGTACGAACGTTAAGCAAATATAATAGGTACATATAATTAAGACACAGATGGAGGAAAATTTATAAATTTAATAACTCGTTTATCATATATTTTTTAATCTAAATGTGAGCCACAAGTACAGGTTATTAAAATGTCATATAACATTATTACATGTACTACAGCTCCATACTACCCTACACATACTCCAATCAGGGCTGTTTGTATTTATAATATGTATGTAGGTATTTAAAGTTATGCATCTATGTGTAGTGTATCAACTATATGATGATATCCATAACACGAGCCTCGTAACTTACCATGAAACTAGATGGTGATGTGTGTTAATGTCCCAATATATTTATTAATTATATTACTTTATCTTACATTGATTTTATTTGTGATTTGCTGAACTGCAGAAGTATATTTGTAGTACATAAACATTCTCCTGTCCTTTATAACGATAAATGTAGGTTCCATTGTCTTGATGGTAGACGGATTTTTCCGTGGATTTTAAAGAATTTCAAGACATTGCGTTGGTTATTTTTTAACCTTTTTGAGATATGGGCGAAGAAGAAGCCCTTTGTTATGCCCATATATTTTTCAAATTCTCTGCTCGGTGTTATAGGAATAAACCTCATTTAAACACATTTTTTTTAAATTATATTTATATTCGTTTCTATTAGCAATAGCGAAGGTACCTAAATGATCCCCCCCAACGTGCGTTCACCTTGTCCTGGTGGGGGGGCTCAGTAGTGCCCGGCAATCCAACCGGGCGCTAAGCTAAGAAACGCACAGGGAGGTTGCCCACTTCGGTGGGCGGTGGGAGGTGGCCCTCTTCGGGGGGCGGTGTACAATGCGGGTTGCTCCTGGTACTTCTCTGATAGCAGAGTGGACTGTGGAGCAACCCCATGGTTATGGTGGTCTGCTTCAGCAGACCTGCCGTCGGGGCGTCGTAGTTGAATGCGTAAGCGATCCTGCGACGCCCCATTAAGACGGGGGAAGGTTTTGTTGGGTTTTAGTGGGTAGTACTGGCTGTATTACGCCGGTGAGTCCCACACGTCGTGCGTAAATGCATTTCCCAACGTTAAAAAAAAAAACCTAAATGATACGTATGTATACGATATTTAAATTATGATTGATTGATTGTAGTTTTATACATAGTAGTGCAGTCATTGAGTAGGTTCTAAATTACAAACTATTACGAAAAACCCAACATTCTGCCGAATTAGAACTCTCTTGGACCTTTTGTAGCGAAAGTCCCATTTTGTCTTCAATGACTGAACTATAGTATGATTCTAGGAAATTGAAGTAAAATGCGTTTATTTTCTCAAATTCGGATAAAAAGCTCTAAATTTTCGAAAAATATATAATTAAATGCTATAATTGCACCTAATTGTATTTAGCCATTTTGAACGTCCCATTGCTAGGCACGGGCCTCCCTTCAATAGAAGAGGGATCAGGCGATAGTCCACCACGCTGGCCAAGTGGGAGTTGGCGGACTTCACATATATTTCTAAAACTTTCTAGGTTCTCTCAGCGCAGACATCATCATCTCAGATTCTCAGGCAGCTTTCCTCACAATGTTTTCCTTCACCGTAAGGCAAGTGGTAATCATGTTACAAATAATTCGCACAAGAAAATATCAGAAGTGCGAGACCCGAGATTTGAACTCGCTTCACTCGGTTTCCCAACCGACCTCGTTACCACTGGGCTACCACTATCTATAATTGTAATTAATTACTCATATTCATTTTGGCTTAATATTTGGCAATAAATACTGTGTAAAGTAAGACTATTGTATTTCCAGGATTAATGCTGCACACGTAGAGTGTAGATCAACTTCCTTATCTCAAAGCCGCTATCTCATCAGTATTCATCGTGAATATTGCCTGGAATGTTGGCGTATTTTGGTAATTTGAATTTGTTTGTTTGCTTTAAGTTTTTGTTATCCTGAAACTTTATCTGCTACATTTCTGTAGTAACGAAATAGTTAATTTTATTTTTCTCTACATCTGTAATACGTACATTTTTATAATAAACTAGCGACTCAGCCTCGTTTCGCTCAACAGAATTAATTTTTCATCATAAATCGTTAGTATTAAATAAAAATTAAATGAAGTCACAGTTCAACATATAATTTGTGGCAAATCATTTGAAGACAAAAATATTTACTTTCCATTAAGACACAGCGCTGGATTTACACTAGGGGCACTAGGGTCTAGTGCCCAGGGCGGCATATTAGGAGCGTCAAAATTCGGAGGTTGGGAAAAAAATTCTTCGCGTTATCGAAATTGTTCTTTTTATTTTCCAAAAAGTAAAAAAAGATTAACTACTAGGTACATTTGTTGAAAATTGATATCTTTTACTATTTTTTTTTGCATTTTTCAAAAAATTAATAGTTAAAAATTTTTGAACTTTCAACATTTTATTTAAAACTAGCATTGCCTGCGGCTCCGCCCGCATTCAGATGGCCCGAAACCAAATTTTTAGGTTTTACATATTAGTATACTCTTACTATGCAGTTTTTGTATTTTTTCTCAGAAATGAAACATTTTCCCGCGGCAAAAGTATACTATATGTTGACCTGGATAACCACCTATCACCATACCAAATTTAATCAAAATCCCTCCAGTGGATTTTCTATGATGCGGTAACAGACAGAAAGACAGACAGACAGACAATAATTCTAAAAACTATAGATTCGGCCTCTGTATCAATAATAATGTTTAGTTTAATAAGATTATCAAAAAATATTTAATATACAGAATCGGTTTAGTAACAATTTTATTATATGTATAGATTTCGATAAGAGGGCGGCATTTTTTACAGTGCGTAGGTGCGGCGCTAAGGCTAGATCCGGCATTGAAGACATAGTTAGTATACTTACCTTATTGTAGGTATTTTACAAAAATGTAAAATGTGATTAAGAAAGGTAACAGTACTTTCTTACATTAAATAAAACTATTTTATCATTGTTTGGAAGTTTGATCTTTATTTTCATTTATTTCCCGACACTTCGAAAGATTTTTAAAAAACTTTGAGTTTTCCGACGTCAAAAATCTTAATCTCTCCCATAAATAAAGTTGCATCAAAAATAAAAACAAAAATATTTTAAATTTTTTATTTCCAATCATATGTTACCTGTAGATTTTTATGAAATTCACGTACAAGGTATAATTCTTAGCCAACTTACTTATTTAGTACATATCGATAAATACATTTCCGTAAATGATCACATTGAGAGACTGTTTATAGGTTATTGCACTTATGCTAATAGGCATATTTGCCTCCGATGTGAAAACTCACCACATGCGTAAACCATAACCAAACCCCATATTATATATATTCACTTAAAAAAAGCTTTAAAATAACGTCAAAAGAATAAAATACAGTCATAAACTTAAAACTATCTTGAAAAGAGTCGTATATAACAAGTAAGTAGACTTTACCGCACAATTAGTGGGACAGCTTTTGGGTATTATTGTAACAATGCAATATTTTTCTCGACAAAGATTAGTAGGGTATATTTTTAGACGCAATAAATTTAATTTAAAATCTCAAAAAATATATATCTGATATTATCAAGCTACATTTCTTTTATACAGTTTTCTAGCGAGTTGACTTCTAGTTTCACTGAAGCTAAATACTAAAGCTATTGCTGACTTCAATAAGTTAAAGGACTGAACTTGAAGAGCCTTTAACCCTCCACGACCGCGGACACGCCGGCCGTTCTTAGAAATTTAATTAATTTCTTAGAAATTTACCTGGAGGTGTTAAGCGTATTGCAAAGAAGCTAAAACTATAACTAAATCCTAAACTAACTATATCGAACGTGGTGAGTTTAATCACTATCGTAAAATTATCATCACCAGTACCGTAAGGCCCGTCATTTTACAACTAGCATTTAGGCTGTGTATAAACTTTGACCATTCATATCAAAGTCACCTACATCTATATATAATAGGCATAAATAACCTTACAACTTTATAATAAATGTTGACTTACATGGACATGTTTTTGGAATCATTTTGCAAGCGAATGTGGACTTAAGACATACAGATATTGACTTAATAGAATGTAGTTAAATATCATTTAGGTAAAATGCGTTTCAGGAATAGTTTACATTACATGATTAAAATGGTTTACATTATAAAATTATAATCTCCTTAAATTAACTTTTCTGTCTAAAGTGTACGAAAATTAAAGTATCGGTTTAACATTCGAGTCAATAAATCACTGGCTGTCGTAAAGAAGCACTTAAATGTTAAAGTCAAGTGTGTCTTTACTTGCACCGCTTATCGAAAGCTTCTAAGCAAAACAATAATAATTATAATATACAATAAACTTAATTAATTTTTATTTGACTTCACATATTTTTAATGTAGGCCTCACGTAAGAAGAATAGTGTAGGAAATATGACCATATTTTTTTTAATTGTAATAGCGTATGATTAATACTAATACAAAATACAATTTTAGTATAAACTTACAGGCACTGTGTTACTCGCTTTAAAAGTCATAGTGACACGGATTCGAGGGATTCACTGAATATTGTCTACATTAATTTTACATACGAATAATAGAATGATATGTTTCGTTCCGAATCGACACAATCGGTAAAGGTGTAAAAAATTGAGGCGGATGTACGCACCCTGTAACACAATGTTGGCAACATTACTTTCCGTTCATTAAAAGCGACCGATATTATAATATCGATTACATAGTCATATATCGATTATAAATAAGTCATAAATATTCCAGAATGTTTTTCGAAATATCGACTTCATTTATAATAACAGTTAATATTTTAAATTGGTCTAGTCAGATTAATCACAGCGCACAGCCATTTCTCGTCCCAAATAGAATTTTAAGCTGTGGCATAATGACCGATTTAATGTATAACGACTGTTTTCCGGCGATAGCATCCCTCTTTGCATTTTTCACGTAGTGTTTGATACCAGGTTTGTGTATGAGGAATGCGTTGTTTAATATCATGAAGTCGTAGTCTTTGACGCACAGAACATAACCCTGTAAAAATAGATAGTTATTAGGAAGAAAGAAGTAAGAAAATAATCAAATATTAATTATTTTCATTGTATTTTCCAAATGATACCAATGATTTGAAATATTTTTATAAAATGTGTTTTTACGCTATTCTGACCGCAGCCTGAAGTTTTTCAGAAAAGATTTCTGTATAGACCATTATAGGTAATAGTTTCAACAAGTAATATTATGAGTATATAATAGACGTACTATGTATCTATCTACAAATAATTCAAAACTTAAGGAAAAGGCCTATTTTTTAAAAAAATAACTTTTTTGACAGTTTTGCTTCTATCATAAGTTTAATTCTAAATTTAGAATAAAATTGACTATATACGTAAATTATTAAAAATAATCTTTTAACCTGCGTCATCTTATCTTTCTTGCCTTCCCAGCTAAGTCGCTCGTCGTAATAGGGATCTTGATGAGTTCCTATGAAGATTGGTTCCCAATGCACGAACTTCCCACGTCGCTTTCCAACGTGAAAGACATCCATTTCTAAGTAAATAATAAATATTTTTAACAACATTACATTTCATTATTTTTTCTTTAATTGTACTATAATTTGACCATCGTAAAGTTTTATTTGCACACAACTCATCTCTTAAAACAGTTTATATAACAATTAAGCAGTAGCAGAGGAAAGTTACCGATTTTGCAAATTGGCGTAAGAATGGAGTCAACCAGCGTGCATGTCGCGGTCATTGAACCATAATACACAATTAGAATGCCCCATACGGTCACTTTATTCTTTTTATGGCATAAATAGCTCACGGCCCACACTACGAGATTAATCGGCAATGCATCGTAATTACACGCGCGTCGATGGAATCGACCTTGTTTCACAAAAAAATTGCAGTTTCACTCATTTATTGATATTCAATAACGCACGTCAACATATTTACATGCACATTTCGGTCGTGCCCGTTTCCAATCACACGAAATCACATTTTTCTGTTACTTTTGCGAAAAAATTTGAATATCAAACGGCAGATTGAGGAATTTCTCTGACGGCATGTGACCATAAACTAGTTATAATGACACTATATTTGGATACATGTTAAGAATTTCATTTCTACTTATCTTTTCAAATACCTGTGATATGCGATCAGATTATGTTGGTTATTGAAAGAGGATCGCGTGTCTAATGATCATAAACGTGTAGTTTTTAGAAAACTTTCTTTTATTTTTAATAATATTCATAATCTTAGTCTGTCTTTTGGAATACAGAGGAAGTACAGTAAAACCACACAACCGCAATATGTTAATTATAAATTATTAATTATAAGTGTATAATAATAATATATACACTAATATATATTATTTACATATCCATATGTATATAAAATCCTACTATGTATGGATGTATGTTTGTTACTCTTTTACACAACGGCTGAACGGATCTGGATGAAATTTGGCACAGAGGTAGATTATAGTCTGGAATAGGCTCCTTTTTCCCGGTAAAATATACGGCTCCCGAGGGATAGATTCGTATTTGTTTTACTAGAGGCGAACCCGAGCGAAGCGAGAGTAGGCCGCTAGTATAATGTAGTTGAGATATACTGGCTGGTAATGCTTATTCAACCAGGCTCACTTAATAAAAGTTGAGATGTTAATCAGATGAAAATAAATTAAATCTTTAATATAAAGGGGGCCAGGATAAATAGGATAGTACATTTCAAAGATAAGAAAGTTTCGACGCTATCTATTGGTCATTTATGTTGGTAATAATGTAAAGGATATGGAAAAGTCAAAATTTAAAAATGTCCATTTTATAAAGAGTGTCTATGAAAAGTCAGAGAAGCGTATTCAAGTACAGGAAGAAGCTGGAAGTTTCGTAAACGGGATAATCTATAAACTAAATTTTGACCTGGTGTAGTTTAATAATGTGTAGAGAATCTAGCGCATTGTAATTCTTACGATTAGTTTCTGGTGCATTCATCCACTGTTGCCCTTGAGGTATGTTGTGACAATTTGGACACACGAACTTGTGGAACGGTATTGCAGTCTTATTGACCAACATCGTTTGCAGCTCCGTTTTTGTCGATGGCACCTGGAAATACATATTTTGACTTTAATATATAGGGAAAATCTTGTAAATTAATTGTACACATTTACATTTGCCAGCGATAAGCCTTTAAATAAAACGTTGATATTTAATTGGCTAAATAGTATTTTAAATAAATAGTTATTTTTGGTATTTTGAAAATCGTTGTATAATTTTGTGGGTATGTACCTACTGTCTATAACAACTATACAATGACCTTTAAGACGTCTAAAACCTTAGTCTCTTCCGTGACCATTATTGATGTAAGCTGTAAAGCATTCGACATGTTGGAAACCAAAAAACAAAATAAATCCGCGAAAAAATCCGAAAAGATAATTTAATTAAAAATTTAAATGTCAAATATTCTCGTAAATCTGAGAAAGTATTATGGTTAAATAGTATTTCCAATTCTCAACATAAATGTATGTAAATTAATATATTTATATTACTACATTATTTAGACTAAAGAGCAGAGAGAATATCAACTCAAAATACTAATCTATATAATGTATTATATAATAAAAAAAACAGTCTTTATTTACATACATAATAAAATTACATTACACAGATTAGTATTTTTTGTTATGTTCATTCTAATTAATACCACATAATATGTAACTAGCACCCATAGATAAAAAACTATTGGAAAAAGGGGGAAAATTTTTGATATCCTATTTTTACACCGACGATA
Organism: Brenthis ino; assembly: GCA_921882275.1. Lineage (NCBI taxonomy): Eukaryota > Metazoa > Arthropoda > Insecta > Lepidoptera > Nymphalidae > Brenthis > Brenthis ino. The sequence continues at coordinate 12,300,108 of OV170223.1, read as the reverse complement.
AACAAGCAAAGAGAAATGAATTCATCTATACATATAATAAAATTGTAACTAAGTCGAATCTGTACATTAAATATTTTTTGGAAAATCTTATTGAAATAAACATTATTATCGATACAGAGTCCAAATCTATAGTTTTTAGAATTTTTGTGTCTGTCTGTTACCGCATCACGGAAAAACCACTGGAGGGATTTTAATGAAATTTGGTATAATGATAGGTGGTTATTCGGGTCAACATATAGGATACTTTAAAAAGTATCCTATAATATGTTGTCCCGCAGTTTACCGCGGGAAAATGTTTCTTTTCTGAGAAAAAATACATAAACTGCAATGTAAGAGTATACTACTATGTAAAGCCTAAGAATTTGGTTTTTGGTCAACGTGGGCGGAGCCGCGGGCAATGCTAGTTCGTCTATAAATCACGTACATACATATTATAGCTTTATATGAAGTTTTATTACAAATTTCTTACTTGGACTTTGGCACCGACTTCAAATATACTTATAGGAAAGACCCTAGGTCTACTGGAAGTGCTTAATGGTTTAGCGTTTCTGGCAATCATGTTTAGGAACCTGGGTACTAAATTAGGACTAGGATATAGCTCTATATCAGATGGCAGTATGAAGTGAGTAACTGCAGCCTCTCTAGCGATGTTACGAGCCACGTTCACGGGATACAAGAGACTTTTTGCTTTCATATATGTTGAGTTGGCGTTGACGTCGTATGGAGGTTTTGCCGTGCAGTTGTATGGTGTTTGAAGAAAAGTGTCTGGATTTGGTATCTGAAAGTAGAGCAATAAATCTTAATATTTGGCGAGCTTCCCGAATACGTTAGACGAAAAACTTATAGTAAGTATAATTCTATATACTACAACAGAATACATACGTTACTATTATCTTTATAATACGTTGACTTTGATCTTTATATAAAATATCCCAATGTGCGTTACAAAACGGCTTAACTGATTTTGATGAAATTATTGTTTACTTAGGGAATCACCTGAATGATTCTTAGCTATAGTTGGACCTGGTAGATGGTGTATCCAGATCCAGATTTTATATTTTCTGACAAAACGAGGCAGGCACGCACGTAAGAAGCTATACTTCTTTGGCGTAACAGAACAAAAATAGCTAAAGATTTCATACCGTATGTCACAACTCTCTGTTTGTAAAAGAAATGCAACTAACTTCATCATGTCGCTTTCAGCTAACTTCATTATGTCGCTTTTTTGGCTGTCGGTGTGCGCGCGCATCGTAAAAATATTACTCTCATAATTTTTTCAGCAGTATAACTTAAAAAGATGCTACATCCATTCTAGCTGTTCTCAAGTGATGAGTTGGCCAACAAACACTATTTCATTTTTATATATTATGACATCAGGACTTACCTTGCTAGGTATATGTTTATTAGAAAAGAACACGTGGAAGGTGACAAACTGTTTGATGAGTTCGTTGCCGAGGCAATCTCGCAGGTATCTGATGCTGTTCACCGTCGGAAGCATGTCCGCTCCGGGCGCGTGAATGGCAAGACTCACTGGGGCCATCCATCTGGAATGTAAGATAATAATATTTTACATAATTTTTAACTTTTAACTAAATAAATATAAAAACATTTTGAAAATAATTATATCACCGTTGGGATAGAATTTTAACTTGAATTTTTCATGCGACAACCTTTAAAATCTATTTAAAGTTAAAATAATTAAAAAGGTAAGTAATTAATTTATTTTATTTTTGATTTCCTTGATTGGAAATTGGTAAAAGCAATGTAGAAACAAAAATGGTAGTCATCGGATTGCCGTTTCTAATATCGTCTTAAGACGCAGTGTCGATTCTAGTGCAAAATTGCTTATATTGGGAAGACAAACGCTTTAAAATTTTAAAAAATCGTAAAGATATATATTTATAAGTTCTGTAAAACATCCAAAGTATTTGGATAGTTATACAAATTCATATATACTCGTACATCAAACTTCCTGTCAACGATTAATGAGTTTTTTAAAGACGTCTCATCACTACATATGTTATTCCGTTACGTTTTGCAAACTGGAGCAATTATTATTGTTTTTTAAATATAAACTAGTTAGAGCGGAACTATCGTGACTGGAAAGGAATCAATTTTGTTTTAATCAATATAATGTTGTCAGTCCCAGGCGAGTGGTTCGCGTGTCTAACGACATTTACGCCTGTTTTAGGTCGCTTGAACATCGCCAACTAACTACACCTACAAACCTATCTGATTAGTTAGTCTAGTTCAGAAATGTTGAATTATTAAGTAATATTGTGTTGGAAGGAAAATAATTCATTTTGTTTGTATCATAATAGTACACAAAACTTTTTTAAGGATATAAATTCGTAAGCCGTCCTAGTTTTGTGGTACTATGCACTATATCTGTCATTGGCGACTGTGTTAGATGTCACGGATTCAGTTCTCGTATAAGAGTCATATATTAAACCGACATTCATATAATAGCTAGGCGCTAGGTTTAGGGGGAAACAATATTAGATATGGAGAATATCAGTTTACTCTATATTTTATCATTATATCAATAAGAGAAGTTTTATATTATTTTAAGTGCAATAACAACTAAATAACTGAATGTTAGAACCACAGCCTAAATTGTAGGGTATCGTAACACATCGATACAATTTTTTTTTACCTGAACAGGAAAATATTTTAGAAAATTTATATTTTGAGTGATCAAAAAGTTTTCCTATACTAAGAGAAACAAAAAAGTCATTAATAGGTAAATAACAATAATCATATCTTTACTTACACTTGGGGGTTAATATTAATTTATACGAAAGCAACTGCGTTATCTATACTAATATTATAAAGAGGTAAAGTTTGTGAGGTTGTAAGGGGTAATCTCTGGATCTACTGAACCGATTTAGATAAAATTTGGTAAGAAGGTAGTTTGAGACCCTAGGAAGGTCATAGGATACTTTTTATCCTGGAAATCATACCTTAACTTGTCCAGGTAATTTTCTAAGAAATTAATTAAATTTCTAAGAAATTAATTATTAACTGTAGCACCGGTGTGCCCGCGGTCGTTTAGGGGTTTAGGAGGTGAAAATAAGGATGAAAGTTTGTATGGGGAATCAACTTAGGGACGAACACGAGCGAAGCGAGAATCATATAATAATTATATTTACCTACTAGTTATTTGAGGATTGGGGCCTAAAGTTTGTAGTCATGGCAACGACAGTTTAAAAGTGTTTATGAACTGTAAAAGACATATATTGACTGCGAAGTTGTCGTCAAGCCCTTATTGATGAGGTCAGACATAAAAGAGGGTGAAGTGTGCATCGTCGCGTTTTCAGGTCACGAATTTCCTGAAGTCACGGAACATTACCAGGGGAATTCTATTAATATGGTAAATAAGACAGTTTGTGAAGATATTTTGAGTTTTGTGACTCAATATGTAGCATGAACCCGTTTGATTTTATAGTATGTCACTCGAGATTGGTCTTCTTTTCGAACTTCATTAAAATTCTTGCTAAAACGAGAAGCCTAAATATTTAGTCTTTTTATTTTAAGATCGTGTTGCATACAATACAATGGAATGGGATATTATTTGTGACAGGGCTTACCTGTTTTGAAATATTTGCACAAAGATGGCATTGTGTCAAGTTTTATGGTTGATAAGGCCTTGTTGTTAGTTTTTCCTCAATATCAGACTACGTGGAATTTATAAATAACTGTTACTATTTTGGAATTGAAATATTATACTGTTGAGATGCAAAAGAGTATATATATATGTCTTAGTGGCATAATACACCTTAATTCATGTTTCTCACACTTAGTTAAAAGAAATCATTAAAAAAAAGGCATTATTAAGCAATATTTAACGTACATTAACAGTATCATCATATTTGGCAAAAATGGAGTTTAGAGAGAACAGTCTCACTGTAAATTTAACTATTTAAACCTAAACAAATAAGTTATCTATCGGTAATTTTAACGGTGGTTCAAATATACACATAGCATATAACTTAATAGTTTTAAAGAGAGTGGATTATATAATAGGTTACATGAAATGCTTTATAAGAAATCCTCGTATGTTTTGAAACGTTTTAACCGGTTGTACAATGTCTATCGACAAAGTAAACAATTCCACTAATATTTGCAAAAGCGACGACTTTATCTGAGGTAAACAATTTCACTTCTACACACTTTCGAAGTGTAATACCAGAAATTATGTCAAAATAATGATAAGTGAATAAATACTACGTACGTACTACGTATGTAATATAATATTAATATGTAATGAAAGAGAATGTTCATAAGATAGACAGAATTTCGTTTTGTTAGAAAATATTTTGTTTTGATTTAACATTTGTCTCAGCTTGAAATAACATTAATTATATAAAATACTGGGTGGATCGTTAGACGTTGTTTTGCTCATTTTTAAATATAAAATTCATTAATAGCTCGACCGCAACGCCCTCCGATTTTGTAATTTTCTTTTTTACCCGCGACGGCCACGGAGTCGGTACATGCGTTTGGGGTAAGAGGTGTTTGTGTGTGTTTGTGTCTATTACCATAATCCTCAGAAACAGCTGAGCTGATTTGATTTTGAAACGTTTTTTTTTAAGTCTCATTTCTGAGCATACTCTTAGTTCTTTATAATGTTACAGACCGCCATAGTTATTGAGGTAGTGTAATCTATACTAATATTCTAAAGAGGTAAAAATTGTGAGTGTGTTGTTGTAGAGGGTAATCTCTGAATCTACTGAACCGATTTAGATGAAATTTGGTAAGAAGATAGTTTGAGACCTTTTTATAGTTTTATTTAATAGTTTGAGAGTTTTCATCCCGGAAATCATCCCTTAAGGGGTTGAAAATGGGGATGAAAGTTTGAATTGGGAAGCAAGCTACGGATGAACCCGAGGGAAGCGACGGTGAGTCGCTAGTTAATCATATTACGCTTTAAATTTTTTCCTGGAATATTTTAAAATTCGGTTTTTGGAATATTTTATACAATTTAGAGGGCACGACAGCGGGCAGGGTGGGGAGGGGGGAGGGGGGGGGTCTAGGTTGGACGAAACGCGTGCAAATTTAGGTATTTCCTTCGCATTATTAAAACAAATATACATTTTGAAAATGCAAAGTGTATACCTACGACATAGAAAACGTATAGTTTTGTTATTATTAAAAAACTGATGAATTTCCTTGAATTATAATTTACGCCGCACTAACGGTTTATTTTGTTTTTTAGATATCATTTTGGTTTTTTTTTCTATCGAGGACACACAAGAAATCGTGTTTCTAAAGTGTACGATTTATAGAATAAATCCTTAAATATCCTACATATTAATTGCATAATTAAAGTTTTAGTAATAACAATACAGCAAGGGATCAAACGAACGCAATTATTTCGCAATTGCCTCGGTGCGCCCTTAATCAGCATAAAATTTTATAAATATGATTTAGATTATTGTTTCGTAAATACATATATATCTCGTTGAGTAACTTGACTTAGAAATAATAAACAATCCATACCTAATATTATGTGAAAATCTGTTTATTTGTTTGTTTGTCCTTCCTTTATGTCGAAGCGGAGTGACAGATTAGCGTGGTTTTTTGTATGGAAATAGTTGGAGAGCTGAAGAGTGACATAGGCCACTTTTTACCGCGGGAATTTATCTAATTCCCATGGGAAAACCACGTTATAAGACAATCTAAAAAAGATTTATGATCAGAATTACTTAAACCTTTCAATAAAAATAAATAAATACGTGTTTTAGCATTTTTTGAAATTCATCCTATAAGGGGCAAAATAGGGGATGAAAGTTTGTATGAAAGTACCTTTTTAGAGATTTTTTTGTAGTTTTAGCGCAAACGAACCGCGGGTTCTGCTAGTAATATATAAGTAAAAAGAAATACAATCTATAATACATTTTTAGATGGGCCAGTTTAATATAACAAAATCGATCTCATGCTCTAGTTATCTCGTCTAGGTATATCTATACAAAAACAAATATTAAACAAAAAAAGGTTTGTTTGTTTGTTCATTATTAAATTATTGAAACACTCAGAAACTATTGAACCGATTTTGAAAGTCTTTCACTATTAGATAACGTATCCCAAAATAACATAAGCACACACTAATTATATGTAGGTAGCCTATAATTTGAGTCATAATAATGTTTCAGACTGAAATAATTAATTATATTCTCTAACATTTATTAGATGAGCTAATTTAATAAGAACGGGGACGGTTTTGGCTCAGTCAGGTACTCTGAAATATAATTAGTCGCGTACAGGTGGGGTGAGGGCAGACATGGCTATACAGTATAGAGTATAGCTATCTATAATGATTTGAGTACACTGCGTGGGGCCTAGCTGTTAGATCAATAATCCGCACCTTGTTCATTTCTTTTCCATTGTTAGAGGGCTGACTACTTAATGATATTTTTGCAGGCGTTAATAATTTAAGCTACAAACTGTTCGTTTCAAGGTCACTTATCGTTAATTATTTTAATTAACATGTTTTTTAACTTTAAAACTATTTATTACATTTTATTTTTACAGTAAAACGATAAACTAATTAAGATTCTCTTAATTAATATTAGGGAACATTATTAATCTATAGTTTATACAGATAAATAAAATTGTCTTGTCTATTTGTAACGTCAAAATAACAGATTTTTACTAAATATACTAAATATAGGTTATAAGAAAAACACAAGTTTTAAAATTTTCGTTTGTCTGTCTGACTGTCCGTTTGTTCCGGCTAATCCCGATACGGCTGGATTGATTTTAACGGGACTTTCACTGGCAGATAGCTAATGTTATAATTTAGACTACTTTTATGTTAGAAAGAGTTGAAGTTCCGCTCAAATAAATTAAAACGTATCTAAGGACGCACCTGAGCGAAGCGAGGTAAGTCGTTATTTACAACAAATTAGTAATGTAAAACTAGTAAACCTATGTATACTGTAATAATACTCATACTATAGTTTAATAGGCATGTAAAGGAATTATAAAAAAAGATTGCATTCCCCTGTAAGATAATGTTATTATTATTGCAGACATTTCAATTAGGAAAAAATATATATTAAAAAAATATGAAAATATCCGACTGCTTAAAGATCGAACTAAAAAGATATGACTATTACTTTTTGTAATTATTTCAATATGGGGACAATAATGTTTTAGGAAAAATTCAGCTAGTTTTATACAATTATTATTATTTTCCTTTACAGCGTTTTATGTTTGCAAACACTGAAATTTACTGCCATTTTTGGTTTTGTAGGTAATGGGGGGACTTGCGTTGGTTAGATAAACAAAATAAAATTTTTGAATATATTTTTCATTCATTAAACAGTAATTATGTGATACAAGGACATACATATAAACACTATTAATTATAACAATAGTAAGGACAAAAGATAAAATTAATCATTATATTATTTAAAACAGTATTTTTTGAATTAATTAATGAAAAACATCTTGAAGTTTTTTGCGATTTTCAACTATTTTCTGTGGTAAGAAATTAAGAGATCTGAAGTATTAATTATAATATCACAAAATTACTACAGGTAATATGATTGATAATATTTGCTTTTAAATTAAGTTAAAAGTCTCAGCAACCCTATGCACAGGGCCAGATTTAGTGCTGGGGCTCGGGACAATTAAGGAGTTGAACCTATGTACTTGTATAATAAATATTGCCTAGAAATGTAAGAGGATTTTTGTTTTTTTTTAATTCCAAATTAACACAATAACAATAGATTCACTTCACTAATTTGACATAAAAAAGACTAAGAGCGCCTATTTTTATGGTATGGCAACATAATTACTGATTGACTAACGAAATTAGTCTAAAAGCTCGTACTATTTAATTACGTTATTTCATCACAAAAACTAGCTTCATTTTGCTTGTAAGAGACAAGCTATATATATACTGCTCTGTTACTGAGGCTTACTATACAGAAAGACTCAATAACTAAACTTAGTCCGACCCGGGACTCAAACCCAGGACCTCCGGGTGTGCAGCCATACATGCTAGCCACTACACCACCGAGGCAGTTAAGCAGTGTTCTATACGTATTTTGAAACAATGCTCGGATCTTTAAACATAGCCTTGTTGACTCTACCGTGGATCTCACGAGTGCATATTGAGTGCTAACCAAGGGTCGTGTGAACTGATTATAGAAGACTTATATTTTCTTAGCTTTTTAAAAAATGTTTTACTCCTGTTTTGTTTTTACCAGTCTTTAAAGGTTAGTTATTAATAAATCATTAACAAACGTTTTTTGAATTATTAAATCTTAAAAACTTTATTATTTATTATTACTAAAAATTAAAGTTTATTCATAAATCACATCATATTATTTGTATAAATATTATAGATGTAAAAGTTTGTGAGTATGAATGTTTGTTACTCAATCACGTCAGAACGGCTGAACGGATCTGGATGAAATTTGGCACAGAGATAAATTATAGTCTGGATAGTACATAGAATACTTTTTAACCCTGAACAGTGTACGGTTCCCGTGGGATATTTTTTTTCTAGAGGCGAACCCGAGCGAAGTGAAGTTAAACCGCTATACTGGAGTACAAACATTTATGCTCATCACACAAATGAACCCCCGTGGGACTTGAACCCGCATACGTTGGCACAGCAAGTGAGGTCACTGCAAACTGAGCCAAACGTATGTGTATATAATTTGTTATTTAATTCAAATATACCATTCAAAAGTATTATGGTTATTGGCACAATATCAGTAGGATAAAGTCGAAAAAATGCTAATATACACCAGACTTTTTGTGCCCGCTAATTATAATTAGCGGGCACAAAAAGTCTGTTTGACTGTTTGTACCAGTGAATCTTTGGGATTCATGAGTTAATTTAAGATTCAGCTAAGAAAAAAAATTATCCTGGAAAAGAAAATGTTCCTGCGGTATAAAAGTTAGAAGAAGAACGGCATAATCGACTTTTCCCGAGACATTCTTAGGCGAAAAGATTCGATCGAATGATAATAAAAACATGATTTTTAACGCGAGAAAGTGAAAACATCCTGTTGGATAGAAACATAGATAGATTATGGTCTTTGTTTCTACTAATACTTTATTAAATTGGGAAAGAAGAAGGTAAATATAATATACATATAAAATGTAAGTGCTAGAAAGAGCTTTTGTCTAACAAAACTAAAATAATGTTTGGCCAACATGGTTACATTTTAGCTCATTTACTTTTCTACTGGGTAAATAGAATAATAATATATAATTAGAAAAACCAACTAAATAATACTAAGCATTTTTGAGCTGCAAATTGGAAAATCCATTGTTATTGTTATTTGCAATGAATGCAATTACGCGGTACGTAAACTCAAATAATGATAAAACTTTACAATTACTTTTTTAATACGAAACAATGCATTCGTAAACTAGTCATGTAATTATCTGTTCAGAATACGAGTGTATACGTTATACATTTTATGTTCCTACTTCTCTATTCTCTAATCCCACTGCTGGCACTGTATATCTATACATATAATAAAATTGTAACTAAGCCGAATCTGTACATTCAATATTTTTTGGAAAATCTTATTGAAATAAACACTATTATCGATACAGAGGCCGAATCTATAGTTTTTAAAATTTTTGTCTATCTGTCTGTTACGGCATCACAGAAAAACCACTGGAGGGATTTTGATGAAATTTGGTCAACATATAGGATACTTTTTACCGCGGGAAAATATCTCATTTCTGAGAACAAATACAAAAATTGCAATGTAAGAGTATACTAATATGTAAAACCTTAGAATTTGGTTTTTGGTCATCTGAATGCGGGCGGAGCCGCGGGCAATGCTAGTTTTAACTAAATCGGTATAAAAATTGGTATGACTGATACAAACATTCACGTCACAAAGTTGAACTTCCGATTTCCGTTTTGCATACATGAATATATGGAAATCAAAATCTACGTTTTTTTAAAAAGGTAATAATGAATGATACATTTAATGTTTATGTCAGTACTTAAAATGACAATGAAAAATAATCTGTTAAGCTTCGCGTTAGAAATAAAGTGACTTACATACAAGGTACATACATAGATACATAAAAGGAAGAGGGTGATAGAGTTGGCATTTTAAACAATATTATGTTGGGTATCTCATCAAAAGAGGCCAAGTGAAGCATGGGAGAGGTTTCTCGTCTTGCATATTATATTAATAGCGATATAACTTTTAATAGGATCGTTTAGACATGCATTTAGCACGCAATTTCTTATTATTCAAGGCAGTACACCCATAAATCCATTTAACACCAATCGACGTCCAATTGTCAATGCCATCACGTAAAGCAGTGATAGCAAGTCTGAGCGGTCGGCGCCTAAGTCGGACGATCTAATACTAGTTAGTATGTGAAATATGCAATATTAATCTACATATATTATTTTAATAGAATATGCGGTCGGCTAGTGTCCTCCTCTTTTTTTCGTCGGTTATGTTTAATATTCAAATATATATATATATATATATATATATATATATATATATATATATATTATATATATATATATATATATATATATATATGTATATATATATATATATGTATATGTATATATAGACCTTAAACTTGTACATGAAAAATAATATATATTTCAATAAATATCCCTCTTTTTCTTGTTTGAAATTGAAAATAAGCTAAATAATAGTTATAAAGTTACATATTTTGTATTTGTATGAACTCGTATATCTTTTGAGAACTTCTGGGCGGGTTTCAATGGTAACTCGATTTGTTGTACTCTTTGTACAATGTATTTTCCATCGTAAGTCATTTCTAAGTTTGGACGTTTTCATTTACTTGTAAAATTGGGTTCAATTTTGTATTGAAATATATATTTTACTATTTCGTATATTCAATAAGAAATATATTTTTTCCTTTCAAATTTAAAAACAAATGATAAATATTATTCTTGTTAGTACAGTTTTGCTGTGCAATGTCAAACTTGCGACCTTCAATGCAATAGGTAGTCATTAGTGTCAAACTACACAAATTATTCGATTGGATTTTTTTATTTCTTTAAATAAAGATACTAATTGAACGTGAAAAATAAAAAAATAAACTAAAAAGATATTTTATATTTCCAGTGGGTGTATTACGTTTATTAAATAATAACTTCAAATATTTACGCAGACTGTATTTTGTGACAGTGCAAACTGATAAGATAGGATGTGTAGTGTGTACCTAAACTTTACACAAGTACATACGAATGCTCTGCAAAAACTTAGCTAGAAATATAATTTTCAAAGCATGATTTAATATAACTTTAAAACGTTAGGAGGGAGGGAAAAAAACGTACTGCGACACACTTAAGAATTAACAACCGGTTATTTTTATAAATTTTGTTTAGTAACTTGGGGTTCAAAAATCGATAGTAAAAACGGATTACTGTAGTAAGTAGGTACGAATGATGGATGGGGTCGAACCCTAAGCTTTTTCAATGCCTTTGGGAACACAGTCTTATGTATATGTGAACGTGTAATAAATATTAATGACTATTTCTTTCGCTTTATTGTGTCGATCTTGCATTCAATGCAATGACCGTATTTGGACATAGAAGGATAAGATTTTATTCCATCCTTGTAGTGCAGATTTGTCAAGAACAAATAACTCATTATTAAAATTAAATTTAAATTGAAACTAAGTACTTGTTCGTGAAATAGTGTTTTGTTAAGTTCGCTACCATAATTGAGGGAATAACTTAAATAATGAAGAACACAAAAGAGTAATTACTGAGCCTCAAGAGCAATAAGCTAATTGCAGCAGCAGACAAATGAAGAAAGCAATTTCGAGCACCCTAATAACAAAGCATGCGATATCTCAAAAAGTCGCAATTAAGCGTGGTATTCTCACAAATGATAAATTTAATTTCACGTTCAAGTGCCCGACCTACATGTGCGACCGCAGTCGCTATGCGGATAACTGTACAGACATACTGAGATGGTGATTTCGTAATGGGAGCCTGCACTTGGCTTCGACTCATCTGGGTTGACCGCAAGGCCTTTCGTCCTCCGTACACCTGTTTACATGCGAGAGCTATCACCGCTGGCGTATTTATTGCTTCATTTCGATGCTTTTTTCGATCTTTGTCTGATATCCTTTTAAGTTCATATCGTTCATATCGTTTCAAGTTCACTTGTTAATTTTAACATTTAGCTCTTCCGCTTATTTTGGGTATTTTATTGCTTTATTACTCTTAATTCAATGGTCATATTTTATGGTGCTCTTTATTTTATTGTATCGAATTAAGACCAACATGTTGAAGAAACAATAAAATATTTTATTACATGTATCAATTAACAATTTTCTTACAGATGGACCACACGTAATATAAATTAAGCATAATGCCTACTATAATAAAGGTGGATGCTCAAAATTATAATTTAAAAGTTAATTATTATTTTTAGTGTATCCAGAGAGCAATAAAATTATATGGTTCAACTATAAAACATCACTTAAGTTTAACTGGATTAGTTTGAAATATCGAATAACTGAACTTCAGATATCAGATTCGTCATAGCAAACACTTGTAGGGTATATTCCAAAATAAACCATGAGTTAGTAATGTTGCGTCATTAGTAATCAGTTATGGCGCATAGAACGGTTGCCCCCGATAAAGTTCATTAAAATAAAACATACTTCAATTTCATGCCATCTCGGGGCGTCTCATTACTCAAAGTCAGCCTGCTCACGCGAACTGCTCCTTAGTTTTCGTATTGCGGTTAGTAGTTTGATTCGTCTATTTTAACAGGTTGATTTTTTTTGTGTTTTTAGGGTTCCGTACATAAGAAGCAAAACATAATATATTTCTTCGTCTCTCTGAGTTCTCTGAATGTATGTTTGAATAGGATTGTAGAATTATGGGTGTTCAATAAAATTAGGAATATAATTTTGATACTAGACATTCAGAATAACATAAAGTTTTGTTAAATACATCATGGACGTATGATATAAAAGGGTTGATTTTAAATAATACAAATACGTATGTTTGTTGACACATAATAGCGAAGAAGAATAACGGAAACTAAATTTAGCATTACTAAACACGAAACCCTCTACACGAATCTGACGCACTTGATCAAATTTTTTGAATTGTAGACATTCCTTCTTCATTTTTTAACCTAATGATTATCTAACAATGTAGTCAGACTACCTACTGCATACATGTGCGATACAAGCCGTTAGTTTATCAGGCACGTGGGGTAAAAATTAGAATTGGTCATAAAGCTATTTGTTACAGTTTAGGTGTTCGATTGACTGTGTATTTTGAATATATTATTTACTATAATAATCTTAATGAACTTACAATAGTGATAGTAGAATTTATTAAAAAAGCTATAGGTATTATATGATTTTAGTAAAGACAAACTATTTAATTTTAATCATTTCTATTTGACATACTTTTATGTCCCCCCCAACGTGCGTTCACCTTGTCGTGGTGGGGGGGCTCAGTAGTAGTAGCGAAGCTAAGAAACGCACAGGGAGGTTGCCCACTTCGGTGGGCGGTGGGAGGTGGCCCTCCTCGGGGGGCGGTGTACCGTGCGGGTTGCTCCTGGTACTTCTCTGATAGCAGAGTGGACCTTGGAGCAACCCCATGGTTGTGGTGGTCTGCTTTGGCAGACCTGCCGTCGGGGCGTCGTAGTTGAATGCGTAAGCGATCCTGCGACGCCCCATTAAGACGGGGGAAGGTTTTGTTGGGTTTTAGTGGGTAGTACTGGCTGTATTACGCCGGTGAGTCCCACACGTCGTGCGTAAATGCATTTCCCAACGTTAAAAAAAAAAAATACTTTTATGACAACTTGTAACTAATTACTATGGATTGCATTCTTAGAAGTCGCTTATAATATGGTTTTAACTGTCGTACCGTGTTGAAATTTTAAGTATGTGTAATAAAATCTGAAGGGCAATACAATAATTTGACTGATTGTTGATCTGATTTGAATATGGAGTCAGAAGTTGAATAGTTAAACAACTCTTCAATGGCTATCAGTAAAATGTTCGAGTTGGACTCATGCGATTTATTTTGACGTATTCCATTACAATTAAAAAACTATCAAACTTAACACAACAGACAACGCCTAAAATGTATAATTCCTTGTTATTGTATAATTCCTATGTTCCATGCGAGTTTGATCGATGTGAATGTTATTAGACTAGTGGTGAGACCATTTGGACGTGCAATGCAGTCGTGATTGTACAAAAGCATAATAACATACTTGTTCGTGGCGTAGCATTATTGCATACATTTCTAGTATCTGCTTTGTTCATTCTTTCTCAGAAATTGCATTTCTCATACTTTGCTGTAGGTCAACATTTTGAGAAGCTCGCCATATAAGTTTTCACAATTTATTTTCGTTACGAATTTCCCAGTTTTTAAACCATGTTATAAAAATCATCAACAGAATCTGCAAGCAGAGCTACCAGATTGAGCATGTTTTGCCTAGAGTTCTACTCAAAGGTAACCATCTAACAGCTATTACACTGATAGAACGTAACAATTGGAACGTGGACGAATAACCTAGAGCACGTGGCAGCGTCATGGTACAAACAAGTTTGATGCTATATCTATTAATCCATATGCAAAGCAATACTACGCGTTCGGAATTGATGATCACGACTCTAATTCAAGGAAATACGAGCCCTACTAACAAGCGGAAACTATTTCTTAAAACAACTCGTCACAAAGATTCTTAATGATTAAGTACAAAAAAATGAACGTATGTATATTATTTATGTGTAAAGGTTAATTTTGTGTTGTTTTATAAATTAGATTATTTTTCATTACATTTAAAAAAAACTGGAAGTGAAAATCGAAAAATGGGGGCTTGTCTTGTTGATAATAGCGGTACAGCGAAAGTAGTTGATGCAATAACTCTACTATAAGAGCTAGCATTTAAATTGTTACATCATTTGCCAGTGCCTTTCAACAAAACATGGTTATGAAATAGGTGATCTAAACTGTTAAGAGTTTGAATACACGTGTATTTTGCACCTTGTTTAATAAATGACGACATTCAGTTCTATGTGTATTGATATTTTAAAGTGCATTTCCTACAACATTAACACGTTGATTACACATCACGAAGTACGTTGTTCTAAGAGTTACTTCTGCTATTTTATCGCCTGTAATTGTATATACTTCGTGACTGTTATAGAATAGATCGTAAATATCCATAAATATATTGAATATATTCCAACCTTATTATAATAAAATTATAATATTAATGTTTTACTTTGTACTAAAATTTCACGCGTCACGCAAAACTTTTCTATGTATTTTACTCAATGTCATCTGCGTCTTATTATTCTTCATGTAAAACATCATATTGGTACAAAGGCTTTTTAGTATTTACCTATTATAAAAAAATCATTATCATTATGATGTATGATAAAATATTGAGAATAACAAGTTTTTATAATTAAGAGCACTAAATAACGAAAAATTTATGGAGTTAATGATGCGTTTTAAAGGAGCTACCTATATAGACTTATTACTTGATATAATATTAATTTATACAAAAGTAGGCGCTGGTAATTTTTTATTTTCAAAAATCTAATTTACTCAGAATATTTATGTGACATACAAATTATTTCTGTAGAAAATACAGTTAATAAATAAGGTATAATCTTATGTAGTTAGTTACCTAGGAATATTAAGTAAAAAATCGTGTAGTTGTTTACGCTAATAAATATTTGTATAATGACTACTATGCTCTTGCCTAATAAGAATATGTATGTACTTATCCTACTAAATGTAAATAACATACTTATAATAACTTTAATTCATAATTCAAGGGATCGAAATAGTAGATTGGTGGTAATATAATAAAATAATATTTGAATATTATTAGTTACGCTCAAATGCGTCAACCTGTAATACTTTACAGGTTGACGAAGTTTTAACCATATATGTAAATAACTAGTTTTTTTTCCGCGGCTCCGCCTTTTTGCTGGTACATCGATAAAAAGTAGCTGATGTCATTTATGATAAAAGTTTATCTCTAATTTTTTTACACACTGACACTAACACACTCATTATTTATCTTTATAATATGTATGTGATTCTTCCAGTCTAAAGACAAGAGTGTGGTGTTAGGGATCATTACTAGTATACCAAAGAAACGGGTAAGTGATATAATACTTGCTATTTAATTCAATCAATCATCAAATAATGTAGAATTATTGAACCGTATATTGTTATGCTCTAAAATAGTTAGACCAACTGACCGACCATTTTAGAAAACACCATTTCCGCTTTAGTATCGACTAAAAAGGAAACTACAGTGCTAAAATAATTTTAACCACCGCCAGACAGTCAAAACAGTTCCGACGGTCTATTGATTCGATACGTAATAAATAGCTTGAGCCTCGATGCGGGTATTTTCACTTTTCGTAGATAAATTCGAAGAATCCGACCTGGAAACTGGTTTGGCAACTTATAATACAGCCATACCATTGAAAGATGCAACGTTCACTTGATCGCCTATTAATTAATAATCTCTTTCAAATAGCCTTAGGATGTATTTAAAAACGCTAAAGTATGGCTTTTGCTGTTCGCGTTTATTCTGTTCATGTTCTGTAATTATACATTTTAGATAAAGCTCGCTTTGAGTGGCGCATTGCAAAACAGTAGGTATATCTAATAATGAAAGAATAATCGCTTAGACAATTTATAGTAGGTATAGTCTAAGATCCCGATCTATATGGCGGACCACTCATGCTTTTTCCAGGCGAAATATATTTTTTAAAGAATAAAACATATTAACAAACACGATACAGGGGGGTTGTAATCAAAAATTTGCTCCAGACTATTTTTAATGGTTTTAAATGGCTTAAAAAATATTGCCTGGAAAAAGAGTGAGGGGTCCACATATGTACATCGAGATCTCCTAGTAGTAGGTACAAGTATTTTTGCGACTTCGTAGAAAAATCATCTTTTGTTCCGCGCCATTTTTTAATTTGTTGTTCCATGTCATAATCTATCTTTCTATTAAATATCCCAATCCATATTATAGCCGTTTTAGCGATAAGTGTTAACAAATATACACATATATACATACAATTTTTCACGTTTTCATTTGAAATACGATTAAAATAATAAGGTATAAAGTTAAATATTTCGAGAAAGTAGAATCAAATAATTTATTTCTGAATTATTAAAATGAAATTACCCTACATGTCTACTTAGCTACATAATATGTATTTCACTATGACCTGATTTCTTCTGTTGCAACACCCATAGTTATATTTTATTAAAAAAATTGTAAAAACTATTTGTATGTATTTTCGGGTGTGTACATATAAATAAACGAGTATGAAACGTACATTTACCAATTAATTATTTGTATGACATCAAAATTTGTCTTTGGCAAAAAAATTACTGCAACCTTACCTTAGTACGAGTAGCAACTGCTACTGATGTATGGAAAATTATAGTTACAGGTAAAATATATGATTGCCGTTTGATATATAAACAGTGATAGAACACGAAGTGGTAGAGATTTAAAATTTATTTTGAATAAAATGTTGAAAGTTAAAAAATTTTTTAACTTTAAGCATTTAAGCATTTTCGATAAGGCGAAGAAAAATGTTTTCTCACATTCAGAATTAAAAGCAATAATATATATAACGAATTAGGCATATATTACAAAATATCGGCTGATTCATATCAGTAAAAGTATTCATGCGTGAATCCGTTGAATCGAAGCGTGCTCATTGCAGCATTGAAAGGGGAACATTGTGCGCACGCGCATCACATGTAGACTGTGGTGTTTAATGCTTCCTTGTCTAGCATTCAAGAATCAGTGTAAAATAGTGTATTTAGCTAATAAATATATGATCACTACTATAAAAAAATCTATGAGGTTTTTTCTATATATGCAATGCCCAAATTATTGATGAGCAAAAAAATAAAATTTTAGTGAAAGTAGTGAGCCTGATAGGATTTCTTGTCGGCATTATAAACCGAATCTTAAAATAAATAAAAAGACAAAAAATTTAAACAGAAACTTACACAAAAATCAATTGAATATAAAGTCTTGTCTCCTTTTTATTTCATTGACGCTAATCACTGATTTAGCTACTCTAAATACGCGGACGCTAACCTTCACCATCGTGCAAAACTTTCCGCTTCTACTCGTAGTTCCATCAAATTTGGTTCGATGTCTATCAGTGCACTACTAAATAATCTAGGTTTTTTATTAAGTATATTTATTTTTTTATAACAATCTACTTACTATATAATATATATATATATATATATATATATATATATATATATATATATATATATATATATATATCTGATCAACAAAACTAGTTTATACTATAGGCAGAAACTAAAATGACAGCTAGGAATTATAGAAAAAAGTTTTAATCTCAGAATGTCAACTTCATTTATAATCTAGCAATTATATCAGATGTCAGAACTCGTTAGGGCGTTCATGCGGTAAGTTAGAATCAGAATGAACGACTATTACCACAATTAGATTATTAGATGGACCCTTTGGCAGATTTAATGACCTTTTGATTGACGCACGAGTTTACTATGTAACAGAGTAAACATATTTTAGTGCTCGTTAATCGTCACTAGAATTTCCTTCTGGCACTCCTAGAAGCCACGAAATAAAGGAATTGAATTGCATTGAACGTACTAGGAATAATCAAAAGTTTATTTTCACAGTAAATTTAGGGGAAGAATTTCTAAGAACATTGAGGAATATTATTACAAAACAATTATGAAATAGAATTTCGCAATGACATTTAAGTATCGATCAAAAATACTTTTTCAAAAAAAAGTGGTAGGAAGTTAGTAAGTAGGTCTGTTTTAAAATTGGATAAAGATTTTTAAAACAATTGTACTGTCAAACTCAAATTGGTTATTTGCTTATTTTCCTTGTTATGTATAATTATATTATTATAGCTTGGTACGGTGAAGGCTATACTATTTATATCCTTGTTTTTAATACAACATGGTTGTCCATTTATTAGCAAAATTTAATTAAACTAGGTCCTATTTATAAATAATGTTAAAATAGTAAACGGGCTATTATAGGCTGAGGGCCGACAACTTTTCCTTTGTATCTAGATCACAGTAACTGTTAAGTGTTAAATCTATAATATAATAAAACAGTAACATAGCGAAATCTGTACATGAAATATTATTTAAAAACAGTGACTATTAGCGTATTATGTACAAAAGATAGACCCCAAAACAATAGTTATTAAAATTTTTGTCTGTATGTCTGTTTGTGTGTATTTTTGTCTGTACGCGTTTCACGCAAAAAGTAATGTACCTATTTGAAGGTGAAGTGATAACTTATTGCTCGAGTCAACTAGGATAGGAACTTTAAGATACCTTTTACTACAAGAAAATGTTTCTTTCCCACGGAAAAACAAGATAACTGGTTCTATCGAGTGGTCCTTAGAAATTTGTAAGGCTAATGCTAAACCTTAAGATATTCATCGAAAAAATGTACTACAAAATTGTGGATCTTAAACAGGTTTACAGAAAAGATGAAACGAGGATAAGTTGCTAGTTGTAAATAAGTACATAATTAAGACTTATAATCTTTATTCTTTACTTGTGAGTCTAAACATAACTTTATTAAATATAAATACAATAAGAAAATAATATAGAAATCTGAATTTGAAAACATTTTAAATAACAGCAGCTTACTTTTAATTCGCTCGGGTGCATAAATAAACTGTAGCCTTTGTGCTTCTCCAGTCTATCTGTAGGTATACTTTTCATCCAAATCCATCCTGTCGTGTCCCCGTGAAGGAGAAACAAACATTATTATACGAACTTTATAATAGTATATTTATAATAAATAGTACTTATAGTTATTATTAGTCTGATATTATTTAATTCTTACTACTACGCCAATAGTTTTATTATGCGACAGTAGACACTGACGACACATTTGGCTCAGTTTGTAGTGACTCTACTTGCGGTGCCAGCGGTCGCGGATTCGAGTCACGCTGGGGGCATTTATTTGTGTGATGAGCACGAATGTTTGTACTTTAGTCATGGGTGTCTATATTTATAATGTATATATATTTAAAGTTTACCATGGAACTAGATGGCTATGTGTTAATGTAACAACATATTTATTTATTTACACATATTAAATTTTAAGCGATAATATACAATATTTGAAACAATGAACTGACATTTATAAGCTTTATATCAAAAGCGGAACATTTCGTAATTTCATATTACTCGTATATCGCAATTACCTACATAGATGGTGGCTTGTAAAAGAGCAGAAGTTGACATATTTTGACCTATGCTATTAAAAACCCATACTTATTATATGATGGGTTTGGGCCGTATGTTCCCTAAGGGTGAATTTTCTTGGGAATGCGTTAATTTAAGAAAGCGTGGGACTGAGGAGTCCTTACGTCCTTACCTTGACAGGGAAAGTCCGTCAAGGGACCTACCCCATACCCATTAAGAAAATACATTAATAACCTAGGTTAAATATTCAAAGTCATTTTGCGCGACATAAACAGTAAATTATAACACAGTAATGTGGCGTATGACTGGTAAACATACTAACATGTGTGACACACGTGTAACAGCCCAGTCCAGATATTTTGACGTTAATGGGAGAATAGATTGACTGTTCATAGTTGTTCTTTTTTATCGAATTCTAGCATGTAAATATTTAATTAAACATAATGATTTCCCTTGGAAGACTCAGACATACACAGTAGATAATGCTGAGATAACAAGCAGTAAGATACACAATCTCCCGACAGTTTCGTTTGAGATCTATGTAGGCTTGTTAAATCTTATCTTTTGACTGAGTGGTAATCTTATGTTTAAATGTAAAGTGCCGACTTATAATTATACTAGCGACTCACCCTCGCTTCGCTCGGCTTCGTCCCTAGGTTCATTCCCCATATAAACTTTCAACTCCATTTTCACCCCCTTAAGGGATGATTTCCGCAATACAAAACATCCTATGACCTTCCCAGGGTCTCAAACTATCTTCTTACCAAATTTCATCCACATCGGTCCAGTACTTTTTGAGTTTATTCGCTACAAACATACAAAAATACAAATCTTTCCTCTTTATAATAGTAGTGTAGATGTTATCAAACATTGCCAGGAACAGACCGTGAATTTGGGTGACTAACACTTCGTGGGGGTCTAAATATGACAATTAGCTTAATTAAAATTAAACTATTTGTCATTTTGTAACTATCTTTAAAATATCTATAATGATAGATATTAAATGATATTAAGACAACGCTATTGTTTAGTTCTGGTTAATGGATCTTAAGGTTATTAGGCCAACCTTTTATGGCCTTAATTTTTTAATCTTAGATACTAATATTATAAAGAGGTAAAGTTTGTGAATTGTGAGTTTGTGACGTTGTAGGGGGTAAGCTCTGGATCTACTGAACCGATTTAGATGAAATTCGGTAAGAAGAAGTTTGAGACCCTGGGAAGGACATAGGATACTTTTTATCTCGGAAATCGTCCATAAAGGGGTGAAAATAGGGATGAAAGTTTGTATGGGTAATCAACCTAGGGACGAACCCAAACGAAATTTTTATTTTATAAATTCACAATCTTATCCATTGCTTTCAACTTCCCGTTGAATTTTAGTCCGAAGTCCTTTATATTTTACTAGCAGTAGGCTGCAGCCTAAAAAGTATATACGTATAAATCCGTCCCTGATTACACTTCATTTTAAATTTCTCTACTTATATGAAAGTCACTTAAATAAGGTAAAGTAAATAGGGTAATGTGGGAAATGATATAAAAAAAACATAAGAAACTTGTAATTTAATATATATTGTGTTTGCCTGTTTTTCCATTTAACTTCCTTAGTGTAGAAACCGCAAAAGTAATTTTTATTGCACGAGTTTTATGCTCTTGTAAAATATTAACTTTATAATGGCAAATTACATTGAATTTAGGGCTATTCAAAAATAATTTCCCATAAAAACTGGTTTAATTATAAGGCATCATTAAGCCCCGTTACTTTCCGTT
Organism: Brenthis ino; assembly: GCA_921882275.1. NCBI lineage: Eukaryota > Metazoa > Arthropoda > Insecta > Lepidoptera > Nymphalidae > Brenthis > Brenthis ino. The sequence goes on along the minus strand of OV170223.1, from coordinate 12,278,081 downwards.
GATCTTGAAATGAGGCAAGAAGGCTTATCTCGTAGCAAGATGTGGTAAAGTTAATAAGTACTTTAAAAAAATGTCTAATTAAAGTAAATATTTAGAAAATTAGATAACTAGGTTACGTATTAGGCCACCGCGAACGAGACTATGGTCAATGCGACCAAATATTTATATAATAGTTGTGGTCGCGGAATAGTCGTGTAGGGAATCTTTAGAATTTTTTGGCGGTTGCTCGCAATTTTTGTTATTTTGACGAGCCTATATACGAGTACATAAGTCGCATGGGATATTAATTTTGTAATGGTATCTCATAATATTTTTAACTATTTATATAGAAGTTTGTATGAATGAACATATAATTTTTATGTTTTAAATAGCTATTTAACTGTTAATCACTACATATTATAAAACAAAGTCCTCCGCCGTGTCTGTCTGTCTGTCTGTCTGTTCGCGATAAACTCAAAAACTACTGCACCGATTTTCATGCAGTTTTCCCGGACCAGTTTTTACGGAGCCGAAACGTGGACACTCACCGTAGGGCTGTTCCACCAATTCAAGGTCGCTCAGCGAGCAATGGAACGCGCGATGTTTGAAGTTTCCCTGGCAGACAGGATTCGGAATGAAGTCATTCGCCAGAGAACTAAAGTAACCGACATCGCGCGCAGAATAAGCTCGCTGAAGTGGAAGTGGGTCGGTCATGTCTCCAGACGTACTGATGTACGTCTGGACGACCATCAGGTTGATGGACCCAAAACGTTCTAGAGTGGAGACCGCGTTTAGGCAAGCGTTGTGTAGGACGCCCTACAGCACAATGGACAAATGACCTAAGAAAGGTGGCTGGCAGTGGATGGATGCGGGCTGCCCAGGACCGGGATGGTTGGCGTTCATTGGGGGAGGTCTTTGTTGAGCAGTGAACAGCGATAGGCTGATTGATTGAATTTATTTTAAATAAGTTAGAGAGAGGTTTCAAGCATTTCATGCAAATTATTTTACTCTTTAACACCATATAATTTAAATGAATATCTTTGGAGTAATCGCAAGATAAAGCAAATTATTTTCCAATACTAGGTATTTCCAATACTAACTTAGCTTAAGAACTTGCTTATTTGTTTCAAGTGAACTGTCAAAAATCAATACCTATATTTCACAGTTAGGTATATAGAATTAATTCGACCTTTCACCGAGGCCGTAATTGTTAACGTGCTTGGAATGTCACGGCTGTCATATATAATACGTTGTTCGAGCATGTAAAAGTTGCACCAGTACATAGACAGGCTCCGCGATATTAGGTTTTAAATCTTTCATATTTATTTTTCATAAGCTTTTTTTAAATCTGACAAGTTTATCAGTATATTCTGTACATACTTCAAGAGCTATATAGGGTATAAGATACTAAATAACTTCGAAAGCATTGGAAGTATTAAAATTTAAGACATACTAGTAACAAAATCATCCATATATGTACGTACCTAAATAAAAATGTAAATGTGCTTTTGAACAAAAAAGCAAAATTCTGGAAGTTCTTCATCGATTGCTTAAAAAAAATTGGCTTATACAAGGGAAAAGGTTCTTATGCTATCCATTTTGATGTAATTCCTTAGAGGGTGTTAAGAAGTTTATGTGCTATAGGCACTAGCACATAAACTTCTTCATCGCTCAACCAATCGCCATGAAATACACATTGAGAATATGTCGAATCCACCAGAGGGCATATATTAGTATAAATGATATACTACTAGTAGAACACGCGTCTTCACTCGCGCTAAAACTACACAAAAAAACTCCAAAAAGGTAGGTTTAATACAAACTTTCATCGCCTATTTTACTCCCTTATGGAACCAATTTCGAAAAATGCTAAAATATGTATTTATTTAATTGTATTGAAGAGCATTATAACCAAGTTTCAAGTAATTCTAATCATAAATATTTTCAACCGACTTCAAAAAGGAGGAAGTTCTCAATTCGACTGTATGTTTTTTTTTATATTTGTTACCTCAGAACTCCGTCATTTCTAAACCGATTTGGACAATTTTTGTTTTGTTTGAAAGGGTATACTTCCAGATTGGTCCCATTTAAATTTCCAAAAAAAATACCACCCCTAAGGGTGGAAAAACAACTAATGATGAATTTAACCTACTTCTAATTGTCATATTGACTTGAAACTTTGCAAGTATTTCTATTTCCGTTGATAGTACAGTGGTTCGGTGTTGTTGACCTGATCTGATGGCAAGGCCAGAAGGTGGATAGGTGGAACTCTTCAACGGCTAATAGTAGATACTTTGAGTTTGGGCTTATTTTGTTTGATTTGACAAGCCTAACACGTTAGAATCCTTACTTTGCTACTACTGTCTACACTAAAAAGGCAAAAATAAAAACTTTTTAACAAAAAAATAAAAACCGACTTCAAACAAAAGCACTAAAAAGTAAAAAATAACTGATTGGTAGTTTTCATTTACTATACATACCTAATCAAATATTTTCGAAGTCGGTGTGCTTTGGCTAAGTAATTAAAGCCTACCTATTAAATACATACCTAATCAAATATTTTCGAAATCGGTGCCAGCCCATACAAAGCAAAGCACATCGACTTCGAAAATATTTGATTAGGTATGTATAGTAAATGAAAACTACCAATCAGTTATTTTTAATTTTTTAGTGCTTTTGTTTGAAGTCGGTTTTTATTTTTTTGTTAGTTTTGGTTTGTGTTATAAAGTGTTTTCCCGTGAGAATGAGATTATCTCCCGCGGTAAAAAGTACCCTATGTCACTCTCCAGCCCTCCAACTATCTCCACACAAAAAATCAGGCCAATCTGTAAATCTGTCTTGACGTGAAAGAAGGACAAACAAAATACAAACACACTTTCACGTTTCTAATATTAGTATGGATATATTATATAGGTACTACATAGTCTAATAGATATAAGATAGATTTTTCTATAATTACTAATTCACGCCAATCTTTCTGTAACAAATTGCAATAATCCCAGGGCCGTACGGTGATTAGACCTATGCAGTAATAATTCTCGGACTTAAGCGTTAAATGTAGTGCTAGTAAAGCACTTAAAACACTGTTAATATGTTTTGCATTTTTTTTTCATTTATCTATAATAAACTACAAAACTAATCTATACATATAATAAAATTGTAACTAAGCTGAATCTGTACATTAAATATTTTTTTGGAAAATCTTATTGGAATAAACATGATTATCGATACAGAGGCCGAATCTATAGTGTTTAGAATTTTTGTCTGTCTGCCTGTCTGTTACCGCATCACAGAAAAAACTACTGGTGGGATTTTGATGAAATTTAGTATGGTGATAGCTAGTTATCCGGGTCAACATATAGGATACTATTTACCGCGGGAAAATATCTCATTTGTTTGTCACTGAACGCGGGCGGAGCCGCGGGCATTCCTTAGTTTAGTATAAATTATATTTTATTGTATCCATAAATTGGATATGCATTTCAAATGTACATAACGTTTATAATATTACATGTAAAACGTACATTAAAACTGGACACTTTATGTGGCTAATTAACATTATAATACAGTTATTATAGTGCGTTGACCAGTTAAAGATGGTGTTATGATACAATTTATTTGAGACAGGTTAAATGAGAGCAAATATTTTGTAAATGGTTCCGTCAATAAAGACTCACTTGAATAGTAATTAATCACCTAGATTCTAAATAAACTATACTATCATACAAATGTACTTGAATTCAGCCCTTTTTCACGTCCCACTGTTAGGCACGGGTCTCCTTTCATTACAGGGGGAATCAGGCAATAGTCCACCACGCTTGCCAAGTGCGGGTTGGCGGACTTCACATGTCTTTCGAAAACTGGCTAGGTTCTCTCAGACATACAGGTTTCCTCACGGTGTTTTCTTTCACCGTAATACAAGAGGTAATAATGTTAGAAATGATTCGCACATAAAATATCAGAGATGCGAGACCCGGGATTTGAACCCGCTTGACTCGGTTTCCCAAGCGAGCGTGTTACCACTGGTCTACTACTGTCTATATATACTAATGTACTAAGCTTAGGTAATAATACTAAAGTACTAAGCTTAGGTAATCTATACTAATATTATAAAGAGGTAAAGTTTGTGATCTTGTGAGTTTGTGAGTTTGTGACGTTGTAGGGGGTAATCTCTGGATCTACTGAACCGATTTTCAAAATTCTTTTACCAATAGAAAGCCACGTTCTTTCTGAATGTCATAGGCTATATATTAATCCGAAAAATGAAAAGGCTTTTTCGTGGTAGTCGGATTTGCAAAGTAAGTCGGAGAAAAAACGGTCGAACGAAAACGTTTCTTACGAACGCTGCCTTAACGATGAGAGATATATGATTATGTTCTAGAGAAAAGTTGTAGAGCTTATTAATGCCTACAAAAAAGTCAGCGACAGCATATATCTAACTTTTATATTTAAGTCACAAAAAGTAGTTTTTTATATTAAAAAAATCATTTAAATCGGTAGGTCATGTTTATTGGTCATATTATCAACAATTATGAATTCTTATCAAAATAAGTAAATTTATCGTCTAAAATGCTTAAAATAAAAGACTTTTCCCTTTTACTGCATATAATTTGGACAAATGGTTAAAGAGATAATACAACATATTCGTATGTATGGACGAACCCGAGCGAGCTGTTTTTCTGTTTTTCTCTTTGTACGGGCTAATCTCCGGATCTATTGGACCTATTTAAATGAAATTTTGCATAGTGGTACCTTATATCCCCGGGCAACATCTTAGATACTTTTCATCCTGGAAGATTAAAGGGTTCCCGTGGGATAGTTAAAAAACTATAACAAGTTATACATCTTACTACACAAAAACTACTGATTGGATTTTAATGAAACTTTACAATAATATAGTTCATACATAACAAAAACAAATCAGCTACTTTTCATCCCGGAAAATTAAAAAGTTTCCGTGGGATGGTCAAAAAACTATAGTAATTTATACAGCTTAGTACACAAAAACCACTGATTGGATTTTGATGAAACTTAACAATAATATAGTTCATACATCAGAATAACAAATAGGTAACTTTTTATCCCGGAAAAACGTACTTTTCCCGTGGGATAGATGTTTTTGTTTATTTGTAACGTATTATGTACACAACATAGACCCCAAAACGATAGTTATTAATAAATGTCTGTTTGTCTGTTTGCCTGTATGTCTGTTTGTCTGTTTTTGTGTGCGCGTTTCACGCGAAAAGTAATGTACCAATTTCAACGAAATTTGGTGAAGTGATAACTTATTACTCGAGTCAACATTTAGGATACCTTTTGTATGTGTGTATGTATGTACGTATGTATGTATGTATGTATGTATGTATGTATGTATGTTGTATTCAGTCCTTTTTAACACACACACGGGCCTCCCTTCAGTACGAGGTGGATCAGGCCATAGACCACCACGCTGGCCAATATCAGAGGTGCTAGACACACTTTTCTAGAAGTGAACCCGAGCGAAGCGAGGGTGAGCCGCTAGTTTTACTATATTTTTATAGACACACCTGCTTTTATCTTAAGTTCCCACGTGAATAAATTAAATAGTGAATTCAAGGGGAAGGAGATGTTTATTTTATGACAATATAAAGTTGTTAGTATTCCTTATCGAAATGGTTTGCCCGTCCGTCTATCTATTCTATTTTTAACCGATTTCCGAATTCGATTATCGAAATCAGTCGAGTGGTTTTTAGAAAATCAACAATAAATTTTCTTAAACAAATTGCTTAATCGAATATGTTTTGTTGTATTATGTAATTATAGTTAAAATATTATACATCAATTTGTGATGTATTTTACGTATTGAAATATCTTACATTTACTTTGCATCGCCCTGCATCGACTTCGAAAATATCTGATTAGACATCTATTTTAAATGAAAACCCCCGTTTAGTTATTTTTTACATTTTAGTGCCTGGAAGTCGGTTTTGGTTTTTTTAAATGTGTGTTTTATAAAGTATAAATATGTTTGAATCTAGTATTAAATTTTAATAGCACATAGTACAAGTTAAAGTAAAAACTAACCTCGAATACCGAATGATATATATATAATATTTATTTAGGTTAGGTGTAAGAATAATTAAGTCTAGTGAAATCTAACAAAAAATATAATTTATTTATAATCATAACCCTTTATTAAAAACTAATTAGGTACAGTCTGGGATTTGCCTATTAAAATGCGTTTTGCATTCTAAACTATCTGTGTTAAATTATAAATGTTTGTTACAGTGACTAAAATAATACTAGTGAGACAAATTCTTATCCTTGGCTTCACGCACGTTTTAAATTTGAAATTGCATGCAAAATCATCATAAAACATTGATAGTGTTTTATTAATTCTTATAATATATCTCTTTATTTTGATTAATTTAGATGTAAAGATAAAGTATCTAATAAATACTTGTTACTCGTGACAATGTCAAACACGACAATAAATATTTCGAAACGTAAAATACATATTTATTATTTACCTATTAGATATTCATATCTTAAAATATTGTAGGCTAGCACCGACTTCGAAAATATCTGATTAGGTATGTAAGAAAGTTTTTTCATAACATATTCGATTAAACAATTTATTAAAAAAATATATTTCTTGTTGATTTGTTAAAAAACTGCTCGACCGATTTCGATAAAATTTATATGGGACCACCTGGGAAGTATACCTTATGAAACAAAAAAAATTCAAATCGGTTAAGGCGTCTTCGAGTAACCGGTGAACATACATAAAAAAAATAAAAAAAGATTCCGTCGAATTGAGAACCTCCTCCTTTTTGGAAGTCGGATAAAAAATACGAATGAGAACATTACTAACAATTTAAGACAAATTCTTCTTCTAATGTAAATTTTTTGCTTACAACGCTTAATTTAAACTTGTTTATATTGCACTGTTATGTGTATTATTTAACTGTTTATTTATACGCATACACTTTGGGAGTTAATTCCTTAAATAAGCACCACCTACCACTGTTTCCGGTTTAGAAAACCTCACTTTCTTATATATGTATAATAATTTATGATATTTATTATACGAGTAGGTATTACCATTCATAATACTAGCAAGTAGCTGGTGCTGCCATAGGGATTAATGGTTTAGGAACACCAAAGTTTCATCAAATCGGATAAATGGTTTAGAATTGCATAGAGGAGAAACTTACAGTAAAACATTCAATATTATTTATCGAAATTAGATAGACTAGTACTTTACTTACATCTATAGAGAGATTTTGACCTGGAGTAACACATAAGACACTTAGGGAGGGAAGTTTCTGCGTGAAGTACCTAGCACATGCACGCACGCACGCATGCACACATACACGAACCTTTGCATTTTTTATAGTAATCCGATACGACATGGTTAGTTAGGTAAGTGTTCAAGTCTTAGCTAAGTCATATTTCTATAACCTATGTCTTTCCCGAAAGAAGTTTAAATTTATAATACAATATTCTGTGTGAATCCAAGTTTTTGGATAACAATGAAAGTAATGGAGGGAAATAATATTTGGTAATATAAATTATAACACTATCACTTTGTAAGTACGAAAGTTTGTGAGGGTCAACCGAACTTTATCGATTAAAAGTCGCAATGGAGATAGCTTATCCTTCGTTAACACATAGGCGAGTTTTTATTGACACACCAAAATCAAGTACCTAGAAGATAAGAAGTTAGGTTTTTCAAATACCATTAAGTAAATTTGAAAGTTAGGTACTCTTCAGTTAACTTCGATATATATAATTGGCAATTTTATAGCATTATAAGTAAAAAAACTCTTCACAACAAGATCTTTTTAATACCAATTTTCGCAGAATAATAAGCTTTACATCAACAAAAACTAAATTAGAACGTATAATGTTCCAACTTCCAATATTCACAAAATTGCTTTGTGAAATGATAATGACCTTCATTACAGAAACCGTGATGGAAGTCATGTTTTTGTTGTAATAATTTAAATATGATAAAAAAAATAACTAAAAAAATTAATTTAACGTGATAATTGACGAATAAAAAATTAATGCGTAAATGAGTGTCAATGCGTAGGTACAGTCGTTTCGAGTGGCATACGAACACCATACCTATATCCTTTATCTAGAGTCCAGACAGCACTTTATGTAGACACAATTAAATTTAAAATAGGATAAACTTGTTTTTTTTTTAAATAAACAAGGCATGTGAATATTGTCAATTAGTTTCACCATCTTTTATTTTTACTATAAAATTTCACATATGAAATTCTATTTCATTCATGAAAACTGTCATTAGTATAATGGAAACGCACTCTCGACGAACGCGCCGATGAGATTATAATCACACTTTAATTGGCAGATATTGTAAAGTTTCTGATGTGGTAGATACATACTTATGACCAAATTGCAAATCATTTCTTATACTTTTTGCCGCACAAATATCCATGTGCAGCGTTTGCGGACTACACAGATGTTCGGCCGGCTATAAATTAAAGGCAAATTGAACAAAAAATATTAAATTAGCGCGTCTGTTAAAATTTCCTTTCACCCACCCACTCCGACCCGTAAAAGGGTACAATCAACTATAGTGCAATCAAGGACATTTTTCAAGCTGCTTGATGGACCTATATTATAGTTTTCGCCTTTCTATTATCTAAACTTTAAAGTATAGAATTAAACTAACATACTAATCTTCATATCTATACAGTTACAACATTAATTATTTTAACGTAATATTAATTATTTACTATATTATTATAATTATTAACTTTGATAAATATACTTTTCCAAATAAACATTATATCGAACCTTTTTATAAATTTCATTAAAAGTGAAAATCAGCTTATTATTTATTCCATTGCCAAATACTTAACACCAAATAAATTACAAGCAAAATATTAAGGTTATAAAAGCGGTACGTGTCCGTACAATCATTCAACGACATCTCGTTCCGTAACTAGATGGTCGTAAAATGTGCGAGGTCAATCCGTGCCAGACAGAACATAATTCACCATCGCGGGATGCGATCTAAGTCGGACACTTGATGTTCATTTCAAATGATTATTGCTTGCTGTCGGTACAACGAAGACAGAAAGGGTGTTATAGGCTCACTGATTTATATGGCTTTAAACCTGGTCCTTTATATCCTTACGGACCAAGCTTCAATTTATATTATGCAGTCCTAATTATAAATGTTGCTTTACTGTAATTTCAATGTCCATACAAGGAAACATACATTTATTCTATAATTTTTATTCTATTCTATAATATAAAAAAGAAACGATTTCGCTAATTCTTTTTTTAGAATATTCCTTGAAGTACGAGGATGGTTATTACGGAGAGAAAAAATTAAAAAATTGTCTGAAAAAATTTAAAAACAACACTTTTCTATACTCCCATACAAAAGATCCGTAATAATACTTAAAAGTCAATTTGAACTTTAATACCATACCATAAAGTTTAAGTGTTAGTGGAGAGGTTCCGGGAAGGCAAAACAAATGAGTGACGTTAGTATCGTATAAATATTAATGTCAATATTATTAACAAAAAAAATTAAACTATTTATACCTATTTAAAACGTACCTAGCGACGAACCTGAGCGAAGCGAGGGTGAGCCGCTAGTAATATTATAAAGAGGTAAATGAAGTTCGTGAGTTTGTGAGATTGTGAGTTTGTGTCGTTGTAGGGGGTAATCTCTGGATCTACTGAATCGATATTGATGAAATTTGGTAAGAAGATAGTTTGAGACCCTGGGAAGGACATAGCATACTTTTTATTCCGGAAATCATCCCTTAAGGGGGTGAAAATGGGGATGAAAGTTTGTATTGGGAAGCAAGCTAGCTAGCATACAAGCTAGTATACGATATGAATATGTGCATCTATACGGGATTCAAACCGGCAATGTGTTTACAATTTAAGTGAGATGTTTCAACATGTGAGGCAATTTGTACTAAGGATAACAAAAGCGATATGCCACTAAAAGTCAATAATCGTAATAAAAAATCTTAAAAATAATTCTTTTACAATCCAGAATATCCTGAGGTTTATTAGATAACAAGGTTCCTTTAATAATTAAAATAATAAACGAGAATTTATTCTATCGTATACGGCTATATATAGTATGGTAATCTAATGAAGAATTATATCTGCAAATTAAAATATATAAAGGCATTACAGCAGCTTCGTAATCGTTCAAAGTAGTTTATTTTAATTGGCGTATAAAACGGCTACATCATATCTATAAAAGCTTCGTCTCGATCGAATGGGTTTGAACTTGCAAAATAATAGTTTTTTATGGTACTATATTTGTATATAGGTATATTTAATGCGTATAGGCATATAGTTTTAATGCTTCATGTACATTCTTGTTTTATTATTAACATACGCAATACGTTGCAATCATTATGCAGTGCAACTAGTCTCAAGTTACGTGTTACGCAGCGTTTATGCTACACTGGTTACTTATCTATCAATAAATCTACTGTAAGATTATAAATATATAAAACTTATTTTAATGTATACTACAGATATTTTAAACTGCATTGGTGATATAATGGCTAGCATGTATGGCTGCAGATCCGGAGGTTCTGGGTTCAAATCCCAGGTCAGACCGAGTTTAGTTATTGAGTAATAGCGAATTACTCTCGCTTCTCTCAGGTTCGTCCCTAGTGAAAAACAAAAACACGGGAACTGCACAATTTCCAGGATAAAAGGTAACCTATGTTCTATTCCAGACTATAATCTATCTCTCTGCCAATCCAGATCCGTTCAGCACTTCTGACGTGATTGAGTAACATCCATCCAAACTTTCGCATTTATAATATTAATGGGATTTCTGTCAAGAATTCGAATAATAGCTCGGAGTTGGGAAGTTGGCGATGTTTCACCCGCGTGTATCGGAGAGCATGTATAACCGTCGGTCCTACGCCTTAAGGGCCGCTCCACACAATGCCGTTTATGGTATATGTATAGCGTGCCGATCACAGTCCGTTTTTGGTCTGATATCGGTTTGGTAAAATAGCGTTCAAACCATCAATAAGACTCTTGTTTCCGTCGAATCACGCTCCAGCTACGTTCCTTGTATAGAAATACTTTATCAGACCGATATCGGACCGAGAACGGACTGTGATCAGCACTATAGTGTGGATTGGCCCTAACTTTCACCGGTCGTGTCGAAGTATCGTCCCATCGGACATTGAGAGTAAAAGGAATAGGTAGAGAGTGCACTTGTGTCTGCGTACACATTTGTGCATTATAACATCTCCTGCGCATCTGGCTAGTCTCAGTGAGATTGGCCGCCGTGGCCGGAATCGGTCAGGAGGACATTAATATCATATATAAAATATTGAAAAATAGAATTTTGTATGTAATCCTAATAGAGCGGCGTCATCATTTTAACGAGAAATTTCATAAAAAGAATAAAAAAAATGAATTTCGAGATATAGATTTATAATTTAGGTACTCGTAGATATTTGGAAATTCAAGTTTTAAGAGGCGAGTATTCACTTTACGTCACACAATACGATACGAGATCATATTATAGAGCGTTAATACGCATTCAAGTGGAGTTGTGTTGGAGCTACATATGCCATGTATAGAAGTGAAAACGTCAATCGACCTTAATGAATTTAGGAGTGGTTTAGAATGGTGGCTAAAGAAAGTTGTGTAATTATGCAATTTATCATTTTCATTTATTTAGTAAAAATCAAAATCTTTAAACCTGTTATTATAATTAAGTAATGTCATTGATTGGATTATATCAAATTTTCTGGCTATAATAATACTTTATGCAAGTTGAATCTTTACATATTTAGGTACTTCATACATTTGAAGTGATTCGACGATCTATGATTAATATGATAAAACCCAAATCAGAGATGCCGACAGGAAACAAACTGAGAAGGTAATGATGTACTTCTCGCAAGGCCGCAGGAAACCAGTAAATGTGTCGTCAGAGGAGGGAACATATAAAGTATTTACTTCGAAGGTAAACAAGTTTCTAGAGAAATGGCAAAGTCGTTACGGTACTATATTTCTCGTTAAGGATAAAACGAACTTTATCATAACTTCAACCAATACTAGAAAAAATATAGCAGAAAGAACTAATAATGGCTTACCTTTCTACAAGAGGCTGAACGTTGTCAAGAAACTCGAAGCCGGCATGTGTTGTATACGTTACAGATTCATGACACTGTATAATTCCATGATCAGCACGAACAAAATTCTTTAGAACCCAAAAATCACCACGCTGTACAGTTTGAGACAGCATGTCCTTATCATTGCAGTCCAATAATGTACGAAGATAGTTAAGCGTCATTGGATGTAACGCATCCTCATCATCGATTTCTAGCACTGTTCCATTTGATGTTTCAGGCTCAGGCAAAGCACTGTTTAACTTCTTATCAGTTTCAGGTATAGAAACTGTACTCGAGGCGGTTTTGTTAGTGGTCGGCATTGTAGACGGTGTCTTTTGGGAGGTAGACTCTTCGAGGTTTCGAACACTTGATTCTGGTGGCCTCGTATCTGTATAATTTCGCATTTCTTCTCTATTAATATACCTGAATTCTGCACTCCTTTCTGATCCATCAACAGTTATCGGTACCCATTCCACACCTGGTGAAGTGTTACTGGATAAGTGCATCGCCGCGTATAACAGCACGGCGATATTTATCACTATACTCACTCTAAAGACAAAGTTGCGACGGTTATTCAACATTATTAACAGTTAATTAGGCACTTGCTTTTAGAAAAATAATTCGTTTACTAAAACGTCCTTCGTCGTCCTCTAGGACGCAGTTTTCTATAGGGACCTGTACGTGTCAGCATCACAATTTATTGTGTCATCAGCATGCGTTTGGATGTTGGCGTTAAGCCAGCGCCACGTACTGTTTTCGCACCTGTAAAAGAAATAAATTTTGTTAATATGTATTTACGAATAATAAAGACATAATTAGGTACTTATAATATATCTAAAGAACACCACGGACCACCAGAACCACCAGAATAATAACGTAGATATCATACGAAAAAAATAGCTTGAAAACTTCATATCAATATTCATAAATTAAAAATTATTTGTTGCGTAGCTCGTAGGTACTTTTTCGTAATGAAGCATTGATTTTCTTGAAATAAAATAATTTTGTATAACAGGTGTTATTTCGATAAAAACTGCGTGATATTACGCAACTGATTTTATTTAAAACTATCTAGAAAAACACTAATAGAGATCTATTAGTTCCGTAGTAGTATCTATTAGAACCGTTCATTTTTCTGGGATGAAAAGTAACCTGTTGTATGACCGGCAATATAAGGTATCTGAATGTTAAATTTTACTAAATTAGGTGCATAAGTTGTTGTGTACTAAGCTGTATAAGATACTATAGTTTTTTAACTATCCCACGGGAACTCTTTAACTTTCCGGGATAAAAAGTATCTAAGATGTTGCCTGGGGATATAAGGTACCACCATGCATAATTTCATTTAAATCGGTCCAATAGATTCGGAGATTAGCCCATACAAACAGACAGAGAAACAAAAAAAATTGAAAAAAATCTGGATGTGTTCTATTTGTCTTCTTACATCGCCCTGACCCGGTTTTTAGCATTTTTTTGATATGTACAGACATTCGACCTCTACTGTTTTATTACAGTATAGATAGAAATTGAATATCAAACTATTGTCGCGAGTGTGTGTATTGGCTGAGTTGAGGCACAGTAATGTTTGTAACATTAGCTTCGTAAAAGTCGACTTCAATGTAAGATAACTATTATTAAATATAAAATGTTCAAATTATTTTTTTTATTCTCTCACTAAGTGCTAAGAAATTATTAGTTTCTACTTTCTAGCACTCCAAGTACTAATTAGCATTTTGTACTGATAACGAGCTAAACGTTAATCACGGCTGCCCACGTTAACGATTTGATACGTTTATTTTCCATTTCAATCATTTGATATAAGACTAAAATGACGAACTAAGAGAAAAAAAATATAAGTTAATACAATATAACAAATCGTAATAATAATAGAGTGAGCGAATATTAAGGAATATTGCTTAACTTCATTGTTCTGAGTTATTTAATCACGCTTTAACACCACATGTACTAACAGTCTCTAACGGTGATCATAATTAACGCATAATTGCATAAAAGGCTTGCACTTCTTGATATTTAATTAGCAGACCGTGTTCTGATAACCGATTATCAGCGCGGGAACTTGTTTCGCGATGAGTAATCGTCTGGACCATGAGTCTTTAAACTAACTGACTTGCCACATACGAAACAACTTGATATACTCGTAGGTATATCAATTTAAGAGTCTATTAGCAAAAACTTCCCTAAATGTCTGTTTTCGTTATTCGACTAAAAGCTATAAAGCAAACGACTGAATTAAAACTGTGACTACATCGTGTATCTGTGTGACTGAAATAAAAAAAGAAAAAATCCCTGCTAAACACCACCGCGCACTTCTATGCTACTGATAGCCGAAGTGATAAACAATAATTTAAGCAAATGTGGTCTCCGATACCATTTGGTCGCGGTCCGGTACTGCGAGGGGGCTCTAAGACGACGATTACTTAGCATGTGCCCTTTGTACCGCTTACAATGATAAAACTCACCTTGACATTTCACATGTCGCATAAATTATTTGCCTTTCTTGACATACGAGTATATATGTATTGTAATATAATTATTGTAAGGTAGGACTATTAAAGTCTAATGCATTATGTTTCATAGTTATAATATTACTATGAAATTTTTAAAGATCAATGTTTATTTCATTTCATTACCGACTATCTCAGAAAATGGTAATGTTTACTTACCTTTCTTTATGGTAGGAAATTATATTTCAGAAATAAGAACACAAGAAAATATAAATTCTAGTTGATAAACATTACTTATTCTAATAATAAAGTGTATTTAATCACACGAATCGGGTTTACAAGTTGGCATTATTTGTCTGCAATCCCCGTACGCCACGCCCTTTACTTGATTTAAGTACCTATGATTTAGCCATATAAGGTATACGCCGGACATTGCGCTTGTTTCTAATATGATTGAAATAAGAAGTAGTCTAATTTATAAAATTTACGCATCAAATCGATACTTCCATACGCTTCCGATATTTTAATAGTTATTCTGTTATTCGAGGCGGAGAAAAATCCAACAACTTAAAGATAATAAAAATCGGTGCAGCCGTTCTTGAGTTGCAAATAGTGTAACTAACCGGACTCTCTTTTATATAATATAGATTATAGACTAGTCCTATAAAAATGATACACGAGGCAATCACCTCTTAAATTCTTCAATTGAAAATGATCTTATTTCTCTAAATAATGGTAGCCCCACCAGGGTGAAATTAGTAAATGGTGTTTTAACAGAAACTTCTCCTGATATAACTTTTGTTTCAACAAATATAGCAATTAAATTTAGTTGGACTACACTTAATGAAAATTTAGGAAGCGACCATCTAGTTGTTAAATTTAGTCTGAAATATAAAACTAGTTTTAACTTTACAAACAAAAGAAACTATAAATTGGCTAATTGGGTAGGTTATAAAACATATTTAGAAAGTTTGTTTAAACATGTTAAGCATAGTAATGATGTACAGGATATATATGATGAATTTGTAAATCTTATAAACAAAGCCGCCGATGAATATATTCCAAAATATAAAATGTGCTTAAACCCTACACAAAAATTTACACCTAAACGATATTGGACCCCTGTTTTATCGAATCTCGTAGCCCAGAGACGATTAGCCCTGAAGAATCTACGGCGAAATCCTATTCCACAAAATTTAAAACTACTGGAGGATAAACTAAAAGAAGTGCAACTTAAACTTTATGAGGCTAGATCAAATGACTGGCATAATTTTTGTGACTCTATAGATGAAACTAAATCGGATACTGAAATGTGGCATAAAATGCAGTGGATAAAGGGAAGTAAGAACTATCCATCCCTTATAACTGATGTACAAGGTGAAGAACTTCTTTCTAATTTAGCTCCTGATTCAGTACCATTAAATACACCAGAATTTTATTCAAATAACTTGTATTTGGAATCTGACCTAGGTCTACATGAACTAAATTTTTGCATCAAAAAGAAAGATACGGCCCCAGGAGAAGATGAAATAACATACTCTATGATTTTTAATCTTCCAACTAATGGTAAACTGACTCTTCTTAGAATTTACAACCTCATTTTTCTAACAGGTAAAGTCCCTGAACAGTGGCATAAAATTTTAGTAGTGGCAATTCCTAAGGCAGGTAATACGGATAAACTAAGACCTATATCACTTTTGTCATGTTTATGTAAAATTTTTCACGTAATGCTTAGTAAGAGAATGGAATGGTTTGTAGAGAAAAATAATATTTTAGCACCTAATGTTACAGGATTTAGACGAGTTCAATCCAGTTTAGACTATTTAATCAGATTAATTACACAAATACAAATTGGATTTTCGAAAAATATGCCAACCTTGGCATGCTTCCTTGACATTGAAAATGCATATAATAATATTTTGATACATAAAGTTTTAGAAATAATAGATAATTTAGGTATGGGAAGTAAATTCTGTATATATTTATGGAATTTCTTAAGTGAAAGACAACTAAGCATCAAAAATATTGTTAATAATAAAGAGAAAACTAGAAGGACAAACAAAGGCCTAGCCCAGGGTGACCCTCTGTCTCCACTGCTTTTTAATATTGCTAGGCATAAAATTCATCAACTAATTAAAAATGTCTTCATATGTCAGTATGCTGATGATTTTGTTTTGTTTTCACATCATGGCCAAATAAGCGAAAGCAAAATTAGTATTCAGGAAGCATTAAATTTGTTTGTCACATTTCTAGATCATATAGGATTAGATTTATCAACTAGTAAGTCTAAGCTGTGCACTTTTAGTAGGAAGCGACGGAATGATCATGTTACAGTCAGCGTTAATAATAACACAATTACTTCTACAAACCATATTAAATATTTAGGAATGTGGCTAGATCGATCTCTTTTATGGAATAAACACATAAGTGAGTTAGCTCAAACAGCAACAAAAAGTTTAAATATGTTAAAAATGTTAACTGGACCTTCGTGGGGAGTTCACCCAAAATATTTAAGAAAATTATATATATGTCTAATAAGAAGTAAAATTGATTACGGTTGTTTTTTCTATGATAATAGTGCAAAAACACACCTAAGTAAATTAGAAATTATTCAAAATCAAGCTTTGCGGTTAATTGGGGGATTTATTAAATCTACACCTATTCATGTAATGGAGTATGAACTTTGCATTCCACCCTTATACTTAAGAAGATATTACTTGGCTGTGAAATTCTGTTTTAAATTACGAACTTGGTCAAACAATATAACAAGTAAATTATTTGATGAACTAAATTACTACATTAGTACAAAACCTTTTTGGCGTTCTAAAAAGAAACCTTGCCTTGTATATATAGTGAAATTAAACATGAGAAACTGTTTTCATCTAGCACTTTGAAAATGTTCACCATGAATACGTGGTTAACAAATATAGATATATATAGAACCATTTATACTAATTTGGAATGTATTGATAAGGCAAAAAACTTATATGAAATCAATCAACTTAAAGCTAACGTTTTACAAGAAATAAATTATAAATATAGTAATTCGATTAAAATATATACAGATGGAGCCAAATCAGAGACAATGGTAGGAGCTGCCTTTTATGATCAAAGTTGTAAAAGTAGTAGCATATATAATATAACATCAACAAATATTTGTATTATGTCGGTGGAATTATTTGCTATTTCAGAAGCTATATCTTATGCAGTTACAAAAAAATATCGTAGAATTGTCATTTTTACTGACAGCAAAAGTGCATTGCAGCATTTAGCTCGGTGCGCCTCTGGCTTAAGAGGTGTTCCGGTAGCTTATGCTATTCTAGATAAGATAAATAGAGCAATACAATTAGATATGGATCTGAAGTTGCAATGGGTCCCATCGCATATAGGTTTAGAGGGAAATGAGGAGGCTGACCAACTAGCTCGAGCTGGATGTACAAAAGGCTTTAAAGTATATATTATTCCAAATTATTCTGAAGTTTTAATATCACAAAAAAATAAAATATATAATATGTGGAAAGAATATTTCGATGAACGCTCTAGAGAAAAAGGAATCTGGTACAGAACTTTGCAATGTCAGCCGCCTCGTGCTCCCTGGTTTGATTTGATTTTTAGTAATAGAACTTTAATTAAAATAGCACATAGATTGCGTTCCGGACATATGCCATTAAATAATTTTTTATTTCTTATGAAAAAATCACCCTCACCAAACTGTGATGTATGTGGAGTATATGAAGATGTTTATCATTTATTAATGGAATGTGTCCGGTACGATAAACAAAGGAAAAACCTAATTAAATCATTGAATCTAAATATTTTCGATGTAGGTAATTTTAATACCATTTTGTCCTTTCCTACTTCTGAGGAGGCCAAAATGGTATATAATTTTGTTAAGATCCGGTTTATGTAACTATGTAGATTAAGGTATGATAGGGCTGGCATATTTTTGAAATAAAAGCCCTTATAATAAATAGAAAAAAAAAAAAAAGAAAATATATTTATAATAGGTTTCATTAAAATAGACGCTATTTAATGAGCCAGATAGAAATAATAAACTTATATCTAGAGCCAATTATCGAGGAACGTATTATTTTCCTAATGGGTTTAAGTACGAAATATAACATTTGATTACTGGTTTTTACGTTATAAACAGCTTTATTTCTTACTTATTTGTTCATGTTAAAATTAAATGCTATTTATAGATCTATTTGAGCTGTTTTATTACAGTGTTTTGTTATAGATGGCAAACCACAAACAATATAAACGTATTCGCAAAGTAATTCGATATTAACCATTGCTACTATTGAGGACACGGCCTTGACCGGTGTTAATGGCATCGGACCGTAAAGATATCAAGAACAATATGACATCTATTAAATGAGCGCGAACCGCAAAATTTGATAGTTGTCGATATGTATATATATATAATTATGTAAATATTATAGCTTAGGTGCCTGCTACTTTGCACGTATTTGCTAGAGTACATCTATTTTATCACTACATAGTATAAAACAAAGTCGCTTCCGCTGTCCTTCTGTCCCTATGTATGCTTAGATCTTTAAAACTACGCAACGGATTTTAATGCGGTTTTATTAAAAGATTCAAGAGGAAGGTTTATATGTAAAAAAACATGCATATTATAGTACAGAATTTGTATTTCATACGAACTGTCAAAACGTACCTAGGGACGAACTCGGGCGAAGCGAGGTGAGTTGCTAGTAAAATTAGATTTTAAATTTTTATGTTGTTATTTAACATTTTCTCCTTTTTTAAAGATTTTATGATACAAGTGTTTTTTTTCCTAAAACTATTATGTATTTCGATTTATTTAGTACTAGCAGAAAAAGCAGCTTTACTCGCGCTAAAACTACAAAAAAACTCTAAAAGGTTTCATAGCAATTTACCCCCTTAAGGGATGAATTTCGAAAAATGCTAAAACATTTAGGTATTTATTTAATTGTATTGAAGAGCATTAATACCAAGTTTCAAGTAATTCTGACCATAAATATTTTTTTGGGGTGTATTATAATGAGATGATCTCCCCCGGTAAAAAGTAGCCTATGTCTCTGTCTCTCCAGCCCTCGAACTCTCCACACTAAAATCACGTTGGTCCGTTATTCTATTTCGACGCGAAAAAAGGACAAACAAACAAACAAACAAACAAACAAACACACTTTCACATTTATAATATTAGTATGGATTATAAAATTAAAGACATACCGTACTTATTAGTCATATAATAAGAAAGAAGTCCCGTTTAGCGATTGCGAGCTAAATGAATTAATTGGCGGACTTAGCTAACAAATAATTACGTCACTAGAAGATGACAAGCGGTAGAATCCCAGTCTAACAGTGCTGATAGTAAAATCGATATTAATCGAAATACTCGTATGAGGCAAAACCTAACGGAATGCTATTAGAATCTGTCTACAGCGGCGAATTTATTTAAGCGTAAAATATTAGTGTGTGACTAAATCACATTTCCAAGATGACCACAAATTTCAAGCCTCTTGCAATAAACTAGTCTGTGTATGGTTCCAGTTTTTATCATAATATGATGCGCGAGCGAGCGAGAACATTCTCGCTAAGTGTGCTAAATAAAAACACATTCAATTCTATTTAGTATTTTACCATAATATAACGTATTTAGTGATAAGTTACGCGTGTCATATTGATTTGATATGTGAAGATTTGAAAGAAGAGATACATAATTTTCAAAACTTTATTAAATGTAATATTATATTTTAACTTATTTACTCACCTGCTTCGCTCAGGTTCGTCCCTAGGTGATTCTTTAAATTGACATAACATTTTTATTTATGAACGGATTGACATAAAACAAATACTAAATGTTAAGTGAAACTTACCACAATCGGTTAAGCCCTTTTTGAGATAAGCGCGCACAAACACACAGACAAACAGACAAAAATTCTAAAAATAATTGTTTTGGGTTCTATTGTGTTTATAAAGACCTCCAATAATAGTCTTTCTCTAATATCTTTCATGTACCGACAGCGATCAGTAACAATTTTATTATATATTTTTATCATATATAGTTTTTTTGAAAAGCAGCTAGTTCTATAGGCTAATTTTTAAATAAATGAAATGAATATACAAACAGGATCCATTAATAATGTTCTATCTTACACACCAAGAAGACTTTAAGACCAGAAAATATGTTTTGTTGGAAACCACATTTTCCATTACAATTGGTAGTTTAGTAGCTATCAAATCGAACGAAGAGGTCTGACATTACTTTGTGTCGTACAATGGATCGTAAGCTGCAACACGACAACCAGGAATTCGCTTACAGTGAATTTAACTATTCAGTTTGCTTCCAAACCAAGTGTATTATTTGTGGTTTGACGGCTCTACAGTTTGTGATGTTTACCATATTCAAAGTTAGGGCAATAATGCAATAAAAATGCTAAATCTATGTTTTTATATTAATTTGGGACTTAAATAATATATATTTTCTTGTAAATACAATGGCTAATCAAATATATGATAGTCATAACAATCATAAAATTATTCGTATCTAGCTAGACTCAAAATACGAATTCTGTGGGAATTACTATTCATTTTAATTCTGACATGTGTCACAAAATTTTGTCAAGGCTTTGTGGGAAGCAGTTACTCGTTACGTATGTGTGCTCATCTCATTATGACAGAATAGCTACGCATTCACTACTACTTAACAGTTACGGCGCGCGCGCAGACAATATTCAAGGCACAGAGGCGACCTTCAGGAGGGAAAGTGTTTCACTTTAATAACATTACGGTCATTATGCCACTGTTACACTATTCTCAAGATGCATTTAAAGCAATTTTACTCTTAGCAAATCTATTGTCCATTGTGTTTTGCTTTCTTAAGATGCCTTGTTATTACAAATTAAATAAAGTAAAACATTATCAAATAAACTGTAATCATAAAAGTTTATTATATAATTTTGTACTAATCTGATCGATTGCTTCATTTTTTCGCCATCTCTTAGTATGTATGACATGCATAATATCGCTTCATAGATAATTAGCCCATAGGTCAAGGTTTTTAATTAAAATTGATGTCCTAATAAAATATTGTGGTCTCCGAATTAAAAGAAGATGACCTGGACTTAATGCTAATCTCTATTTCATATTTTGTATATCGTTCCGTATGAATAAACATTACATTATAATTTATAATTTCGATGCTATTATAAGATGAAAAATCATTTTTCTGGGTCAAGTGGACGTATTTTATTTATTGTATATTAATTCTATATAATCAATAAAATGATTTTTACTCAAATAGGTGCTTAGTTGCTTAATTAGAGCTTTACTTATGATTAATTATAATTCAGTACATTACAAAGTTCTTTATTTTACGTAGTAAGAAACAGTAAACACACATATTCTCATACTCACAAATTTTTAGTTTAATAATATTCAGTAGTTAGTTAAAAATATTGTGTAAGAGTGTATAGTAGTACCTACGAAAAGCTCGATGCTCAAATGATTTTTTAAGTTTAGTTTAACAAGTACTTATTTAACAAAAGGAAAATAATATTTTTGAAAGGCTATCATTATTAAGTAAGGGTATGTACGTTCACTTTTATAGTGATTTGTTGCAACACCGAGGCCAAGACAAAATGATAAAAGTTATATAATTTATATATAATATGAACAAACTAATAAAATTGATGTTATTGTGCATTTATACATAAAATTACGGTTTTAGTGAACGTTTGTCTATAATAAATATAATTAGTAATTATCTTGAACTAAATTATTTTATTCACTCCGTACTGTAATGGTTATTTTATGGAATACGATTAATTATTTCTATAGAAACAGTGGAACCTATTATTACCGTGCTCGTTGGATAAATCAAGTGAAGCGGGTTCAAACTTCAAACCCATGTTCACACCTCTGAGATTTTCATGTGCGAATCCATTTCAATATGATTATCACAATACCCTGAAGAAGAATATTATATGAGAAAACTTGCATATCTAAGGGAATCCAACTATCGAAAGACCGCCAGTCAGCATTTTGGGCGGGCGTTGTGGGCAATAGTATGCACACTAATTAAGGTACTGCGTAAAATCATATTAAAGCAAACACTACATGCATAAATAATCACTCTTAATAAAACTTTAATTTCGATACTTAAAATACATATTTACCTATTAGATATTCATATCTTAAATGGAGGCTGGCACCTTTCTAAATTCTAAATGAAAACCTCCGTTTAGTTATTTTTCACATTTTAGTGCCGGGAAGTCATTGAAGTTATTGTCAGGACAAGCTTTTTATAGAAGAAAAAAAAATATTTTTTATTTTCTTCTATAAAAAGATTTTTTTAAATATCATGATATGAAAAGTGAGTATGTGAAGTAGTTTTTATCCCCGAAATCCCTTAAGGGGGTGAGAATGGGGATGAAAGTTAGTATGGGGAAGCAAGCTAGGGACGAACCCGAGCGAAGCGAGGGTGAGTCGCTAGTGTAAAATATAAACAATTGCCATGTAGGTTTTATTGGCTATTTTTTATATCGACGTGATCGGAGCCGCAGGCAAAAGTCAATATTCCAAATATATATTATATTACTAGCAGAACCCGTGGCTTCGCTCGCGCTAAAACTACAAGAAAACTCAAAGAGGTAGTTAGTATTCATACACACTTCCATCCCTATTTTACCCCCTTATGGGATAATTTTCCAAAAATGCTAAAACGTGTATTATAACGCGTATTCCCGCAGGAATCAGATATTCTCCCGCGGTAGAAAGAGAGAACCTCCTCACAAAAAAGCACGCCAATCTGTCACTCTGTTTCAATGTGAAAGAAGGACAAACAAACACACTTTCACATTTATAATATTAGTATATAATATTTTATATAATTCGGATACTCGTTTATGAGTATAAATATCGATTTTTGGTTTTGAAGCACAGGACAGTAATGTAAGTTTTCGTTTTATTCTATTTCTGTGTTCTTAAAACGGTGAGCGTTATTATTTTGTTTGTTGCTCAACTGTAATAGCTTCTTTGCTTGAACACAAAAAGCACTTTAGGCGATGTTATTTTTTGTTCTGTTTATCTAAAATTAAAATAACCGTCTACATAGTTAATGATATGGTCCCGGCTAAAGAAATTCTTGAATAACTGTACACAAAATCGACACTCATGCTATCAATTTCGCATTAAATTGATTAGCATGACATTCATTTTAAATGTAATAAAGTTAAAAAATCTATCTCACCATACATTAACTATATTACCTTTCGTTTTATGAAAAATAATCAAATTGCTCTGTTACTTTCAATTAGGTTAATGTCGCTCTTTTTTATGATGGAATCTCTAGTATTAAGTAGCCATATTCATATATAGCATTATAATGCAAAGATATATATAAAATGTTACGACTAACTGTACATTCCATAACTTCCACGTTCATTTACAACAAAATTTCTTTATGACTCTTACCTATCCAGTATATAAAGACGTAAATAAACATTGTTAACTAAGAAATTAGTTTTAATACTACTATAATGATACCATATTTATGTAACTTTCTAGCTATATTAAAACGTGAATATTTCATTTAGGTATAGTTCCCGGCGACTAGACTAGCGACTACTCCATTAACAGGAAGCTCTATACACGCTGCGCATACGCAATTGTCGTAAGAACTGTTTCCATTGCAACCCTTTTGTTATAATATTATATTGAAATTTTATTATAATATATAAATAAATTAGTTATTAAATGATATTAGAATAGACATCTTTTATTTTTTATTTTTTTATTATTATTCAACTATAGAGTAATTAAATAATAATATGTATATAATTTTATTTTAATTAATTAATTAAAATAAAATTATACACATATTATTATAGGCTAATTGGCCTTTCTTCGCTTCCTTTCATGTTCTGATTCCCTGATTATTGACACTTTGCCTACAAGGTTAAACAAGCGTTTGTTATATTCGGAATTTGAACCCACAATCAGTCAAAAATTTATCCATTGAACTAAACATAACTATTTTCTTTCTTTTAATATTTAAATTCAGTGACGTTTTTATAATGCAAACAAACACAATCTATGTAGAAGCCACGAGTCACGATTGCAGACGACCTAGCGTCGAGTTATTCTTGAAGGTAAAAGGTAAAGAGACGATCATTTAATTTATTTAATACGATAATCAGTATGTGTGGAAATGACATTTGCGAGAGTTCTATTAGAATGTGTTTGTAAATTGCATTACTGTTCAGTTCTCTTTCGTAACTTAATACTGTGATATATGACTTTGATCGACTCAATAAATGTAGTTGTGTAAGTGGAGAATACACTATTGCTGGTATGAATAGAGATTATTTATCTACCTCTTTACATGATGAAAGACAAATTAAAAGACTTTATAAGTTTATCCCTATTCTAGTTCAAATTTCTGTGGAATCTATTCATATTTAAATATTCGAAACAGCTTGTGGCATATATCTATAGAATATGCAGCAATGCAATCATATATTTAAGAAATGCGGAATGCACAATACAAGCCAGTTGAAATAAATTACCTTAAAGACAATCAGGACGTTTTAGTCTTTTCATTAAATAAAAATGCAATTCAATTGTTTATACCATTGTGTATTGAAAAACCTTTAAACTTACATACATGTTATAAATATAAACACCCATGACTGGAGTACAAACATTCGTGCTCTTTACACAAGTGATTAATATCAAAGTTGTTCTTAACATATTCCTAATTTTCACATATGGTAATATGTACTACATATTTGTAGATACTCCCCTGTAATTGAACCTTTTCCTAATAGCTTATGCCTTAGTTATTATCTTTATCTGTACCTACTCTCATTTTAACCGTTTAAAATAGATCTCAGATATCTGTTAAATAAATATTTTTAAGATGCATTTACTTATTCTAATGATATTATCATTTGCTCTGCACAAGTGGGTCTAGACGAAGACCCAAATCAATCACCCAGCAGTAAGCGATCTATCAAAACGAAGCATTCTATTATCTGTTATGACTTCCGTCTATTCTATTTTATTATAATGATCATAATCGCTGGGTGTCGCAAAGTTTTGTAACATTTTCGTAATGGAGCTAGATTAGGCAAATCTACATCTCGTTTGGAGGCACGTTTCTGGTTCTCTAAACTAAATAATTTACAAAAATTAAATACGTAAGAAACATGATTAAATATGTTATTTTTAGCTTTAATTTGAATAAATCATTTTTTAAGAGCAATAAAGCTTAAAAAAATAAATAAAACCACTAGGTCTGCCACTACCACGAAGTAAGTTAAAAATTAATTATTTATATTTCTAAAATAATTTAAAGAAACTAATTTCCTGTAAATAGTGGTTTTCTACCGCAACCGTTAATATAACATACAGTATGCATACATTGTAACCTTGTAGGTTCTATAAATTTTAAATAGCAGCGTGTGCTTGAACTAATATTGTTTTGAATATCACTACTTAGTCTATCATATAAATTTCGACCATCGCAGCTTGAGCTAATTACTAAGTTTAGCAATCTACGGCGAGGCACGGCCATGTAACACTGCCTACTTCCCAACTTCGACCCGGTACTCGAATCCAAAGCCTCGGGATCTTTAGGGGTAGTTTAAGTAATAAAAAAATATATATACTTATATTTCCGGAATATTTGATTTGAAATAGGTATATAATATATTATATTTGTATATGTTTATTTATAGATTTTATTCTAACTTTATCATCTCAATAATTTATGAACAACAATACCTACTTGCTTCATCATCATCATAATTGAGAAAGACTGTTGGTGCCTTTTGTCTAAGTTTCGTGATATGAAGCAGAAATGGGGCAAAGAATCGACTTGATTTGACGCATTAAGGTAATTTATGGGCTGGAGTAACTATATTTTGGAAGTTGCCCGTGGGCTCCTTACTATACTACATATGTCAAAATTACCCAGGAATGTTATGATAACATTCAAGAGCGAGTTTCTGAGTTAGAATAATCCTTTCTTGTTCACTACGAACTCCTTCTTCAAATTAGTTATTTTTTGCATACAAAGGAATACCTACTCGTTTGTTTTTTTTTTGCAGGAATATTGAAATTATAAACAGAAACCTACAGGCAAACCGCAAAACGAGAGGATGTCAAGACTATAGATTGTATAAATCTATGATGCCACAATGGTTCAGAGTAGAGAGCGCGTGCCACTTAGCAAAAGGTCGCGGGTTGTAATTTGTGGCCCACGCGCTGTTGCGGCATCTCGCGGTTTGTCATTTCTTTCAATGACACCTTTGGATGCACAACTTTGCGCTTGGAACGGAGAATAGAGTGAATATTGTTAACATTTTATATTAATTTCATTAATAGTTTTTGTGTTGTTTTCAATGAAACCCTGTCCTGTTGCAACAGAAGAAGTTTCAGGTGCTATAAATATTTCAATATATAAAAACTTATATTCATATGCAAAATGTTCATTGTATGAATTTAAAAACACTAAATTAACATAAGCATACATTCTTAACAATATAAAACTGTTAATTCGACAAACAGTCTGTTCAAGAGCGACGCACTTAGTTGTAGGTAATTGAATTCGTGATGTTGGTACAGCATTTTTTGTACCTTATTGTGATTCTTGGCACTTCCTGTAAGAAGCATCAATTTGCCGCGCTATCGCTTCAAAACGGTCACAGGCCGTCGACCTTCATTATCGTGAGTCATTTGCACGGTGGTTAGCTTAAAATTCTCAGAACCCTCATGGCGGGACAGACTGATTTAATGGTCGAGTATTATGCGCGAAAAAATGCATAAATTGTTGGCTAATTCTCTTTGGACAGTTCTAAACAGGGTTTTTCATCTTTTACACGATACGATTTTGGTTTGTGGTAGGAAAAAAAGTTTTATTATTCTGAGTAGTACACACAATTATATAGGTGTTCACTTAGAATTATTTCATTGTAAGCTGTAAATTGATATACGTTACGACACTCATTAAGGCGGACTGCATGTCCGATGTGTAGCGATGCAAATAATTTGAGAGCAATTGTGTCAAGTGAAATACATTTGTCGCAAAATCCATGCAAATGTTGCCAAGGCCGATCTGGGAACAAAATGTTTCAAATACTTGAAGCGTTTATTGGGCGCTCAGCCTACAAATGAATTGGTAACTGCACAATTGATTATACGCGACAAGACGACGCAAAATTGTTTATGAGTTCTCTGACCTTTGTTTTTACACTGTCTATCTTTAAAATATGTTTCTCTTATGACTTACAGTAATGTGTATGCGTGGACGGTAGTAAATATTTATGGCGTTTACAAAACGGTAAAATGCACTCGATGAATATCAGAGAAATCATGATGTTCTGTATTCATGCACGAGTCAATGTTTACGAAGATTGAGGAAATGGAAAGATAATTTGGTGATCATATTGCGTGTGCTTGGATAACGAACGGGCTTTATTATAATTTGTACATAGAAAATGTCGTAATTGGCTGTGTACAGCAATTTTCATTTTAATATAATGAAGCTGTAAAAGCGCTATATTTGTAAAAGATCTATTATATTGTTCTGCTCAAAATAGTAAAACAATCTGTTTTAATATTTACCAAAGTAAGTACGTACTGTTTCGCAAACGAAGATTGCATATAATAAGCAACCTTAAACCTTCAAACTTTACACAATATTGGCATTTTGACTATTTTTCGCTACTTCTATTCCATTTTATTTTACAAATATTGTATGATTGTGAAACAGATTTTTCTGAAGCAAAAGTAATAAATTACTGCTTACATTTTAGAGCCCACTTTGAAAAATCCTGTACGTTTAGTAGAGCTACCTCAATTTCTAAATAAATAAATAATTAATCACGGTTTACACCATAAATACTTCTTTTAGAAAGGCATTTCTTCAGACATAATAAAACAAAATGTGTACTAAATATTTGTCCACGCTTCAGTAAGTCCAGTTCCTAAATAGCTTTTGCAACAGACTAAATTGTATTAAATTAAAAAGTTTGTTTGTTTTAATGTGCTTATCTCTGGGGCTACAAATCCAATTTGAAAAAAATATTTTTGCATATTATAGAAAATTTATAAGCTATATCACCACACGCTACGACATTTAGGAGCGTAGCAATTATAGGTAGGTACATAAACAAAGCATGGAAGCAAAATCGCTGCCATATCTATGCCAGCGACTCTGGAGTAAAATAAATCTAGCCTAGGTGATTCTCCAAAAAACTATGTCGAAGCATGAAATGAAAGGAGGATTCCTGGCAAATAAACTTTCGCATTTACATATATTACAAAATATAAATACTTTTTCTTAAACGTATTTTTTTTTTGAAAATATTGTAGTGTATAATATATTAACATATTCTTAATTATATAGTATCATCCAAAATTAGTAAGTGATACAATCGTATCACAAGGCCGGTATATCAAAAACCACACACAGGTATTACTACTATAAATAATTATTTTATTATTGTGTAAAAGTTTATAAAAAATGAACGGTCAGCCACAAATTAAGACGTGAGTAATATTTTGTCATAAAACTTTTTACCATATAATATTTTATGCTAATGAAACAAAACACCGCTTACTAACCATTTACAGAAACAAATATAATTTTACTGTGCCAGTATAAACGAGAACTGTCAACGATTTTGCATCAAGCGCTAACAACACGGCAATTTGAAGAAATTATCTTGTCAGAGCAATAAAAGCAAAGTCAGCTAGCCTATAACGTAATGCGATAAAGACTAAAGTGTAGAATGGACCCTGTTTATTCAATGGATATATGGAGCTACGAGGCTTCGCAGACTGTAGAATATCTACTGGTCAATTGTTTTTGTGCCAGCTTAAGTCAGTTCATTCACTCACTGACTCATCTCGACTAAGTTGACAATAAGTAAAAAATGTATGTAGCGCTGGATTTACACTAGGGGCACTCGGGGCTAGTACCCAGGGCGGCAAATTTTTAGGGGCGGCAAAATTCGGAAGGCGGGAGAAAAATTTTCTTCGCGTTATCGAAAATGCTTTTTTTATTTTACAAAAAATGAAAAATAAAGAATGATTAACTAGTTGGTACATTTTTCGGAAAATTAATATCATTGATATAATAAATTAATTTTCTGCATTTTTCAAAAAAATAATAATTAAAAAAAATTAACTTTATCGAAACTTTAGCCATTTTATGCAAAATTTCGATAATTGGGCAGCATTTTTTACTGTGCCCAGGAGCGGCGCTAAAGTTAAATCCGGCACTGAATGTATGCAAATATATACGTTATAATACTTCGGCATCCCTCGATTAAAAGAGTTTATTGGGCTACTTTAAATATATATACTTTTACTTAAACGTATTTTTTTTTGAAAATATTGTAGTGTATAATATATTAACATATTCTTAATTATATAGTATCATCCAGAATTAGTAAGTGATACAATCGTATCACAAGGCCGGTATATCAAAAACCACACACAGGTATTACTACTATAAATAATTATTTTATTATTGTGTAAAAGTTTATAAAAAATGAACGGTCAGCCACAAATTAAGACGTGAGTAATATTTTGTCATAAAACTTTTTACCATATAATATTTTATGCTAATGAAACAAAACACCGCTTACTAACCATTTACAGAAACAAATATAATTTTACTGTGCCAGTATAAACGAGAACTGTCAACGATTTTGCATCAAGCGCTAACAACACGGCAATTTGAAGAAATTATCTTGTCAGAGCAATAAAAGCAAAGTCAGCTAGCCTATAACGTAATGCGATAAAGACTAAAGTGTAGAATGGACCCTGTTTATTCAATGGATATATGGAGCTACGAGGCTTCGCAGACTGTAGAATATCTACTGGTCAATTGTTTTTGTGCCAGCTTAAGTCAGTTCATTCACTCACTGACTCATCTCGACTAAGTTGACAGTAAGTAAAAAATGTATGCAGCGCTGGATTTACACTAGGGGCACTCGGGGCTAGTACCCAGGGCGGCAAATTTTTAGGGGCGGCAAAATTCGGAAGGCGGGAGAAAAATTTTCTTCGCGTTATCGAAAATGCTTTTTTTATTTTATAAAAATGAAAAATAAAGAATGATTAACTAGTTGGTACATTTTTCGGAAAATTAATATCATTGATATAATAAATTAATTTTCTGCATTTTTCAAAAAAATAATAATTTAAAAAAATTAACTTTATCGAAACTTTAGCCATTTTATGCAAAATTTCGATAATTGGGCAGCATTTTTTACTGTGCCCAGGAGCGGCGCTAAAGTTAAATCCGGCACTGAATGTATGCAAATATATACGTTATAATACTTCGGCATCCCTCGATTAAAAGAGTTTATTGGGCTACTTTAAACTGTTGTTTACGAAACTGGCTAAACTATCGACCGGTAGTCGAGTCTGTGGTGTGAGGGGGCTCTTTAAAGGAACTAGTACAGTGTCGCGACGCCCTTGTATGCGATCGGGGCCATATTGAATGTCACTGTCTATTATATTGTTTTGATTTGTGAAGCAATTGGCAATGTAATGGATAGTTGACTCTAGTTAAGAGCAACTATTTTTTAGGTTCAATAAACAATATTCTTAAATAAATAATTAATAAATAATCAGTTAAAGCCAAAAAAAAAATACTGCACAGATTTTAAAAATACAATATTTTGACTTTAATATAGCAATATGGTAAAAGGTATTGAGTAAATTAGCTTATATTTCAGAGATATATATCGCAAGCTATGCTGATTTTCAGTTAAGTCAGATTTATGTTAAATACGTTACGGAAGATCATACAATTTGGGCCCTGACTTTGACAAAATGACGTATTATGTATATATACTAGCGGACCCGACAGACGTTGTCCTGTCTACACGTCTTTAATTTGAAAATTTCAAACTTTTTTTAATAATTTTTTTGATGAAAATTATTATTCAAATTGTGAATCTAAACCATTCCCAGATCCCCTTGAACACACACAAAAAATTTCATCAAAATCGGTCCAGTCGTTTGAGAGAAGTTCAGTGACATACACACTCACAGAAGAATTATATATATAAAGATGTATACTGCTTGTATCAGCATTATTAAAACAAATAAAAATTGGAGAGTGTTAACAGTGAATTACTGTATGACTTCCATTAAAAATACGATGTGACATAATGTTTCTTATGACTTAAATCTAAAGTGGAATTCTTAAAACGAAGCAACATTCACACCATCTATTCGCAAATCCAAGTGCCTACTTAAGTACATTTCAAAATCAAAGTATCATATGTATTACTTTCACGATTCAACGTTATGTGTGTAAATGATAACATTTATTCAACATAGCGTGCATGTCTGAACGTCCGATTAGTCTTGAGAGAATGCAGCTTCTTGAGAAACAAATATTCATTCTAATATAAATGACTTTATTAAATCCGTATCGTTTACTAAACAGCCACCTTCGTGCCTTAGAACAGAAAGTATAATAGAAGTGTTATACGAAACGTATGTGCCACGAATTCATTTATCTAAGAACGTAGGTAGATTTGTAACGAAAACAATTCTTATACATATTTCTAGTACCAATTAAATAATTAAAAGCTCCATGTATTTCTAAAATAATTATGATACTATTTTAAATATATTATATTCGATAATATGCCTCCATACCATTTCTATGATGAAAGGTATTCTAAGGCACTTGCTTGCGCTTAATGCCTGGCTTCCCATGACGCATGCTCTAAGCTCAGCTCATAATGGTATGTATGAATCAGGCTTTTTCCTTTTTAACCTACCCTGGAAATTCCCACGGTTATATGGGGGCCGATATCAAGTACGAAATAAAACTAATTTAATGATCGGCTTGTTTTTGTGCGTATTTTGCTTCTGTATACCCGTATATTTTATTGATCTGGCTATTGTTATAACTTTGGTACTTATAATTATATAAACGTAAATTATATATTTTTATTTTATTTATTACTTTTATTTTATTTATTATACATAAATAAAATCGCTCTAACATGCGAGGCAAATAGTAAGTAAAAAATATTTTTTATATTCTTACTTTAACACACGACTTTAAGAGGCCTATTACAAAATGTACTGAGTTCTATGACATTGAGTTCGAGCGGTCGACACATCGCTGTTTCTAGCATTTTCTGCAGTTGTAATTACTTCTATGTAAAGTTTTTATAATAAATTCTTTTAAAAAAAAGTATGTATTATATATTTTTCATTTCGTTTGCTTAGTATAGTATTTCCTCAGAATACAGAAAGAACTGAGAGTATTTCAATCCATGAGCTAGAAAAGTGCCATCGCGCATTTTATTAAAAACTTGTTTCGGAATTTTGACTTTATTTCAATTAATAATGAAAATGTGCGAAAAGCGAGGCCGCTAAGAATTATATTAATAACAATAGTCTACCATACAATAAGTCAAAATTTCTCTGAATAAGAACGCCAAAGATGAGCATTGAATTGAAAAATCACGGTCATAATATAATAGGCCTCTTAAAAGCATAACACTTTTCATTTCATTTAAGATTCGAAGAAACTACGTACACTCAATGAAATAACGCATACTCAGTTAATATAATTAAACACATAAAGTATATAAATCATTGGTTACAGGATACTAGCTGTAGACTATCTTAGTGGAGTGGGCGTTGATAAACGTTGAACAAATTTACGCACATGATCTAACCGAGATACAACTACACTGACCAAATAAAATGTTACATTTATATCTAAACCGAGGTTACTCGATAGTGTTACGCAATTTGTATGGTGTATTGTCGAGTTTATAATATATTTGCAACTTTTATATAAAAGTTTACAAAGAACACGAAATGAACACTAATAGAAATAAGTTTTTAAGTACTAGCAGGGAATAAATACAACGTTCTATACATTTAAAGTAATGTTGGTTCTAACACCACACTGTGCTCAATATCAATTAGTTTAAAGTACCTGTACATCTACAGCGTTGCAATTTCTCCCACGGCGAAAGTACGAATTCAATCAATGAATCCTATCTAATTAATACTGATTAGGGAAACATATTAGCATTACTACGTCCAGGAAGTGAACGGGACTTCATTTAAATGCCTGAGTTGGCTGGCAACCAAGAAAATACGTCCTGCCACTCAACACAAGTGGCAAAATTATACAGGTGCATTAAAAATTATATATAACACATTTTTGACTTAAGCTTCTGGTAATATGTGAAATGTATATTAAGTCCTGTACATGTACGTAGAATTTTTAGTCTTGTGTAAATATTAATATAGAGTACGTCAAAAACAGCTATTTATAAAAAAAACTATAGAAAAGACAGTTTAAGAATTTTGTGGTATTAAAAATATCTAACTATAAAATCTTCATCTATTATTTAAAAGAAAGAAGAGACTAAACTCAAATTAATTCAACGCCATGATACGTACTTAATGCACATACAAATTCGTTGTAAGTTTCATTGAAAGAGATATCAATATTAATACCTATAATAGTGTTCCTGTAATCTATTTCTAGCACTCCGGATAATAGAAGGTTATAGAAGACTTCAAAGGATTTAAGTCTTTAAATATAAGAGATTAAGGAG
Source organism: Brenthis ino (assembly GCA_921882275.1). Lineage (NCBI taxonomy): Eukaryota > Metazoa > Arthropoda > Insecta > Lepidoptera > Nymphalidae > Brenthis > Brenthis ino. The sequence goes on along the minus strand of OV170223.1, from coordinate 12,243,887 downwards.
TAAATATACTTGTACATGACGATACGAACCTATCATCTAGTCACTATTGTATTGTACTTTTATTGTTGTCTTCAGTCGTCAGTACAAACGAAGAGTCAATAGTGCCCACTGGTATGGGTACTCGGAATTGGACCTGGTAGTCCCGTTATAGTACCCATCACTTTGGAAATGCAATAAAAAGGGCGTATACGTGTTTCTTTATAAAAACTATACTAACCTATTTTTGGTGAAGCTTCTATTGATAGTTTCTATTAGGCATTAGATCTTTATTTTATTGATGACTAGCGACTCACCCTCGCTCCGCTCGGGGTCCTTTGTTACGTTATAAGAGATAGTTTAGATTTCACAGAGATGAGATGTTTTCCCGCAGTAAAAAGTACCCTATATATATCCCTATAACCAGCTCAGCATCATTATACCTTTAAAATCTGTCCAATTTTCTTGTGATATGTTCCCAGACAAACAGACAGACAAAAACTCTAAAAACTATAGATCCGACCTCTGTATCGATAATAATTACTATGTCAATAAGATTTTCCAAAATATATTTTATGTGATGATTTGACTCAGAATTTTATTATATGTATAGATCATAAAAATGTATTATATATATGTAATTGTTACGTGATCATTGACTTTTAATATTTTCCTTCAGTTTCATTTCACGCGTAAATGATGTAGAATAGAAAAGTAATTTTACATTCATCATAACTATAAATGCGCAAGCGTGTTTGTTAATTTATTCCTTTTAACGCAACAACGTTGCATAAGATCGTCGTGATTTTGGGAAAGGGCAGTTTATGGTTTATATTCGTTATTCTGACTTAGTTTATTTGCCTTTCCATGAGAAATATATAGTACAGTATAGTGAGAAGAGGTCGCTTATTAGTATATAAAATAACAGCTTTTTACTAAATGCATATGGAATTATAAATGGTAGTTATAAGATTTTTTTTTTAATTTTTTGTCTGTCTGTTTGTTCTGGCTAATCTCCGAAATGCAGCTGGACCGATTTTACGGGACTTTCCCTGACAGATAACTGAGTTGAGGAGTAACTTGGCTACTTTTATTTTAGAAAAAGAATTAGGGTTCCGCTCAAAAAAAACATACCTAGAATACATAAAAAACATACGGAACGCACCCGAGCGAGCGAGAGTCGCTAGTTTATAATTTATAAGAAAAATGTCACTAATGTAACTAATATCGAAAATAGCTAAACTTAAAACGAAAATGTTAAAATATAATACCATTCAAAACAAAGAGGAAGCGCTAAAAACCTTAAGTAATTAACTAGGAGTGGCTTCTTGCGTCACGCTAAGTAATTTGACTCCAAGTTTTTATATTGCTTTCTGCTCTTTAACGTTAGTTAAACTTAATATTCTATATAAATGTTTTATTCAAATTAATGAAGCGAGACTCTTGGCTACTGATTCTGCACAGCTTATGTTTATAATTTGTGAAGTATGTCATTTTTGAAGGAGCATTCAAGCTTGAATAAATAGGCGACAATTAGTTTTAATTTAATTATGAACGAATATATTATTATATTAAAAGTAGGGGTAACGTTTGTATGTTAACAAATAGTTTATATGTTACTTTAGTTCATAGCCTATCTGTGTACTTTCTATTGTATATTTTTTTAATTTCTGTCGCTTAAGCTTGCAATAGTAGTGATAAGCATTTAAAACATTCACTCAAACTTTCCATTTACGAGCATTATAATATGTTGTCCCATAGTCCGATCAAAAAGTTCAATATCCGAAATTTAAGTAAACCGAACTATTTGAATTAGTGTATTAATCTTAAAAATGTGACTTTTACAGAGTTTTTGGTTTTTATACTGAGTTTTATCCTTTAAGTGTTTCAAATAAGTACCTACTATGACAAATTAATTATTCCTCATATTTTTAGTGTCGTAATATTTTTATCAGCTTAGATTACATAATGGTTGTTATGTCGATCAGTAATATAGTTGCTATGTAAATTTTTGTATGATTTCTCTTGTTAACGTTGTTAGAGTAATTAATTCACTACATTAAATAAACTGAATATAAAAGTCAACTGTTTATAATACAGCGTCATATATGCAAATGCAAGTTGTTAAACTTCTTCATCTTGGAAAAAGCAAATTACCTAATATTCTTTTTTGTTAATAGTTTAACACTATATTAATTTTTTATATCTGAAGAATCCCAAATTTAAAATATGGACATTAAATTAGAAGAGATGGTGTTAGTGCAAAATCGATAAGTTTCTTAAGATCTTTAAAATATACCTAAACTAGCATTACCCGCTGCTTCGCTCGCGTTAAGATAACCAAAAACCAAATTTTTAGGTTTTACACATTAGTATACTCTTACATAGCAGTTTTTTGTATTTTTTCTCAGAAATGAGATATTTTCCCGGGGTACAAAGTATCCTATATGTTGACCCGGACAACCAGCTATCGCCATACCGAATTTCATCAAAATCCCTCCAATGTTTTTTCTGTGATGCGGTAACAGACAGACAGACAGACAGACAAAAATTCTAAAAACTATAGATTCGGCCTCTGTATCAATAATAATGTTTATTTCAATAAGATTTTCCAAAAAATATTTAATGTACAGACTCGGCTTCGTTACAATTTTATTATATGTATAGATATAATCTTCTGTAAATATTTTTTTATTGATTATTTTATTACACTTTTTAATAGCTTATTATTAATCACCTCAACCTTAATCATTTTAACAGACAAATTTTCCACGGGAAGAACGTTAAAACGAAAAAATGTAACGAGTGTATTTGCCCGGTTCATAAACTATAAGTATATAAAAAAGGCATTTCGATCATTAATGTGTAGCTGCGTGAAAGAAGGTCAAACAAAAGTACGTATTTTTTATATAATGCACGTCTGTTTGCAAGTTGTACCTACAAGGCTATAAGTTTGATTTCCGCCAAGAGGAAATACGTATTCGATATTGATAGCCAGCCACTCAAGTCTTTAAAACATCACCCAAAAAGACAGAATGTGGAGAATGGAATGCAGGGTCGCTACTTTAATATTTAAGTGCCGGCACTTAGTCCGGTGAATAATTAACGTAATACACATGTTATGTTTTTTGTTTCTTATAAAAAAAGGTGCTCAACTAAAGTAGTAGCTTGAAAGCCAAAAAAATAAATAAATTATGCGTGGGAAACATTTAGAAATGAAACAAAATAATTACTGACCATGGTTAAATTAAGTTTTCTTCTGTTTTATACAGGCTTAAATTAACATCAAGATATGCATTTAAGGAGGGACAATCAGTTATTATTTAATTTATTCTTAACTCGAAACTAGTAAAATTAATATCTTGATTTCTTTTAGATCGTGTAGCATACACGTCCGTAATTTACGTTATCACGCTTTGACAGAACTAGCCGGCTGACTGGACTCATAACAAACAAAAAATATTAGTGAGTACCCATGCTATAATATAGTATATAGCATATCAAAATGTTCCAAGTTAGGTTGGACTGAGAAGTGTCTCCAAGCTGCGAAACTCCTACGTACACTCTGATGTGGCGAATGGCGATTTGAAAATAGTTAAAGATTCAGATTCACTCCTTACCACAACAGCATGATGGAAGATACAAAATTTAAACCAAGCTATCCTTTCTGAAACTAAGGTTTTTGACGTCTCAAAAGTCTTAGTTATTAATGATGGTGAGACGTTTATAGTCCTCAGACCAAATAAAAAAGTAACTTTTTTATTTGGTCTGAGCCTTACTCACACGTGACCGTATTCGCTGTAAAGCATTCGAAACCAATAATAATCAAAATAAACCACGAGGGCAATAGATAAAATATTTTAATTAAAAATGTCAAATATTCGAGTAAATCTAAGAAAGTATTAAGAACAACATGTTGAGATCAATACTTTCAAATCGCCCATAAAAACACGATTACCACTTTCTTGTATTGCAGCGCATCATTTGCGTCAGGTACATCTTATTGGAATGTTAGTTTAAATATTTTCATAACGATTTTCTTAATGATATATCAGTTATTTGTTTTGTTTTCTAGGCCACATGTACATATGAATATAAACTACTATAATGCGACCGTTGGCTTTACAGCTTCTGTACAGATGTAGATGTAGAGTGGTAACTCGACGTGGTCATACTTTATTATATACATGAAATATTTTTTGGAAATCATATTGAAATAGTTATTATTATCGATACAGAGGCCGAATTTAACACCTCCAGGTAAATTTCTAAGAAATTAATCAATTTTCTAAGAAATCTATTGTTAACTGTAACGCTGGCATGTCCGCGGTCGTTGAGGAACTATAGTTTTTAATTTTTTTGTCTCTGTGTGTTGGGTGGGTGTTGGCATCACGGGAAAACCACTAGACAGAATTTGGTACGATGATAGCTATTTATCCGGGTCATCATATAGGATACTTTTTACTGCGGGAAAATATCTCATCTTTGAGAAATCTATACTAAACGTTTAAACTTAACTAGAGACGAACGCGAGCACAGCGAGGAGGGTGAATCGCTAGTTTAATATATAAATAGTCAATACTTATAAAATATGTAGATAACATTAAATTTTAGGAAACTTTACCAACTCAAGCACATAGTAAATACTATCTCATTTGGCGTACATCATCTAGATTAATATCTATTATCTTTACAATTTTTGAATTCAATTACCTGTCAACTTTTAAGTTAAAAAAAAAAAAAGTTACAAGTCAATACATCCTGAGTTTTTACAACAAAATCTTCGGAGAAAACACATCACTTTTAATTCTTGTCAAGCGTACACTAACAATAAGTGCGTGGTGTGCACTTAAGTTTTAAAATAACTTATGGCTAATTCCCTTTACTTGGGTGCTGTGGAATGCAGCCGGCATTGTTCAGTTATCTAAACACCACAATGTCATACAGTGCTGGAAACTATTGACCGGCAATACATTGCCATAAACTTAAAGTTTTATGATTTGGAAATGTAATATTAGATTTAAAATAAATTATAATTAAAGTATACTAGCATTGTCCGCGGCTCCGCCCGCGTTTAGATGATCTAAAACCAAATTCTTAGGTTTTACATATTAGTATACTCTTACATTGCAGTTTTTGTATTTTTTCTCATAAATGAGATATTTTCCCGCGGTAAAAAGTATCCTATATGTTGACCCGGATAACCAGCTATCACAATACCAATCACTTTAGTGGTTTTTCTGTGATGTGGTAACAGAGAGACAGACAGACAGACAAAAATACTAAAAACTATAGATTCGGCGTCTGTATCGATAATAATGTTTATTTAAATAAGATTTTCCAAAAATATTTAATGTACAGATTCGGCTTAGTTACAATTTTATTACATGTATAGATTACTTATTAGAAATAAAGACTCAATAAGTTTAATAAAACTTAGGTAGTAGAAATATATTTTTGACACATGTTTACAATTAATTACCTAAAAGTACCAGTAGAATTAGACCAAGGGCGACAGTCACAGTTTTATCTATACACAAAGCTTACTTAATCCATTTATTTACATGGTCTGATAGCTTTGTATCAAAAATTCCAACGAGCTAGCAAACTTAGATAATACAAACTAGAATCAAAGACACTTGTAGTGTAAGGCGTAATGAGCTTACTGTCGCGGCCAGTTAGTTATTGGAACTTTTGTAGCTATACAAGCTTTTGAAGGAGAATAAAAGAGGTTCTATATATATGTTTTTATATTTTAACAACTAGCCTAAGTGTTATATGTGTGAAAGTGTGTTTGTTGATTCTTTTCATTTTTTCACGTAGCAATGACGCAACAGATTGGCAAAAAAATTTGCATTGAGATTGTATATGTACTTAATAACTTATAGTAACTAGGATTATTAACAGAAGAATTATTTAATAGTTATATTATATTAATATAAAAACTTATTTTTTTCCAATTTGTATTCTTTGAAATGTTGACAAATTGTTATTACTGAGTTATATACGCGCTGGGGTCGGTAATGTTATTTGCTCATGTTATTTGTCTGAGGGCAAGGGTTCACTGACCACTGTAACATGAACTCTTAAATTATTGAACAAAATGAATCCATATATCTGTAAAACTGGTTCTAAACCATATAAATACACAATTGCACTTATAAAAGTATCGATATGCAGCTAACTGGTCTGTTTTAAATATAAGTAACCTTTAAGGTAATTAAATATTGTATGTACCTAGTGGCTTTTTTCATGTATAAAAAATAAAAATAACTAAATATCGTCATCGATATTTATATTTGGTAAAGGCGAAAAATATATTTAATACACAGCAATCACAAAATATAAAAACTATGTACATACCTATTTAAAATTGATTTTAAACTAATATCTCTGTATATTACATAGACATTTTTATTACCTACCATTATTTTAATGTCATATTTTATATGCTTAAAGTTTCTAAGCAGTTTTTTTTAAATATTCATGCATTTGCCAAGAGTTGTACAAAATGTCTTTTGCAAGTTTATTTTTTGCTTGCCAAAAGTGTGTCAAAATTGAAATAATGGTAAGGTATCGATCACTTATATTGGAATCCTTCCAGCTATTGTTTCTGTTTGTACTTTCAATACATTTATTTAGAGTCCGTCTGGTCCAAGTGTGGTACCGGTCTATTGATTTGAAACAGCGACAGAAGGGGCGTGAATCGTCTGTACCCATATAGGTAACGTATGCAGCTATAATGTCGAAACATCGTCTCGTAAAAATTCATAACATCATATTTACGTTAACTTCAGCTGCTAATGCTTCATTAAATGCTTTTGAGCTATAAACATTCAAATTTTATGGCCCAAACAAACCGTTTTCACTTTTAATTTCGTTTATAATGTTTGTATATGACGAAATTTTAATTTAAGATATACACAAACATGACTTAGCTATAACCGTAATATTAATATAGTAAAATTGTAAAGTATGACCAGGTAATATGTCAACATTTCGCAAATGTTGTGGAGCAAACGTGTCGGGTCGACCATTATGGATGGGTCTATTAGATGTCTCACAAAGATTATTGCGCTGTTTCATCAATCTAAAACATCATCTAAATAACGAAATCTTACTTAGTTTTACAACGGTTCAATATTTTTAAATTCATATTTGGCAGGTTTGATATAAGTGGCCTTAATACAGGGCTATTATAATTTAAAAGACTTGCATGATAGCCGGCCCTTTTACTATTACGGTTAACGTATAAGTTAACCGATTTTTTTATCACTCAATAATAAGCTCTCACTCGATGCCATTTACTACATATTTTTAATAATGTTACATTCTAAATTTTACACTTTTATTTCTATTAAAAGTATAATGGGTGGAACGTCACTATAGCCGGATAGTTTTCTTTGTAAACAACTTTTATTTATGATACACGGGTTCCGTATCTTGGATACCTACTGTAAAAGTTTGTTAGCCCACGCTCAAGAATAATACAATACTATTGCAAATTCAGCGCTCTAATGGTAGGAAAGACTAAAACGCTGATCTATTTTTAACGAATTACGAATAACATAGTAAATACGTTTATTTACAACGTCTATTTGATTAACATCGCTTAGATAAATCGATGAAATGTAAAAGTAAACATTACGTATAAGAAATACTAATAATTTTCTTACACACATGAAAGGAATCTGACTGTCGATATTCAGAATTACGCTTTCGCTAGATTGTTAGCGCGTTCCGTGAAACTACTATCATCACTCATTAGCATAACATATTGAAAAATTGCACATTTTATTACAACACTACAGCATCCAGGAACAATGTAACATGAATGAAAATTAAAAATAAGGATAAATCAGATAGAAATGTAGAAAAAGCAACTTACCGGAGCGTTGTGTTTATTTCCTTTGCTGATGATCCAAGCGCACATTTGATAGGACGAGCCAGGATGCACACTATCGTGTTGCACGTTATAAATAGTGGCACTCTCCAAAAATAACGCTATATAGCGATGTTATGCACTTGCGATGAGAGAACAAGTGTGTACACAGGCGCACCGGGTGGCGGCGCGCGGTGAACTGCTGGTAACTGGCTAACTGGTGCTATACACTGTAGAGTGTAGACTGTAGTATACGTATTACTTGTGTACTGTGGGTGCCTGTCGGATAGGAAGCATGCGGCGTGCTCCGACGAGGGACCGTGAAAGAAGGGCCACAACCCGACGCCGTTTTTTGTCCCATCTAATATTAGCAACAAACACCCGTCTGGCTCACTTCTGCGAAGGGACTGAAGTATACTTTGTTCTCATTAGTCAGAGTTGAATATGTAATGTGGTGGAGAACGAAAGTAAAACCGATTACGGCTAATTCGCGTTTATTTGGTTTTTATTAAGAGCTTTTTTCTAGAGCTTTTAGTTATATTATATAATTGGATTTTTAAATTTTAAAAGTTGAAATTAGTCTAAATATTTACAAATTTAGAAAATGCAATATGAATTATAAACATTAAACACTCAACTAAAATTTAACATAAGTATATTTGTTATTCCAAATACTTACATACCAGTTACAAATAAAATATATCAATTATAAAAGAATTCTTGAATAGAAATAACCTATTTTAATTTACCATTAACTTTTTCCATCAAAGCTGCCTGTTTAACTGGACCATCAAATATAGTAACATTTGTGTCTATATTTGCATTCGGTACGTAGGTCGCTATCTGACTTCCGGGAGCAGTTTGTTGGCACAAGGAAACGTAATGTGTGTAATCGAAGACGAATTACACAATTTCCTGATCAAGCAATGTTTCAATCTAAGATTACAGATTCGAAGCTTTGAAGTTATAAACAGGAGATAATCAATAATTTCCGCGGCGTGGTCTGTATAATTTTGGTTTTTTGTAGATTTTTTAAACTCAATTACTGTTTCCTAAAATTGTACATAATAAAATAATATATTCATAATTAAAAATCATGAATAATAATAATTGAAATAAAACTATCTTTTCGGATTTTTTCGCGAATTTATTTCGATTTTTGGTTCCCGACGTTTCGAATACTTTACAGTAATCATAGTCACGGGAGGACGAAGGTTTTAGACGTCTCAAAGAAAATATTATATATGTAGTTGTTACAGACAGCCTACCCACAAAATAACAATATGAATTCAAAAAATACAAAAATGGCACCAAAGTACAGTATTTGTTAATTTTAACCATATTTATAATTTAAATAAGTTTTATAATTGAATATTGAATATTATTTATTTTATTTTAGTTATTAGGGGGCATCTATTGATAACGTGAGGTGTTTAGGGGAGGGAGGGGGTCGAGCAAAACCTCACTCAATCTCACGTGTTGGGAGGGGGGGCTAGGCAATATCACGTATTTTTTTTTGCGCAAGAAACAATGTAAAATTGCGAAAGAACTGGGTTAATTTAAGTAATAAATGTTTCTCCACTATAATGGCCAAGTCATTCTATTAATTAAAGAAATAAATATATCTTATATTAATACGGTCACTATAAAATGTTGTAATTTAACTAATTCGGTAACGATTTATGACAAAGTTGTCGGATAGATACTTCCATAGATAGGTAATGAATAAATTAACCGACTTGGTTTTACATTATATCTCATAGCTTTTTGCGGTAGAAGAAATGCGTTGCGAGAATTTTTTTACAGTATGTTTTTGATGGGATGTAGACTTACTGTACAGCACAGTCATTTCAGATGTTCATTAAACAATGAATAGAATGTAGCGCTTCATGTACCTACCTAATTTATACCTTCAGATAAAATATTTTTCAAATTTACATTATAGTATTTGGCCACGGCTTCGCTCGCATGGTAATATTTGGGCGATATTGTGGCAATTCGTATGTCCATCCCCATGATGCATCTATGCCCTTGCAGAATTTCATCGAAATCTGTTTAGCGGCTTAAGCGTGAAAGATAACAAACAGAAACAGTCAAAGTTACTTTCATATTATTTTATTTATGTGTTTTTTTCTCTTTGGTACTATTAATTTTCTAAGCAAGTCGAACTAGATTTTTATTTGTTAGTTTTTATTTAAAAAAATAGCTGATATATAATAAAAGATAATAATTTGAGAGATTTTTATTACTTTAAAAGTAAGGAATGGAAAAAAAATCTTTATATTATTGAGATAAAATTAATATATGCATTAATTTTAATTAGTAATTAACATTAATTAGTTACATTAATTACAAAAAAAAATATTATTCATTTGTTTTGGATAAAATAAATAGCTTTAATTATAGTAAGCTGAATATATCGAGAGGTGTGCAGTAGGTATATGGTCCAAAGAAGGCTGCTTATGTAGAAAAATGATAAGAGAGTTATAATGTACCCTAGTAGTGAAAAATTGCTTTCTTTGCTATATACGATTATATTATTTTTCGATTTTTTTATTTTTTATTTTTTTACGTACAGAAAGTATACTTCAAAATAAAAAATTAAATTATCATAAATTAGCATTTTAGTATACAATGTTAATCCACTCAAAAAATATCCACTTTTTTTTCCACTCGGATAAATTGGGTGTACACTTGTACAAGCTTATCGAATAATAAATTTAAAAACTGCTCGGGTCAGGTCGGGTCACTAGTTAATATAAAATAATCTATACATATAATAATATTCTGGGCCGAATCTGTACATTAAATATTTTTTGGAAAATCTTATTGAAATAGTTCATTATTATCGATACAGAGGTTGAATCTATAGTTTTTTATCTGTCTGTCTGACTGGGAAAGCATCACGAGAAAATCACTAGACAAATTTTGATGAAATTTCGTATGATATTCGGGTCAATCTATACTAAGAAACTAACCGTTAATACGAATCTAATTTAAAACATATCGTAAATATTAGACTTGTTATTTAGACATTTTAGCATTCGAAAGAGTGGATTATAAAATGGGTCAAATGACCCAAATTAAAATGATCTTGCAAATCTTGCAAATATAAGAAATACTTTATATTTTATACAGATTGGTATCTCAAGACTTTTAGAACTTAAGATTTGTTTTAATTAATAGAATAATTGAATAGATACTTTCATGCTTTTATAAAGCTAGTGTCCGCCTAGTGCTCGAAATTCCACCACAATCATTATTGATTTTTGAAGTGAAAACTTCTTTATACGCGTTGAGTGATTTTTGGTAGAAAATCCGACCAATCTCATGTTTTTGAGACCTATGTACATACATGTCTATAGTAGACAGACCCACTGAAGGAAGACCTGTATATCCGACTTAGGTCTCATCTCATCTAGACTCATCAACTTTTAAGTTTTAACGCATTCGCTGATATTTGCCATACACGTACAAATTAGTCGTAGAGCGGTCGATCGTGGGATGCAATTCGATCCGGGCTAATCCATACGTGAATGGCAGCTATTAGAGATGAATGGCTGACACGATAAAGTCATATACAGGAGCGATTTTTGATATAGGTATATGCAGTAACTGTTATTTAAAATTCAAAAAAGGTTTTGCGGTTGCACATATAAATAATGTGCAGCTTAGTACAAAATGGGCGAACCATTTAGCAGAAATTTTCCATATAATATTAATTATAATAGTGATTTTTTCGGAAACTAATGAAATAAATTGTATTTAAAGCGTACACTCATGCATAGACACATTTAAATTTAGAGGTCTTTCATTGTTAACGGTAACGAGTAAATACCAATTACAGATTTAATTTTAATTGCCTTATCGTGCGTTAGCTATTGAGTTAAGTGGTTCCGCATTTTTTTTATTTTAACAGATATATACAAAAAGTTATTTAAATAAATAAATAAAAGTATAACTTTAAATTTCAGTTATTTATAATGTAATTAAATAAGTAACTAGTAGTTCATGTATATGATATTTTATCTATAGTATTAGGAATATTATAAGAGCGTGATTTGACCACAAATTACTTGGCTAATATTATGAAAGTTTCATTAAAATAATAAAAGATTAAAGAGGTTCTAACTCATCACAATATGTGGATAAGATAGCCATTTATGTTTTAAGTAATTAAATGACTTTAGCCATGTTCTTCTAAGTGCCTATTCACATTATTTTATTACGTAGGTATACTGTCGCTCGTAGATGATAGTTACGCTTTGGTTATGTTTTAAAGGCCTACGGCTATTATTTTAGAAAATGTTTTATCGAGTAACGAGTTTCATAATCGTTGATAAATAATAATTATTTACGATAACGATAAAACATCCTTAGTATTTATATTAATTAATTTTTCAATTATTATTATAACTTTAATTACAAATGATTCTAAAATACATATATAACTAGATTGGAAAATGTCATTGAGTTATTACTTATTTAAATTGTCTGTAATTGTAGACTTTGTTGATTAAATTTACTGAGAATGAGGGAAAATTAATAAAAAGTAAGGAAAGTAATGTACCTATCTGAAGAACTAATTTTAAATAAATAAAAACTTAAAAAAAACCGACTTCCAGGCACTAAAATGTAAAAAATAACTAAACGGAGGATTTCATTTAGAATAGATACCTAATCAGATACTTTGGAAGTCGGTGTCAGCCGATGCAAAGCAAATCTAATATATTTCGATACGTAAAATATATATTTACCTATTAGATGTTCATATCTTAAAATATTGTCAGCTAGCATTGACTTCGAAAACATCTGATTAATCTATTCTACATGAAAACCTCCGTTTAGTTATTTTTTACATTTTAGTGCCTGGAAGTCGGTTTTTTTTAAGTTTTTATTTTTCCATTTTTAGTGTAGACGTAATAAGCATGCAATTTGTAAGAAGAAAGTTTTTTAATAACATTTTCGACTGAACAATTTATTTAAAAAATATATTTATTGTTGATTTTTTAAAAAACCGCTCGACCGATTTCGATAAAATTTATATGGGACCACCTGGGAAGTATAATACCCTTTGAAACAAAAAAAAATCCAAATCGGTTCTGGCGTCTTCGAGTAATTGGTGAAAATGCATAAAAAAAATAAAAAATAAAAGATTGCGACGAATTGATAACCTCCTCCTTTTTGGAAGTTGATTAAAAATAGTATTGTGGCCTGTATGGTCATAAATATCTAAATGCACGTTTATGATTTCACATAATATACCTATAATTAACTAGCGACTAAACCTTCGTGTTTAGATGCGTAAACGTAGCCTAAGCGTTACTCCAGATAAAGTCATTTAGACGGTACTTTTTATCCAAAACGGTCCGCATAATTTTAGGGGTTGATTACAGGAAGGAAGAAATAAAGAAAGGGCAAACTGCGAGCAGAAACTAATAATACTTTTATAATAATATTTCTTCACGCTTTAACAGATTCATGGCGTATGCCCTTGATTTATTAAATAAGCTACTTTTTATCGACGTACCAACAGTTCTATAGATAGCTGCTTGTACAAACACAATTTCCATAATTAATGAACTATAAAACTGGGTTTTTAATTTACCTTCTATATCTTCACATAGCACGGATATGAGTATATTATAGTAATAATAACCGTTAGGAACCCTCCAGCTTCGTCTGGGGTCTTTTTTGTTTTGCGTTCATAAGTTTTTCAAAACATTTTTTTATACACCGAATGTCATGACTTTTTCATTCAAATATTTTTACCTCATTTTTTTCTTCTTAGATATTGTAAACGTGAAAACCAAACCGTGTTTAAGCGTGAAAACCAAATTTGTACTTAAATAGAGTCACTTTCGCGCTTCTTTTATTACTATGGCGTGATAATAGTAAGTACCTATATAAATAATGGCGCATAAAGTAGAATAGGTACCTATTAATCCATTTATTTATATGTGATCTTTATACATAAATTCTTTAGAAAGCGTTGGCAATATTGTCGTGTCAAATAGGTGTATAAAATGAATTCTCAATATCTTGATTTTTGGCAATAGTTTCTACCGAAAAATAGCTGCTGAAATTAGTTGGCAATGTATTTTGTTCTTTATCAAACTATCTGTCCATCTGACCTAAAGAATCTAACATTCAAATAAAAATGAGAACCAAGAAACGCGCTGGGAGGTGGCCCACTTCGGCGGGCTGTGTACCATGCGGGATGCTCCTGGTCCTTCTCTGACAGCAGACTGGACTGTTGGAGCAACCTCATTGTTGTTGTGGTCTGCTTCAACAGATCTGCCGTCGGAGGTTTTGTTGGGTTTTAGGGGGTAGTACTGGCTATTCTAGGCGGTGTGTCCCACATAACTACCTATATTTCTACAGGTGGTATTCATATAGAGTAGAGAGTGGTGGGACTATGTGTATGTGTGTGTGTCTTTATCTACCCGGCAAAGGAAGGTACCTACGTTAAAATGAGTGATTAAATTTAAAAAACTAAAATGACAGTCCAAACATCGGAGGCTACGACTACGGAACCCTAAAAATCAATTTTAGTCTAATGTAATATATAAACAATATATAAACTTGTCACTTTATGAAAAACCAGCTTCTGCACCATTCCGCTCTTAGATACATGTGACATTGCGCTATAAATGCAGTTTATTCACGTTTTACATTTGATTAAAACATATTTATCTTAGAATAAAACACTTTATATAGTGCAAAGACCGTTTGATGAAAAAAATATTCAAGATTTTGCTGATAACAACATCAGTTATTTATTTTAATAGTTTAAACCGTAAAAAATGTAAATTAATCTGGTGTATTTATTACGTACGTATGATAAGTATTTATATAAAAATACCTATGGATAAGTAAATAGATTATTTAAGCAAATATATATAGCTATATAACTATTAACTAGCGACATACGCTTGTTTTGCTCGGGAGTCTGTAACTGTAGCCTATGTTAGTAAAAGAGCTAGCTATAAATCGGTTCAGTAGTTTTAAAGTTTATTGATTTCAAACACAAAAATACAAAGAATAAAATATTTCGGTTTATAATATAATTCTTTGAATATATTCCAGACCTATTAATTATTAAAATGGAAGTCTCAGATTGTAATTTCAAAATGTCTTTTCAATATCCATATATTATAAATGTGAAAGTGTGTTTGTTTGTTTGTGTTTGTTTTTTACCGCGGGAGATTATGTTATTTCCACTGGAAAACAAGTTATAATACAACCCAAAAATCATTTATGATCAGAATTACATGAAACTTTGTATTAATTCTCTTTAATACAATTAAACATATACGTGTTTTAGCATTTTTCAAAATTCATCCCATAAGGGGGGAGTGACATTTTGTATAAATTCTACCTTTTTAGAGTTTTTTTTGTAGTTTTAAAGTGAGCGAAATCGCAGGTTCTGCTAGTTGCAAATAAATGTTTAAATTGACAATAATAATAATTAAAATATTTTAATCACCATCGCCCGCGCGCTTTCCAATTGATATATCATTTTTACATTGCACCAAAAACCTCAACAGTTGCTCTTTTAAAAGCAATCTCTCTATCTGTCCAATATGCTTTAGTTAATAGCGTACATTTAGAGTACTTTTTGAATGAAATGCACGATAGACAGGCACGCAAACAAACAGAAAAAAATTTCGACAACTATTTTTTTTTTAGAATATACCTATTCTGCAGAAAACGTCCCAGTCATTGTTTAAAAAAAATCATGTAAAGAGTTCGCTTTGTTACTACTTCATTATATGTATAGATTTAAATTGGCTAAGCACGATCTCAAAACCTAAACTATGAAAAATTGCGTGTCTCTGTTTGCAGGTAAAACTTATTTCTAGAATTACTGGGTTAATTTAAATATTGTTTACTGGTGTAATAACTAAGATACTTGTCATCCTAGTATCTCTGGGATGACTATATCAAGAATATTCTGTTAGATAAAAGAATATTTTAAAAATATTGTAGAGCAAAGTTTGAACATCATAAAAGAAGATAAACATTATTTTCGATATTATTTTAAATAAATTTTAATATAGATAATATATGTGAATATATTATAAAAATATAATGAATTAATAAAAGAGATAATATTATTTACAATACAATTAAATTTGACTAGATTTTAAAATGTCAGAAGTGATATCCTACTTAAAGGGCATTTATTTATAATATTCTTGGCATTAAAATAACAGATATAAATAAATGTTTTTGTTAGCGAAGGATATCGTCTGAAAATAAATCTTTACCGCAAAAGTGCGTATGTTTGTCCTTTCGTGCTCCTTTACGCATCAACGAAGCGACAGATTTACAAATAAAATTGTATTATAAAATATAAATAGAACCCATATGTACACAATACTATTCGAAATATTTTCATTCTAAACAAAATTTTCCATTTCATAGTGTTCATGGTATAGGTATTATTTCTTAGAAGCTCTTTTCCGAATTACAATAAGTCTATTTATATTGAATATATTTCAACTTATGGTATAGAAAACAGAAAACATGATGTGTTACGGGACATTATAGGTATATAACTACTCGCTACCTCTTTTAAAAAATAATTAAATCAACATCATAAGTCGATGAACTTAAAATAACGATTAACATTATAATAAATCTTATTTCGCACTTTTAAATAAAACGAATGTTGTAATCACTTTTATTTTTTATGTATTTTAAGTAATTTAACTATATCTTCGGATTTAGCTTATCTTCTGTATTTACTGTAAATATGTTAGTGCATCTGAAGGATAATGGTCTCCAATATTTTTGAGTTGAAAGGTGGTGAAATTAAAATTCAAAAGTTAAGGAATGATAGCGCAGTGAGGAAATGATTTGATAGAATTTCAAAAAAACAAAATGTTCTTAATAATATCTCAATCAAGCTTTTATTGCTAAACTATACCCAGTACAGTAGAAGGTACAGTAGATACGTAGTACCTACTGTCCGTAACAAATATGTAATGACCTTTGAGGCATCTAAAACCTTAGTCTTTCCCGTGACCATGATTGGGACCAGAAATCAAATAATTCCGCGAAAAATACCCAAAAAAAAATAGGTTTTTTTAATATATTTCCTACAAGTTAAGACTTCTTTTTACGCCGCAGAGTGACATTGGCTACTTTGTATTAGGAAGTAAGGATTAAAAAATATTCTTTGTCACGCAGAGTGATTATATAATTTTACAAGATTAAAATATATTTTATTTATTTACAATAATATAAAATGATAAACAAGTCGCAAGCATTAAACGAGATCACAAAATACATAGAGAGTATTTAGTACTATATGTACTATATTTAGTAGTATACTTGCGACTCACCCTCGCTCCGCTCGGGTTCGTCTGCTTATATTTTAATGTTTAGTATAGATTTCTCAGACATGAGATATTTTCTCGCAGTAAAAAGTATCCTATATGCTGATCCGGATAATCAGCTGTCACCATACCAAATTTCATCAAAATCCTATAGATATGGCCTCTGTAACGTTAATGTCTATTTCAATAAGATTTTCCAAAAAATATTTAATGTAGAGATTCGGCTTAGTTACAATTTTATTATATGTATAGATTTTGGCATATTATGCAAAGTAGCTGCTACTCATAGCTTTTAATATAAATTGTGTAAAAGTAGCGTTTTCTACGTATTTTTTGAATATTATCGATTTGTTTTAATAATACACATGTATTTGGCACAATAAATAAAATAATTGTATTCTTTATCAAATTAGTTATAATTTGGTAGCATTAAAAAAACTCTAGTAACAATTTAAAATATATTTCCTATGCGTAGTCATTACAGAAAAATTTTATCACTAATATTTGTATAATGTTGATAATATCATACTTGTACTATATTTTATTCATATTTATATTTTAATGACTCCGATATCTGTTTGGTTCTGGCAGCTACGTTGATTTTAAGAGTGTTATATCGGGTGGGGTACCTCCAATTCTGAAAAAAAAAATACAGCATCATTTAAAAAAATATAATAAAAATAATGTCCTACTAACCGATTTTGACCACGGCGGCCAATCTCACTGAAACTAGGCAGATGCGCAAGAGATATTATAGTGTACAAGTGTACTCACTGACACAAATGAACTCTCTGTTCCTTTTACTCTCAAAGTCTGATGGGACGATACTTCGATACGACCGTTGATAGAGACCAGTTAAAGGCGCAGGACCGATGGCTTCTCGTGCTCTCTGAGGCACGGGGGTGACACATTGCCAACTTTCCAACTCCCGGCTGTTACTGAGATTGTTTGACAAAAGTACTCAATAACTGAACTTGGCCCGACTCGGGACTGTAACTCAGGACCTCCGGATGTTCAGCCATACATGCTAGCCAATACACCACCGAGGTAGTCAGAATATTATTAAAATATATCAACTCTTGAAAATAAGTGAAAATTTTTGTATGACATGTAAAAACTTAACATTTGGCATTTAAATAAAAGAAATTGTATAAATCTATAAAGATGACATTTAAAAATAGCATCGGGTGAAGCTGAGTGTGATTATATATCACATATAAATAATTAATATGTAAAGAAATAAGAAACCAGACAGAATTATGTGCATGCATTTAAAATGGAAATTATTTTACTGGTTTTATTACCAGGTTGCGCAAGAACCTAGGTTAAAATCTACTTCCAACATATAATAATAATTAATAATGAATATTTTTTAATTAATACTGAGGCCAATAAAATCCTTGTAAAAAAACTAAAGAAATGATTTTTTTTGTTTTTTTTTTTCTACGGAAATGCATTTCCAGCCAGTGAGTAACTCCCTTACTTTCATTAAATGTACGATTATTGTTTATAAGAGCCTAATTTAATAAGGTGTTGGAGACATTGCTATCTATTGTTGACACTATTATTCCTTAAATATAGGTACTTGAAATCCACCAACAGTCGAAAAAATAGTACCTAATAACTAATAAGATATAAGTATTCTATCTATTTCTAGAGACAACAGAATGCTTGCTGGTCCTAGCATGCATTTTGTTTTCTCAAATTCTCAGTTGTCCCAGTTGTAACTTGTACACAAAAATGGAATTATACATTAAAGATAACTTTAAAATATAGGTACCTTTTTTAAGTTAAGTCTGATTTACAAATGATTTTTAAAATTTTATTACTCTAAAACATTTTTTTATCAAAGAGCGCTTCTGTAATAATTGCTTATCAAGATTTGCATTCAATTAGCATTCAAGACATTTTTCTCAAATATGGGTGATATTATTGCACAATATACGTATAGTGCACACCAACGTTTTTATATTAATTTCTGTTCCTTCCGGCTTGACTAAGATGTTTGATATTAAATTCTACGTTACTTTACCGCGATTATGTGATCTGTGCCGCTACTAAGAACATCTCCTTGACATTGATTGTCTATAAAGATTGTATTGGAGCGCAGTATGTTTTTGCTTCACATAAAATTATTAGACCATTCATAGTGAAACTCTTCTACTATTTTCATACTTGGATAGTCCATGCATAAAGCACATATTATAAATTAATGCAGCCGTGTTAATATGTTGCAAGCTTCATGTATACACTTGGGTATATTTCTACACTTTTTGTCTCAGATTTCGTTTTCCTCGAAATAAAAAGAGCGTAAAGTTATGAGTATGAAAATAAACCGGATGTAAATATTTACAATACATCTTAAATATTAATAGCATATAACGTTTAATTAAGGTTATACATATTAATAATATTGTTCACTTAAAAGGCATAGTCGGTACATATGGCAACATCCAAGTGAAAAAACTTATTAAATAATTCAGTAACAAAAGACTCTTTATAACGATATTGTTCACATGTATTCTTCTTTTTTGTTAAAAAGTCGACGTCACGATATTCGTAGTTTATGGAAGGATAAGGCACGTTTAAAACCCGTGATGAGGCAATTATTCTGAATAGCAATGACCGTCTTAGTCATCTAACCATGGAAGTTGTGTGATAAAAACATTATCTGTTTATAAAAAGTCTTAATACCTTGCTTTTATCTTTTGTTTGCTTATAATGATAACCACTCTAGCATACAAAGTTAATAAATAGTAATAATGAAGTACTTTTACATATATTAGTAGCAATGAGACCGTGTTATATTTATTGTGCTACTAGCAACTCAGTTCCTCGTCCCTAGTTACGTTTTAACGTTTACTATAGATTTCACAGAGGTGAGTTATTTTCCCGCAGTAAAAAGTATTCTATATGTGGAAATGAAATAGTCCGTTTGACCCGGATAACCAGCTATCATCATACTAAATTTCATCAAAATCTGTCCAGTGGTTTTCTCATGATGCGGTCACAGACAGTCAGACAGACAAACAGACAGACAAAAAAATCTGAAAAACTATAGATTCGGCCTCCGTATTCATAATAATGACTATTTCAATAAGATTTTCCAAAAAAATATTCAATATACAGATTCGAATCAATTAGACTTTTATTATAGGTAGGTATATATAGATTGTCTGTGCAAGATAGTTTTTATCGACGATGACATAATTACCACACGAGCGGAGCCGCATGCAAAAATTAAAATAACTATAATATAACATAATCATATTACTATTATAAATGTGAATTAACTGTCTCGGCGGTTTAGTGGCTAACATGTATGTATAGCTGCAAATCCCGAGGTCCTGAGCTCGAGTCCTAGATCGGGCCAAGTTTAGTTATTGTTTTTTTGTGTTTAACACCAACAGGTCTAAGAAATTAATTTTTCTAAGAAATCTATTGTTAACTGTAACGCCAGCGTGTCCGCGGTCGTGGAGTTATGAAAGTCTCAATAACAGAACGAAGGTGAGAAGTTGGCGAATTTTCACCCCCATGCCGAGACAGAGTACATAAAACCGTCAGTCCTGCGCGTAATACCTCACTGGTCGTATCGAATTGTCCTCCAACGGGAGTATGAGAGTGACCAGAAAATAGAATGCACTTTTGTCTGCGCGTACACTTGTACACTATAATATCTCCTATGCATTTGGCTGATCTCAGTGAAATTGGCCGCCGTGGCTGAAATCAGTCAGAAGAACATTATAATCATCATCATCATAAATGCGAGAGTGTCTATGTGTCAACTGTCACCTAGGGATGCACTCGAGCGGAGTGAGTGTATATCGCTTGATATACGTCGACCTTCCAAAAATATTCTACATAACACTAGTGCTACTAATATTTAAAACAAACAGATTTTTTTTATATTATAGTAAGCGTATAATGGCTATGACTTATGATAATTTATTAGATAAATTACAACCATTATAATATACAATTTTATATGCATGTATATTGTTCAACGTACATAGTATATGTGTACATTTGACATGAATGTGCTTGTGCTGTGAATTTACTCATTAAACTAATAGCTAATTAAAGTGTGTAACATGTTATTATTTTTTTCATTTAATATCATCAAATACATATTTATTTAAAGTAGCTTATCTTTTCCAGTGAATACAAAAAAGTTATATTTAGATCCTAAATCAAGTAGAAATTCTAATTTAAATTAATCTATCATAAAGTTACCAAAGTTCTGGTTTTGTGTTGGTGGGAGGTGTCTAGTTCCTATTTTTTACAATCTACATATGTACATGCTTGTTTAAATATGTGCTTATCTAAAAAAAAATGACGAATTCCCAACCGTTTTAGGAATAGTAAAAACAAGTTTTATACAAATTATATTAACGATACGTTTGGCTCAGTTTGTTGTGACCCTACTTGCTGTACCAGGGTCGCGGGTTCGAGTCCCGCTGGGGGCATTCATTTGTGTGATGAGCACGACTGTTTGTACTCCAGTCATGGGTGTTTATATTTATATAATGTATGTATTTAAAGTTATATATGTGTAGTGTATCAACTATCTGGTATCCATAACACAAGCCTTGTAGCTTACCATGGAACTAGATGGTGATGTGTGTTAATGTCCTAACATATTTATTTATTATTATATTGATAGTAGTGCACAGCATAGGCACAGCCTATAGAGTAATAAACAGATTGTAGAAAAAATGAATAATAATTAAATCGGTGAATTTTGTATGGAACTGCAATAGTGCTTTAAGATATGGGTATGTTATTTTACACTAATTAAGGTATTTTAATGTTTATTTTAAGGACAATTATAATTTAGATCTTATTTAATGACATGTGAACTAGAATAATATTACTAGTTTTGCCCAAGTTCTCCTTGTGTGGTTGGTCTATTGATAAAAAGTAGTGTTTATTCAGAATATAAAATATAACCATATATAATTTACTCAAATTCATTGATCTATCTATAGAAGTAACAAACACATTTACACCCAAAATTTCATTCAATTAATTTAATTTAAGTAAAGTAAATTGGATGCCGATGAATCCGCATCCATACTCTATCTACTCGTTTAAATTAACCTAGCGTGTTGCAACCTTGTCTTTTGTCACTCCAATAAAATGAGTACGTCTCGCATCTTTCTGTAGCATTACACTCTCAAGGTTTTTCTGTGCGTCAATGATGAATTAAAAATTTATTCAATATTAATATTTTTATAAATATGCTTTCTGTTTGTCGCAAACTCTACATTGATAGTAGTTAGAGAAAAAAAAATTAATTCTCCGAAGAAATGCAGAAAGAATCTCAGTGAATCTATAGCTTCTTTTTTTGGAAAATAACAAAAAAATACTAATTTTATCCAACATTTAAAGTGGCCAGAGGTACTCACATTCCTTTGGTGTTCTTCAAAAAAATGATTTATTCTTAGTCTTTAGTATACAGACATTTTTAACCATTTTTTGAAGTTTATCAATATATCCATACTAATATTACAAATGTGTTTGTTTGTTTGTTTGTTTGTTTGTTTGTTTGTTTGTTTGTTTGTTTGTTTGTCTGTCTGTCCTTTTTTCACGTCGAAACTGAATGACGTATTGGCGTGATTTTTTGTGTGGAGATAGTTGGAGGCTGGAGAGTGACATAGGCTACTTTTTACAGTTGGAGATTATCTCAATTTCACGACAAAACACGTTATAATATAAGTCAAAAAAATTTTTTGCTTAGAATTACTTGAAACTTGGTATTAATGCTCTTCAATACAATTAAATAAATACGTCTTTTGCCACTTTTCGAAATTCTTCCCATAAGGGGGTAAAATAGGTCAGAAAAGTTTGTATGAAACCTACCTTTTTAGAGATTTTTTTTTGTAGTTTTAGCGCGAGCGAAGACGCGGGTTCTGTTAGTAATATATAAAAGCAATTTGAGATCATTGTACCTACTTTATTTTTTGCTCATTCTATATGATAACATAATATGATAACATTATTATTCTAAAATCTTAGAAAAGTTTATACGATAAGGATTTTTAAATATTTTACACTTCTGATATTTTAGTTATATAACTTAACAAATTTATATCTTCTTATTATTATCTGCTGTTCAGTGGTCTCATCACGTGTATATCATCAGATATAACAATTATACATATACCTAATTGGCAAAAAAAATTACAGATTACTTTGTGAGGTTCACTTACTCTAGAGCGCTTTGCGTTAACAAAAACTACGTGGAATGCAGTTAATATTGATAATAGACCAGCTTTTTTGGTTGTAGATTTGATTTACAAACATTTTTGTAACATTTCCGGGAGACATCATCACTTTAATTAAGCAACCAATTTTCTTTGTGAGTACTTTTTATAAGCAATAGGCAGTTGACCTTTACAACCGGTAAGGGTGAACCAGTTTATAATATTATGTATATAAGATTATATTAATTATTGTATTACGTAGATAGGTAGGTTCCTCAGACTAAGGAATAATATAAACAGAGTGTCATAGAACTGAACATGTAGCCAAACAATTTTTTTTAATATATAATATTTTAAAACAAAATATAAATACTAATAAAATACTTATTAGTGTGATAAGTAAATAAACTGCCTGGGTGGTGTAGTGGCTAGCATGTACGGCTGCACACCCGGAGGTCCTGGGTTCAAGTCCCGGGTCGGGCCGAGTTTAGTTATTGAGTCCTTCTGTATAGTAAGCCTCAGTAACAGCCCGGAGTTGGGAAGTTGGCGGTATTTCACCCCCGTGCCTCGGAGAGCACGTAAAGCCGTCGGTCCTGCGCCTTAACTCTCACGTCGAGTAGTCGTCCCACAGGAATAGAGAGTGCACTTTTGTCTGCGCGCACACGCGCTGCCCTATATTTCCTGCGCAGTTGGCTAGTCTCAATGAGATTGGCCGCCGTGGCCGGAATCGGTCAGGAGAACATCAAGTAAATAGAAGTTAATAAATAAAATAGCTAACTCATTTTCTTATCTTATAATAAATAAAAGAGCCAATATTATGCTATCTGTCTGTCTCTCGTGGGGAAGAGAACTGATATTCAAAAATAACAAAAGAATATAGGTATTTAGTATTATTCTTACTATACATATTTCCTTCTAAAAAATTGTAAATTAACGAATTCTGTAGAAAGTAAGCGATCTGTATGCCAAAATCTACTATTTTTGATTTTGATATTGTTTCATAGGCTTCGTCTATATTATTTATTTTTTCTTTAGTCTGAAATACCTCAACATATTATCATATAGTAGGTACTTATTTGTCTTCTCTTCATGCTTTAGACTCTTATCAAGAAATAATCTTTCAGGAAGATGACGAACGATATCCGGTTACATTTTCTCTGGATTTATCCCTGAAAAATAAAAACGTATTGTTATTCACTAAAATACAGTCGCCTTCTAAAGTGACCATCATTTCTCATATAGGCAAATTCTTCTGGTCCCTGGACATTATTTAATAAAGTAATAATAATATCTCTGTATGTCCAATTGGTTCAATAATTGAGCGTGGAAACGTAGTTCTTGTCAATATGGATTATGCGGGTCTAACGTAGTTACATATGGTACAGCTTTTAAACTAACCCTAACAAAATACTTTCTTATATATTTTTTGCGAATTTATTTTGATTTTTTGTATCCGATTTTTTTTTTCAAAATTTTCGAATGCTTTACAGTAACCATGGTCACGGAAGAGAAAAACCAAAATATCTAAATAAATCCGTGAGAAAATCCTAAAAGATAATTTTATTTAATAAATTATATATAAAAATGTTAATGATACTTTACACAGAATCGTTTATTTCCCAAAGTTGTTTACTGATTGCTTTGAAATATTGACTCATATAAACGTTTTTACATGGAAAACACATTTTTTGCGAGCCATTTTGCTAAAACTCGACAGTAGATGGCACTGCAGCACGCCAATGAACGAAAAGATCAGCATGGAAATTATTATCTACAAATTGGGTACATTTAAAAACGGAGAAAATTATCGCGATAGAGAGGCTAGTAATGAGATTGTAACAACGTCAACAATTTACATAAATAATTTCAAGAATTTGTGTTCAAATTCAATGTATTTTATTAAAAAGGGGGACCCCTTTTTAATAAAATATAAGGTGCATAGATCAGCAATTAATTACTACTAGCGGCTCACCCTCGCTTCGCTCGGATTCACCTCTAACAAAACAAAAACAAACCTATCCCACGTGAACCTAGCCTATGTGTTATTCCAGACTATAATCTATCTTTGTGCCAAATTTCATCCAGATCCGTTTAGCCGTTCTGGCGTGAAAGAGTAACAAACATCCAAACATAACATAACTTTTACATATTTTATAATTTATAATATTTATACAGATACTAGCGGCTCACCCTCGCTTCGCTCGGGTTCGTCGCTAGGTACGTTTTAAATAGATATAAAAAGAAAAAATCTTTCTTTCTCACATTTTAATTATATGTTTTAATACTTACCTATTCCGGACTAAGAGAAATCCAAAAATTAAAATATCATAAAAATTGGAACGCGGTCGAACGGGATAAAAAGTATCCTATGTCCTTCTCCTGGCTCTAAACTACCTCCCTGCCAATTTTCAGCTAAATCGGTTCAGCCGTTCTTGAGTTATAAGCGAAGTAACTAACACGACTTTCTTTTATATATATAGATAAGAATAAGAACTTTTCTCTTTATAGCTGTTGTTATGTAATTATTTAGGCATACAAGTTTATCAGTCTTAATGTTGTAATAATATAATTGAAATAATTTATTTACAAACAGGAATACGCACGCATTATGCACGAGAAAATTCAAAATATTACACTCAAAATAAATATATACCTACTTCAATATTTGTAGAAAACAAATATACACTTAATAAATTATTATTTATTACGTAGATACTCTACAAGTCATATCATCTTTAAAATATAAGGTTGAAGGATAACTTATAAGTAAGTATTTCACAGTCAAATAACTTTAACGTATTAAAAAATTTACATTCCAATGGTTTTTATGTTTTTTTTATAAAATAACCTAGACCCTAACCTATTCATTTTTAGGGTTCCGTACCCAAAGAGTAAAACGGGACCCTATTACTTAGACTTCGCTGTCCGTCCGTCTGTCTGTCTGTCCGTCTGTCACCAGGCTGTATCTCATGAACCGTGATAATTATACAGTTGAAATTTTCACAGATGATGTATATCTGTTGCCGCTATAACAACAAATAAGAAACAGAATAAAATAAATATTTAAGGGGGCTCCCATACAACAAACGTGATTTTTTTGCCGTTTTTATAGATACTGGTACGGAACCCTTCGTGCGCGAGTCCGACTCGCACTTGGCTGGTTGTTAATACATATACCTAAAGAATAACATTCATATGTAACGTGAGATCACCACGTATTTATTTTACACGTTGCGTGACCGGCGCCTAGGCCGGCCATGTCACGATTGCTGACTACGCTACTCGAAGCGTATTATTACTTCATACATTTCTTTTTTTTATAATCGTGTATAAATTTGCCAAAAAGGTCGAAGTCTTTGTTAACATGAGAAAGATTAAAAATAATCTTTTTATTATTAAGGTGATTAAGTTTATTTGAAATTTGAAATTTTATAAGATTGTATTATAGATTTTTTACTATAGAGGTATATTTGTTTTATATATGTATGTGAGTAATATTTTGTTTTTTATTGATTATTCATGTAATTAAACCACTTCCAAAAAGGAGGAGGTTCTCAATTCGTCGGAATCTTTATTTTTTATGTATGTTCATCGATTACTCGAAGACGCCTGAACCGATTTGGAAATATTTTTTTTGTTTCAAAGGATTATATACCTAATATATTTCCCAGGTGGTCCCATATAAATTTTATCGAAATCGGTCAAACCTAATATATTTCGATACGTAAAATACATATTTATCTATTATATATACGGCTGGCACCGACTTTGAAAATATCTGATTAGGTATCTATTCTAAATGAAAACCTCCGTTTAGTTATTTTTTACATTTTAGTGCCTGGAAGTCGGTTTTTTTTTTAGTTTTTATTTGACATTAATAATTAATAAAATATCGCCTATTTTGAATTAACAATATTTAATAAGCGTTTGTATACCTATACGAAACCTAATTCGCGTGCAAAAAGAATTTTTGCATTTCAAATATGTTTGTTTAATATTTTAACATTTGAGATGTTTGTTTGTTTTTTACATATTGGATCTTGTTACATTTTTATGTTTATCTTGTGAAATTTTCAATTTTCATAAGTTCTTATTTATCTTCTTTTTTTTTAATTTAAAATTAGCTTCCATTGTTTAAGACTAAGTTATCCATTTAACTTGATTTAATATTAGAAATGTTATTAATAATATTTAGGTATGTATATATGAAGGACGGATTTGTGGCGCTTATTTTTGCCATAATAAAAGATTTTACGAAATTCAACCGTTAAGGCGGTAAAACAAAAGCGTTGCGTGAAACAGCTGGTAACATTATAAATGTTACAAATGAAGAAATTTTAAAGTAAAAAGTAGCACAAGGAAGATATGGTGAAATGTCAATAAGACCAGCTCCAGAAAGTACGTGGCCAAATATCTTATTCAGAAATCAAATGAGCGGAAAATTAAACAGATGGGATTGCCGTACATAATAGGCAAGCCGTTATTCTTTAAACGGTATTTTATTGGTTATTTCAACAATGAGAATATCGTAAGTTAACAAATAAAACAGACTACGTATGAAACTAAATCTAAACTTGAGTATATATATAATATTATATACGAAACAAGGTACCTAAAGTCGTGTGGTTTGCAAAAATGCTATAATTATAGCTACATACCTTGTTGAGTCGTTATTCCCTTTCTTTGGCTTTTTTAAAAACTGTTTCGCACTTCCATCCATAGGACAAGGGTTACTGCAAAGGAAATAATGGAAAATGTGTGATTATTTGATCATATAATTAAATAATTATTATATTTATAATATGATCTTGCGTTGTACAATAGAAAATATCAGTGACCAATTCTTACTCTCATTGTAATTATTCCAAAAAAATAACTTTTTAATTGATAAAACAATCCTAGTAAAAATATCTAAAATAATAGAACTCGTAAAACAAATCGAAATAATCGAATAAAAAAAATAAAACCGACTTCCAGGCACTAAAATGTAAAAAATTACTGAACGGGGGTTTTTATTTAGAATAGATACCTAATCAGATATTTTCGAAGTCGGTGCCAGCCGACGCATAGGATTATGATATTCATATATTAAAATATTGTCCGCTAGCACCGACTTCGAAAATATCTGATTAGGTATCTATTCTAAATGAAAACCCCCGTTCAGTTATTTTTTACATTTTAGTGTCTAGAAGTCGTTTTTTTTTAAGTTTTTCATTTTATATTTTTAGTGTAGACGTAATAAGCACGTAATTTGTAGGAAGAAAGTTTTTAATAACATTTTCGAATAAACAATTTGTTTAAAAAAATATTTATTGATGATTTTTTTAAAAACTGCTCGACTGATTTCGATAAAATTTATATGGGACCACTTGGGAAGTATACCTTTTCAAACAAAACAAAAAATTTTCAAATCGATTCAGGCGTCTTCGAGTAATCGGTGAACATACATAAAAAAAAGATTCCGACGAATTGAGAACCTCCTCGTTTTTGGAAGTCGGTTAAATACTATTAAATCAGTTATTACAAACGTAACAAATATCTATTATCTATTACATATAATAAAATAGTAACAAGGCGAAATCTGTACCCATGAAATATTTTTAAGATAACTAGCGTATTTTGTACAGAATATAGGTAGGGTCCAAAACAATAGTTATTGAAATTTTTGTCCGTTTGTCTGTGTGTACTTCACTTAAAAAGCACCGAACCGATTTTAATTAAATTTTGTGTAGTAATAACTTATTACTCGGGTCAAGTTTACACCGGAACCCTGGACTTACAACGGACCACAGGAAAGCGAAGCGAGGGTAAGTCGATAGTGTCCAATAGAGAGGTAATTTTCGTAACATGACTAGGCACAAATTCAGAATTGGGGACTTGGCCCCTAGCGGAGTGGGTGGTATTTCTGGATAAGGGACGTGATAGGGAGTCGAAATGTTAAATAAATTTTTTAATACAACAAAAGAGTCAAAAGTTATTGAGACTTAAAGTTACAACATTTCCATACATTTTCATATATTTCTTTACCACCATTCGGAGTGGGTGGTATTTTTAGATAGGGGAGGTGACAGAGAGTCAAAATATATTAAAAATATTTGGAGGAAAACGTACGACTAAAAGTTATAAAGTTATAACATATCTAACACATTTCCATACATTTCTTTACCTAAATAAGTGATTACAACAGATAAACATACCTTTAACGAATAGTATCGCATCCTTTTTTTGATTGTACATTACACATTTTCACAACAATTAATGCTTTATTGTATTTAATATTTTAATAATTTCACAACACAAACAAAATGATCTTACATTTTGACAAAAGCAAAACTGACACTTTGTTTTATATTACCGCTTAAATGACAACAGATTATATTTGATTATTTTTTTGCTTTTTCTGTTGGTAAAATATTAATATTAATAAATAAATAAATAAAATAAGAAAAATATTATTTTCACTTTATAAATACATTTATAACTTTTTATTTGATTTATGTAAAATATATTGTTTTTACAATTGTACATTTAGTAAAAAACAAATCATTTTTTTATCTGTGAATATTTTTAATTATTTATTTATTATTCGTCATATCTGGGTTAGGTTAGGTTTAGAACATTTAAGATTATTTATTTATTATTCCTCATATCTGGGTTAGGTTTAGGTTAGAACATTTAAGATTATTTATTAATTATTCGTCATGATCTTGGTTACGGTTAGGTATTAGAACTTTACGATTATTTATTTATTATTCCTCATATCTGGGTTAGGTTAGGTTAGAACATTTAAGATTATTTATTTATTATTCCTCATATCTGGGTTAGGTTAGGTTAGAACATTTAAGATTATTTATTAATTATTCGTCATATCTTGGTTTAGGTTAGGTTAGAACAGTTGCCACAATACGCACGAGCCGAGCGAGCGAAGCGAGCGTGCCGCGGTAGCGGCCGAGAGTGCCATAAATGGACTAGAAAACTAGAAAATTCGAATTTCACGCAAAGTACAATTAAGAGGCAATCATCTGAGATCATTTTTTGACAATTGAAAGTGACGTTTTTTGACTCCAAGTGTCTAAATGGTAGTAATGTCAAAATAATGTATGGGAAATGTTATAACTTTAAGTCTCAATAACTTTTGACTCTTTTGATTGTATTAAAAAAAAAATTTATTTAACCAGTTTTTCGACTCCCTATCACGTCCCTCTTATCCAGAAAATAACCACCCACGTCTCCGCTAGGGGCCAAGTCCCCAATTCTAAACGGCCGCCCATGACTACAACAAACGCCTCCGTGGTGTAGTGGCTAGCATGTACGGCTGCACACCCGGAAGTCCTGGATTCGAATCCCGGGTTGGGCCAAGTTTAGTTATTGTGTACTTGTGCACTATAATATCTCCTGCGCAGTTGGCTCGTCTCAATGAGATTGGCCGCCGTGGCCGGAATCGGTCAGGAGAACATCATCATCATCATCATCACTACAAACGTAACGGAAATTTAAACTTTCATAAAAAAAGAAAGGCATAAAAATGTACAAACGAAGCTGGTAATATTAAAAAGACAAAGATTTTATTAGGACAGAAGTTTTTCAGTGTAAATAAAATTTGATGTTAGCTACAGAAATAAGAAAGTTCAAAAGGTTCCCATAAAAATTTTTAACGTGCAAGAGGTGTGATCAGTGAAAATTTATAACATTACATAAATTTTTGATTATAGACAAGTAATAATAAGTTAGTATATAATCAAAGCCTTCATTCTCATATGATGACACCATAATAATACAAAAACTATAAACCTTTGATAAATATAGGACATGAAATGTAATAACATGCTTATTCAAGTGACATACGAGTATGTAAGATGTTATTTGATCGTGTAAGGTGTTATATGAACTTAGACCTCCTTAACTTCCGTAAATCTTGTGTTAGTGCGAATAAACGTATTCATATAATTTTAAATCTGCATTTTAATAATAATATAACGTTTTGATGTGAATTTTAATATTTTAGGTATATATATACATATATATATATATATATATATATATATATATATATATATAATAAACTTACCGAACAGATTTCGATAGAATATGACAAAGACATACATAATATGTAGATTACATCCTGGGGATGGACCTAGGTTACTTTTGATCCCCGTCCCACGAGTTAGGGGGACGTAAGAGGATAAGTAGAACAAGTCCAGTTTTTTTTGTTTTTCTTTTATGATTTTCTCTGAAACTGTTCGACCGGTTTAAATGATTTTTTGCATGGTGGTATCTTATATTCCCGGTTAACATTTTAGATACTTTTCATCCCGGAAAACTAAAGAGTTCCCGTGGGATAGTTAAAAACTATAGTAACTTATACATTTTAGTACACAACAACTCATGCACCTAATTTAGTAAAATTTGGCACCTTACCTTACCTTACTTTTTAACACCTTATGTTACCGGTCAAACAACAGGTTACTTTTTCTCCCGGAAAAATTAACAGTTCCCGTTCGTGCTATTCCATAAAATTACTATGTTCTATGTTCAATTTCCCTAGTTATTTAATAAAAAGATAGATAAGTTTATGAGTTTAGATGAAAGAGGTAAAGTCCGGGACTGCTAAGAAACTATTAAATAAAACTATCTTTTCGGATTATTTCGCGGATTTATTTTGATTTTTGGTTCCCGACGTTTCGAATGCTTTACAGCATCCATGGTCACGGGAGAGACTGAGGATGTTACATGTCTTAAAGATATAGTTGTTACAGACGGCCTACCACAATTAACAAAATGAAAATTGCACCAATTACATTACAATATTTTTTTTAACTTTAAACATTTTTTTTCTAATTTTAATTATAATTGAATATGGAAAATTATTATTTAATTTTTGCTATTATTTTTTTATAATTACTACAATTTTTAAAAATATTAGAATAGTAATCTATATTTAGTGTTGCCATTATTATATTATAACCATAAATAAAAATATAAAAATATATAGTATTAATTATTAAAGCCATATAATTGTTCTATGTGTAATTTAAAAAAAGTTAAATTAATTACGGATAATCATTTTTAATTTAGTTTTGCTATTATTTAAAAAACAACTTACTAATCAACACTATTAAAATATACTTTTACAAATGAATTTATTAGATTAATATTTTTCATTTGTAAAAGTATATTTTAAATAGTGTTGCTTAGTAAGTTGTTTTTAAATAATAGCAAACTAAATTAAAATGAAACAAAAAAAATTATCCGTAATTAATTTTAACTTTTTTAAATTACACATAGAACACAATTATATGGCTTTAATAATTAATACTATATTTTTATATTTTTATTTTAGGTTATAAATTTAATAATGGCAAACACTAATATAGAGTACTAATTAATATTTTTTTAAAATTGTAGTAATTATAAAAAAAATAATAGCAAAAATTAAATAAATAATTTTCCATATTCAATTATAATTAAAATTATATAAAAAATGTTTAAAGTTAAAAATATTGTAATGTAATTGGTGCAATTTTCATTTTGTTAATTGTGGGTAGGCTGTCTGTTAACAACTATAATCTTTAAGACATGTAACACCTCAGTCTCTCCCGTGACCATGGATGCTGTATAAGCGCATTCGAAAACGTCGGAACCAAAAATCAAAATAAATCCGCGAAATAATCCGAAAAGATAGTTTTATTTAATAATGTCAAACATTCGCGTAAATCTAAGAAAGTATTATGCTAAGAAACTATTCATTAATACAAAGTCACATCAGTTGATCATCCCTCAGTGACATTGGTACGATGTTTTTTTCGTGTATATATGTATGTATATATTTCGTAGGTAAAAAAATATATTTAAGATGCATGTTATTATATTATTAGTTTAGATTAATCGATTAGATTCATATACTAATTAATAAGTAGACTATAATAATTTCTTGAAATATTTGTACATATATCGGTAATACATTTTGTTTTATTTCACAATAAGTGAACTTGAGAAAAAAATCT
Source organism: Brenthis ino (assembly GCA_921882275.1). NCBI lineage: Eukaryota > Metazoa > Arthropoda > Insecta > Lepidoptera > Nymphalidae > Brenthis > Brenthis ino. Next base: position 12,210,472 of record OV170223.1, on the reverse strand, counting down.
TATCAAAATCTATCAATTAAATACATGTCAGAATTCAATTAATTTTATTCTCTTTTAATTATAACGTATCACCAATATATTAACAACGCTTGAACTTGTTTGATGTTCCATTAAAGCCGAATCTAATTTGGCCGCAAAAAAATGTCGTTACCAGAACCACCTACGCTTAAAACTAGTAGGTACAGAAAATGTTATGGCGCCGCCGCACCCGCAACTTGTCGAGCACTTTATCCTTACCATAGGTCTCTATGAATATATTGACTATATATTTTAAGTAAATTATAATATTTTATTATTAAGCATTTTGATTAAAAAATAGTAATATTTATATAATATAAGAAATTTATTAATAGCTTAAATGTTCTTTCCTTAACCCCTTTTTAAATGAAGATATCATAAACTACATTATCAACTTCTAAATTATACTTTATAACTGATTACTTTATTTATTTCCTTATTATTTTTATTTTTTATATACTCAGGTATGTAGATTAACTTTGCTCAGACCAAACTGAAACTAACGCATAATAATTCAGTTACTTATAGGTAGTAGGTACATATAATAATGTCGTAAGTTATTATAAAAATTAAAATATGCCTAGTCCCTCAAGTCAAGAGCCATTGGTCGATTTTTATGTCATAGACCACATGAGTACTAAAATTTAGCATTATCAACTAAGGAGTTGAATTTAAACATCAAAATGTAACAAATTATAAGAAAATTAAAACACATTTATTTTTAGGTGTTAAAACTATAAAAAAAATCTTTATCTATATAAAAAAACTAATTTCTCCTTGAAGAACGAATTAATAATAATATCAAAAAACATATTTTATCAAATTGAAACATTATCTATATATCTATATATATAATAAAATTGTAACTATGGCAAATCTGTACATTAAATATTTTTTGAAAAATCTTATTGAAATAGACATTATTATCGATATAGAGGCCGAATCTATAGTTTTTAGAATTCTTGTCCGTCCGTCCGTCCGTCTGGAAAAACCACTGGAGGGATTTTGATGAAATTTGATATGGTGATAGCTGGTTATCCGGATCAACATATAGGATACTTTTTACCGCGGGAAAACATCTCATTTTAAGAGAAAATACAAAAACTGCAATGTAAGAGTATACTAATATGTAAAACCTAAGAATTTGGTTTGTGGTCATCTGAACGCGGGCGGAGCCGTGGGTAGTGCTAGTTTTTTATAAAAAGAAAGATAAAATTGAATTGTACGAGCTTTTTCTATGTTGCTTGTTGTATATATTACTATGTTCTATGTTCAATTTCCCTATCTATGAACAAAAGCTTATTATTATGTGTATAATATGTAAACATATTTTAAATAGTCGATAGCCGGTCATGAGTGCTTTATTTTATAGTAGAGGCATTTAACGAGGTCTTCACTATTAAGCAAAAAACTGTCCAGTTAGATGCCGAAGGCAATGAACTAGTGAATGGGGACAAGCCACAAAAACATTTGGGAAACGAAAAATGTGATCACGTCTCCAGAATGTATATTTCATATATCTAAATTATTCTAGCAAATTATCGTAGCCAATTTCAATATACAATTTATAGTCAATCTACACATACAATAAGTAATAATAATACTGAATTTGTACGTTTCATTATCTTAATTTGCAAAAACTTACACAGCCCCAGACTTGGTCCTAAAAGGGATGAAATCTCTTCACTAAGCCCACTTCGTTCGCCTGTTTGTTTATCTGTCCCACTTTCATCGATTTGTTCTCAAAATACGACTCTAAAAAGTATACCGTTGAAACCTTCTATAACAACTTAAACATTATATTATACCTACTAGCGACTCAAACCTTTACTTTCTTTACCAATAAGCAGGAGGAAGTAATAAGCACATACATACACACTCCTAAATTAAATTATCATATTTATTTTAAGGTTAATGTGATGCATAAAATACTGCAGGCTTTACCAACATTTGTTTTAATTATAATTATTAGTAACCATTCATAATTTTAAATCGTGTCAGACGGAACTATTTTGAAATTGATTTTTGATTCTAATCTACCTACATATGTATTTATTACTATTAATTTTATCTTGTTTTTCGCATTTAAATAACGTAAGCTAGCGGAAAATGACGATTTACCTTTTGCGTTGGTCACGTTTTATTTGTAAATTTCAAAATAGATACATTAGCCTTCGACTAATTAGAGACGTTCATTATAATATTAACATTATTATTATTTATTACAATATTATGTGTCATTACAGAGAATAGAGAAGAAAAGTGTTATAAAATCATAAGTATATAATTCTATCTGTCCACATAAATCATAAAGCTACCTGTACGAGAAGATTCGATGACTAAGACTAAGTACTAAGTAAGTTTGCAGCATCTGGAAGACTCAAAGCGCACAATATGTTGATATTCGCAGTTTGCTTGCTTTCCTTAATAAAACTCTATATTATAGTGAAATTTAAAAGACGGACTATTTGTTTATTTAATAGAGAGTTTTGTTTATTAGGCGAGTAGGGAAATCTATACATATAATAAAATTGTAACTAAGGCGAATCTGTATATTAAATATTTTTTGGAAAATCCTATTGAAATAGACATTATTAGCGATACGAGAGGCCGAATCTCTAGTTTTTAGCATTTTTGTCCGTCTGTCTGTAACCGCATCATGGTAAAACCACTGGAGGGATTTTGCTGAAATTTGGTATAATGATAATGGGTTATCAGGATCAACATATAGGATACTATTTAGTGCGGGAAAATATCTCATCTCTGAGGAATTTATATTAACCGTTAAAACGTAAGTAGGGACGAACATGAGCGGAGCGAGGGTGAGCTATTCTCTGTAATGACACATAATATTGTAATAAATAATAATGATGATGTTCTCCTAGCCGATTCCGGCCACGGCGGCCAATCTCAATGAGATTAGCCAACTGCGCAGGAGATATTATAGTGCTCAAGTGTACGCGCAGACACAAGTGCACTCTCTATTCCTATCACTCTAATACTCCGGTGGGACGACCACTCGACACTACCGGTGAGAGTTAAGGCGCAGGACCGACGGCTTTACGTGCTCTCCGAGGCACGGGGGTGAAACACCGCCAACTTCCCAACTTCGGGCTGTTACTGAGACTTACTATACAGGAAGACTCAATAACTAAACTTGGCCCGACCCGGGACTCGAACCCAGGACCTCCGGGTGTGCAGCCGTACATGCTAACCACTACACCACCGAGGCAGTGAATAAATAAATAATAATGTTAATATATAATAATAATATATAAATAATAATGTTAATATATATAATTATTAATTTCTCGACTTTTTCACGACTCTGTCGGTTTATCTAAATATCCCGTCCCGAGACCCTCAGGAAAAAGGATACCTAGTATAATTGATTCTGTTCTATCCCCCCATTTAAAATATGAAGCTAATGTTGAAAGTAAGGTTGTGATGGACCGGCCGATTCTTGAGTAAGAGAGTCAGAAATGGATGAAAGACTTGCAAATGGGTGCTGATCGGATGATGGTTGTGTCGTTGATTGAGATGTGGATGAATGGTATGTGGACGTTGATTGTGTGTTTGATTGCGCTGTGTGTTGTTGATATGCTTGCGATGATTGTGTTACGAAGACGGTATCTCCAAGTACTTTACTAATTATGGTGGAAGAGTGTAATGCTGCTTGTTTTTGTAGTATGTGAATGTTAATGTTTGCATCTAATTTGTCACAATATCGCTTAAGGCTCTTCGTCACTGCACCAGTGGCTCCTACTACAATCGGGATGGTTGTGACGGTGGTGTTCCATAACCTGGAGAGTTCGACTTTTAGCGGGTGATATTTGCTAATTTTTTCTATTTCCTTAGCTCCAATGTTATAGTCAGACGGCACCGAGATATCAATAAGGTAAGTATGGTTGTTTTGTTTATCTATGTAAATAAGGGCAGGTCTGTTGTGAGTGATTGTAACGTCAGTTTGCACAGGGATTTCCCATATTAATTTAGCTGTACTATTTTCTTTTAAAGTCGGTTGTTTGAGTTCTTCCTTCCACCATAACTTGTTGACTTCGATTTTGTTCTTCTTAGCCAAACACCAGAAAACATATTGAACTAAGTTATTGTGTCTCTTTACAAAGTATGTCCCGGCGAGTTTTTCTCATCCTGCTAGAAGATGTTGAACGGTTTCGTCTTTGTTTGCGCACAAGCGGCATTTGCCATCTGTATTTCTCTTCAATATGTCGTGTTCGTGCTGTCGCGTTAGCACTGCCTGATCTTGTATAGCAAATAGAGACGATTCCAATGTTGGCGAAATAGGTTGTTTAAGGTAAGCTCTTTATCCACATTGGCAAGGTCGAGGACCTTTTTAGGGAATTGCCCATGCAGGTTCTTGTTTCTCCAGGCTTCATTCTGCTTCTTTATTATGCTATTTTTAATTTCTATTTTGGTGTGATATTTGCCTGGCGCTAACCTCAGTTCTTTTTCTATTTCTTCTGCTTCTTTGTAAATTGAATATTTTCCTCTATTCTGATCGCGTTGTGCTATTGCTTCTATTAGGTAATCATTTTTCTGTTCTAAATATTGTTTATATTTCAAAATATGAGCTTTATACAAATTTTCTAAATTAATTAATCCCCTGCCACCCATTGCTATGGGTAAATAGATTCTGTCCACATCCGCCTTTTGCTGATGAGCTTTCTTGATTGCTAGCAACTTACGCGTCTTAACATCGATCCGTTTTATATCGCTATTTTTATAATTTATAACCCCAAATGAGTACATCAAAACAGGTACAGCATATGTATTAATCCCTTTTATTAAATTTCGCGCATTTAAATAAGAATTTGATATCTTTTTAACTCTCCTAAAATATTCTTTTGTTAATTGGTCCCTAATATCGCTATGATTTATCTTCCCAGATTCGTTAATCCCTAAATATTTGTATGTTTGGTCTAATTTTAATTGCTTAAAGGTGTTTCCGTTCAGTAGTATATGTTCATTGCCATCAGTGTGGTTTCTATATCCAGCAGTTATATGAAGTATGTTACATGTATCCAGCCCGAATGACATGCCTATATCTGTGGTAAAAATTTCGACACTATCTAGTAAGATTTTTAAGTTAGTTCTATTGTTTGCATACACTTTAAGGTCGTCCATGTATACTAAGTGATTAATCCACACGCTGTCCCTCAGATGATATCCTTTCTTTTGATATTTCCCTAGAATAGTAGAAATCGGATTAATTGCCAAGCAGAATAACAATGGAGATAACGAATCTCCCTGAAAGATTCCCCGCCTAACATAAATCGGTTCAGTAGTGTAAGAGTCTGTAGAGCCCTTAGCCGTCATTATAACTTTCCATTTGGGCATTGCTCTTTCAAGGAAACTCTTAATAACCGGCGGGCACCTATAAATGTCCAACACGCGAAGCAACCACTCATGCGATATACTATCAAACGCCTTCTGATAGTCTATCCATCCCATACTCAAGTTCTTTTGAGCCTCGTGTGCGTCCTGCAATATTGCCTTGTTTAGCATCAAATGATCTTTGCATCCCCGAGCCCCGCGTCGACATCCTCTTTGCTCGGGGGCCATAATATTGTTTGCTAGGCAGTGAGCATACAACTGGTCAGATAATATGGAAGTGAGGAGTTTGTACATACTCGGTAAACATGCGATTGGGCGCCAGTTCTTTGGATTTTCGGTGTCCTCATTCTTTGGTATCAAAATAACCTTGCCAGTTGTTAGCCAATGTTCTAATGGTTCTTCCCCTTTCAGAACTCTCGTATATAGCATTGCGAGGTGATCATGCATCTTGGTAAAATACTTAAGGTAGTAGTTCTGAACTTTATCTTGTCCTGGCGCCTTCCAATTTAACATTTTACTTAAAGAGTGTTTAATCTGTTCAGTAGTTATTTCTTCGGATGAGCTCGTGGTGATATTATTATTAGATTGTTCCATGTCTAAAATCCATTCTGCTTGATGATTGTATTCAACCGGTTGTGATAAAATGTTTGTCCAAAACTCCTCAGTGTTGCGCTTGCTCGGTATTTTAACGTCTATATTTTCTTTCTTACTGTCTAAACGTCTATATAATCTATGTTCGTCTTCTGTAAACATTTTATTCTGTTGTTTTCTGCTATTTATTTCTTCATATCGTTTTATTCTGCCTGCCAGAGCCTTTATTCTTTGCTTCAGTATTTCTTCTCTACTTTTATGTTCTATTTCATTCTGTATATTATATTTTGCGTATTTTTTTTTTTTTTAACGTTGGGAAATGCATTTACGCACGAGGTGTGGGACTCACCGGCAAAGCCAGTACTACCCACTAAAACCCAACAAAACCTTCCCCCGTCTTAATGGGGCGTCGCAGGATCGCTTACGCATTCAACTACGACGCCCCGACGGCAGGTCTGCCGAAGCAGCCCACAACAACCACGGGGTTGCTCCACAGTCCACTCTGCTATCAGAGAAGTACCAGGAGCAACCCGCATGGTACACTGCCCTCCGAAGAGGGCCACTTCCCACCGCCCACCGAAGTGGGCCACCTCCCTGTGCGTTTCTTGGCTTCGCGCCCGGTTGGATTGCCGGGCACTACTGAGCCCCCCCACCACGACAAGGTGAACGCACGTTGGGGGGGATATTTTGCGTAAAGTTTATCCTTGATCTTCATCATTTTTCTTGAATTAACTCCCCTTGAAATTTCCACCATCTGTCCTAATTCTTTCCTCAAACGTTCTATTTTTACTTTTATCCTATTTTTCCATGGTGGGTCTGTATGCGGTTTTATTGTGCTACTAGGTGAGTAAGGGTGTTGGTTGTTGTTGACTATTAAAGTTCTCGCGGCGGAATAAATTATATCATTAGTGTCTCGGAGAGTGCAATTACTTGCCAAAATTGTTGGTAAATAGTTGTCGATTACTGTTAAATTTTGTAAAAATTGTCTATTGATTTTAGCTTTCGGTAGGTAATCGCGCTCTTCGATAGGTATTTCTTTTGTTTCGGCTAAACATTGTAGGAATTGGACAACGAGAGGGTTCGCTTCTTCATCATTGTCATACGTTACAGGATATTGTGCCATCACTGAATCAGATCTGCTGCTAATTTGAATGTTTGAACTGTCTTGTTCATTGGTTTCCGCTATGGTATTATCTAAAACTAAAGTTGACGTTGTGTTTGTGTGTGCGTTTGCATCGTTAGGATGAGATTGCTGCGCATCGTTTTCAGCATTACGCTTGATTCGGTTCAGTAGTTCTTGAGAAATAAGGTTTTGTTTTAAAATCCGACGTGCTTGGTTAGATAACGTATTTCCATTGAACCTGTGTATTTTTGGATTGTTAGGATTTCTCTGTTTAAATAATTGTTCCAGTCTACTGATATACTCCGTTGCCTCATATTTTGCTTTAAAATAACAAAACATTAGTTCCTCTTCCTCTTGTTGCGTCCATCTTCTTCTCCTATCACCGTAAAATATTTCTGTGTTTTGGGTTTCAATATTACTACTACTACTTTGTTGTGATTGGTTTGTGGATGATGATCGAGTGACCGCTGTGAGTACGTCAGAATTTTCTGTGATTGGTATTATAGAATTTTGTGCTAGTTGTGATTGGTTTTCTATTGTTTTTTGTATTGTGTCTAGTGTGTTTTTCGGTAATACATTCTGTTTAATTATCCTACGTGCCTGATTCGAAAGTGTGCTGCCATTAAATTTGTGGATTTTAGGGTTATCTGGGTTTCTATTGCAAAAAAGTTGTTGTAGTCTTGCTATGTATCCTGGTCCTTCTAATTTAGCTTTAAAATAACAGTATATTAACTCCTCCATCTCCTCTGTTGACCACTTTTTTTTCTTATCCTCGTTTATACAAGTACTCGTGGTCGTTACAGATGAGCCGGCAGAGTGTTGTGTGGGAGTGAATTCCCTACTCTGCAAAGCATCACCCGTTTCCCCCCCTCCCCGTGGTTCAGCTGTAACATGTTCAGGTACCCCGACTTCTGCCCGCCTGTTCAGCAGAGAGTCACTGACGGCCCGTATGCTGTCACGCCCAGCGTCAGCTCCAGGCGTGCCCCGGCGATCACCCCCGGGTAGCGACCCTATACGTATATTCCTTAATTGTCTCTTCATATTAAAGGTGCTGCTATAGCTCCGTTAGTCATCGATTGAGTAACCGTCTGACACACAGACTTCGATGTCCACCCCTCACGTGGCATAGGTGTTGTAGCCGGACGTGGAGTTAGGCTTTGAGGGGCATATATATAATAATATATAGATAAATAATAATAATGTTAATATTATAATGACCGTCTTTAATTAGTCGAAGGCTAATTAATGTAACTATTTTGAAATTTACAAATAAAACGTGACCAACGCAAAAGGTAAATCGTCATTTTCCGCTAGCTTACGTTATTTAAATGCGAAAAACAAGATAAAATTAATAGTAATAAATACATATGTAGGTAGATTAGAATCAAAAATCAATTTCAAAATAGTTCCGTCTGACACGATTTAAAATTATGAATGGTTACTAATAATTATAATTAAAACAAATGTTGGTAAAGCCTGCAGTATTTTATGCATCACATTAACCTTAAAATAAATATGATAATTTAATTTAGGAGTGTGTATGTATGTGCTTATTACTTCCTCCTGCTTATTGGTAAAGAAAGTAAAGGTTTGAGTGGAACCCAGAATGGAAATAGCATTCTAGACTAATCTATACTAATCTATACTTAATATTATAAAAAGGTAAGGTTTGTGAGTTTGTGAGTTTGTGACGTTGTAGGGGGTAATCTCTGGATCTACTAAACCGATTTAGATGAATTTTGGTAAGATAGTTTGAGACCCTGGGAAGGGCATAGGATACTTTTTATCCTGGAAATCATCCCTTAACGGGGTGCAAATGGGGATAAAAGTTGGGGGAATCAAACTAGGGACGAACCCGAGCTTTGCGAAGGTGAGTCGCTAGTAACACATGAGCTCCTTTTTATTGGCAGTACCTCCTAAGTTCGCGAGTAAAAACTACTACAATATAAACCTCTACAATATTAAATACAACAATAATATAAAAATAATTGTTATATATGGTCAAAATGTGTGCTTCAGCACTGCCACTACACTACGTAAGTACACATCTACTATCACTACATCTACAATCACTACATCGTGATTTGTCAACGGGTTTTTGAAGTCGGTTGAAAATAAAATACTTAGATATTAACGTGTAATTACGATGACGTCGAGTTATGAAACAGTGAACGGTAGTGCGCGGTCGTGGCTCACCCATATTTGATTGTAATCGCTGCAATAACTAGCTTAGTCAAACATTTCCTATTAGTCTAGCCATTACCTCTTGTTTAAAATGGGCGATCTATTTAGTCACGTAATGCTTAAGTTTGTGAAGTAATCTTCATATAAAGATTTTATAGAGGAGAACGTAGTGTCGAAATAATCTTACGTAGGTACTAAGTTGGTGTGGTTAGAGTTTCTAGGTTTTCGCACACTCTCTAAGAAATATGATTTCATTTGTTATTGTGAATTAAAATAGCTAAAACGCGTTCTTTAATTAGTGCTTTTGTAATAAATTTAGTAAATTCAATAACATTTTTGTAAGGCTATTGCGAAAATAATATGAAGGTACTTTTAAAGGCGATAGAATCCGTGTAGATATTATTATGAGAATTACGATTCTGTATAAAACCTTTATAAACCACTAGGAATACAGAATTTTTTGTTTAAAAGTAAACTTTTGTTACACCGGACTTTTCTATTTTTACTGCCTTTTATATAAGTCTAGCGATTTAAATTTTATGAATACGAAATAACTGATAGATTAACCGATAGAGAGCTTTTTAATAAATTGTTTGCTATTGTTGACTAAATTCTTAATAAATATCTCTTCAAAATTGACGTGTGTCACGTCACGTGTGTGACGTTAAGTCATACCAAGGAATAAAATTTAAAAATTGAAAGTTCTAATTGTCTCAACACAAATTCGAACTTACGAACACCACTAAAGTTCTTTTTTAAACGAAACAACGTGTGTTTTAATTTTGTCATCCGAAAAGCAATGAACAAAAGAGTTTGTATCTTCAGTTTTTGTAATATACCAATGCTAAATTCCCAGATTTTATCATTTTAAAAAGCAAAAAATAAAATAAGGAAACAAACAAACAAAAGTGATATACTTATTTCGATTGGTGTTTCTGACGCAAACTGCACTCCTATGACGAAAACTGTAATGTGTGTCTAAATAATATATCCTCAAACCTTGTTGATACATACAACTCACGTAATTGATTAGCCTCTAAACTAGGCAAGTCACGGCTATCAGATTCACCTTCGTTCTACGTATACCATTGTCATAAAGCATTGTTCCATTCACACTCGTATACTAACCATTTTTGAGCTTGAGACAATAAAATTACTTATTGTTAGAGAATTAGGGGTTGCAGTTATATCTTCGAGTCAAATTACTTGAATGTTGTACACGTTCATATTATCGCATAAATCGAATATAAGTATTTAAGTACCCGTGTCTGTCTGCAAGTATATTCAAACCAAATATTTTCTATAATGAAAAAAGTATATTTTTAAGATCCCATAATACACACTTTATATTTTTAATGAGTATGCGAACATCACAGACATTTTATCTGTGCCTTTTATCGACTTTCAGTTTTAATTTCTCGTGATTTCTGTTTTTAATGATTCTGTTTAAAAAACATATTTTGTACTTTTTATTTGCTTCTAATATAACGTCTACCTAACCTATACTCTATAAGTATACACACCTACTAAAAACAGACAGATTATAGATTTTTTTCTAACTTACCTTATCTTAAGTAGTAGAAGTAAAAAACCCTGAAAGAGGATAGGTATGTATGTGAAATGTGTGTGTAGAGATGACAATTAATAAAGGAAGTGGAAAAAGGAACATATTATGTCGGCCCCACGTATCGTGGGATAAGGACCAGGAGAAGAAGAAAAGTAAAGGACAAGGAGAAAAAGAAGAATTTAAGTTACCTATACAATAATTAAACTGTTAATTACTATATTTGCCTATACGCTAACAATCGTACATACTATATAGCAGCATGTATGATTGTTAGTTTCAATACCGAGGATATTGGCAAAGTTTGTCTCCAATTAAGCTTCAAATACAGTCAAACTTTGCATTAATTATGAAATAGTGTTAATTATAATATTAGATAAATCGCCACCATGTTTGTATATATTAGGTATATTATTATTTTAGTTTACCCTTTGAATATTAAAACGTACTCAAACCGACAAAATTCGTGATGTACTAGGGAATATTTTTAAAGTATTTTTTATACTGAGCGAGAAGTAAAAGGAAAGTGCCGCAAACCTGAGCACAAGTTGTGAGACAACAATTAGAGCCTTACCAAAACTTACGACATATAACATTTCATATTCATATATTACGTATATATGGTATATATAAATTATTTTCTGTTTGTCTGTTATTTTCTATTTGTAAAAATTAAGATAAAAGTTTGCTCGGTTATAAAAATTGGTAGCCAGTTAGTAATACGCTGGCTTGGAAAATCAAATAAAGGAGGTTCAAACTCGGGTCTCGCACCGGTAATAAGGTGAATGAAAATATCTTACGGAAACCTGCTTGTCTAAACAATCTAACTAACTATCGAAGGACTGGACTATGGTCAATTCCCCCATTGTATTACTGAGTTGTTTCGGGAATGATCTTCTAAAATCTGAATATAACAGGTAAAATCAGTAAGTAATTTAAGTCGGAATCTCCATTGCCATCTTTATACTTAATAACAACTCAGATATCTCTGCAGGTGTCTATTGGCGATAGCTATTAGCCATTTACCATCAGTTATATCATCTTATCCTTTGATCCTCTAAAATATAAAAAGTTATGAATAATGCAAACCTCTAGCGAAAGCTTGTTTATAATATTGTGTTTACTTTATATCTGTTTTAATATTGCCCAAGAAAAAGAATTCTTGTTAGAAATTCGTGATTTACGACTTAGTCACATTTCGTTATGTTTATGCATTTGGGTCAATGCAAAGTAAATAAAAGTAAAGTAAAAGTAAAGTTTAATGAGCAAGCAATATAAATTTATTGATGAGGCAATGAGAATTAATTAGCACTCTGCAAATACTTAGTTTGTATTGAAATTAAATAGATAATAAATAATATCTATACATGTAATAAAACTGATCGCTGTCTGTACATAAAATGAAGATATTTGAAAAAAACTATTATTGGGGATCTTTATTAACACAATAGAACCCAAAACAATGATCCCCCATGAACTTCCCGTGGAATATAATTGATTTGTATAATGCAACAAGTTATTTAATTTTGTATAGGTAGGTATACTATCGAAAATCGTCTAAATTCATCACCATTCATACAAATAATAATGTAAAAGTAACTTTTTTGTCTATTTGTTTGATACTTTTTTACGATCAAACTACAGAACAGATTTCGAGGTAAGGACACGGACATATATTATTTCTTTAAATCCATTACTAATTCAAATTTTATTTTATTTTAAAATAAACCACAAACTATTTAGATAGGATTCAACTTTTTAAAAATACGAAAGCATTCATGTTTTATAATATAGTGGACATACCTTAGGAGATACACACATACTATCACGGATTTTTCTGTATGCCTTTTTAGAACCTATACTAGTATATTGTTTTGATTTTCCTATATCTAAAGTTTTAGCCAACGTTAGCCATGTAATCGTACGAAAACGTTTTTTGACAAAACACCGTCTAGGCTCAGTCATTTTCTACAAAATATTTCTACCAATTATATACACAAACCTTCCTCGTTTATCGCTTTATCTACTAGTGAGAACCGTATGAGAATTCGTTGTTTGGTATAGAAGCAGTAAGCGGAGAAACAGACAGACGCAGATAGCGACTTTGTTTTATACTACGAGTATTTACATAATAAGCAAAGTAAGCATTCAGATTAAGCTATTATTTGGTGGTAGTCTGTAGTGAGACATGCATTATAATACCACAGCCGATACCTAATTCTCAGTATTTTAAATTACTACTTAACAAAGTTCAAAAACCAAGGATACGTGACCACAAACAAGGCAATTTTTTTATTATTATCATGAATGACTCAAGACATGTAATCTTCAAATCCTTAAATATTTTATAAAATTTTATTCATAGATTGTTATTGAAGATAAAATTAACTACGTTATAATTTACCTAATGATAACTTATAACAAAACAACGGACTTAGATGTTCTATGTGTTGTTTAAATTGTAGATATACATTTTATTTAGCGACTTGGGGGTTCACGTCGCGTCGTCGAGAGACGCAGATAACTTTTTTGCAATTTTACTTTGGTTAAACTTGATATATTATGACCTAATAAAGAGTTGACAATAAGAAACAAAGCAATATATTAAGAATATTTCTACGATAAGAAGTAATAATTATGAAATTATAAATATATATTTTACTCATATAATAAATATTATAACGCGTTGATAATCGATTGAGTGTTAAGTCAACTCCATCTATCAAACACACTTCAATATTTATTGAAAAACGACAAAATAAAAGTATGTAAGAGAAATAAAAATCATATCATTGAAGTTAATAATAACAATTATAAGAATCAAAAACCCGACTGCATAGAAGCTAACTAAAATAATGAAAACAAGTTGACGAAGGAATATAGATTAGTACGAGTAGGTACTATGTAGTCGGAATAGAGAGTGCACTTGTGTCTGCGCGAACACTTGTGCACTATAACATCTCCTGCGCAGTTGGCTAGTCTCAATGAGATTGGCCGCCGTGGCCGGAATCGGCTAGGAGAACCTCATGCAGTCGGAGACATACTTATGTACATCTCGCGGCAAGGATGAAACGTGTGCGTCCGACTGCATATACTATATTCCTTCGTCAACTTGTTTTCGTCTTTTTAGTTAGCTTTTATGCAGTCGGATTTTTATTTTTATATTTTTTTTTATTTACAGCTTTTTAGTTTTTGCCAATAAGACATTTGAAGTTATGTTTAGCAATTTTTTATCCTAAATTACTTTTAAACCTATAGTTGTATATATATATTTGGATAAAAGGAGAAGTTTACACACCTGTGTCTGTTCTTCGGTCGCTCAAAAAATACCTATATTGTTTTCGTATTTTACTATAGTTTGCAATTTTAAATACAAGCATTTTTTTTAAATAATCAAAATCACTTTTTGGTAAGCACCATTTATATTCTACTCCGGTAAATCTAAAGTACCGTAAAAATAATTATTTCTTCTTCTTGGGGAACCAAAAATCAAAATAAATCCGCGAAAAATTCAAAAGATATTTAAAATAACAACAATAGGAACTATCCGAACTTCCAACCAATTTCTTTACCATTTCTTTGTTGGTATTGTGGTTAGGTCACCTATACCTTTAGCGCAAATAAATGAATAATTAAATTCTGATTCATGAATATATGTAGGTAATTTTAATATTTTTGTGAGAATAATCAAAAGTCACAAAAATTAAGTGTATCGACTCTTATAATAGATCAGCAATAGTCACTTAACATAGCCTGGCCCCAGTATCCTTGATAATTTTGCTCAAAAAAAATTATAGTCCTGGTGAAAACCCTCTCCATATCGTCGCTGACGTGTCCAAGTCTTTCATAGAAGAAATCGAGGTGCGAGTGAAAGAAGTGAACTTTCAGAGGCATGTGGACACCCATTTGTTGAATTTTTTTTAATAAATCGGCAATTAACTGTCGGTAATTTTCATTATTTTGTTGCCTTAGAACTCTTGTCATAAAAATTCGTAATGAATTCACAGCAGACCTTTCTGAAAGGATATTTTGATTTTCTAATATAACCCTCAGTATTTTTTTTGATTTGCGGTCCGATAAAAACACCTTTTAATTTCGTCTCAGAAAGATTAGGAGTCATTAGAGATAGAAGATGGCCTCATATTTATTAAATTAAACACTACACTGCATCAATATTTTGCAATGAATTTAAAACTAACTTGTGGGTAGATAGAAAATAAAATGTGACGATAACTTTAGTTTTTGACGTGATACAGTTAAAAAAAACTATGTTTGCGTTTAATAATTGTAACTGAATAAATAATATAAAATTCACTGGAAGGACATAACTTTTTTTTATTTTGTAAACTAGTGTTATTTAACTGATATAGTTAACAATACTGGCTGTTTGCATTTTTTTTTATATTTGACAATTTACATAAGTTGATTGTGATTTGTGAATCTCAAATATAACAGATTGAAATGTTTAAGTCGTACTAATTCGTGGAAATAATTCTTAAAATCAAAGAACATAACAGCTGACACATAAATAAATTACTGTTTTCGTAAATTAAAAGAAAACCAGAATTATAAATGGCAAGAGCAACTAGAATTGCATTAGACATGGCGTTAGGTATGTGAAGTTTATGTCAGTTACTCTCAAAGAAAGCAAAACAAATTGTATTTCCAATTTAAATTTGCTTTTAATACGTATAATAACAGACGTATTTGTTTTGCAGTTTCTCTGAGAGCAATTCGGCCAGTCGTATCAAGATTATGGTTTTCAGCCAAAACTACCGTAGAGAAAACATCGATAAAACGCTTAGTATGTAATCCTATAGTGGATAAAACTGAAACAGCTTTAGATAAATTAACAGATACATTGATATCAGTAATGACTACAATTCGTGATCGTCAACTCCCGAAAGAGCTAAAGTATCTTGAAAAAGAACTAGAAAAAATCAAAGAAAGAATATCAAATATGAAATGAATTTATGATACTCATAACTTTCCAAATAAAATTCTTGTTATGTAATAATATAGGTATATTCAACCAAATAATAAAGATATTTCGTATAATACTTTATTCATGTCTTAATTTCCCTTATATGACTTAGAGATACTTAAGTATAATAATGATTTTTTTTTCATTTTAGAAGCAAGTAAATCTTTGAAATCTGCTTCAGTGATAGCTTGGCAATATGTGAAAACTGAGGCTGTACCACCCATGACACTTAATTTTTTTCACGGTCCCGGTGGCAAAAAACTAGAAGATGTTGTATCAAAAGCTACTGATAACTTTATTGCGGGCATAAAAAATCGAATCCAACAAATAGAACTTGAAAAGATAAGAGAAGTTGCACGTAAAGAGACAGAAGCGAAAGCTCTACAGGAAAAAAATAAGGCCGAAGCAAAAAGAAAATCTGAGGAGGCTAAGAAAAAGGAGGCACAGAAATTAGCTAAAGAAGCCAAGGCGAAACAGAAAACTGATGCACAGAAGGCACAAGCTAAAGAACCAAAGAATACCGCATCTGACACCAAAAAAGAAGAAATAAAAAAGGCGGCTACAACTACACCAAAAAAGAAGAAGCAAGCTAAAAGAAAAGAACCGAAGAAACACAGGCGAGAAGATAAGAAAGGAACTCCGCCAAAAGCAAATAGCAAATGATACAACGAGGCTCATTGTAAATCAGTTTTTTCCTATTAATTTATTTTACTTTAATATGTATAATTATAATACAAAAAACTTAATAAAATAAAGAAATGATTAAATTTAAAACAATGATTTATTCCATTTAAATCATCTGTACCCTAAATTGAAGATAGGTACCTATTTAAAACTTGTAACATTGATTTAATTAATATATTTTTTCGTTAAATACGTTTGTCGTCTAACAAATACAGGAAGTAAAGTGGGACTCGCCTTACAAAACTAAAATACTTACCTACTGGTACTACGGCCACCCTTACCCTTATTAACTTAGAGGTGTATCATTTACATACTTCTATAACTCTTCGGTCAGCCTGACTGCTTGGTTACTATTGATAAGTCTTTCCTAGTTTTTTCAGTACTCCAGCCCATGGAACCTCATTCAATCACAATAAACAGTACGAGGGCCTCTGGTCAAGGACAGTCAACCAACAATTTTTAGGATCGAGTGATAGAAGGTGCCGTCGCGTCATAGACGTGCCGATATATCGATTTTTTCACATCAGATCAAAAACGTAAGTAGACCTCGAATTCTCTCTCGGCAGTCTCCTTTTGTGCGACGGGGAACTTAATTCAAAATGATAGGTATATCATACTTGGCAGCCAGAGCTATAACCACCTACCAGACTATCTGAGCATAAGTAATTAGTCTCATAAATAATTAATCTATACATATAATAAAATTGTAACACGAGCCGAATCTGTACATTAAATATTTTTGGAAAATCTTATTGAAATAGACATTATTATCTATACAGAGGCCGAATCTATAGTTTTTAGAATTTTTGTTTGTCTGTCTGTCTGTCTGTCTGTCTGGTACCGCATCACAGAAAAACCACTAGAGGGATTTTGATGAAATTTGATATGATAGTAGCTAGTTATCCGGGTCAACATATAGGATACTTTTTACTGCGGGAAAATATCTCATTTCTGATAAAAAATGCAAAAACTGCAATGTAAGATTATACTAATATGTAAAACCTAAGTATTGGATTTTTGGTAATTTAAACGCGGGTGGAGCGGCAGACAATGCTAGTCTATATATATAAAAGAAAGTTACGCCAAGGTTACTTACACCATTTTGGAACGATTTTTATGATCTTTCATTTGTCTCCGCCCCGAAAAGCAGAATAACTTAATAGTAAAAACATTGGAAAAAATCAAAAAAATAATAATTTAAATGTACATGGCTAACGCTAGCTAATAGGTAACTATTTATATCTATTTAAAACGTACCTAGGGACGCATCCGAGCGAAGCGAGGGTAAGTCACAAGTTAAGTAATAAATTAATTAAAACTGCTCGTTCATGTACATAAATGGACGTTGACGTAATTAAGTAAAGCTATGTACCTACTAATTATATTAATTTAAAAAAAGTCGAAGATATGTAAATATCATTTTTACATTTTTATCATGCTTATCTATATCTATACTAATATTATAAAGAGGTAAAGTTTGTGATCTTGTGAGTTTGTGGGTTTGTGAGTTTGTGAGTTTGTGACGTTGTAGGGGGTAATCTCTGGATCTACTAAACCGATTTTCAAAATTCTTTTACCAATAGAAAGCCACGTTCTTTCTGAGTGTCATAGGCTATATATATTAACCCGAAGAATGAAAAGGATTTTTCGTGGTAGTCGGATTTGTAAAGTAAGCCGGAGAAAAAACGGTCGAACTAAAACGTTTCTTACGAACGCTGCCTTAACGATGAGAGATATATGATTATGTTCTAGAGAAAAGTTATAGAGCTTAATAATGCCTACAAAAAAGTCACGGACAGCATATGTCTAACTTTTATATTTAAGTCACAAAAAGTAGTTTTTTATATTAAAAAAATAATTTAAATCGGTAGGTCATGTTTATTGGTCATATTATCAACAATTATGAATTCTTATCAAAATAAGTAAATTATTCGTCTAAAATGTTCAAAACAAAAGAGTTTTTATATTACTTGTATCTTTAAATAAAATTTTTATAACTTTTAAACATGTTTTTTTAAGCTATTTTAGAGTTATAATAATACTAAGTGACTTCGAATAAGCAATGTACTTTCAAAAATATACTGTTTTTTCAATGTTTAATATTTTTTTAATATGAGTCCTGAGAATATATACTGACAACTTATTAATGTCACTAGTGACAAGTCCAACAATAAATTCTTCGATATCTACGATACCTAACATAATATATTATATATATATATATATATTGATTTACAATAAAAAAATTACGAATCATTATGACTATAGGAATTAAAGCGGCTAAATATGCAAATTATATACAACGTAAATATTTGTTTTTTATTTTATCCTTTTTTAAAATTATTGCAGAAGCTCATACATGATATTTAATAAAGTTTTATAATATCATAGTCATTGAAACTTAAAATATTTTATTTTTAAATAAATTCGGTTATGGTCAACTAATAATAATAATAGGTATTATTTTCCATACGAAATGTACCTAGGTATATATTACATAATACCTTTCGCACAGGTTTCAAGATTAATCAATTCAGCCAATTAAGCTTTGTCTACAGACCTGCGATAAAAGAACGCCAAGTAGAACTAATAGAACTTATCAAACAAAAATCTTCAAATCTATTGGAATCGGACTTTGCGAAAAAAATGCGCGTTGCTAAAGAATTTTATAGAGTGGAAATGTCTCCACCAAAATTTGACGAAATGAAGGTACTTTTTTGGCTAATTAATAATTATGTTTTGTTTACCTACTAACTAGCGAAAGAGGGTTAGCTATAAGCTTAGGTTCTATAAAGAAAACTCAATCAGCTCATTAGATAACTTCCTAGATGATTTGTATTGATTTTCATACTTTATTCTTAATTATTTTCAAGGAATATCAAATTGCCAAGTTACGAAAAGTACCTAATTCCAAACAAAACTTAAAGCAATTAAAACAATTCTTAGCGCTACCACTAACTCTCAAGTTAGCAGGATGCATTAAGCCTTTCTTTTTTTAACTTATGGACTAAATATATCTTTTTCATAAGAATATATGGTTGTCGTTTTAAAAGGTTCCGCAGGTATCGGCGAATTAAACATTGAATTCTTAAAAATAATTCAATATAACAAAGAAATAAGAAAATATAGTAATATAAGTAGGTTTTATAGGGATGACGTTATCAACGAAAATTGTATTGTATTATTTTTATATTAAAAGCACTTTAAAGGCAAGATTTTCTATTTTAACTGATTTTATATTTATAACCGAGATTTTAAATTAAAAAAATATTAAGTGATAAAAATTAATTTCATTTGACGCTAATGAGGTATCGATCGTATCGACTTATTTACAAAATATCTAATTGTAAAATTTATTTAACCATATTTATGCATTCTCCGCTTGACATAAGCCTGCGGTAGGCATTCCTAAAGACAGTAACTCTGTCGGATACCCTTGCTTTTATCTATTTTAATAATGCTGCGTATACACCGGCCCGACGAACGCCAACGAAGGATATTCAGCGTTGGCTACCGCACGTTCGTTGGCCTTCGAAGATACTCGTACGTCCAAATACATTTAAGTGGTCGAGCAAACGATCGTTGGTATCTGATTCCGGCTTGAATTTGATCATGGGCGACGATGAAATAATTATAATTGCTAGTTTTATATACTTTAGCTAACGAGTTAGCAAGGACAAGAAAAATTAAACGAAAGCGGAGATGGTGGACAACCACATATCTATCTAATATATTTAAACGAGCAATTCTTGTATATTTATTTATAACGGCGATCTCGGAACGGCTCTAACGATTACGTTGAAATTTGGTATGTGTGGGTTTTCGGAAGCGAAAAATCGATCTAAATTACTCTGATGTCTGGGAAAATGCTTGTTTTCGAGTTTTCATGCAGTTTACTTTAAACTCTCACGCAAAATATGGTCCTTAGTTTCGCACGCACGGGCATAAGCATCGTGGTCAAGCGGCCAAGGCGCAAGATTGACCATCACAGTAGTCCGGGTTCGAATCCCGGTCGGAGACAAAGTCTTTACATTTGTTTTCTCTGTCGTCATTGCTTAAGTTTTTAGATTTTTTATCTAAAAAATACGATAAAACAAAAAATCGCGAAGCTCGGTCGCCCAGGTACTTTTAAGAATAGAAATGTGTATGGTGGAAGTAAAATGATTGCAGACTTACAAGAAGAAAAAGAATATCGTTTATGAAAACTTTAGCAGAATGTCTTCTCAAGATTTTGAATGGTTGTTGAATACCAAAATATAAAAAGGATACACATTATCGTGAAGCAATCCGTTCGTTCGTCAGCCTTCGGTGACCGTCCACACTGAGTTTAATCTAATGGCTCGATTCCTTTCCTTTGATGTTACCCCACGCTTCGGATCGCAGTTGTTCGTTGGCGTTAAGTCGTCCAAACTCCAAATAGGGCCCACGAAACACATTCGTTGGCGTTCGTTAGGTTGGTGTTTACGCAGCATAAAATATATGTTACACTTCATTATAACGATTATATTTATGTTTAATTTTAGCAATGGCAAGAAGATATCGCTCTGGTGGAAGAATTTATCAAAAAAGGGTGTTTTAAATATATTACCGTCAGACAAGCCTGGTTAATTTTTTTAGTTTGTCTGGAGATAGGCTTGTGGTTCTTTTTGGGTGAGACTATAGGAAAATTCCACGTTGTTGGATACAAGGTTTAAAAATATAATTATTATGTGAGACGATTCGATTTCACCAAATGATTAGTAGAAGTTTTCTACTTAAATATAAAGTTTATAGTTATAAATATTATATCGGAAATTATCTACTTGTTTGAAAGAATAAAATTGGATAATACGTATATTTAATGTTTTATTTTTCATAGGACATGTAGAATCTTACAACAGAGTAAGATGAACATACTTTGCGAAAGCTAGTTGTTTTTTATTATATTATCTACACTATAATAAAACTGTAGAGGTCGAATGCCTGTACATAGAAAAAAATGCTAAAAACCGAGTCAGGGGGTTGTAAGAAGAGAAATAGAACAAATCCAGATTTTTTCAATTTTTTTGTTTCTGTCTGTCTATTTGTACGGACTAATCTCCGAAAGTATAGGACCGATTTAAATGAAATTTTGCATCATGGTACCTTATATCCCCATATATATAACTAACTATTGATTGGATTTTAATGAAACTTTACAATAATATACTTAGTTTATATATCACAATAATAAATGGGCTATTTTGTATCCCGAAAAATTTGCGGTTCTCGTGGATAAATTTGTTTTTGTTTGTCTAGAGGCAAACCCGAGCAAAGCGAGGGTGAGCCGCTAGTTCAATATAGAACTACATACCTATACCTACTAATGAACCTTTACCTTTTTGTTTCAATCTGAAATGAACGTTTAAGAGTTAAACAAAAACACATTTATATAAGTACCTGTAATTATAATATTATGTAGTTTCAGTAGTAACTTTAGTTTTTGATAGGTACAATGCAATCAATGCTACTCCTGATGCACGTGGACAATGATCTATATGTACATCTAAATTAAAGTGTTTAATAAATTGCATTAAAATAATATTGTATAACTTCATTTTACACACTTGTAAGTAGATACTAACGGTTTCCAGCAACTGTATTAGGTTCAATTACTGTAAACTGGCTTGCCTCAAGTATTTAATTTTAGATTTACACTCATAAAGTACATTTACTAACAGACTGTTACGTGTGGAGGACGTGTTGAAGTTTCTATAGAAGCATTTAAAAATCATTATTATTTAGAAGGACATATTATTGAAACTTTCGACTCGAAAGTCGATTAGTTAGTATTACATTTATAACAGTAGTTCAATGCCATTCGTGACAACAGATACAATAACATTAATGGCTGTCGGCTGTTAAAAAAGTGTTTGACAAATGACAACTGAGCTTTCAAAATGGCGTTGAAGGTGCAATGCGGTGTTTCCGCGGAAACGCGAAAGCGAGAATCATGATTGAAAAACGCCAAATAACTTATAAAAAATGATAGTGAGTGTGTATTGGAAGTGTTTGTTTTGAAGAAAATATCTAATCTATCCCTGTGATTTTTGTCGATCAATTTTATTCGTGTTTTAAAATAGTAATGTTGCGGCGTGTTAATTTTTATTCAATATGTATTGCGTTTGGACTCAGTGTCCTTTTAATTCTTGCTGGAAGTCGATATACAGATAACACTAATTACCGTCCATCTCCTGAAAGTCGAAGAAGCATAAATTTTTTTATCAAAGATGAAGCTTCAGATGAAAACTTGATGGTGCAAGTGATCCCCACGAATTCTTACGATGGTTCTCCTGACATTGAAAAAATATTGAACAGAACTCGGGTTAAAATTAAACATGACTTATCAGGTTATAACTACACTGTATCTGGTGTTCAAAAATTAGAAGATTTACTTATGGAGTCAGGAGGACAGCCTTTGAGAAGTTTGATTATATCTACCTGGAGGTCGGGTTCAACATTTCTTGGTGAAGTATTAAATGCAATTCCAAGCAATTACTACCACTATGAACCATTTTTGAATTATGGTATTGTTCAAATACGAGGAACTCCTTATGGTGATGAAGCACTAGGAATAATTAAAAAGCTATTTCAATGTAAATATGACGGCATGGACGAATATTTTGAGTATGGGAAGACTCATTGGCACCAGTTCAGCCACAATACTAGACTATGGGACCATTGTAAATATAAGAAAGAATTGTGTGTTGATGCAAATTTCACTTCCAGGATTTGTAAACTATTTCCATTTCAAAGTATGAAAATAGTCCGTGTCAGGTTACGTCTTATTAAGAAGCTGTTAGAAGATAAAGAGTGAGTTTTTTTTTATTTTAATTAAGTCATTAACACAAATCTATCCAAACATTCTTTATTTATGATGTAAATTTCAAAGTTGAATTAATCCAAATGAATTGATTATTATAAATATAATGAAACAATCCTTTACTTCTTGTTATAAATAGTTTAAATTATTTGTTAGTGAAGGTTTTTTTATAAAGCATACTTTATATGAAAGAGAATGTATTATAATAGTATCATGTGATTCCAGGCTGAATTTGAAAGTTATTTTGTTAATTCGCGATCCGAGGGGAGTTCTGCAGTCAAGACAGCATCGTGACTTCTGTCAACCTGCACCAGATTGCTGGAAGCCTGAATTACTCTGTGCAGACATGATCAGTGATTATGTAGCAGCTGGACGCCTTTTACAACAATACCCAAACAGATTTATGTAAGTAATAAAATTAACTAAAGCTCTCTTTAATTTTAAAAGATGTGTAACAATTATATTTATAAAATACTGTGGGAGTAATAGTAATTAATATTTAAGTATATCTTACTAAAGAACATTTCTTATAATGTTTTTATGTACTTATTTTGTAAAAAATTGTGGATATGAATTTCAGATAAAACATCGACCTAAAAGTCAAATGTGTTTGATTTTTCATATTTGATTCTAAAATGTTCATTTGTGTTATAATTTATAGCATTTTTTTTAATACTCAAAATTTCTACAAGATTCTAATTAGCTTCACTGCAGGTATTGAAAGTATTGGCTACAGGCCAAATAAATAGTTTATCTAAATATATTGTACACTCATTTTTATTACTGCAGTAATACCAATGAACTACATCCTGGTTAAATGGGGCATGTAAACAAGCATACATATATGAGCAATGTTTACAGAAATTGTTATACTTGTGGGTTTGGTATATCTGAACCTTTTGAATTTACTTGTATATATTTTTCTTATCATGTACAGTAAAGTTGACACAGATTTAAGCTCATCTATAATTTTTTGTTTACATATTCAGTTGACAGTTTTTTTATTATATATGTAAAACCCGCTCGCGCTAAAACAATAAAAGAAACTCTAAAAAGGTAGGTTTCATACAAACTTTCTTCCCTTCTGTTACCCCCCCTTATGGGATGAATAAATTTCGAAAGCACGTATTTATGTATTTAATTATATTGAAGAGCATTAATACTAAGATTCAAGTTATTCTGATCATAAATATTTTTTTGGGTTGTATTATAAAGAATTTTCCCGTGGGAATGAGATAATATCTCATTCCTACGGAACTCTCCAGCCGTCCAACTTTCTCGACACATAAAATCACGCCAATCCAATCATTCTGTTTCGACGTGAAAGAAAGACAAACAAACATACACACTTTCACATTTAAAATATTAGTATGGATATATATATATATATATATATATATATATATATATATATATATATATATATATATATATATATATATATATATATAAGTAAAAAATATTTTTTTCCATTTGGTTTGACTAGAATTTCTGTCGTAATATTTAAGTTAGTGTTTTAAATTTAGACCATATACTTAACAATATTATTACAACAAAAAGTTGACTTGTTTATTTGCCTTTTTTACTAATTATTACTAATTAACAGAGCATAGCAATATAATTTATGGGCCAATAACAATGTAGGCTATATATTTTTTTAAGTATATAATGCATTTCCCATCTATACAGATAAATAAAATGGAAGTGTCTATGTGTAATGTCAAAATAATAGCATTTTACTTAACGCGTACGAAAGTATATATGGTACTTATAAGAAAAACAATTTTTTTATTTTTTTTGTCTATCTGTCTTTTTGTCCTGGCTAATCTCTGAAACGGCTGGACAGATTTTGACGAGACTTTCACTGGCAGATAAATGATGTTATAAGGAGTAAGTTAGCCTACTTTTATTTTAAAAAAGATTAAGGTTCTGCTCAAAAAAATAAAACGTACTTAGAGACGCACCCGACACCGATATATAGTGAATCGATAGTAATATTCACTTTCCTTTACTTTTCAGAGCGCTCCGTTATGAAGAACTAGCACTGAATCCCAATAGTACATCACATGACCTGCTAAAGTTCCTAGGCGTGGGTATAACACCATCGGTAGATGAGTTTCTCCATTCACACACTAGTGTTGATGTTCCCGGGGTCAGCTCCACATTCAGGGTCTCCCGTGATGTGCCTTTCAAGTGGAAGAATGTTCTATATTATAATTATGTTGATGAAATTCAGGTAAGCAATATTTTTGCTCTACTACTACTACACCACTGCTACATATATATTTTTTTTTGGTTTTACTATCTTAAGGTCTGGAAATGTAATACAAATTGTCTAAAAATTAAAGCATACAACATTTAGATATATTGTGTATATTAATTATAATGAGTTTTCATGATACATATAATAATTTGTAACTCATCTCTGTCTGTCCATGAAGGATATTTGAGAAAAACTATTATTGGGGTCTTTATTAACGTAATATAATCCAAAACAAAAAAATTTAGAATTTTTGTTTGTTTGTCTGTGCGTTTGTGCCCGATAATCTAAGAAACGGCTTTACCAATTCGGATTAGGTTTTTACTAATATATTGTTGTAAGCTTCACTTAACATTTAGTGTTTATTTTGTTTCAATAGATTCATAAATAATGTCAGTAATATGTATATAAACCACAATTTTACAGAAAAGGTGTTTTTTTTATTAATTACAGTTACTTTTGGCTTTTATATTTTTTATTATTATGTATTTAATTAATATATACAATTATAAGAGTTTCAAATTTCATATGTTCGTTTTTAAAATTTGTAAGCATTTTTTTAATCTCCAATTGTGGAGCTTGTGTAACGATATGACGCCATTTTCAGACGCAATCTACCCAAGTTTTTTATAACTGTGTCTAATTAAGTAAATACATCAATTCGTTGTACTAATTATGTTTATGATAAAAAATCTATTGCAAATTAATACTTACTGGAAATTGGTTTGATAAAAAGTCATTGAAAAATATTAATTGTTTTTTAAATTATCCTCTCTAAAACGTGATTTGAAGCTATATAATATGTACGAATTATTTAGTAACCAAATTGGTATTATTATTAAAAATATTGTGCAAATTCTAGTAAAAACTCCTTGGTTTAACTTTGAATATTAAAGAGTAAAAAGTAATACAATGCGAATAAACAGTATAAATTAAATACATTAGCTTAAAATCCCGCATTATTCTAATGAATTATGTATAGCGCTAATATAAAAACTGTTTTCTTAGAATAACAGAAAACAGATTCTGTGCGTATGTATAATTAATATCTAAACATTCGTTTCGTATTTTTTACAATCAGCAAAGAGCGCAAATTTTCATTTATAAATTCAACTCCACTTATACAACAATATAAAATGCTTGAAACAAGGTCGCAGCTTGTTTTAAGAGAACTCCAGTTTTTAAGGGTGCTTGATCTATTTTACTTAGGGAACAATCGAGATCAATCTTACACCTATTTTAACGCCAGCAAAATAAATTAAATTTCATTTTATAGGAACACCTCTTTTGTTTTATAAGATTTAAATGCTATATGAATTTATATTTGATACTAGCGACTCACCCTCGCTTCGACCGGGTTCGCCCCTAGGCGATTCTTTAAATTGACATAACTTTTTTATTTATGAACCGAATCGGGTAAGCTGTTTCTGAGATTAGCACGCACAAACGTACAGACAAACAGAGAAATATTCTAAAAAGCATAGTTTTAGGTTCTATTGCGTTAATAAAGACCCACATTGATTGATGGTTTTATTCAAATATCTTCCATGTACAGACAGCGATCAGTTACAATTTTATTATATGTATAGATTTTCAAGTTTTATAATAGTTTATAATTCTAATCATTTTTAATTTGTCTGTTTGCCTGTACATATGTCTGTTTGTCAGTTTGTCTGTATGTTTGTACGGGCTAATCTCCGAAACTGTTGGACCGATTAAAGCAAAATTTTGTATGGTGGTACCTTATATCCCCGGTCAATATTTTAGATACTTTTCATCCCAGAAAATTAAAGAGTTCCTGTGGAATAGTAAAAAAGTATAGTATCTTATACAGCTTAATACACAATAACTTATGCACCTCTAATTTAGTAAAATTTTACATTCTGATACCCTATATTGCCGGTCAAACAACATGTTACTTTTCATCCCGGAAAAATTAGTGTTTTTCCGGGATGTGTGTGTGTTAATAAAAGGATATACTCATAAACTTTTTTATCCATTCCGAATTTCACTCGATCCGTTGAGCCCGCGTCATGACCTGAAGATTAACACATACTCTTACAAATTCTCGCATTTGTAATATTAGTTCGATTTTTGATTTTATAATGTAATAAATTTACATTACGGAATTTTGCTTGTAATTACCTAAAGTAATTATAATATTTGTAGTAAATATTTCTTAGTTATATCCAGTAGGTATACTAAACGAGACCCGTCCGATCCATCACGTTTGTATTTTTTTTTTGTAGGTATCTACTCAATTTTTAAAGATTAAAATTCACTACATTATTATACTTAATTTATTACTCAAAGCTTTTTGTTTGTTTCTTTTTATATAAAGTCCTAGAGATTTACGCGGATTTTGTACACAATTTCATGGGTTTTAATATTTTTGCGCGGAACCCTGATTCTTTTTCTAAAATAAAAGTAGCCTAAGTTACTCCTTATAACATCAACTATCTGCCCGGGAAAGTCCCGTCAAAATCAGTCCAGCTTTTTCGGAGCTTATACTTTCATATGCATTTATTAAAAAGTTGTTATTTTTATATTACAAAGAGACACTTTTATTTTATTATCAATTCAAAATGACGTTAGATAATGAATGAAATGAATGAAATATTCTTTATTGCACACTATTATTTTACATTATATAGTTGAAACAGATTAAAGGAATATAGTACAATGGGCGGCCTTATCGCTAGAGAGCGATCTATTCTAGGCAACCTTTGGGTAGAGAGAAAGAAGAGAGAAGGAAGGGGTGCAAACAATCTTAATGAGAGATACAATAAATACATACATATACAAACTGATATATACATACATACCACATATATACATACATACATACACACATACATACATACATACAAATATACACACATACATACATACATACATATATACATACATACACACATATAAACATTATACATATAAAATAAAATATGACACCATTTAGCGCTTATAAGTTAAGATAATATTCATTTATTAATTTTTTAAATAGTGACAGCGAATCAGCCTGTTTTACTTTATTTGGTAACGAGTTCCACAGACGGACAGATTGGTCAGTAAAGGAGCGAGTATAGAAGGAAGAAGAGTGTGAAGGAACTTGTAAAGCTAGATAAGGTTAGAACGAAGAGAAAAATGGTGAGAATCACTTAAAATTTTAAACCTATCTTTAAGATACTGAGGTATACAGGGATTAAATAGAATATTATATAAAAGACAAAGAACGTGAGTATTTCTGCGAAGACGGATAGGGAGCCACTTGAACTTTTAACAAAATTCGTAAACGTGGTCATGTTTACGAAGTCCAAATATGAACCGAATGCAGAGATTTTGAATTCGCTCAAGTTTATTTAATTGTTCCTCTCTTAAATCAAGGTAACAAGTATCAGCATAGTCAAGAATTGGTAATAAAAGAGTGTTAGCCAAGGCAATTTTAGTGAAAATGGGTAGAAAGTTGCGTAAGCGACGTAATGATGCAACGGCAGCAAACATTTTTCTGCTCACTTCGCCCACCTGTGACTTCCAAGATAATGTCTCGTCTAATATAATACCTAGATTTCTCACTTTATCGCTGTAAGGAATTTGTATACCGTCAAGCATAATAGGTGGTAATTGTGATAAAGATATTTTTGATTTTTTTTGAACTACCTATAATTATAGCTTGTGTTTTACCTGGATTCACTATTAAGCCTAATGATTTACTTTTTTGCGAAATATTAAGTAGGTCAGTATTAATATGATCGATGGTTTGAGTTAGGTTTAATACGGTCGTTTGGCAGTAGATTTGTAGATCATCTGCATAGAGGTGGTAGGGAGAAGAAATATATTTACAGAGAGAGTTAACAAATATAGAAAATCAAAGAGGAGACAACAGGCCACCTTGAGGAAGACCGGCATGTAGCGAAATTCATTCAGAGTAAGAATCGTGAATACGGATTCGTTGCCGGCGACCATACAAGTAATTGTGAAACCAGTCAATCACATCTGGAGATATGTTAAGAGAACACAATGTAGCAAGCAGAATATCAAAATCAACAGTGTTAAAAGCGTTACTAAAATCTAATAGTGTCAAAACTGTGACTTGTTGATTTTCCATTCCTAGTCTGATGTCATTTGTTATTTTAACGAGTGCAGTAGTCGTGCTGTGACTATAACGAAAGCCGGATTGCATAGGATTCAGTAGATTATGATTTGAAAGGAAATTACTTAGTGGATGATGTACAAAGCGCTCGAGCACTTTGGATAAAAAGGGTAGAATGGAAATAGGACGATAGTCGGAGAAAGTAGTGGGATTGTTTTTTTTGGTAAAGGTATTACTTGAGCATCTTTCTATGCGGATGGAAAGCAGCCAGTATTAATAGAAAAATTAAGCATGGAAGTTATGACAGGGATCAATATACCAACGTGCGTTCACCTTGTCGTGGTGGGGGGGCTCAGTAGCAGTAGCGAAGCTAAGAAACGCACAGGGAGGTTGCCCACTTCGGTGGGCGGTGGGAGGTGGCCCTCTTCGGAGGGCGGTGTACCATGCGGGTTGCTCCTGGTACTTCTCTGATAGCAGAGTGGACTGTGGAGCAACCCCATGGTTGTGGTGGTCTGCTTCGGCGGACCTGCCGTCGGGGCGTCGTAGTTGAATGCGTAAGCGATCCTGCGACGCCCCATTAAGACGGGGGAAGGTTTTGTTGGGTTTTAGTGGGTAGTACTGGCTGTATTACGCCGGTGAGTCCCACACGTCGTGCGTAAATGCATTTCCCAACGTTAAAAAAAAAAAAAGGGATCAATATATCTAATAAAGGAACGATCATTTTACGACTAATGCAGTCAGAGCCAACCGCATCAGAGTTAATTGCCACTATGTGTTTCCGAACGTCACATTCTGTAAATTGACTAAATTTAAAAATGGGAGAATCAGGAGTGGCCAAAGGGAGAATTTGATTTTTACTTACTTTTACTTTTTTGTAGATATTTAAATATATAACATTTGGATTTATTGTACACGGAATTTTAATATGTAAAATAACAATTTCTTCGATTGTATTATCTTGAATTTTTAAGTACACATGCGTTAACTGTGAGGTCTGATTACATTTATTTACATTTTATCGTACCTACTTAATTTTATCGAGGACGATTAAGGACCCGCTAATGACTTCGATATTTCAACCATATAACGTTCTGATACTACCTACCTGTAGTATGTAATTAAATTATTCTTCTTTTTATTGTTGTGTCTTAAAACATTCAAAATATTCAGATATAGGTATAAATTAATATGACTGAAAATTAGACAAAATCGCTCGCTTGGGAAACCGAGTTAAGCGGGTTCAAATCACAGGTCTCGCTCCTCTGATATTTTCATGTGCCAATCATTTCTAACATGATTACCACTTGCCTTACGGTGAAGGAAAACATCGTATGGAAATCTGCATGTCTGAGAAAACCTAGGAAGTTTTCGAAGGACATGTGAAGTCCGCGCTTGGCCAGCATGGTGGATTATGGCCTGATCTCCTCGTATTGAAGGGAGGCACGTGCCCAGCAGTGGGACGTTAAATAGGGCTGAATACAAGCGAGTGTGGATTAATGACTAATACTAGTATTATGGTTAATAGCTAGCTACCACTATAATTTAAAAAAAGTGGCTGACAGTAAAAAGTGTAGTATGTTACTCCAGGTCTCCCCGTAGTCTATTTGAGCACCTACCAAATTTCATTCAAATTCGTCCATCCGTTCCAGCGTAAAAAAAACAAGCACACGCGACAACACACGCGCGCACACGCACCCACAGACGCGCGCACACCCACACACAGACGCACGCATACCCACACACGCACGCAAACTTTCACATTTATAACAGTACTCTAATATTATTGCGTATGTTGTAAATGTCTAGAACATGCCCTCTTAAAATGAATTAATAAACATTTTTAATTTTTCGGAAATTACAATATATCTATATAGTTAGGTACCACTAGATAAAGGAAAATGAAGCTAATATAAGTCTACTATCATTAATTTCGATATGAAACACTCAATTCGCTTTGCCATTTCGCACTGAACCAATTTTTTTTTTTATTTCAGATGACATGCAAAGAAGCCATGGCTCTATGGGGATACCGTATAGCGTACAACGCAACGCATATGACCAGCAACGACTTCAATCCCTTAGATCAGTACACGCTCTTCCAGTGAATAGTGCCTCAGATTCGAATATGTTTGAAAGTTATTTTGGTAACATGCCACTGGATTTGTTCATCGGTTTTTTTATTTGGTAAGATTTGTTTAAACACTATAAATTATATATTAAAGGTTGCCTATGATTTAATCTGTTCTTGCTAAATTTTATCGAAATCTGTTCAGCAGTTTAAGCATAAAAAGGTAACAGATAGAGAATGTTACTTTCACATCCTTACTAATATTATAAAATGTGAAAGTTCGTGATGATGGATGGATGGACGGAGTTTTTTATTCTTAACACTAGAACAGCCGTTCTGGCCGAATCTGGATGATAAGTCCGAAGTTTATAATACTAGCGACTCACCCCCGCTTCACTTTGATTTCATCTTTAGACAAAAACCCCACTTATCCCACGGGAACCGTACATTTTTCCGGGATAAAAAGTAGCTTATGTGCTATTCCAGAGTATAAGCTATCTCTATGGCAATTTCATTTTTATTTCATCCAGATCCGTTATGCCTTTCTGACGTGTTTGACTAACGTCCATCCATCCATCCTCACATACTTTCACATTTATAATATTAGTATAGATTCATAACATTTGAAGAAATATTTGTCTATTGAATAATCTAAAATTGTACATTTTTTTGCAGGTAATAGTCTACTATTTTATCCCATGTTATTTTATTGATATTAAATTAAATTAAGGTGAGGCATACAATTATTACAAGTAGTAAGTTTTTTTTAAATCTGTCTTATAGACAGCCAACGAAAGAAAACTTACAATGAGTTGTTATATTTTTATGAAAAAGATTACTTAAGTTTATTCTAGACTGAGTTATCATTTTGACATAAAGCACAATATTCATTCAATAACGTTTAAACCATAGACAATATATTTAGTCGATTTATTTTATTTGTAATAAAATGACGATATCGGTAGCTTTTTTGTAGCTATTGATACTTAGATTTATAATAAAGTATGTAAACATCTAAAAACTAGTTGTAGTGAAATTAAGGGCTTGGTGAATTTCTTATGTGATAAAACTATATGTTCTTTTCTTATAATCGAGAGTGGTTTTAGCAAAAGTATGTAGAAACTATGTTTTGCACTGAGATAATAATGAATTTTTACACTCTCACATTCACTTCTGGAAAATTCAATTCGGGTCGTAGTTATTAGATACATAAAAGAAGCGAAAAAGGGTTATTGTAAGCATTTCAAATAAAATTAAATTTAGCTTTATTCAATTGGACTTTTACAAGTACTTTTGAATTGTAAAATTAGTTTAGAATTAGTGTTGTCTGTCCGTGATTTCGTATCTTTAATATTTAAATAGCTGTGGGATATAATCAGGAACAAAAAAAACCTTTAATTAAATGAAAATCAGGAACAAAAAAAAACATAGATGGCGTTGTATGTATTAATTTGTTTTTTTTTGTTTAGTGTAAATTTAAATTTTTACTGATTATATTATTGGAAAATCAGAAACAGAAAATCAAATCATATTTATAAATGTCAATGTTTACATTAACAACATTGAAATTTGTTCTATTTAATTCAACATTAGTTTTGCTGTATTGAACATATTCAAAATATGTTACATACGTATTTGATAATTTAAAAAAATAATTCTACAATTTGCATATCAACGCCTTCGATCTAAAAAAATGAATAT
Organism: Brenthis ino; assembly: GCA_921882275.1. Classification (NCBI taxonomy): domain Eukaryota; kingdom Metazoa; phylum Arthropoda; class Insecta; order Lepidoptera; family Nymphalidae; genus Brenthis; species Brenthis ino. The sequence goes on along the minus strand of OV170223.1, from coordinate 12,177,009 downwards.
ATAAAAAAATCACATGGGTGACCTAAATTAAGGCTGTCATATTGCTTTGTATATATAAGGATGGGACATCTGTACTAATTATAGTATTGTGTAATCTGTTCTAAGACTAAAGACTATACTTTAAATGATTTTAATGACTTTATATTTTTGCACAATTTCGTGACAATATGTTAATCTTTTTAAATCAATTTGGCTTTATTACATAGGAAATTCACTTAGAACTTCTGTCAAGAGTTCGGTTGTGTATACACATTGGGTGTGTTATATCAAACGTAAAAGATGGACCAGTACTAGGGGTTGGAATTGTTTAGACAAAATAAGTATGGCCAATGTTTTTGTAACGTCCCAACAATTTTGACCCCTTTTCAACACATTTAAGCTTAGGCGAGTACTTGTTAATTTTAGCACTCACGGAATTGATGAATTCGATGCTTCCAATTTAGACACTATTGTAGTTAGATTTGTATGTATTTTGATTTTTAGGTCTTGTCTATGGTAAACTCTATACATATGCTCAGACAATTCTGTCACAAATCATAGGTTAACAATATGATTTTTTATATATATTTTTTAATTATAATAAGTAGGTCTAGTATTAATAATTTGCAATATATATGACATTAAAATCTATATCTATACAGTTTTCTATAGACAGAGACCACTATATTGTAAATAAGTCTGCTTTAGCACAAAGGGGCTTTAATATAATTACATCGCCTCATTCACATACGAATGTAACGTTAACACCAAAAGATAAAGTGCCTATGATCATCTGAACGTGTACGCAATACTAACGATAGAGATACAATATATGATCAAATGGAAGGCCAAATGTACTAAACAGATATTAAATATTTAATACGTATATTTTTACGTATGTATGTATGAGCATTACTTGATTTTTAATTTGAATCTTCAGTATATTCATAAAACTCAATTTGGTACATGGTGTGAATAATTTAATACATAGATTTGCATTAAAATTTATTTTGAAATATGTTAAACTGATGTTTATGCAAGTCTGTTAAAGATCTTGGTGACCTTGTTAACATTATGTCAAGAATGTTTACAACATAAAAATTAGTATGCGTGGAATTAATAGTCTACGTGATTTTTGTGAAGAAATTCTTACAACGTTGCAGGCTTTTGTTAAAGTCTAAAATTACATCAAATTATTTTTTTATATATATTTATCACACCATGTACATATGAATTTAATTATTTTTAACATTAAATTTGTGGCATTTGATCTTACGAAGTACATTATATACGTCATCCACACTATTAATAATAGAAAAAAATTATACGTAAAGTGCACGTACAAGGCTTCCCTATATATAGACGCACTGCAAAGTTTCCTAATAGACTAACGAGTAGGATTAAACTATCATATTATAGAAGGAAGGGGTTCGTTCATGGTAAATGTAATCTCCGTCCATGTGATAAAGTTACTAACGTGACATATAACCCCAATATAAAATATCACCTCTTTAAGACATTCATTTTGAATGTCACTCCTAAGTTTTTGACGTTACATACGTGTCATACAAGTTATTTCAAGATGGCGCGGGCGGTTTATCATAGTTATTTATCTGTTAGCAAGACCGACGCCATTTTGATTCGGACATTTCGCGTATACTAAAGTTGTTTATTGCGTATTGCCATATACTTAGTCACTTTAATCTACAATGGCAATTTGTATACAAGTTTAATTAAGAATTTATCTTTGTTTTATCAGTGCTTCAAAGTGTTGGTATATAAAAAAACCGCATATAAAAAATGACACACCGTTTTTTAAAGCAACCGAATTGTAAGCAAGATGGATTGGATATTATTTATCATTCATTTATACATTTTATCTATATCTAGAATTAAGTATTGCAAAATATTCTTAAAGTAAATATGCTCAGTGGTCATATCTCTAAGACGCCTATATGCGTATACGTTTATTCTCGCAACACAATATTAGCACTAATCGGACTGTCAATAAGGTATTTTGTATGAAATACAATTTTATTGCATTAGACCTAAGGCTATATTAAATTTAAACAAATGAAACTAACGTAGTGAGAAATCATTAAGTGCACTTGATTGTAAAACGGTATAAGATTTGTCTATTAGACGGGTGAATAGAAACACGTGTATAGACAATTGGTGATTTTAGTACGTAGCTCACGTGAGTTGTAGGTCATATATCTAATACTGCTGTATTGCTCTTCCCTCATTATCTAAAAAAAATTTAGAAAAATAGAGTGTTTGCATGTGTGCGTCAGTTTATATCACCACACACGCACAAAGAGTAGGAAGAAAAGAGATAGAAGTAGAGAAGAGAAGTGATTTTGCTATCTCACTCTGTAACACGAGTGTTAGAAATAAAGGAGTATTAGATATATGGGTTGTAGTATCGCTTGATATTACTCGATATGCATAAAATTTTGACAAGGAATTGTTTCAATGTGTGATATTTTAAAAATATATGTATGTATTTATCATTTATAGGCAACATATTATAATGCAGTTTTATCAGTTTCGTTGATAAAGTAGGACTTCCATTATTTTTGTGTAGCTCACGTTATTATAGTACACGGCGAATATAATTTACTATCGAATTATGATATATGGCTATCAATGAGGCTTTAATCAACAATTATTATTATTATGTATATTTGGATATTATAGGGGCAATGGTGCAAATTTTTTCATGTAGATTACTTTTTAATTATCAGAAACACTAACAGCCATTTTTATTAACACCATAGTTACAAGTACATATGTGTATCACAATGACATAAAACGCGTTCAATGACTATTAGAGATGGGCGAGGACGAATGATTGTAAAAAATCGATATCTTAATAATAATATGTAAATAACATGAGAATAAGTAACAAAAACTAAAATTAACCAAATAAATATTCATTTTATCCAAATTAATCAAAGTTATTGAAATAATGCAATAATACAATGTATTCTAGATAACGATAAAAATCGATTTTAATATTAACTATTTAATCGTTCGCAATCCTCATCTCTGACTTTGTATCATCGGAAATTGTTATATTGAATACTAATAAATATACCTACATATATGTCATTTATATCTTTTGTTGATATTACTATGCGCTTTAAGTGTAAGTATTCGTGGCAAATTTGACTGGTTAAATAAACAAAAATGAGGGTTAAAATTACGTAGTGCACTAAATTAAAAGTATTAATTTAAATGTTAGTGAAAATGTCGATTTAAAATACTATTATTGATGTATTATATTATGAAAGAGTAAAATATATCATGGCTACAATTATTTTTTAAGTTAATTGAGGCTATTTAAAAATGATCTCGAGTTAAAACTTAATTCATTGCGAAGCGATAATTTTAATCCACATTTTTATGCGTAATAAGTTCAATAAATGCAGTATAATATGCAGTTTAATATGCAATATATGATTTTCATATTGCCTTATAACGTACACCGTAAGTCAATACGCCAGCAATTAATATAATAATGAAGAAACATGCTTCCTGATAGATCTGACAATATTAATATTCTGTTATGCCTTAATGAAATATGGCGATATATAGCGGTTAAAGTAAGGTATATTAATGCATGCTAGTGATTATAGGAACAATAAATTAATTATAGTGGCTCTGTCTCATAAAATCACAGTATCATGAGACATTTACGCACAAGTTTTATATGAAGCCTTATTTAGCGTAGCTATAATAGAGTTTAGCCTTTACATACTTAAACTCTTTTCATTGTTTCGCTATCGAATTATGTTTATGTACTATGAAATGCAAAGTATGTATACTGATTGAATAATACGTATTATAATAATTTACATTTGTCATATTACTTTTAACCCCCGACGCCAAAAAGAAGGGGTGTTATAAGTTTGACGTGTCTGTGTGTCTATCTTTGGCATCATAGCTCCCGATCGGATGAACCGATTTTTATTTAGTTTTCTTTTGTTTGAAAGGTGAATTAGTCGGAAGTGTTCTTAGATATATTTGATGAAAATCAGTCCAATATGGTGGAGGGTTTTTAAAATTTTAAATTTATCACTTGTACTGCTGTAAAGGAGTTTCTACTTTGTTTCATTATTTCTATTTTCTTCTTTATTAAAGTTGTGTATATATATATATATATATATATATATATATATATATATATATATATGCAATGTAATTTGTGTATTTAATTATAACTAAGTTGTGTTTAAATATATGTAAAACATTAATTTGTATGTGACCGAACACTAAGATTTATGTTAAATAAAAAAAAATTACACGACAATTATTTTTTATATGAATAACTCTTTCTTTATGTTATTAATTTTGATTTCTCTCTTACACTGTAGTAATATATTTAGCCTTCTTAGTTTAATTTATAGGTTATATGATATTATATATAATATGTTGTCTGTTGTTTTTATGACCAGAGCCGAAGGAACTGGCTGGAACCAGTAAAAAATTAAGTAGATTTTGTATCATATCATATTCATATCATAAGGTAAAAAATATTGAATATCATTATGTTCATATAAGATTTGCTTGAGCTTCGAATTTTACTGTAAGGTTTTATGCACTTTTTTTTAATATAGAATGTTATGTTCAATAGATGCTTATTTTATCTGTATTTACATAAGTAATATTTATATTTATGTGCAAATGTGTATGTTTTTGTAATTTTCTGATTTTTAAACTCTAAAGCAATAATAAAAGATCTGCATCGGCCCATGTCAGGTAGAATTAAGGGTAGCCTTATTAGATTAAGAATTATGGTTGTTTGGTAAAGAATGTTAATTATACTAGTAGTCGATTATAGCACGGCCAGCGTTATCGCATATAATGTTTTATTTTTATTTCAAGTTAATAAAGGTTATAAGTCTAAGTGCAGACTGAAATGTTGTGTTTTTCTATTTACCCTCGAATATATATATAATGTTAATATTCTATATTAATATTTGAAAGGTCCTGGATTTAAGAAGATCCTTTTGATAAAGATGTTTTTATGAAAAACCATGTCTTAAATTATTATATTAGGTTTGAAGTAAAGAACGACCTTATTTCCGTATTCTGATCTTGGACTAATTGTAAGTATTATCTCCACTTTAATGATAAATAATAGTTGGTGATACATTTTTATATTAATTTTATTCAATACATTCTTACAAAACAGGTGAATATAAAAATAATTATAATGCATACAAAAATAGTCATGATCGATAAATCGAACATGTTTTGCATTACTCCTGAAAACGGAGCGGCTGAGTTGTTTATTTTTTCAGAACAAAACATTTCCGTTTTAATTGGAATACCTGAAACATATGTCAAATCGTCAATTTCGTGTATCGTTTTAAAACATCTGTTTAACGATCTTTTTTTATTTACAACTAGCGACCTGACCCGGCTTTGGCTGCGCTTTTTACGAACTTGACACGCAAAAACACAAAAATATATTCTATTTCGTCGAAGAATGGTTAATATCTATACATATAATAAAATTGTAACTAAGTCGAATCTGTACATTAAATATTTTTTGGAAAATTTAATTGAAACAGACATTATTATCGATGCAGAGTCCTAATCTATAGTTTTTAGAATTTTTGTCTGTCTGTTACCACATCACGAGAAAACCACTGGACAGATTTTGATGAAATTTAGTGTGATGATAGCTGGTTATCCGGGTCAATAGAGGTTATAGGATACTTTTTACCGCGGGAAACTATCTCATTTCTGAGAAAAAATACAAAAACTGCATTGTAAGAGTATACTAATATGTAAAACCTAAGAATTTGGTTTTTGGTCATCTGAACGCGGGCGGAGCCGCGGGCAATGCTAGTAAGTACTAAATTTCAAATGAATTTGGTAATTTCAGTCCGTAAGTAGGAATTTTTCAAACTATAACTAGCCTTTTAAGCAACCCTATCAAAAATCTCTTGGTGGTAATGGTTATTCATACAACTAGGAATACAATTTCAAAACTTTACATCGGATTCCTATTATAGTTTCGTTTAGGTGTTTATTAGGCCTGTCAGAACGTCAGAATTACATATCTTATATCTTTAAACGAGCAATACTTATATATATATATATATAATCTGAATCTTGGTAACGGCTCCAACGATTTTTATGAAATTTAGTATACAGTGGGTTGCGGGGGCGATAAATCGATCTAGATTAGTCTTATGTCTGAGAAAACGCATGTTGTCGAGTTTTCATGCAGTTTTCTTTTGCATTATTCCACGCAAAATATGGTCGGTAATTTGCACGCTCGGGCATATGCATCGTGGTCAAGCGGCCAAGGAACAAGTTACAATCACAGGTGTCCAGATTCGAATCTCGGTTGCAAAGAAAGTTTTTACTTTTGGTTTTTTTTTAAATTTATTCAAGTTTTCAGTTTTTAAAAAAAAGAAAATTGCACTTTAGGCCAAAAACTCCGAGCGAAGCTCGGTAGCCCAGGTACTACAGAATTAAATAAAAAAATGAAAAGCAATAAAAATGTAGGAACTTAAAAGCTTATATCATTTATACTAATTAAAAGTACATATAAAAGCTCTGAAGTTACTGCTATGTAGTTTAGGCTTACATAATATTATGTAAGGCTTTCTAAACGTACCTGTTGTAATATTGCCTGCTTATTCTACGTTGCTCTAATAAACTACTGTATATTTTGACAGACCATTGATTTTATTATCGTGCCACCAATGTACCGATAAAGTTTTCCATTTTTAATGCAAACAACTAAGTAGTATTCATATCTAGAAATAATATATATATTACTACTGGATTTACTTCGTTCTGAATATTATTTATTGTTGGTCAGAAAAAATAATAAATTATTTTGCTAACATCTTAACTGAAATTAATATTGAATTATTAAGAGTATCATTACAAATCTTTTTATTAGTAGGGCTAATGTAAAGATTTAGTAGTCATGGCATTATGTTAAAAAGCTTAAAAAGCTCTACACTAGAACATACCAAGTTGTTTCTTTCCCGGCGGTTTCTCAGTTGCCTATGAGTAATACAGTTGTCCAGATCAAACTGATATGGGTAATGTTTTATATCGCTAAACAAACAACTAAAAAAATCAAACTACTACAGTCTATTACAACAACAACTACCACAGTACCTACTAGGTTTCGCTTGGAGAATATAACATTCAAATAGCATAGATATAACTTTTTTTTGTTGGGAAATGTATTTACGCATACCACCTGCATACATACAGCCAGTACTACCCATTAAATCCCAATGGAACCTCCCCCTTTTAACGTGGTAACAGAATCGCTTACGCGCTCGACCGGACCACAACAATCATGGGGTTTACTCTCTTATCAGAGAAGTACCACCTACCGAGGTGGGTTGCCTCCCTATGCGTTTCTTGGTTGCACGATTGGCTGGATTGCCGGACGCTATTAAGCCCCCCACCACGACAAGGTCTCACATCACGCAAGAACACCCATCGGCGGGGACTATAGCCTATAGGTATACCTATTAGGTACCTGCCCACCTCATAGGCAACTACGTAAAGATTTTCCTCTTCTGTTCTACCAGTACCCATCTGAATTAAAAAATAAGAAATGTTAGTCCCATTTTCGTCTTCTATAGACATATTCCTTCTTATATATCAGGTATATGTTTAAATATTGTTACTTTGATATCATTGTATCGACGTAAATCGTACAGGTCACTGAGGATTTCCTTCCAAGGGTCTGTCCTTATACTAAAAGCATTCAAGTAAAAGCCCAAATCGTAATCTGATTTACCACGAACGATAGAGGTTCCAGCGTTTGTGTAATATACTCGTATTACGTATCTACCTTCATCGTACATGACATGTCACATACCTACCTATAATTATAAATATTAAGTAGGTGTCTAATTTCTAAGTAAAAAGTAGTCTTTATAATCTTTAATATTGAGTAGAGACATATCAATTATATTATTTTTCTTTTAAAACACATAACAAGAGGGGCTTGAGTTTGGTTGATAGCTAAATGCCATATTAATCTGGCAGATTATTACTTGTATTGCTTAGTTTGACCTTTGAAGGATAGCTATTCTTGTAACAAATGAGTGGGAGTTATCTGTCACCATCTTCCTTTCTATTATCTAGGGACATCTTAGCTTATCTTAGAGGAGTACAACTGAAAGTAAAAGCTATTAAGAACTACCGAACACAAAGTGTCTAACACTTTCACAACCATATATTTATTAATAATATATAAATTTTATATCAATTTTAAATCATAAATTTTATATCAATAAATATAGAAGTAGGTATTAGCCTATCCTATTGGTACCTATATAGGGGGTTGAAATTAAAACACTTTATTATATTCTTACGCTAAAATTTACTAAACATTTTATAATGTTCGGTGAACCTCTTCGATATATTTGGTATTTTCCTAGTTCTTCTAGATTATTATTGGTGCCGTATTTGGTTCTGGTATATTTAAAAAAAAGAACAGTCAAAATAATGATTTAATAATGACTACCATTTATCAAACAAATAGCTTTACAACACCATTTACCAAAGTAATAGAATTAAAAACATCAAAAATAACTAGAAACCAATATAGGTACCTAATAAATATAAGATAGGTACCTATATTGTAAGTACAAAATATAGCACTGTGCTATTTGGTTACCTAAGGAAATAAAATATGATCTGTTTCTCTGATGCTAGTTTAAAAATAGACATTCATATTTTTATTTATCTATTACATTCATTCTACATACGGCCATGGATACTTTCTCAAATATCATGATATAAGATATTGGAAATGTATAACATACAAAAAAAGCTTATTGTTTGGAGTTTCACTTAATTGACAGAAATTTTGAAATCTAAACAGAATGTATCAAATTTCAATTTAACTATGCAGTCACTTAGGTAATAAGTAGAGTAAAGTTCGACCACTCGGCGAACTCTGGTAAATAAATAAATAAACAAGAATTGCTCGTTTAAATATATTAGTTAGATGATATGATAGATAATATTATCTAACTAATATACGAGGTACTAAGTACCTACTCGTAAGAATATAAAATTTTTGCTTGTTTCCTCATCTGCCTATTTATATTTTTTATAAGCAACAGTTTCAATGTTAGTTAATAAAGCTGTATATGAAGATAAAATAGGTTTAACAAAAAAAAAGTGAAATAAACTATGTGCCTTACAGTGATGGAACCCGAGACCTCCGACCTCCTATGCCAATCATTTGTCATACTACGCCACGAAATCCGCTAACATAAATCAAATCTGAAATAGCCAATTTCGATTACAGATATTTGTTTTGAGAGCAAACACATTCATATGACACAAAAATACCCTTATCAACGCACGTCCCTTGCTTTTGTCACATCAGGCCTGCCTGCCTGTCATCCAGTTACGTAGAACAAATAAACATGAGATTTCAGGACTTATGATTTTATAAATCTCACATATTCTAATTTTCAGTTTTTCATACATTAGATATAATGTGTCACTCGATTTTACTTTGAGTTTTTGATATATAAGCGTTAGTAAATACTTTTTTTTTAACGTTGGGAAATGCATTTACGCACGAGGTGTGGGACTCACCGGCGTAATAAAGCCAGTACTACCCACTAAAACACAACAAAACCTTCCCCGTCTTAATGGGGCGTCGCAGGATCGCTTACGCATTCAACTACGACGCCCCGACGGCAGGTCTGCCGAAGCAGACCACCACAACCATGGGGTTGCTCCAAGGTCCACTCTGCTATCAGGGAAGCACCAGGAGCGACCCACATGGTACACCGCCCTCTGAAGAGGGCCACCTCCCACCGCCCACCGAAGTGGGCCACCTCCCTGTGCGTTTCTTGGCTTCGCGCCCGGTTGGGTTGCCGGGCACTACTGAGCCCCCCACCACGACAAGGTGAACGCACGTTGGGGAGGAGCGTTAGTAAATACTAACTTATCCTCGTCATCTTTTTTTAAACGGTCAATAATAGCCTCAGAAGAAGTATAGAAGAATTAAATTAGCTTTTTCAAACGAACGCTTATTACGTCTATTCGCATTATACCTATGACAATTTTAAATTTTAAAACTTCAATATTCTTTTAGAAAAAATCAAATCTGAAATAAATAACCATGCCATCAGACCGGAATAATCGGCTCCATCGTAATACAATTGTGGCGAGCAGTAGCTTATTCACATTTATATCATTACTAGCATTGCCCGCAGCTCCGCCCGCGTTCAGATGATCAAAAACCAAATTCTTAGGTTTTAGATATTAGTATACTCTTACATTGCAGTTTTTGTATTTTTTCTCAGAAATGAGATATTTTCCCGCAGTAAAAAGTATCCTATATGTTGACCCGGATAACCAGCTATTACCATACCAAATTTCATCAAAATCCCTCCAGTGGTTTTTCTGGGATGCGGTAACAGACAGACAGACAAAATTTCTAAAAAACTATAGATTCGGCCTCTGTATCAATACAAATGTTTATTTCAATAAGATTTTCCAAAAAATATCTAATGTACAGATTCGGCTTAGTTACAATTTTATTATATGTATGTATAGATTAATTGACGATTCAAAACCACTTATAATAAGTCTAATTGAATAAAGTTTATTTCATTTATCAGTTATTTATATTTAGCTCTCCTTTAGTTTCGGCGTCAAATTGACGACAATTCGTATTACTTCGTTCGTATTTTGTCATAGCTCAGCTGGAATTTCAGCAGAATTTCAGCGGGTTCACACGTTGCGGATGACTGATACTGCTTTCGAATGATTTCCAGTACCTAGCCTATGAAAACATATTATGGTTGTACTCACTCACGTCGTACTGCAAAATCTGACACGGCTAAAAAACGATTCATTTATTCATACCTTTCGTATAACGGTAAATCAATTCAGTACACCGCATCGCAAGAGTTTTCGAAAAACTTGTGACGTCCGTCAATCCGCACTTGACTAACGTGTGGCGGACTATGACCAAATCACCCCTTGTAGTAAAGGGAAGCCCGAAGGAGGGGGCTCGGCCGACCTGTTTTTGTGATTTCCCGTGGGAATGGGTGATTTTTCTGTAGTAAAAGTTATCCTAAACGTATCACTACACAAAATTAGTAACTCACATTTAAATCCGTTCAGTACTTTTTGTGTGAAATGCATCCAGATATACAGATAAACGGACAAAAATTTCAACAACTTCTGGGATTTATATTCTGCACACAATACGTAACAGTCATTGGGTTTTAAAAAATATTTCATATACGTAATTCGCTTAGTTATTATTTTTAACCGACTTCCAAAAAGTAGGAGGTTATCAATTCGTCGGAATTTTTTTTTGTGTATCTTCACCGATTACTCGAAGATGCCTAAACCGATTTCGTAAATATATTTTTTTTCAAAGGGTATATACTTTCCAGGTGGTCGGTCCTATATAAATTTAATCGAAATCAGTCGAGTGGTTTTTAAAAAAATCAACAATAAATATATTTTGTTAAAAAATTGTTTAATCGAATATGTTATTAAAAAACTTTCTTCTTACAAATTACCCGCTTATTATGTCTACACTAAAAATGGAAAAATAAAAACTTAAAAAAAAAACGACTTCCAGGTACTAAAATGTAAAAAAATAATAAATGGGGGTTTTCATTTAGAATAGATAGATACCTAATCAGATATTTTCGAAGTCGGTGCCAGCCTTTTTTTTTTTTTTTTTTTTTTTTTTTTTTTTTTTTTTTTTTTTTTTTTCCGTCGGGAAATGCATTTACGCATACCACCTGATCCCCCAGGTGGTGATGTGGGGCTCACCGGCTAGAAGAGCCGGTACTACCCACTAAAACCCGACGTCCCTTCCCCCCGCCTTAGTGGGACGCCGCAGGATCGCTTGCGCATAACTACTACGGCGCCCCGGCGGCAGGTCTGCCTAAATACTAGGCAGACCACCAAACCAATGGGGCTGCTCCACAGTCAACTCTGCTACGTCAGAGAGGTACCCGGAGCAGCCCCATAAAACCAAAACACCGCCCACCGAAGTGGGCCACCTCCAATCGGCTGCAGAGGACAGGGAGAGCGGCAACGAAACACCGACACTCCTCTTCCCCTGCAGCCCCACCGCGTCCGCCATCAAACGGTGGCGGCCCCGTCTAGGCCGCGGAAGGTAGGGAGAACGGCGCACCGAAATACCGGCACTCCTCTCCCGCCGCGGCCTACCCCTCCGCCGAATGCGGGCCTGCGACCACAGTCCCGCAACCGGCACCCATCATCCGGTTGTGGGACCAAGCGGTCCCACCACCGGTGGCCGCAACGTCTTCGGCTCGAGGCCTAGACGAGCGGCCCTATCCAAGCCATTTGGTCCGCGCCGGATTTCTCCGGTACCACCCGCCCCTCTAAGCGGGTGGCATGCCCCTATCCGCCACCTGGGGACGCGCCCGGTAGGAGTTGGCTTCTCCCCCGGGAAGTCGGTGCCAGCCTACGTTATCCGTCGTCATCATCGTCGTTATTTGTTATAATATTGTTTCCTTTGCATTTAGGTACATTCATATAAAGACACAAATATTTAAATTATAAATTAATGTTTTCATATAAAACGGTTATTATCAGAATATAAAATGAGAGTATATTTTAAACTAAAAAGTCGATGCTAAATTAATTAAAGGAGTTATACTACACTTAATTTAAAGTTATTAATAGTTTATTTAAAAATACAGAAATTGCTGTAATCTCTTAATATTTAAGTATAATAGCTAGTTATTTATGGGTCGCTTATTTTTAAGTATCTCGAATTTTATGAGAATATGAGCTGATTTTATTTTATATAAAAATAGTCCTCTTATATTTACTTTTTAGCTCCGACAGACGTTTTCCTGTCTCACTTTAGTTTATAGTTTTTCCACTTTCCCTCTAGTGAAGCGCGTACTAACTAACATCTTTTCATTTCATTTTCTATTATAGGTACATATTAGATGTACATACATATATATAATAAAACTATATTGTATATTAATTACAACTCGAATTGCATGATAATATTTATTCATCTACATATCAAGATATCATTTAAATACATACTACTATAGAAATATAATGCTAAAATGCTAGTGGATGATAAATAGAACTAATGCATTACATTAAATTATCTTGTGCCGTCAGTTTATCCAGTTTACATAGCTTGTACGATAACCTCTCACTAATGATAGGAAACACTGATATCTTATTACTGGCATTAAAAAATTAAACATCTTGAACTTCTTAATAATTAATTTTTAATACTAGTATGCCATGTGACTTACGATCCAATCGTCCTCACATGTAACGAGATTGTAGGTATACAAATAATGATGAAAAAAATCTATCTATACATATAATAAAATACTGAGTCGAATCTGTATATTATAGTTTTTAGAATTTTTGTCTGTCTGTCTTTCTGTGACTGCATGACGGAAAAATCACTGGAGGAATTTTGATCAATTATGGTATGGTGATAGTTGGTTATCTGGTTCAACATACAGGATACTTTTTACTGCGGGAAGAATGCCATCTCTGAGAAATCTATACTAACCGTTAAAATGTATCTATGGCCGAACCCGAGCGGAGCGAGGGTGAGTGAGGTAAATATTATCTATACATATAATAAAACTAGCATTGCCCATCTAACGACGTATAAATCATCAAAATCGGCCTAGGCGTTTCGTCGTAGAACGCCACATAGGAACATACATACATACATAGACTGACAAACATATTACCCTCCTACGCGTCACGTAATCGGGTAAAAAATAATAACCTTCCAACAAATATTATTGTAGCTATATATTTATATATTTCTTATTTTTCCTGACTGATTTCGGCCACGTCGGTCAATCTCACTGAGACTAGTCAATTCCACATATCTCTCTGATAGTAGAGTGGACCGTGGGAGCAACCTCATGGTTGTTGTGGTCTGACGGGGCAGGTACCGTTGGGTTTTAGTGCGTAGTAAGCTAATAGTAAAAGCTAAGCTAATAAACTAATAGCTTTTTTTACTGCCTTTGCCGCTGAGTGCCACATATCACCTGTATGTATGTAGGTGGTATGCCTGTATGTATTTCCCACCGTTATCAAAAAAATGCACAAGTATGCGTACAGACAGGTTCTTAAGATTTTATAACGAACATGTCATTGTAGAATAGCAGAGCTTTAAAACTTAAACTGCACGCACTCTGATGTCATCTCAAACGATTAACGTGGACGTATGCGCATATTAATCGCGTCCTTATTAATTATTATTATTATTATTATGGTAAAGTTTTCCTATAGGTATATTAACTTCTAAAAGAACATAAAAGCGATAACATAAAAGTGCTCATATTTAATAAACACATACCATAAAAAAAATTAATATCCTGTATCGATTCAAAATAAATAGCCGTTAATGATCGACTCTCGACTAGATAAGATTTTCTTTAAAAAGTTCCATACTCTCATCATTTTTTCGGGTATCCATTAAGTAATCAAATGTAAGCCTGGTTAACAAGGAGAGAGCATATCAATTAAACATATAAGCTTCCCAATATAAACCAAAAATTCCCAATATAAATCAAAATACTCCTTTCCTATATTTTCGGGATTAAAATATTTGATATACGTCTTTAAAATGCAAGCTATTATAATACGTATACGTATGTACTACGTACATTGATTTTGTTTCTCAGCAAGCCGACAACGTTTTTTATATTTTAACCGACTTTCAAAAAGGAGGAGGTTCTTAACTCGTCGGAATCTTTTTAAAAAAATAAGAATGGACTTACCCTCCGCGTCCTTAGGTACGTTTTAATTTTTTTCGAACCCTATTTTTTATAAAATAATAGTAGCCTAAGTTACTCCTTATAGCATCAACTATCTGCCGGTGAAAGTTCCGTCAAAATCAATCCAACCGTTTCAGAGATTAGCCGGAACAAACAGACAGATAGACAAAAAAAAAAATAATTGTGTTTTTCTTATAAGTACCGTATATAAATTCATATGCATTTAGTAAAAAGCTTTTATTTTGACATTACAAACAGACATGTCAATTTTATTTATTTGTATAGATAAATACGAAATGGTTATGCACCGATGCCATAATATAGCCTTATTTCATCAGACCGGTATTGATATACATAGAAGTAAAACTTAAAAGCAGTTGTGCCAGTGCGACGCGAAGGCGTGGTTGGACGTACGTACGAGTTTCACTCCGACCGGCAAGCTGCGCGCGCGCCTGTCTGGCTTACTTTGTTTACAAACATCGTGTATACGTATTGACCCTCGATTTTTTATCGGTCCCGTTCACTAATTTTGTTTGGGAGCTGTTCTTAAAGACGTTTCGAGGTAATATTTAATGTTTTTATGTTATCTAATCCATAATTAAATAATAACTCATTAGGTATTATAAATATTAAATATGTATTTATTCTTATTCGTTTTATAATATAAGCATGCTATATGATAATCTTGGAATATCACAATTCAGTATTATAGAACAATTGATATTTAAAAACGGGATATATGTACATGATGCTTGTTTTTTGTTTACACTATTCATAGATTTATAATACTGTAAATGTATAAAAATAAAAAAATAGTACATAGTATGTACTCGTACTTTCATTATTTTTAAGTTAAAAAAATAAGCTTATATAAATTTTACTGTAACTTAATAAAGTAAAATTGATTATTTTTGATATTACATTTATATTACCGGAGAATTATTTATTTTACAACTTATTATTTATAACTAGTTTACGCCCACGGTCAGGCCCGAATTCAACCTCCTGAGCATAGTAAAAAATGCCGTCCTATTATGGGGATTTTGTATTAAATGGACAAAGCTTTGATGAAGTTTTTTTTATTAAAATATTTTTCTGAAAAATGCAAAAAAAAAATTATAAATGATTTCAATTTTTCGAAAAACGAACTAGTTAATCTTTTGTAATTATGTAATCATTTTTAAGAAAATAAATAAAGCGTTTTCGATAACGCGAAGAATTTTTTTTCTCCCTCTCCGAATTTTGCCGCCTAAAAATTTGCCGCCCTGGGCACTAGCCCCAAGTGTAAATCCTGCGCTGGCCACAACCTCACTTACTTTTTAAAATAGCCTACATTGCTTAGATCCTAAGAATCAAATTTTACAGCTGTAATAGTGTGTCTTTATGATCTACCAGCATTGCCCGCGGCTCCGCCCGCGGTCAGATGATCAAAAAGCAAATTCTTAGGTTTTACATATTAGTATACTCTTACATTACAGTTTTTGTATTTTTTCCCAGAAATGAGACATTTTCCCGCAGTTAGAAGTATCCTATATGTTGACCCGGTTAACCCGCTATCGCCATACCAAATTTCATCAAAATCTCTCCAGTGATTTTTCTGTGTTGCGGTAACAGACAGACATACAGGCAAAAATTCTAATAACTAAAGATTCGGCCTCTGCATCCATAATAATGTTTATTTCAATAAGATTTTCCAAAAAATATTTAATGTACAGATTCGGTTAGTTAGAATTTTATTATATGTATGTACTAGCGGACCCGACAGACGTTGTCCTGTCTACACGTCTTTAATTTGAAAATTTCAAACTTTTTTTAATAAATTTTTTGATGAAAATTATTATTCAAATTTTGAATCTAAACCATTCCCAGATCCCCTTGAATACACACAAAAAATTTCATCAAAATCGGTCCAGTCGTTTGAGAGAAGTTCAGTGACATACACACTCACAGAAGAATTATATATATATATAAAGATGTATAGATGGACGATGTACATATATTTTTAGTGTTTCTTGTTTTACTTATTTTGATACTATTTACCCTAACTAAAAGTAATATTTCCTTATTTAAACCGGTTTAAAAAAGAAAGAGTTACTCATTTCATCTGTTTATATATTTGTTTGTAAGATAAGTGGTATCTTGACCAATTATAATTTGATTTTCATTTTTTTCATGTCAAAAATAATCACTTTCACGTTATTAAGTTAAAATATGTCATTTTAATTAAAAGTGATTATTGCAACAACATTTTTAAATCTTTATTCATAACAAAATCTATATTTTCATTAAATGACAAACTTGGAATTTTAAAACACCATAATAGCAAAAAGCGATAATGAGACAATAGAAATATTTGAATTTAAAATGTTCAAAATCCTTAACACAATTTATCTACTTTATGTTACATCATAATAAAGCCACAATAGCCATAATTAATTAATGACAAAAAATATACTGTTTTTATTTTTAAACCATGTGTAATCAACCATTTTTCACGGGTCAATGTACTGTCTTTGTACATTTTATTATATGTACCTACATGCGAAAGTGTTTCTTTGTTGGCTTATCCTTATGTCCGGATAGATGTACTTTTTCGCACAAATATTTTATGAGCCGCAGTTATAAGCTAATTTTTAATAGGCATCAAAAAAAGAGTTGGATATGGACCTGTATTTTTTTATCCAGATATTTATTAATTAGTTATCGATCAGATATTAATTAATTATAATTGGTTTCAAAAAGTTATTCAGTTAATGCTAGTTGGTTCACTAATTGAATAATGACTTACCTAAATGTAGGATAATGTTGTATAAGTTAAACCTACGGCTAATTTCAGGATAATAGAGTCATTTTAAATCTATTTGTATGCATCTCTAGGTTTTTACAAGTACCAATTGGCCAGTATACCTAATACCTATATTACAAAACTTCACTTCTATATCAAGATCTCTATGGCATATCAAAGTATTAAGTTAAGACATTATGATTAAATAGGTACATCCTTTCTTTTAGTAATATTTTTAGTACGTTTTTTTATTTAGTTATTAATGACAATAAAAATCACTTTATATTTAAGTACCTGTTACTTTAGTATTACCCTTTCAAACGCCTTTATTACTTTAATCAAAATAATTCTTAAACAATCTTCCTTTAAATATATATTTAGATTAGCAAGGTTATTATATTATATGAATATTCAAATTCATAAGCGAGTCTAGAAGTAATCGCAAACATTATATTTAAAGTACAATAAATTAATATACGCTAACGGCTAAATTATATCTGCACAGTTTAGACTAAAATTAAACTGCACAGTAAAAACGGAGCAAATAGTTGAAAATTATTATGCAGACGAATTGCCTGACACTTGCAGTTTGCCACAAACAGTTTGCACAAACCGCTATGGTCTATGGAAGCTTAGAAATATATAATATGTACTGCAATTTGCAAGCCTTTGATATTTGATATATCCTGAATGATTACATTACGATGTATGGGTATTTCTCTGATTTCACGCCAATCGCATGTTTTATAGTACAAAAAAATAAATATCTACATTTCGAGCAATTTAATAACTGTAATGCAACCTAATTACACTTATCTAGCTAGTACACTAAATTACGACAGTAAAAAAGTAAGCCCATAAAAAGAAAAAAAATATTTTAATGCCAAAATGTCACCGCCTTCAGTGTCCTCAACGTGACTACAAAAGAAAACAATTTTAAATTTCAATGAAATAACAGTTTCATATACCTATAATTTATTTACTGCGTTAAGCCAATTGTAAAGTTGACATTTTTATCCTATATAAATATACAAAACGTTAAGTTATTTTTAAAACAATATAATTATCTTTGTCACGAAAAAAATGTCATTTCCGTAAGCCGGGGAGGAAATTCAAATATGTTTTTACGTGTAAATCCTACCATCTTCTCGCTTATCCCGTTCGCTTCCGCACAGCTCAGACGACCAAGAGAACCCGACGGAGAAACCCGTGCGTTTGAGTGAAAAAATATATTTACGTTAGTGTTGTAAGAAATCACGTTTGTCACATTTTGGTGGTCTTTACCGTAACCAAAATATTTCGGGTGAGTAAATTTATTTATGTTTATTTAATACGTCTACAATGTTCGTCCTTAGTTCAATTTTTACGAGTAAATTTATATATTTTTTTACATTTCTAATAACGGAATTAAAAATAAAAATGACACAAAACGTCACTACCCTCTTAGTCACTACCATCAATTACCATCAGTTTTAAAGTGTAAAGGTAATGACGCAAAAGTAATGGTGATGATCCAGACTTGATTTATTTTTTATTTTTCTTGTTTTTATTAAAATACGCAAGTTAGATAAAGTTAGGTTGATTAATATGTAGAATCCAACAAAACACTGCAGTAGCTCAAAATTTTAATCACCATTGCTACTAATATTTTGTTTATTAACATGGTTTTTTAAGTAGGGATAGTTTTGAGTCCAAAATATGGCTAAGAGTACTTTTATCGTAGTCATGTACTCTATGTCATAGGAACGGAGCTGCGGGTAAAAGCTAGTCCACCATAAATTGAACAATGAAGAACATTTATAATATATTTAATATATTTTCTCGCTTTCGTTTTGAAATGTCGTTCGCTATACTATTTTCTTAAGTTTCTTCCAGGGTTTTAACGTAATATTATTGCTTAATGCCTGACGATTTTTTTCTCCTTTAAGGTAAAAATATGACAAGTCAAGACCAAGAAAACCCGTGAGGAAAAATTGGCTCAGGCTCGACTTTATAAGAGGCTAAAATACGCAGACATAAAAGAAGATCCAGAAAAATATTCAATTGAAAAAGAAAGATTAAGATATTTACAGTGAAGAGAGCAAAATATACTTAAAACTATTAGAGATTTAACTCCAAAGGAACAGCGTCAAAATAGAAGAAATTGGAGAGAGAGTTGCAAACGCTATTTGGAATAAAAGAAAAAAGAAAGAACAATAGCGCAATTGATTGACAATTCTCCCCCTGGCAGTGATCTAGATCCAGTACCCGCAGCAGTTGTAGATCCTTTAGGACCATCGGCGCACATCTTTGAAGCGAGCAATCTCACTTCAATAATAAAATAACAAATTCAAATGTTTGTACTGATTGCATTCAAAACAACGTATATCGTAAAAGAATGTTAGAACCGAAAAGAGACTTAGAAGAAACACAAAAAAAGAAGGCAGCAATGCAGAGAACTTTACATAGACTCATCAAAGACCAAAGAAAATCGCAAGTAAATAATCCATCGACAGAACAGAAAGTACCAGGTTTAGTTGAGAATATAGAAGAAAGTTAAAAAGAAGAGGTAAAGAAAAGACTTATTTTTGGTGAAATCGTTACTAGAAAAATAAAACCTGGATACAAAACGATGCCAAAAAATGATAAACGCAAATTTAGCGATTTATTTGTCAAAGAAGACTTCAAAAAACACAAAATTTTGAATACTATAACTTCATTTACGGTAAAATAACAAAAAAGTAAAGAAAATAATGAAAAACAAATTAAACAGGAGATTGAAAACTTTTTCGAAGATGATAGGAACAGCAGAATAGCAGCGGATAAAAAAGAATTTAAAAAAGTAGCTGGATTAGTTACGCAGAAGCGGTACCTAACCGATATATTGACAAATTTGCATGCGAAATTTCTTAAGACTCACGACTGTGAAGTTGGATATTTTACATTCTGCAAATATCGTCTATTTTGGGTTGTGTTCCCAAAAAATCTAATAGAAATACTTGTTCTTGCATAGTACATGTAAACATGGACCTTTTGATTAAATCTCTAAATAAAAACTGATTTGATTAAATACCCTGTGATTTAATAGCAGTCAAAGTAATAACCTTAATTAAGTACACGGTAAGTGCTAAACTGAATAAGTCATAAATAAGTTTAATTTTTTCAGATTGAAGACTGTTAAACAAGTTGATAAATGTGCTATTGTTAGGAACTGATTCCAAAAAAGAGGTTGTTACAATTTATTTTTATTTTAACGAGAGTTTATTATAGCTATATCATAATATGATTATGTAAACCTATAGAGCTAATAATTATATACAGAAAATAAATGAAGGAATAGGAAAATATGGTGTTTTATTTAAAAGAAATTGGATAGCAAGCAATGTCATTACTAGTAGTCACTGTGTCATTACCGTCACAACGTAGTCATAACCGTTACCCTAAAAATCATTACCGTAATAATAATAAAAAACCAAAGGCCTATATCTTCGCTATTTATAGGTGCAATTAAAAAAAAAAGTTATTCCTTAGTTGTTTATAGTCATTTTTTCAAAATATATCAAAATTTTGAAAATCTAATAATTTCTCTCATTTTTACCGAATTGGATCGAAATCGTAGAATCAGCCGTATATTTTAGTACAGTATATAGAGTTTCTACAATATGTTTAATTATCATTGCTTCTTTATTTTTTATTTTTTTAATAATAATAAGTATAAATATGCAAAATTAAAAGCATTTGTAAGTCCTTAACTCTCAAATATATATAAAAGTTGCTGATAAATGATTTAAATTTTTAGCGGTTAGGTAAACGTTAGGTAGCCTGCGGTTCTGGCTCTAAGATTTATTGAAATAGTTTTCGTAAAATCCACCCCAGACGTGGAATTTAATTTTGTGTAACGTCATTTACGAAAACTTATCTCATGAACAAAATTGTACGATATGTTAGAAATTTTGGAACCCTTAATATGCCTGCAAAATATGGAAGATATTTCAAAAATACATGTTGAATAAGGTAATTACTGAAAAAAGTTTACTGTTGAGTCATTATAAATGGTTCGAGCGTTTTGTGTCTGGCAAGCGCTATCTGTAATCTGATCCCACCGGTAATAGGGAATTCGATATCGGGTTCTTGTCTTTACCATAAATATTTTCTATAAATTTTTCTCTTGTCTATAAATATTTGTTCCAATTTTATTAAAATTAAAAGTATAATATTGTCGCTGTCATAAAATGTGTGAACCTAATAGACATTTGTTAAATATATTTAACAAAAAGTATATTGGTAGAAACTAGAAAAACAATAAAAGTACATTCATATTGCTGAAGCAATGTTATATATCTTGTAGGAAGTTTGCAACCGACATTTACTTTATAGTAGGGGAGCCCAAGAGAGGATTTTTGAAGTTACTCAAGCGCGGCAGATTAACATGAGGGCCGATACCTTGCACTCTGTTAAGTACTACCACCATAATATAAGTCCTCTAAAAAGTGTGCAAATTAATAATCTGCCGATTTCCACAAGCCGAAGAGGCAAAATCGTACATAAAATTTATAGTCGATTTTTGCCTCTTCGGCTTGTGCAAATCGGCCACTCTAAAAATCACCTCTTGGGCTCCTCTTCTATTAAGAAGGTCTCTCAAGAAGAAGGAACTCAGTTCAAATCTATACAGATAAATAAAATTGAAGTGTCTATTTGTTATCACTACATAGTATAAAACAAAGTCGCTTCACGCTGTCTGTCTGTCCCTGTGTATGCTTAGATCTTTAAAACAACGCAACGGATTTTGATGCGGTTTTTTAATAGATAGAATGATTAAAGAGGAAGGTTTATATGTATAGTACAGGTATATTATAGTACAGAAAAGCCGAGAAATTCAAAGATTTGTATTTCATACTAACCGTTACAACGTACCTAGGGAAAAACCCGAGCGAAGCGAGGGTGAGTCGCTTGTGTCAAAATAAGAGATTTTTTTATTAAATGCATATTATGAAATTAAATACGGTACTTACAAAAAAAACACAATTTTTAAATTTTTTGTCTGTCTGTCTGTCTATTTGTTGCGGCTAATCTCCAAAATGGCTGATTTTGACAGGACTTTCACTGTCAGATACCTGATGTTATAAGGAGTAACTTAAGCTACTTTTATTTTAGAAGAAAAATTCGAGTTCCGCTCAAATAAATTAAAACGTACCAAGGGACGCACCCGAGCGAAGCGAGGGTAGGGTAGGGTAGGGTAAGTCGCCAGTATGTAATATTTAATTTGTTTAAATTCACTTAATACTCAGCCAGAAGACTCATACATAAGACTCCATAAAATATTATATAAAGCACAATTACAATTAAACATTTAGATTGCTATAATAAATATGCATAGAGTTTGGTACACTTTGTCACAAGATATAATCTCTCAGCCTTAGATTTATTTGAGCGTTTAATTGTAGTCTCGAAACACCTGTTACCTGGGAACAACTAAATATAACGTAAATACCTACACCATATGCTGTGCTCATTTACTTGGGGCCTTAATACACTTGCTTCAGGAATTCATTGCAATATGTCATGTATAAAATACTACTTTTGCTCATAGTTTCGTTCGCATGGTAAGCTGGCGAATTAAAGGTAACCTATCCACATATGCCCATCCGCATGATGCAGTCTAAAAATTTGCCGAGCTGTTCATCAGTTAAACGTGAAAAGGTAATAAATATATGGATATAGAATGATTTCTAATTAATCTGTCTCGCTATGTGCTGCTATGTGAATAAACACTTTACCTTAAAATTTAAATAACACGCTTTTGATTAACTGCAATGCATTGGACTCGTAAAAACATACCTCTCAAATAGGCTCCAACTCGAAGGTTTTACTACAAGCTATTGTGAATTATTGTATTATTATCCGGAATTCATATATTTACAAAGTTTCAAAACGATACAATAAATAGAAGTAGGTTAAAAACGACTTCAAGATTTGTAATGTTAAAACCTATTGAAAATGTTTTAACAAATAACAGAATTTTCACAGTTAAAAGACAACAACGAATGGGATAGTCTACTTTTTATCCTATAAAAGAAAATAATTTATATTTATAAAAGACCATTTATAAGGTTTTTTAACAATAAGGGATTCCAGGGATAATGAACAAATTCTTTCTATTATCCCAGGAATCCGTGAAAATCCTTTAAAGTTTTCTTCCGCGAAAATCCTTCAAAAGCTTCAAAATATATATTAAATTTTATAAAACTGGATATAATATTTAAATTAAAAAAGCTATATTTCAGACTCAAAAAATGAAAGAAAATATAAATCTGCTTAAATTAAATGTATGTATGTACCATGTTAGATATTTGTAATATTTAATTTAGTACTGTAACATGAAACTTTTGAATAACTCTTATTTTAGAATAACCTTAAAAATCTAATAACACGGATCATTGATTACAATTATAATTGTCATAATCCAAGGTCGAACAATCGACGCGCATTTCAAGCCTACGTGTATTTCATAACTAGGGTATTTATATTTAGTGCTTTACAAACTTTACTGATAAGGAGCTCTTAAGCAAACTATGTGGTAATTTATCTGATATCACCACAATATACATAATATGTAGAAGTTACAAACTCGGCCGAAATAATTAATGACATACCCGCCTTCTTGACTTCATCTATTTATACCTATACCTAATCATATTATGGTAGTTTATCTATACTAATATTATAAAGAGGTAAAGTTTGTGAGATTGTGAGCTTGTGACGATGTAGGGGGTAATCTCTGGATGAAGATGATCTAGATGAAATTTGGTAAGAAGATAGTTTGAGATCCTGGAAAGGACATAGGATAGTTTTTATCCCGGAAATCAACCCTTAAGGGGGTGAAAATCATGGGAAACAAGCTAGGGACAAACCCGAGCGAAGCGAGGGTGAGTCACTAGTATATGATATTATCAAGTTTAAATATACCAAATAATAATAGTATTTTTTTTTGACGACAAATAATAATACTTTATTTACAATAAGGAAAAGTACAAATATACCTAATTGTATATACAAAACAAATGTACACTTGTTATTACTGTACAAGTCATGTCCGCGCGGAATAGTGGCGAGAATGCTAGCCGCATTCCCTCGTTGAATGGCAATGCCGTTTCTGTGGGCGAAAAATATACCAAATATAATATGTACCTTCGCTATGGATACGGTTTTTGTAACTATAAGCTTTTTAAGATGCTGTATTCGTATATCTGAATATCCTTAATGAAACTATCGCGCATAAACTATAGATACTTTTCGCGTAAATCTAAGAAAGTATTGTCTGATTAGTGAAAATGGTGAAAATTAGAGATAAAGTTCCTAAAAATATGTGCGAAAACTCATTGGATCCGGATGAAGACGTCAAGAAAAATGTGTTTATCCTTTTAGTTTATACCATTTTTCAGCATGTAAAAATTTTCAAAAGTTATGAACAAATAAAGATGAAAAAGAAGGTATTTAGATTTTCGCTATTAATTCAAAAACTATTCGGTAATATTTAAAAAATTAAAAAATAAGATCCCTAAGAGGAGGAAATTTCAACTCCTCTTTTCTCTCTGGAGTCTCTACTCCTGGA
The DNA here is from genome assembly GCA_921882275.1 of Brenthis ino. Classification (NCBI taxonomy): domain Eukaryota; kingdom Metazoa; phylum Arthropoda; class Insecta; order Lepidoptera; family Nymphalidae; genus Brenthis; species Brenthis ino. Next base: position 12,151,859 of record OV170223.1, on the reverse strand, counting down.
ACTCTACCTGCATTATTTTTTTATAATTTCAATTTAACGCTGAAAATAGAGGTGAGCGCGCGCCGCCTCACATCATGTAAAATATTTTTTTACAGTATCAAATATCAATTTACAAAATTTTAATAAATTATGGTGTATTGCAAACACTTCAAAGAATTTAGCCCTATTAAAAAAAAGTTATAAATTTTGCGCTTCTTAGAGCCATTCTTATATATTATATACATAATATATTATATACACACACACCTAAGAAAGTATTAAATAATAAACGTCGTTAATACATTACGTAGTTTGCTATATGACTTTTTAACTTTTGAGCGATTGAACTAAGAAAGGCGAAATAATCCGAAAAGATAGTTTTATTTATAATATAATAACCTCAACCGTAACCTTGTTTATGTAACTTTTATCTATTAAATGATAATTTTGTAAATAACACTAATCAATGAAATAAAACACAAGTAAATATTGACAGAGCATTAAAATATCTTCATTAATGTTTCCAAAGACAACTGGAAAATTACTTTGTACACGAATATCAACTATTCGTAAATGTTATTGAGTGATTAACGCATGCTAATTAAAGGGATTTTTTATCATGACTCATATTATAGTATATCTACTGTACAGTTCGGTATTTACCATTTGGGTACAAAGGCACATGTCCAAGCACCCTGCTTCACGGAGGCCCCAAAAAGACAACACATTCGTTTACATGGAAAAGAGAGAAGCAAATTATTTTCTTCACAATGATTCCTTAAGTAAAGGAACAATTTCAAATAGAACTTGCTTGCGCTTTTAGTCGGTCCTCAACCACACATTAACTCTTTCTACACCAGATCAAACTTAGTACCCTAGTACTGTCACGCCTAGGGCCTGTCACGAATTTCGGATATAGAACCATAAAAAACTTATTTAAATAGTTTAGGCAGCAACAGCAAACAAGCAGTTCACGATTAAACGAATATTTGTAGTAATAGACAGACGAAATTACAGATAGTTAATTAAATCCATACTACTCGTAATATTACAAAGGTGAAAGTGTGTTTGTTTGTTTGTCTTTCTTTCACGGGAAAACACATTACTTATACAAGCAAAAAAAATATTTATGATCAGAATTATGTACTTGAAACTTTTACAATGAAAACGTATAAATGTTCTTCAATAGAATTAAACAAATACGTGTTTTAGAATTTTTCGTAATTCATTTCATAGGGAGGTAAAATAGGGGATGTAAATTTATATGAAACCTACTTTTTAGAGATTTTTTGTAGTTATAGCGCGAGCGTTGCCGTGGATTCTGCTAGTTAAAAAAATTACAATACAAAATATACCTATACCTATAAATAAGTATATAATAAGGAGAATAAATGGCATACAATGTATTGATGAGTTGATTCGGTTATAATTGTCACAAAGGCTATCATTTATATTGTCATATCAAAGTGAATTAATTGTGATTATAGTATAATATATTTGCAATCCTCTCAGAGGGTATCGACCTACTTTACTTAGTATTGCTGACATCAGTGTAATTGTATAGGCTTAGTTTTGATGTAAGCAAAATACACTGTAAGCAGAACTGCGATAACAATCTTACTAATTTTATATGAATGATTGGATGGATGTTTGTTAGTCAATCACGCCAGAACGGCTGAATGGATCTGGATAAAATTCACAGATATAGATAATAGTCTGGAATAGCACATAGTTTGCTTTTTGTCCCGTTTTTTGTCCCCGTAGGATAGATTTGTTTTTGTTTTTCTAGAGACGAACCCAAGCGAAGCAATGGTGAGCTGCGAGGCCGTGAGTGAGATTTTCAATTATGTCGGATCCTAGGCGTTAATTTGTGTCTTGAAATTTTTTTTCGTCATATGTTTAAAAATAATTTAGGATAAGAAATTCTTAAATAAAACTAAAAATGTGTAACTAACCAAAACTAAAAAGCTGTAAATAATAAAAACTTTTTAACAAAAAAATAAAAACCGACTTCAAACAAAAGCACTAAAAAGTAAAAAATAACTGATTGGTAGTTTTCATTTACTATACATACCTAATCAAATATTTTCGAAGTCGGTGTGCTTTGCTTTGTATGGGCTGGCACCGATTTCGAAAATATTTGATTAGGTATGTATTTAATAGGTAGGCTTTAATTACTTAGCCAAAGTAGTAGAAAAGTAAGGATTCTAACGCAAAGGCTTGTCAAATCAAACAAAATAAGCCCAAACTCAAAGTATCTACTATTAGCCGTTGAAGAGTTCCACCTATCCACCTTCTGGCCTTACCATCAGATCAGGTCAACAACACCGAACCACTGTACTATCAACGGAAATAGAAATACTTGCAAAGTTTCAAGTCAATATGACAATTAGAAGTAGGTTAAATTCATCATTCCACCCGTAGGAGTGGTATTTTTTTTAATTTAAATGGGACCAATCTGGAAGTATACCCTTTCAAACGACACAAAAATTGTCCAAATCGGTTAATAAATGACGGAGTTCTGAGGTAACAAACATAAAAAAAAAAAAACATACTGTCGAATTGAGAACCTCCTCCTTTTTGAAGTCGGTTGAAAAAAATAATTTATAATAATAAAAAACCAGACTGCGAAAAAAGCGAACTAAAAAGATGAGAACAAGTTTACGAAGAAACATAGTATTATGCAGTTGTAGCAAGACTCGCAGTTAGTATAAAACATGTACATATACTCGTAGGTACATATTATGCCTGCGACATGTTCTCATCTTTTTGGTTCGCTTACTACGCAGTCGGGTTTTCATTTTTGTAAATTAATTTTGATTACATTGGTTGAATAAATTGTAACTGACCTCCCTAAACCTTAGTTCTTCTAACACCATAACCTTGAGCAAACTTAAATTAATTTATGCACTATTAAATAAAACTATCTTTTCGGATTATTTCGCGGATTTATTTTGATTTTTGGTTCCCGACGTTTCGAATGCTTTACAGCATCCATGGTCACGGGAGAGACTGAGGTGTTACATGTCTTAATGTAACACCTCAGTCTTATGTCTTAATGGAACCAAAAATCAAAATAAATCCGCGAAATAATCCGAAAAGATAGTTTTATTTAATAATGTCAAACATTCGCGTAAATCTAAGAAAGTATTATAATTTATGCACTATTAGAGACGTAACAAAAAATTATATGATTAGATAACTAAGAGACATTTTATATGTTTACATTCTTTATGATAAGTCTCATATCACTTATCAGTTTCATAATACTTATACAGTTTTAGATGTGTACAAGTCACATTGTTTTTTGTAATTTTTTGCAAAGTAATTATAATTAAACTGAAATATGGTCAGTTTTCTTTAAAAAATAAGGTCAATTTTTGAAAAACTGTTTATTTTGAGGTATTTTATTTATTGACTATATAATTTACAGGTCAAAGAAGTCGCAAAAATGGCTTTGATAACAGAAGACATGGATCTGGAGAAAGAATACTCTCCAAGTATGTGGTCGAGAAGGTTCTCCTCAGCACAAAAGGTCCTCCAACATCATGTTGACTTTGTTACTACAGGTATTTTTGTTATTTTTGCTAGGATATTTTATTATTATAGTTTTTTTTTTCAATTCTCTTACCCGACGAGATCCTTTTTGGTTTTATCAAATATATTTTATGGAATACTATATTAAGCTTAAATAGAAATTTAAAAAATAAACAGGTTCTGCTTATATATGTAAAATATATTTTAGTTTTATATACATTTTTAATATGCGAGATTAGCATTTCACTAAATTTTCAACGTCCTCGTCAGGGACCTTCACAGTTTTCTTCAATAGTAAAATATTCAACCTGAAGCAAAGAAAAAGTTATAGGATATAATGTGCATGTATTTTATTATTTTTGATGTACCTACTATTTACATTATCAACACATCGGAAATAATTTAAAATAAAAATATTTTCAACAGATAATAAATTTGACCTGTTTATTGTTTAAACGCCGCTATTTTCGCGCTCTTGGAATGCGACACAAACAATGGTTTTGATCATCAATTTCACGAGACTGCTATTAAAATGACCATATTAAAAGTCATAAAATGATGAAAATATGAATCATAAAATTTAAATGAAAACGTTTTTTACCCTTTTTTGCGATTATGTGTTATTAGAAACTCAGACTGAGGAATAATATAGATAGAGTGTCAAAGAACTAAACATGAAGCCAAATAGTAAGAGATCCCGATCTATGTGGTGGAACCCTCACTCTTTTTCAAGGCGAAATATATATTTTTATCAATAAAACATTAATATGAACATATTTGCATGCACAGCAAATTACGCTACTATTTTTGATTTTGATATTTATTTTGGCGGACTCCGTCTATGGGTTAGAAACGTCGGGGACCAAAAAATTAATTAAAATCAAATGTCAAATACTATGTTCATATTTACTTCTTTCTAAATGATAATTATTAGCCAGCCAAAGTTAGATAATTACATTCATTTATTCATTACAATTACATTCTAAGTAGATTCTTCTCCTTAGTCGTACCCTCTTGGCAGAGTAGACGTGGTTGACTACGATGAGTTTTCTTTGGCTAATGTAGCCCCCGCGATGTGCCTACATTTATATTCAATATTTTTTTCATATTTAACGGTTTGCCTCCATTTATAACGGTTCTCAGCGTCTCGGGAGCACTGGATTATGGAGTTTTGTGTTATGGCTTTTATAAGGTCTGTCCAACGCATGTGTGATCGCCTGCATGACCGCTTGCCTTCTACTTTCCCTTGGACAACGAGTCGTTCCATGGAGTGCACATTTCGGACAATGTGTCCAAAATATTTGAGGATTCGGGACTGCACTGTAAACGATAGTTTTGCGTAAAATGGTGGTCAGATACATGAAGTTCCAACTGTACGCATATAAGGTGGTTTAGTGCGATGCATGCGTGTAGTGTGCGATGGCGACGTTTTTCGAACAAATTCTACCGGGTCAACTACCTAGTATATAAAATACACGCGCAGGTTTAAACTCGCTTACATTTATATGCAAATCAATTATGAATACGAAATCAATTGTTAAGATTTTATTTGTATTTATCTTCGGTACCTAACTGTTTCTCGTTACGAATAACATGTTTATTTTTATTAAAGAATTTATATATATGAGTACATATATTGGCGTTTAACATGCACGAAGTATAACTTAGACATCTGGAAACTTTATTTATTTTTAAAGACCATGTAGGTATATTAGTATGAGAATATTTATAATCACATATTCGGCCTATATAGGGAAGTTAGACGAATACAACGCAATTACCATTCTAGGTCAAAGATACCGTGTTGAAAACAACGATTGTTTTATTGTCAAATAATCAAAAATTTATATTTTCAGTTAATACTTAAACTTATTCTGTACACCAAAGGGACTCGACAAAATTCAATCATATAGATCGATCGAGTAATCGAAGAAACGCTTTATCGCCTAAATCAAAGGACTGATTCCTTCCGCTTTTTCTCTACCTAACGCCTTTGTAAAACGAAATTCTCATCATTATTCTTTTAAGCTAAACTTACTTTCTAAAGCTTATTATAGAATGCGAAGATAGCTCCTGTGCGAAGCGAGTGGGGGTCGCTTATTATTATTATGTGATTTTATATTAATTATAAGTGTTATCTATACATATAATCAAATTGTAACTAAGTCGAATCTGTACATTAACATTTTTTTTGAAAATCTAAGTGAAATAGACATTATTATCGATACAGAGTCCGAATCTATAGTTTTTAGAATTTTTGTCTGTCTGTCTGTCTGTCTGTCTGTCTCTCTCTGTCTGTCTGTCTGTTACCGCATCACGGAAAACCACTGGACAGATTTTGATGATATTTGGTATGATGATAGCTGGTTATCCGGGTCAACATACTTTTTACCGCAGGAATATATCTCATTTCTGAGAAAAAATATAAAAACTGCATTGTAAGAGTATCGTATGTAAAATCTAAGAATTTGGTTTTTGGTCATCTGAATGCAGGCGGAGCCGCGGGCAATGCTAGTTAAGAATAAATTTTTATGAAGAGCGACATTTACTTTTAAGCATGTAAGGCGGTATTTTGATTGAAAAATAATTTACACTCTCAACTATGCAATATATTTTAAACAAGAACAGCTGTTACTATCATATTCTATCATCAGTAACACGTGTCTAATTTGACGTACATAATATTTGTTATTCCTACATATACAACTATTATTTGAATAAAGCTGTTTTACTCAAGATATGCTACGTCGTATTAGATTGTAGAGCTATAATGTTATCTTTTATGTATTTATCGTTAACCTATCTTTTTTTAATGTTGGGAAATGCATTTAGGCATACCACCTGCATACATACAGGTGATATGTAGGACTCACCAGTATACAAAAGCCAGTACTACCCACTAAATGGGATATTCCAAGTTTCACGTAAATCCGTTGCACCGTTACGCCGCACACAATTTCATATACGATAAATATAATATTGGACTATTAAATAAAAGTATTTTGTTTATAATTCTAAGGCTTTTATTATTTATTATTTACAGCAAGCGAAATCGCAGTCAACAACGTACCTCATAAATTAGAAATAGAATACGGATCCAGTCCCGGGCAGAAACTGGATATTTTGGGAACTGATCTTCCAGATGGTAAGATGTTAATTTATAATTATCTCACACCTTTTGTTATTTAGGTATTATAAGTAATAGTATAAGAATTAAGAACCATCTTACTACCTGTCACACCGGATCAAACCGATGGAAAGAGCTTGCGCAACAGAAAGGATATTGACGAAAATGTGTTGACAATGCTGTTACAACTTAGGTTACGTATATGCCATATTTATCCTCTCTCTTCTCTATTTATACATTAAGAAAAAAATACACAATCTACAATTCCCAAAATTCGTCACCAGCTCTCGGGCTATATTGTTGATCGATTAGTTTCGCGTGGTAAACATGCATGAATTTTTTTTCGCTTATGTGACCAATTCATTTAATCGGCGGGAATTAAACCGTTATTGCCAGACCATATATAAATTCATACTAACATTCCGCCCTTACTTCGGTCAGACTCATAACTGTAATCGACATAGGCCTCAGCTTCTTTTACCAGTATATCTAGATATGTACATAGTAATATTCTACCAATAATCTCCCATTTTATTTTTTTCCAACTCCTTATCCAATAGGTAATTTTAACCCTTTATGGGTACATACTGCAATGTAGAGTTTAAGAATCTTTATCGTGTCTATAAAATCAGTTAAAATGTTTTTTAAGTGCTACATAAGGTACGGAACGAAAATTTAAGGCAAGTATTCTAAAACCTGTTCATTTTACCTTAAAAATCAGCGCATTGTGTAGGTGTGTGCGTGTGTGTTTCTGATATTGTTTTCCTCACACATAGAAACTTTCACATCTATACATATAATAAGTCGAATCTGTACATTAAATATTTTTTTGAAAATCTTATTAAAATAAACATTATTATCGATACACAGGTCGAACCTATAGTTTTTAGATTTTTTGTCTGTCTGTCTGTCTGTTACCGCATCACAGAAAAACCACTGGAGGGGTTTTGATGAAATTTGGTATGGTGATAGCTGGTTATCCTGTTTTATTTTTAACGTTGGGAAATGCATTTACGCACGAAGTGTGGGACACACTGGCGAAGTCAGTACTACCCACTAAAACCCAACAAAACCTTCCCCCGTCTTAATGGGGCGTCGCAGGATCGCTTACGCATTCAACTACGAAACCCCGACGGCAGGTCTGCCGAAGCAGATCACAACAACCACGGGATTGCTCCAAGGTCCACTCTGCTATCAGAGAAGTACCAGGAGCAACCCGCATGGTACACCGCCCTCCAAAGAGGGCCGCCTCCCACCGCCCACCGAAGCGGGCCACCTCCCTGTGCGTTTCTTGGCTTCGCGCCCGGCTGTATTGCCGGGCACTACTGAGCCCCCCCACCACGACAAGGTGAACGCACGTTGGGGGGGATAGCTGGTTATCCGGGTCAACATATAGAATACTTTTTACCGCGCGAAAATATCTCATTTCTGAGAAATACAGAAACTGCATTGTAAGAGTAATACTAATATGTAAAATCTAAGAATTTGATTTTTGGTCATCTGAACGCGGGAATTTAAAATATATTTTATATTTGAAGTTTACGTCACATAAATCATAATACAGCAAGTTTATAGTTTTGTTTACTGATTTTGAATGCATTTAATAAGTGAACATGATTGGATACGAAACGCGTGTCAAACAACAGAGCGGCACGGTTTTATAAATTACTTCATTCAATATACTTATTTCACAAATTAAACACTCACTATGTATAGAATAAATAGGTACTACATGTAAATACATACATAGAAAGTTTGTATGTAATAATTAATAAATACAATATTTAATCATTATTTTATACTTGGGCAACCGATCTTCGCTTGGCGTAGGCGTTTGTTCAGTAGGTTGGCGGCAATTCAAGTACCACAAAAATTTACAAGATGGCGCTATATGACATTCTCAGCATGAGAGCAGACAAAAAAGACTAATAATCCCATTGTCCCATTATTATATATTATATTAATATTATAAATGCGAAAGTTTGGTTGAATGGATGTTTGTTAGTCAATCACGCCAGAACGGCTGAATGGATCTGGATCAAATTTGGCACAGAGCTAGATTATAGTCTGAAATAGCACATAGATTGATGAATCTATCCTGTAAAAATGTACGTTTCCCCTGGCACAGGTTTGTTTTTGTTTTTTACAGAATAAGGGGTCGACTTCCATACTAAGCCTTAAAACGTACCTTAGGACGAACCCGAGTGAAGTGAGGATGAGCCGCTAGCTAGTTATATAAAAAAATGTTTTTTTTTTGTGAAATATTGTAATTTTTCAGAAAAGAACATATATAGATAAACTTAAAAAGCAAAACTCTATCTTAATACAAAATTTGATCCAAATTCTTACAACCGTTTCCAAGATACATAAATAAATTAATAAACAAGAATAATTCATTTAACATTTTAAGATTATTTTATTAATCCTGCTTATTATGCTTATAATATAAAAGTCATGTTAAGAAAACTAACATTATTTTTAAATTTCAACTTCATTTTAAAGTTTTTAGTACTATTTTAATATTTGTCGTCTTTTATATATTTTGCGGCATTTTTATAGATTTTTTGATTCTTTAAAAAAGGTGAAAAGTCAAACTTTGCCAGACTGTAAATATGTTTATTTTTTATGATCATTATTTAAAGTCAATGCTTTTTGAATCATATATAGTATACATTAATAGTGTTTAACCACAAATCACACAATACTATACTAGTACTAGAAGAACCCGCGCTACGCCCGTGTTGAATCTACAAAAAAAAACTCTTTGTCTTTATGTTATACAGCGACTCACTCTCGCTTCGCTCGGGTTCGTCGCTATGTATTTATACAATACTGTTCATACAAAAATATTAAAATCGCGATTAAAAATTGAGGAGGGTGGGGTTAAGAGGATGAAAAATACTTTATGACCAATTTCTCATACCTACAAAATATATTAAAAAAAACATTAAAATCAGTCGAGTCGTTTCGGAGGAGTGCAACTACAAACACTGTGACACGACTCACTAGATATTTATAAATAAAACTAGCATTGCCCGCGGCTCCGCTCGCGTTCAGATGACCGAAAACCAAATTCATAAGTTTTACATATTATTAGTACTCTTACATTGCAGTTTTTGTATTTTTTATCAGAAATAAGACGATTCCCGCGATAAAAAGTATCCTATATGTTGACCCGGATAGCCAGCTATCATCATACCAAATTTTATCAAAATCCCTCCAGTAGTTTTTCTGTGATGCGGTAACAGACAGACAGAAAGATAGACTGACAAACAGACAAAAATTTTAAAATCTATAGATTCGGCCTCTATATAGATAATAATGTTTATTTCAATAAGATTTTCCAAAAATATCTAATATACAAATTCGGCTTAGTTACAATTTTATTATATGTATAGATAACTAACATTTTTTTTTAATATGTTAGCAAAACTAATAAAAACAGAGCGCGTATTGTCAACATATCGTTAACAATGTCTGTGCTATATCCGGTGCTGTTAAAGTATTGATAAGATCTGATTAATTACAATACGACTTTAAAATATCACAATGTATACCGTTAATTATACCTTCTGTTCATAAAAACGCATTAATTATTTTTTAACATTATGTAATATGTTGGTTCAAATCTTTATGAACTATTAATCTCACTGTTCAAAGGTAGGTAGGTACATTTATAAAAATATTCTATCGTATCTGTGAGAGGTCGATCATTCAAATCCCATTTAAATCCAAATGGTGTGAATTTATCGTAACCGCACTTCTATTTTTAGTTTTTGCACATTTAAAAATTTAGATACTTCTTACGTTAAAAGGATTTACCAAAAAACAAATAGGTAACAAGTACACAACAAAATTTAATTCTCAAAAATTATTTTGTAATATATTTAGAACTTTGTTTTGTCTTGTCTCGATCCTCGTTTATAATCTGTTTCGTGTTTTTTAATAATTAGACAAAGATCATAATATTTTGTTATGGTTAATTAAAGTATTAAAATTTATAACATGACTGTATTTTCAACCCGAACAAAAATAATACGTAAATGGATAAAAGCAAAATGTAGGTACCTACAATTGGTACACCCGTTACTGTACAATGGTATTGCCTACCCGTTAAATTCATTTCATAACATATCATGTTTGATATTACCTTCTCTTAGTGACATCAAATATGGTATTTAAAGTTTAACTACAAAATGTTATTACGGTTTTATATAAAAAATCGTAGTGAATAAAACTGAAGCTACATTTTTTTTTCAATCAACCATATCCGCTGAGTTGCTAAATTAAAATATACTTGGAAATAGGACAAAAATTTAAAAACTAACGAAGGTCGAAATATTATCAAAAATTTCCTCACAAATCTATATATATAAAAGAAAGTCGTGTTAGTTACACTATTTATAACTCAACAACGGCTGAACCGATTTGGCTGAAAATTGGTGGGGAAGTAGCTTAGACCCAGGAGACGGACATGGGTATAGATATGTTTATATATGTATGAGTAAAATAGGTCTGACAGCTGAGTCACTAAAAGTCGTGGCATTTTAACATATGCGTTATCGATAACATTAATAATAATAATAGACGATCTTAATTATCTGAATATGAACCGTATAAATATATACTGGGCTGTAAATATATTGTCTTGTACGTATTTTGTTATTGATATTACGAATTTCTTATCGAATTTTATTTTTTAGATTTGCTTACCCGAAGAATCGGATTGTATGTACCTATGTATTCTACCCATTTTAAAGTCCCACTGCTGGGCACAGGAAACGTCCTTTTCAAAAGGAGTCCATAGGCAACCACGCTGACCATTAAAAAAAAAATAACAAGAAAATATAAAAAATGCTCAAAAAAGGCACGGACGTAAATTTGCTAGGTTCTTTCAGACATGCAGGTTTCCTCCCGATGTCTTCCGTCGCTATAGGGTAGTAGTAATCGTGTTGAAAAATGGATTGTACTCGTATATGATAATATCAGAGGTGCCAAATCCGAGATTTGAATCCCTTTTACTTGGTTTTCCAAGTGAGCGCATTATAACTAAGCAACCGCTGTAATGAGTCGAATTGGGACTCTATAATTACTAACCCTACGATGAAAATAGTTCAATAACGTTTAGATAAGCGTCGTTAAGATAAAACAAAACATTCCAAATTAAGGTCGTGCAATATCTTTGTAGGAGATGAGCTGATATCTGTACTATTTTAGCATTATGAACTGCGTTATAACGAAGACTGATAACCAATTAAATCCACAGCTTCGTTCGCGCTAAAACTACAAAAAATACCTAAAAAGGTAGTTTCATACAAACTTTCATCCCTAATTTTACTCCCTTATCGGATGAATTTCGAAAGAAGCTGAAACACGTATTTATTTAATTTTATTGAAGAGCATTAGTACCAAGTTTCAAGTCTCAATTCTGTTCATAAATCATTTTTTTTAATTGTATTATAACGTGTTTTCCAGTGCGAATTAGATAATCTCCCGCGGTAAAAAGTAGCCTATGTCACTCTCCAGCCCTCCAACTATCTCCACACAAAAAAATACGCCAATCTGTCACTCCGTTTCGACGTAAAAGAAGGACAGACAAACTAACAAACAAACAAACAAACAAACAAACAAACAAACAAACAAACACACTTTCACATTTATAATATTGGTATGGAAGTATGGCTTATCCACTATATCAGTGTCTTGGCTATACCCGTTTACTTGTAAATTATGCTTGTAATTATCATACAGACCAGTCTGTATGATAATTACAAGCATATTTCAACTCGTCCTGTCCACTTATACCAGTTTCGCAAATTAACATAATACTAGGTTAACTGTCTCAAAATAATATTATGTAACTTGCAAGCATATTTCATGACCATTTTGTCCATATGCAGTTCTATTGTAAATAATAGCTTGACTGTGGATATGAAGTCTTAAAAGTTTGGTAACCTCTATAATATCAAAGGCAACCGGGAGAAATGGTTTTTCTGAAATAATGCAATGACAAAATGTGTATGGTCAAATTAAAACGGATCTAAATATTTTTCTTGTAAATCTACTGCATAAGAACCAGTTAGTTTCTGGAATTGTTAAATTAAAAAGTAGCGCCAGGTGATACCTAAGCAGACTACTTATAAAGTATATATTACCTACACGTGTAACAATTAATAATTTTAGCCTATTTCGAATCTTCTGGTAGATAGGGATTATTACAGGTATTAAATAAAAAAAAAACCTAACAGAAGTAGTCTGTAAATCAACAATTCTAACTTCAACAAGGATTTCAAAAACATTTCTTAAAGTTAGTTACGATATCTGTGATGATGATGTTTTTTTAATGGATTTAGGCTATTGAATGCGTATTAGTCAATAACTGCGGCCGGGATTTCAATAGATTTTCGACTAAATACTTAGAGTACGGCGATTCCACCGACTATAGCTTGTTATATTATACTACAGACTCACCCTCGCTCCGCTCGGGTTCGTTCCTAGGTTGATTCCCCATATAAACTTTCATTCCCATTTCAACCTTTTAAGGGATGATTTCCTGGATAAAAAGTATCGTATGTCCTTCCCAGAATTTCAAACTATCTTCTCACCAAATTTCATCTAAATCGGCTCAGTATATCCAGAGGGTCACAAACTCACAATTCACAAACTAACAAACTCACAAACTTTACCTCATTATAATATTAGTATCGATTATAGAACAAAATATATTTTGCTAATTTATATCAATTCATTTTCGCTATTGCACTAGAATGGTGAATTTAATCTACGTTATTTATAATTACATTTTTATCGGCACTGTGTACATTTACACTCTTATTACCTAGTACAATTGTCTTTTTACATGATATATCTACATTTCGTCATCGTTTTAAGAGCTACCTATCGTCAAGGTAAGTAGTATTACAGCTAACTTGGCTCGTTTACATAATACTTACATTGAAACACAAACCTACCAACTAAAATATTTTTGATACGTTTACAATATGAATATTCTTAAACTAAACAAAACAAGAATACTGATTTCTTATGCAATATATGACCGTGCAGTCACTTTGTCGTTTAAGATGTTTAACATCTCAAATATCCCAATCGCCAATATTTACAAATATAAGTCCTTATTTGATTTATATAAAATTTTGCCTTATAATCTCCTGTATATAAAAGCGAAAGGTCATTTCACTCAATAAAAGACCCAAAAGCTCAAAATATACTACTTAAACTATGAAGCTGAAATATGGCAGGTTTTGCTACAGGACTGAATTAAGGGTATGGTTAGTTTACATGAATTTCTACGATATTATTGCTGGAGACATATTATAATAATAATAATTTCAATGTCATTGTTTTATGTTCATACCTAATACTAATAACTATCCCTCGAGGGATTTCACAATTGACATGTTTATTATCTCTTGGCTTAATGCACTGTAAGCGATTGGTATAAAATGGCTTATTTTATACAAATCTAGCGACTCACCCTCGCTTCACTCAGATTCGTCCCTAGTTTTCGTAGCTCACTCCAAATAATGACTATTATAGGCATTTTTTCATACCTTAGGTTACATTGTCTAATACTAAATTGTCCTTTCTAGGGTCTCAAACTATCTCCATACTAAATTGCATCTAAATCGGTTCTTTTAATCGTTCGGATTAAGCGTGAAATGATAACAGACAGAGAGACAGATAGAACTACTTTCGCATTTATTACTTACTAATATTATAAATGCGAGAGTAACTCTAAATAGATATTATTATTAAACAAAAATATTTCATTTTTCAGATTCACCAATTCTAGTCTATGTACACGGAGGATACTGGCAGGAGCTGTCACGGGAAATATCCCGGTACCCAGCACGACCTCTTCATCGTTGTAGAATTAAAACAATTGTGATTGGCTATGACTTGTGCCCTGCTGCCACGCTACCTGAACTCATCAACCAAATACAGAATGCGGCCAGATTCGTTTTTGAATATGCTGAGAAAATGGGATCAAGGTAATCACACTAATAACTAGGTCCTTACATAATACTTTCTTAGATTTACGCGAATATTTGACATTTTAAATAAAAATAATCATTTCGCATCATTTCGTGGATTTATCTTGATTTTTGGTTCCTGACGTTTCGAATGCTTTACAGCAATCATGGTCAGGAGATAGACTAAGGTTTTAGACGTCTCAAAGGCGTTATATACTTATTGCAGATAGTGCCTAGCCACTATTTTACAAAAATGATTTCAAAAATGACAGCAAAGTACATTACACATTTTTTGATTTTAATTCTAAACAACAAGTTTTTATCCCAATTCAAATGATCCCATGAGAGAAGCGACTAATATTATAATAATTATTTCTTATTCATCGATCTATCAATCAATATATATGTATTATTACAAAGACGCGAATAAACAAATTAAAATTTAGTAAGTAAATTAATTATATTATTTAACCATTACACTCTGTTATTTCAAATAATAAATAAATTATAATTTGTTCGTGATTCAATTTGATACCGTTCAGCTTCAATGAAGGATATTAATGCTTGTTATAAACTGCTTCAGGCTGCCAAACCCATTTCCAAATTAAAAGGTAAATTTAACTTTTTGACAAATGAGAATCAATTTAGCTCGGCTAATTAATTTTTTGGGAACTTTATACTTTTTTAAACCACTTCGTTAAAGAAGGGATGTTCTAAGTTTTGCATATTATATAACCGACTTTAAAATAAGAGTAAGTTCTCAATTCGTCGGATTTTTTTTATGTAGTATTACATAAAAAAAGGAAGTGGTAGCCCAGTGGTAACGCTCTCGTTTGGGAAACCGAGTGAAGAGGGTTTAAATCCCGGGTCTCGCGCCTTGATATTTTCATGTGCGGATCATTTCCAACATGATTACACTTGTCTTAACGGTGAAGAAAAACATCGGGAGGAAACCTGCATGTCTGAGAGAACCTAGCAAGTTTTCAAAACACAAATGAAGTGGACTTTGGCCTGATTCCCATTATACTGAAGGGATGCCTGTGCCCAGCAGTGGGACGTTGAAAAGGGCTGAATACATACATACATAAAAAAAAATCCGATATCTCCGCCCATTGTCAACCGATTACAACTTTTTTTATCAAAGTGTAGTAAATAATAGTGAAATTATTGCATTTTAAATTATTTTTGAAGTCAATGTTTCTTTTAAGTAAATAAATGATCTTCAATATTTCTGAATAGATTTGAAAAACTTATCTGTGGTTAGAAAAAAAATACCCCATATTAATTTTCTTAAATACCAAAACATTTAAATTACAATTTGGAGCCCTTAAAAAAATATTATTTACTTTAAATATTATTATATGCTTGTCATTACGTAAAAAAACACTATTGAATCATAATTTATATTATTCAAACGAAGAAATAAAATATTGCAAGCAAATACATACATAGGTATACAATATTTAGTCATTGAATTTGAGAAGTTACTTCTCTACGGCTTCTTTAGAAAAGTTCATTCTGCAATTGATTTGGTTAGTAGAAAATTAAAAAACATTTATCAGAATTACACGTTTTGATCACGTGGCATAACGATTGTTATTTCCATATCTATACATTTAATAAAATTGTAACTAAGCCAAATCTGTACATTAAATATTTTTTTGGAAAATCTTATTGAAATAAACATTATTATCGATACAGAGGCTAAAACTATAGTTTTTAGAATTTTTGTTTGTCTGTCTGTCTGTTACAGCATCACAGGAAAACCACTGGAGGAATTTTGATGAAATTTGGTATGGTGATAGCTGGTTATCCGGGTCAACATATAGGATACTTTTTACGGCGGGAAAATGTCTCATTTCTGAGAAAAAATACAAAAACTGCAATGTAAGAGTATCTAATATGAAAACCTAAGAATTTGGTTTTTGGTCATCTGAACGCGGGAGCCGCGGGCAATGCTTTACATTAGTATTATTCTATACATTTCTGTTAGCGATAATTAACGTAGAGCGGAAGCAGAAGCGCAATACCGATTATATTGTAAGGCCAATTGTCAATGCAATCTCTCAGGAATTATTTCATTTTTAATGCTAATTAATGATTGGCAAGGTTTTAGTGTCCGCAGACGGCATGCTACACATTGTTCTACAATCTAAATAAAACAAACGTAGATACCAGTAAATTCACCATTGTATAGCAGTTATTTTTCATAAGAATTCTACATTATTCTCCTATTAATTTTCAATATTTAATTTTCATATGTACAATTTTAAACTTATATTATACTAGCTTTTCAACCTCATTTCACTCGGGTTGATCCCTAGTGAAAAAACAAAAACAAATCTATCCCACGGGAACTGTACATTTTCGGGATATAAAGTAATTAATGTGTCCAGTTCCGTTAATTCATTCTGGTGTGCTTGAGTAACAAACATCCATTCAAACTTTGCATTTATAATATTTATGAGATGGGATTAATGGGATTACTGTAAACCCTAATGAAATCGATGAAAACAAAAATCTCTGTCTGTACATATTTTTTAATACTATTTCTTTTAAGTATTGTATTACTGCTTTAAATTTCAAAAGTATTATATATTTTTATCTTTACCATACACTTTTTCAGTTATCCGTAACCGTCGCAATGACGAGATGTCTACAGATGTTATGTATACAGAATTATACATATAATAAAAGAGTTGTTTGATCATTGTTTGTATATTGAAGATACTTGAGAAGATTATTGTTGGAGGTCTATTAACGCAATAGAGCCCAATAGAGAACAATGATTTTTAGAATTTTTGTCTGTTTGTCCGTGCGTATGCCCGCGCTAATCTCAGAAACGGCTTAACCGATTTGGGTGAGATTTTCACTAAAGTATTGTTGCTGTTGCTTCACTTATCATTTAGTACTGTAGAAAAACAAAAACAAATCTAACCCACGGGAACCGTACATTTTTCCGGAATAAAAAGTAGCCTAATGTTATTATGAAGTATGAACTATATTATTATTAAGTTTCATTAAAATCCATTCAGTACTTTTTGCGTGAAAGAGTAACAAACATCCATACATCCATACACACAAACTTTCTTTTAGTATTTTGTCGTATTTCAATCGGTTCATAAAAAAAGTTATGCCAATTTAAAGAACCACCTAGGAACGAACCCGAGCGAAGCGAGGTGATTCTCTAGTTTTATAATAAATTCATTGCTATAATTTTATTAACTACAAATGAAAATACCTATTTACCACAGCTATACTTTTGATATGGCAACTGTCAATGGCTTCGTTACTGTATAATTGGAAGTCAAGATCTCTTTACAAAAAGGCACGTTATTTCATTTAAAATACAGTTACTAGATATAACTTTAATACTTTCATGATTTTCATTTTTTACAAATTTTTGCCTGTGACTTTACTAGCGTGTGAACTCGCATTATGTTTTTAATAATAAAAACTTTTTAACAAAAAAATTAAAACCGACTTCAAACAAAAGCACTAAAAAGTAAACAATAACTGATTGGTAGTTTTCATTTACTATACATACCTAATCAAATATTTTCGAAATCGGTGCCAGCCCATACAATGCAAAGCATACAGACTTCGAAAATATTTGATTAGGTATGTATAGTAAATGAAAACTACCAATCAGTTATTTTTTACTTTTTAGTGCTTTTGTTTGAAGTCGGTTTTAATTTTTTTGTTATAAAGTTTTTATTTTTCCCTTTTTAGTGTAGACAGTAGTAGCAAAGTAAGGATTCTAACGTGTTAGGCTTGTCAAATCAAACAAAATAAGCACAAACTCAAAGTATCTACTATTAGCCGTTGAAAGTTCCACCTATCCACCTTTTGGCCTTGCCATCAGATCAGGTCAACAACACCGAATCACTGTACTATCAACGGAAATAGAAATACTTGCAACGTTTCAAGTCAATATGACAATTAGAAGTAGGTTAAAGTCATCATTAGTTGTTTTTCCACCCTTTGGGGTGGTATTTTTTTTTTAAATTTAAATGAGACCAATCTGGAAGTATACCCTTTCAAACAAAACAAAAATTGTCCAAATCGGTTAATAAATGACGGAGTTCTGAGGTAACAAACATAAAAAAAAAAAAAAACATACAGTCGAATTCAGAACCTCCTCCTTTTTGAAGTCGGATGAAAAATACTATTTTATATGTATAGGCTACATAATGTTGTATATTAAAGTCGTATCTTTGTTTTTGCGAAAAATTAATTGAGGCAGGAACTTAGTAGTGTTCTTAACAGGTAAATTTCTAAGAAATTAATTAAAATTCTAAGAAATCTATTGTTAACTGACACGCCGCGCCGCGCCGGCGTGTCCGCGGTCGTGGAGGGAATATTTAAGATAGATAGTGTACCTGTATAAGTATGTGTAAGGTAAATCCTAATGAAAGTTATCAAAGACATGTAATTTAGTAAAAAAGTTTTCCTACATTTTCTGCATCTCCCCCATCATTTTACCCCTCCGGGGCAGAGGCTGACTGCTACCGGACGCGTCCCCGGGTGGCGGATAGGGGAACACCACTCGCGCCTGTTTGGCCCCAACAGGAGCTTGTGGTACCGGAGCAATCCGGCGCGGACCAACAGCCAGGAGGGGAGGTTGAGGGAGCGGCGTTAGAGGGCGCCGTCTCCTTCTTGGAGGTAGCGCGGTGTCTCCGGCCGTTTTGCGGTAGGAGGTGCTGCGCGGGCCACACTGCCGGGACTAGCCCGTCGGTGCGGCGGCTGGAGCGGGGCCATTTCGGTGGTCTTGCGTATGGCGAGGGATGTCGGCAGCCATTTTGGTCCGGAGGTGGGCCGACGGTAGGGGGGCCGCGGGGGAAGAGGAGTGTCGGTATGGCGATGCGCCGCTCGTCCCTATCTCCCGCGGCCTAACGGGACCACCACCGTTGATGGTGGACGCGGTGGGGCTGCAGGGGAAGGGGAGTGTCGGCGTTGTCGCACCCTCTTCTCCTGCAGCCGTTTGTGTTTGGGCTCGTTAGCGGGCATCTTTGGGGGGTTTGCCCAATTTGGGTGGGGTTTATTATTTTTGCAGGTTGCCCACTTCGGTGGGCGGTGTTTGTGTGGTGTGGGGCTGCTCCGGGTACTTCTCTGATCAGCAGAGTGGACTTAGGAGCGGCCTCACTTCTTCTTGGGTTGAGAGTCTTCCCATAATGCGGTTGTCCCGCTTGGGGCGGCCTCATGGTTGGTAGCTTCGGCCAACCGTCGGGGCGTCGCGGTTGTATGCGAGAGCGATCCCGTGGCGTCCCACATGGCGGCAGGGGGGGGGAAGTTGGGTTTTAGTGGGTATGCCGGTCTCATTAGCCGGAGAGTCTCCACATAACCACCCCGGGGGAAGTCGGGTGGTATCCGTAATAGGATTTCCCAACTATAAAAAAAAAATCATTTTACCCCGGATGCAATAATTTCAATAAAATTAACAATAAACAAACATAACCCCCATCGCCTTTTTGTTATATATAGGGAATTCGTATATTTTATTAAGAGAAATCTAGCAACCTCGTTGATGATCTCGTTTGTATACTAATTGGCCCGACACGAAGGCATCGGGCCTTATAACCGCAACTTGTATACAATACCTTAATAGATTCAATCTAATTGAAAAGTAATTGGATTGATATTTATGATGAAGTTTTAAAGGTTGCTTGTCAGATATCTATATTTTTCCATTGATAAATAATTAATTATTTTCATTTATCTGCTGGCTTTAATTACATTGTTTTTGCGTCATTTTTATTAAAATGTGTTATGATTTTAAAAATGTCTGTATTTTCAACAACGAATAAGAAAAGAGTCTTATTACATCTATACTTCTATACGAATGATAAAAAATGTTTTTTTATTCGAACGCACTAATCTATGGAAGTGGTAGTTACATTTCCAAAATTTATTTTTGCATTTTATATAGAAGGTTATTTTATTAATATCTTATTTAATAGTTCACTACGATACTTAGGGATGGAATTATCTATACAGTAGGTGTACATATAATAAAAAAATAAAAAATATATAATAAATAGACTTCACAAGCGGAGCAATATGCAAAAACTAGTGAATAGTAAAGTATAGGATTACTTGATGATATTGATTTTTATAACAAATTCTGTTTTACAGAGGAGTCTACTTCGCTGGACACTCAGCTGGAGC
Source organism: Brenthis ino (assembly GCA_921882275.1). Lineage (NCBI taxonomy): Eukaryota > Metazoa > Arthropoda > Insecta > Lepidoptera > Nymphalidae > Brenthis > Brenthis ino. Next base: position 12,131,054 of record OV170223.1, on the reverse strand, counting down.
TCATTTAGTGGCAAAACTGCTAGCGAACTCGGATTTTCTTGAGAACACACCAGGATCATACAGACTGCAGGGAGCATTTCTCATTTCTGGAGTTTTTGACTTGCGGGAATTAGTGCATACATCTGTAAATATCGCTGTACAAATACCTAGAGAGTGGGCTGTACCACTATCCCCTCAGTTCGATTGTTTCACTCACCTTCAGGCCAGAAGAGTACGGGTTTATATACTCGCGGGACAAAACGACAGTCCTGCATTCAAAAAGCAGTCAAGAGAGTTCTTCGAACTGCTTTACAACACCTGTTTGATGCAAAACATGTATTTAGAAATAAAAGACGACATGGACCATTTTGATATTGTCGAATGCTTCGCTAATGACGACAACTATCTTAAGAATCTTCTTGTACATGATGTTAGAAAGCATTTGTGAATTGTTATGAATGAAAATTACTAATAGTTATAATTTAGGTATATTTTAAGATCTTTTAGAATTCTATTGAGTATGAATGGCCAATGGCTATAGCTAATATGCAATAAATATTAAATAGATATTATTGTTGTTGTAAAATCGTATCCTCTGGTAAGTCTGAGCATTTTCAAGTAAAAATGATTTGTGAATTTACTATGATGAAAGTCAAAATTATTGAACTTCGATAAATTAATCGAGTCGATGAAAATTTATCGAGTCATTATCAGCGGGCAATGTCGAGGCAAGTTTAATATAGAAAATAAGTCATAATACTACTATTTTGCTACATTTGCCGTTTGTACCTAAAAGGGTAAGTCATAATATTAAGGATGTTTATCTAAAGTCTTAGTTAATGTTACAATTTACTAGAAAACATTAGATTTCATGGTTTTGTATGTATTTGTAATTTTGAGACTCAGGGCAATGACTTTACGTTGTTTATTGCAACCTGGGTCGCGGATTCGATCTCAGCTCTAAACTGGAAATGTTTGCTATTTGATACATTTGTGGTAGTTTCCAGTTTTATCATCATTATAGGAGAAGTGAATGTCGATTTGCGAATCACTTTATTATCTTTGTTCACAGATAAACAGTTTCAATAGCAGCAATCATACATATTTTAACGTAACATAGATCTATATATATAATAAAACTGTAGAGGTCGAATATGTAGAGGTACATAGAAAAAAATGCTAATAACCGAGTCAGGGGAATGTAAGAAGATAAATAAAATAAATCCAGATTTTTTTTCAAGTTTTTTGCTTCTCTGTCTGTTTGTCTGTTTGTACGGGCTAATCTCCGAAACTGTTGGACCGATTTAAATGAAATTTAACATGGTAGGATTTTATATACCCAATCAACATTTTAGATATTTTTCATTCCTGAAAATTAAAGAGCTCCTGTGGAATAGTTAAAAACTATAGTAACTTATTTGTACAGCTTAGTACACAAAAACTACTGATTGAATTTTAATGGAACTTTACAATAATATAGTTCATACATCAGAATAATAAATCGGCTACTTTTTATCCTGGAAAAATGTGCTATTCCCGTGGGATAGACTTATTTCTGTTTGGCTAGCTCGCTAATTACAAAATAAAAACGATAATTAGTACAAAAAAATGTACATTATGGTTATTACGATTCACTGCGTATACTTCATTTAAATATTTTACTAGATACATATATTTAACTATTAAAGCACAATAATATTATAGTGCAATACAATTATCATAAAAGATCATTTAAGGTATATATTTAAAGATAGGTACTAAGTGTATTCGTAACTTCGTTGAATAGAGGTTTGTACCTAACTATTGATTAACTTGTTTATTTTTTTTATTTTATTAGGATAACCAACAAAAGTTACATTAATACATTCGTGGTTACAAATCAAAGATAAATGTACTTTTTTTTACAGGTTATTAACCGACTTCCAATTCCAAAAAGAAGGAGATTCTCAATTCGTCGGAATCTTTTTTTTATGTATGATCACCGATTACTCGAAGACGCCTAAACCGATTTGCAATTTTTGTTTTTGTTTCAAAGGGTAAACTTCCCAGGTGGTCAGGCACCGACTTCGAAAATATCTGATTAGGTGTCTATTCTAAATGAAAACCTCCGTTTAGTTATTTTTTACATTTTAGTGCCTGGAAGTCGGTTTTTATCTTTTATTAAAAAGTTTTTATCACATCATGCATTAAATGAAAAAAAAATATTATTAGTTCCTAACATATGTCATTAAATTAACTCTTCTTCAATTTTTCTATAAGAATTATAATAAATACGTTATTAAAAACGTGTAACTATTTTGGGATTTTTGTTATGAGTTGATGTTAGAAAATACCAAATTCTGAGAATAATCTGCTACAATCTTTTAAAAATGTAAAATATAGAGGAAAATGTTTAAAAAAGATAATATTCATTTTCTTATCGTACAGCTATTTCGTAACTGTAGTCTCATTTCGTATGGTTTTGGATCATTTCACAATATTTATTTATTTATTTATTAGTTTTATTGTTTGAGAATAGAAATTACACTATTCTGTAATATTTAGACATGCAATTTTACCAAATTGCTTAGTTTGCTGCGCGGTTTCTTATCTCATTCCCATTAACTTCGTTCTTACGTACATTTTCTTTACTATTCCTTGTGGGGTAGACAGTAGCTATTAACTTTTTTCTCCATACTTATATATTTCTATAGGCGGTCCTATAGGCATAATATACTGGCAGCTTGCTCTGACATCGCTCGGTTGTTTTTTGTTTTCACCTTTCGAAAAATATTTCTCATAGAAATGAAAGATTTTTTTTATCATAAAAACAAATGTTTTTTATTAAGAACAAATCAAATTTTAAGTAAATCAGTCGGAGTCTGTGAGACTAAGCCAACCCTTTTCACCCTTTGAGAGATTGGATTTCTAAAAATCATTTCTAGTACCTACCCATGTTATATGGAAATAAGGTGTCAAAATTGAAGCCCTTCATTTCCAACGGCTTGGTGTGGAGTTCCGGGGTGAAGGACTCAGTCAGAATATGTATTATTGTGTTACATAAATTATAATAGATATACAAAATAAAAATTTCATTGCTTAAGTAATATAACAAGATATTTAAGGTGGTGTTTTTTCGTAAATTTTATGAAAAATACTAATGTATCCTTAATTATCAACTAGTTGTAGCTGAGCTGGCGTATTGAGTACATAAGTTCAATTATTTTATTATCTACATAATATATGTATTAAGTGACATTGAATTATCATATTTTATATGCGTGGATAACTAAGCTCACTGTTTGTTGTAACAATTAAAAAAAATATATTTTATTAAATGCAATATTTTTAATTTGAAGAAAAATTTTTTTATGAATAATATTTTGTTTACACATTTATTTACCTACTGATCCACTTGATAGCGATTGAAAGTTGTCAATATAAAATTAATTAAAAATCTTCGTAACTCTACTAATAATACATAATATTGTGTGGATATAATAATGGAGAGTGTGTAACGTCATTACACCAAAAATAATAATTAAAAACCACGTCTGAAGCATGCTTGTTAAATCCTAAGACAACAACACATGACAATTAACAGACAAGGATAGTTAATCGTAAATTGCCGTGTGTAAGAGTAAGAGAGGAACAAAACCTTCGAAATGACTACTGAAAGGTTTGGAATTTTCGAATACTAGAATATTCTTTGTTTATACATATTAAAATACCGGCAGTGAGTCGCGAGATAATTTGAATTTCGAAGCTAAGTGAACACTGAGAAGAAGTACAAAAAGTAAAAAAGTGTAGAAAAGTGGAGTGAAGTCATAGTGAAAGTGTATCTAATGGTGAAAATTAGGGTTCAGTGACTGAAATAACCAGTACTGTGTAGGTATATACATCGGAAATAAATTTCATAAAATGAAAATTCGGAATAGAGGAGCTTACATCCTGATACTTTTAATAAAAGAAGCATGCGCACGAAGTCACACGCAATAACTGGTATGTAGGTATGTATATGTAAACGTCGCGTTTCTTAGATGGTTTGCCTTTCTTCTTGATAATGAATCGATAGTGTTTTACATAGATGATAGAGTTATTTACGGTTCAAGAGTGACATAGCTACTTTTTATTTTGGTACATCCATAGCCCTCACAGTGGTATTTGATGCGTGAAATGGATATCAATCTGGACTTTCTAAACATAATAATAATAAACTAGAAATAAGATAGAATTACGAGTATCGCATTTAGTCCTTATTTGGCATTCACTATACACGCCTCCTTTCAATGCGAGGGGCCACACAGGGGGAATTCGTGGACTTCGCATATCTTCTATTACTTAGGTCCACTTAAACATTCAGGGTTCCTCAAAATGTCTTCATCCACCGTAAGGCTGTTGGTAATCATCACACATTATAAACTCGCCCGAACTGTTATGTGAAACAAGATACATGTTCATCGTTTTGCAGATATGAAATAAGAAATACATGTTTGGCAGTATCTAATTAAATAAAAATATTTATGTGAGTAAAGCTGCAGACAATAGCTAGCGTATATTGGCCCTGAAGTATCTTCGGGGTAAATCTTTTTACATGTCTATGGAGAAAACGCTACTATGAATTAGCCGCAAAAACGAGGATATGTCGCATGTAAATAATAATACGAGGCTGTGTGAGACATTATAATTAAATTCCATCAACTATGCGAGAATTTAATTAAGCAAATAAGCCTATGTCATTGTATTTACGCCACCGCTGACATTAAACCGCGAATTTATTCATCGTAAATTATGAATTGCTAACAAAACTCCAACTTTTCGACTCTAAATCGCACGCTTTTGAAACTAAGTATTGATTTGTATTTATATTATCATATGAAAGCATTCCTATTGAATCATTAAAATATCATATTTTGTTATGTTTATAGAGTTCATATTTGCTGCAAGAGTATTTCCCTATACAATATTGCAGCATGAATACCTTTTGGCAAATTCAAAAAGCCATTTTCTGTAATATTCTACACGTAAAATTATTTACATTAGCCTAACATCTATATCTATACTTTTAATATTATAAATGCGAAAGTTTGTTTGTTAGTCCTTCTTTCAAAGAGAGTGAAGGATTAGCGTAATTTTTTGTGTGGAGATAGTTGGAGGGCTGGAAAATGATATAGGCTACTTTTTACCGCGGGAGAGCATCTAATTCGCACAGGAAAACACGTAATAATACAATCATGGACGAATTAGAGACTGGACCTGACCAAAAATACAAGTGTATGAAAACTAGTTCAACCAAGTGACGCATAACGCACACAAAGATTTTATTACATTATTATAAACACTGATACACAATATAATATTTTTAGTGCTTGAACATAATCGATAAAATACATGTATCGATGAAATTCGTTCATGAATACAATCCAAGAAATATTTATAATCAGAATTACTTGAAACTTGGTATTAATGCTCTTCAATAAAATGAAATAAATACGTATTTTGGCATTTTTGGAAATTCATCTTATAAGGGAGTAAAGCAGGGGATGAAAGTTTGTATGAAACTGCCTGTTTAAAGATTGTTTTGTAGTTTTAGCGCGTGCAAAGCCGCGGGTTCTGCTAGTAACTATATATTTTGAGGAAAATTTATACAACTTTATTTGTTTATTATTTTAAGTTTTTTAAGTATACTTAAAAATAAAAATATTTTAAATCAAGTCCACATTTTGTGGACCTATAATTCAGTCTATTAACGCTATTTATTGTCAAAATAATATAAAAATATATATTACCAAAATAAAATTCGCGATTGAATCTGTACAAAAAATATTTTTTGGAACATTTTATTGAAGTAGCTATTATTATCGATACAGAGTCCGAATCTATAGTTTTTAGATTTTTTGTCTGTCAGTCTGTCAGTCTGACAACGCATCACGAGAAAACCACTAGGCGGATTTACATGAAATTTAGTATGGTGATAGCTGGTTGTCCAGGTCAACATTAAAGATACTTTTTAATGCGAGAAAATATCTCATCTCTGAGAAATCTAGCTATACCAACCGTTAAAACGTACCTAGAGACGAACTCGAGTAGAGCGAGGTTGAGTCGCTAGTAATACATAAATAATTAACCAACATTTTGTCATCATAATAGCCATTAATATATCTGATTTCATTACAAAAAAGTCCGTTCATTAAAATAAAAGAAATATCAAGTCTTAATAATGTCTCTATTAATTCAGATAAATAAATAATTATTATTAAATCTCATCTAAAATATTATAAGAAACAATCTTTTATTCTCTAAATACGTTCTAATTAAAATTTGTGGACAGTATATTTTAAGCTTTCAAAGTACCTTTTGTAGTAGCTGGCATCGTAGCAACTCTACGTAGCTCCGCCATACCACCGCGCGCAGCCGAATCGTCTACACCGCGACGATGAGCCTCGCACCCGCACGGTACTACGATCGCGAATATGCTTCAGTACTAACTTAAACTTTCCTCTAACTGAGGTTTAAAAGCAATATAATTTAAGAGTAAGTTAACTTTAGGTTCATCGACGAAATTAATTCATTCCTGATTCCAACAATGTTTAAGGTGAGTTGTAGATTTTCTTATTGGAACACATTTACTGATAAAAGTTTATATTTGAACTTAATTATTTTATTATAAATATATATAATATAGAGATTATTTAGATAAATATATATAACATAGAATTTATTTTATTACAAAAGAGAGTGGTATTTTACTGGATATCTGTTATTTTATCGCAAATAAGAGTAAACTCACCAAATTAAAAATTGTATAATTCATTTATATTTTTCCAAAGTATTCCTTTTGGAAGTCAAAACAAATTCTTGTTTTAAATAATTTTAATATTAAAAAAATACTAAATTATATATATCAAATAAGTTTTATAATAGGTACCTCATTTTTCCCGCGCTTTAAGAAACTATAGTTTAGTTTGTTTTTAAAATATAAACGAACTACACATTTAACCAGTTAGACCTTTTAAATTATTAATATAAATTATATACTTAAAACGCTATTAATTATAATATCAGTAAGAAATACGATATTTTATACTACTGACGTATGATAAAACTAAAAGAAATATAATCCCTTAGATATTATAAAAAGGTCATATGAAATATAATTATAAAAATATAGCGCATAGAAGAATATAAAACAAAAATGTTAATTCTTTGAAGTAAGTTCCACTTAAAGAATTGCTTCAATATAATATTTATAAGAAGTGCGATGAAGATGTAAATTTAATAATTATATATATTATAATAATTTTCATTATTTTTAATTTCAAATAATATATTCAATGCGTGTTTCACACAAGTATTTCATAAATTATTAAAGTCTGACAGCCTTCACCAAAATTGAAATCTACCACATTAGCCTAACCTCTTTAACTGGATTTAAAAGCTTTTCAACTCAGAAAATATAATAGAAATGAATAACATTTATTTTGTGACTCATTCACATTCCTACTTTTGTCTGTAATAAAATTGCACATTATTATAAAATTCATATAAGAAAAGGTCATATTTAGATTTTGCTCTTACAAAACATTATTTTGGATATCCTTTGATAAAAAATATAATACCACTGATAATAAAAATATTATTTTAGTTTCTTTTATTATAATACTAGTGACTCACCCTCACTTCGCTTGGGTTCGTCCCTAGGTTGCTTCCCAATACAAACTTACATCCTCATTTTCACCCCCTTAAGGAATGATTTCCGGGATAAAAAGTATCCTATGTCCTTCCCAGGGTCTCAAACTATCTTCTTACCAAATTTCATCTAAATTGCTTCAGTAGATTATCCCTTACAACGTCACAAACTCACAAACTTTACCTCTTTATAAAATTAGTACAGATATTTTACTAATTTATTTCTAAATACAAAATTAAAATTTTCTATACTTAAATTAAATTCAAATACAGATAGTTTTTCGTACATGATAATAATCATTTGATAAACTACATATTTAATGTGCATTAGATCGATTATATACCTATTACCGCTAATCGACTACAACTAATGCTAGTATTATTCACTATAGAATAAAAAAAGAAATAAAAATATTAATATTTTTACTAAAGATCCTTTCTCATAATATTTTCTTAGATTTACATGAATATTTGACATCTATACATATAATAAAACTGTAGAGTTCGAATGTCTGGACATAGAAAAAAAAAAGCTCAAAACCGAGTCAGGGGGGTGTAAGAAGAGAAATAGAACAAATCCAGATTTTTTCATTTTTTTTGTTTCTCTGTCTGTTTGTTTGTACGGGCTAATCTCCGAAACTATTGGACCGATTTAAACGAAATTTTGCATGGTGCCACCTTATGTCCCCGGTCAACATCTTAGATATTTTTTATTAGAATTTTCATTCCGGAAAATTAAAGAGTTTCTGTGGGATAGTTAAAAAACTATAATAACTTATACTTACACAACAACATATGCACCTAATTTAGTAAAATTTGGCATGCGGATACCTTATATTGCCGATCAAACAACAGGTTACTTTGTATCCCGTAAAAAATGAATGGTTCCCGTGGGATAGATCTGTTTGTGCTTTGCTAGTTTTAAATAAAGTATTCGTTACACAAAAAAGACTGAAAAGGAATGATATCCTAGGTTATTGAAAAAAAAGTATAAATATGAAGAAGATTGATCAGTGGCGGCTCTTACTGTAAAAAATAATCTTCGAACATATCTGCTAAAAGTAAATACTGCTCGTAGATTTCCTTATAAAACAAAAAAAAGTATCTTTTCGATTTTTTTCCAGATTTATTTAGATTTTTGATTCCCGACATACGTAATTTCATTCGCGTTCGGTCCTTTCACAGTAATAAAAAAATCATATTTAGATCGATCTTGTAATCGTGTCTCTTTCAGAGCTTTTAAAGTTTTTGCATATTGATGACAGAGTAAATAGACGTTTTCGGACGGATTCTATTTACTTAGTAAGTTTTGAGTTAGTACTCTTCAGTACAATCTTTTTATTCACATGGGACATTTAAGCCCAACGTACGCGTACATAATACGAATGGACCTTATAACAACATATTTCGCCTCTCAAAATTCGGACAAAACTGAATATGTTTCTTTGTAGAATTTTTATAAAGATGACCTCAAAGAAAGCAAACTTGAAATTAAGATAAAAACTTTAAAAAATAAAATAATAACCGACTTCCAGGCACTAAAATGTAAAAAATAACTAAACGGGAGTTTTCATTTAGAATAGATACCTAATCAGAGAACGTAATATATTTCGATACGTAAAATACATATTTACCTATTAGATATTCATATCTTAAAATATTGTCAGCTAAATATAATAACAAATCATAATGCGACGACGAAAATGTCACTTTAAATATTTCATTTTCCGTTATTGTATGTAAGTAAAAGTTATCATTATTCATTAGTCTAATTTACACTAGTTTTATTAAATTCATAAATAACTAGCATGTAGTTACATAAGAGATACGAAAGAAAATATTTTTGGGCTAATATTACCAATCACCGACTTTAATGAAAATTTACTAAAGACAACAAATTATTAAAACAATTTCAAATGTCAACCCCGTTGATATGACATAACAGATTCAATAATGTCAATGAAAGGAAAATGGAACATAATTCTGACAGTAATGCCTTATTAAAATAACATTCATGACAAAAACGAAAAGCCGAATAAATTATGATAATTTTAAATCTATTTCATATACAAATTTAATAAGAGCGTTGTACTAATATTTTAAATCCGAAAGCTCGTGATAAACTTTTCGCAAGCTTATTTACACTTAATCTGTTGAACAGATTTTAATGAAACTTTGCACATATAGAGACCAAATCTTAGACTTATACCACGCAAATAAAAATAGAAACAATAAATAAGTAAACTGCTTTTAATACTTTATAACTTATTTCTATTTTAATATACAACTTAAAATACTTATGTGACATTTTAAATTGGAAGTCGGCAAACTTCTATGTATAATTTGCTTGATATTAGGTACTCTCACATACAGCGGACACGGTAACGAGAATTGTATTATAAACAGCTAATTATAATACTATTTCAGACTTCAAGTGAAATCATTTATCGTATAACGTATTCTTTTAATCTGAGGCCTCGAATTAATAACACGAAATACTTTTTATTTTTGTACATCAATTATGTGCCTATACCTATCATATAAATAGATCTTTTGTAAAGTAAACCTTAAAACTTACATCTGTTCTTTTTAGATAGTAATAAAATCAGGAACTACATATACAACAGCATACAATATCATCATACAATAGGCCATCGGAAACAACAAAACTTAAAAATAATATCAGATACGTGTTTATATTTATAGACGTAAATAAAATACTTATAATAATAATATTATATATAGGTATATTATAATTATGAAAATCACTAATCATAACTTATAAAGCTATTTCATTACTCTGCGTGCCCACATTATTACCAACCCTTATCAAAATTATAAAGGAAAAGTTCAAACCAAATCAGACTACATTTCGAATATATGAATTCAATTAGAAACCTGTATGGAAATCAATATCGAAATTTTATTAATTCGGTAATTTATTTCGCACGAAATGATATACAATTTCAATCTCGCTTCAATGAAAGATGATGAATAACGTGGAGAAGCAATTATACTCGAAAATGTCAACAGAACCAAATCTCAGGGTCCTTTAACTCTTTGCTCTGTGTATTTGCCTACGTTTTAATCTCTCTTAAAACAACTCTTGTATCTCTTGAAAATAAATAAATTGATTCATTTATACATAAATTAAAAAATATATTATAAACATAAAAAACCCGACTGCATAACTAAAAAGATGAAAGCTAACTAAAAAGGAGACACACACGTTTGATCCTTGCCGCTAAATGTACAAAACTGTGTATGTCTCCGACTGCTTTCATCTTTTTAGTTAACTTTTATGGAGCCAGATTTTTTTATTTTTATAATATATTTGTTTATTTACAGCATTTCAGTTTTTGCTAATTAGACATTTGAAGTTAAATTTAGGATTTTTTTATCCTAAATTATTCTTTAATATATAAATTGTATGTATTTTTGTGATCGCTTCTTAAAAACCTATGTTTTTATATCCCACTCAATTGGTTTGGAATATTTTTTTAAAAATATACAAATTGGCGCCTGGAATCCGCCATTTTAATTTTTAACTATTTTTATATAGCCTATGACACTCTTAAATCAATCATCAAAATCGGCCTATGCGTTTGGTCTCTAGAAAGCCACATAGAAACGTACATAAATGCATATAAACATACATACATACATAGACTGATAAACATATTACCTTCCTTTGCGTCGCGCAGTAGGGTAAAAAGAAATATTTTCATTAATTGTTTCTAAAATGTAGTTTGACTGAATATAAAAATCGAAATTCGATAGTAATCTATCTATTTCTAACATTTTTCTAAACCTCTGTACTGATTTTGAAATTTGACGAGAAGGTCTAAGAGACACTACGTTCTGAGAAAATATACATTCTCGTGAGATGGGAAAAATCTGTACGAAAATTTTATTTCTATGCCGAAGTTATTACAAGCCAGGATGTGGATTTACATATCGTTGGTTCTTTACATCGCTAGGAAATAAAAAATCCTTGTGGGATAACTACAGGGTAAAACAGTAAAACTATTTTTATGAAGGTGGTATTGATATCATATGTTTGATAACATGACCTTATCATTCTATAAATTCTACACAGATCTTTTTATCAAAATTATTGTTATACTGGAATAACAACAGCTGATGACAGCATTCATTTTTTTTAATGTGTATGACATGATTAAAATTACCTCCTCGTTACTTACTCTCACCTTGTTGAAGTCACGGAATTTGGTATGTACCTACAAATATATTAGACTAGCAGAACCCACGGCTTCGCTCGCGCTAAAATTACAAAAAAGACTCTTTAGTTTATGCTATTAGTAATAATGTATGGAAGTCTGCCCGATTTGTGGAAATTTTGATTACTGTTCCGCTTCTTTGGATAGCGTAGCAGTAATCATGATATATATCATGATCATGATATAGCCCATAGCGTTCCTCAATAAATGGGCTATCTAATGCAAAAAGAATTTTTCAAATCGGATTAGTAGTTCTCGAGATTAGCAAACAAACAAACAAACAAATAAACTCTGTCTCTTTATAACATTAGTATAGGTTAGGTACTAATGTTTACAATATTGTTATACATCGTCCTTGATAATAGTTCATCGAGTTATTTTGACTCTCTATTATTACCTCTCAAAAAGCCAACTGACTTCTGTCAGATAAACTTCGGGTAGAGTCTATTTATTATTTTTTCTTATATTTGTCATAGAAATATAACAGAAGATTCGTACGATTTCACTATTACGTAATTTCGTAGGAAATAGTCTGCAAAAGACGGTCAGAAAGACAAACAATCCTATAAGGGTTTGGTTTTTATATCCAAAATAAAGAACCCTAAATTTAAAATTTTAAGTATTATTCACATTTTCATTATTTTATTAAAATAACAAAAATGAATATTTGAACGATAAATTTCTTTCACTTTATATTTTATAGCTTCAAAGAAGCGTATGGTCAATATCTTTGTCTATAGGCAAACATTTAAAATGAAACTTAGCTCTGATAAAAAATTGAATTAGTATAATGTCTGCAGTAAGAAAGTCCCACTGAATACTGCATTCGCGTAACGTACGCTTAGAAGAAAAAATCTAAAAAAATAAATATTTTTATTATGTGCCTTCTAATTGGAATGTAATTAAATTATTTTTTAAGAAAAAATCTATCTTAGTTATGGTTTGAGATTAAAATTTTTGTTTAATTTTATCATCATAAGTATAAAGTGATAAGTACATATTATTAGGTGGATATTTACAAAAATGATGTAATGGGTACACACTAAGTCTACCTATAAGACGTCCTTAACCTTTTAAAGACGAAGTTACACTCCGCATAATGAATATAATAAACAAAATAATTATACTATTTTTGTTTTTCCATAAATAGAATCAAGAGCTAAAATTGAGAACAAGAAACTTTAATAGCTTCAACTAAAGGCAAATTATTCAGTCGTGTCCAAGTCCGTATTCCTGTCTAATGATCCGTAAAATTCCTTTATTCATTCAAGCATCGGCTTCCAGGCTAGCTTATCTGCAGTGACATTTGCGAAATAAATTAATTGCCATTGCATGGTTGTTGATCTACTACTTGTGGCTTAACTGCCTCGGTGGTGTAGTGGCTAGCATGTACGTCTGCACACTCGGAGGTCCTGGGTTCGAGTCCCGGGTCGGGCCAAGTTTAGTTATTGAGTCTTTCTGTATAGTAAGTCTCAGTAACAGCCCGGAGTTGGGAAGTTGGCGGTGTTTCACCCCCGTGCCTCGGAGAGCACGTAAAGCCGTAGGTCCTGCACCTTAACTCTCACTGGTCGTGTCGACCAGTCGTCCCACCGGAGTATGAGAGTGACAGGAATAGAGAGTGTACTTGTGTCTGCGCGTACACTTGTGCACTACAATATCTCCTGCGCAGTTGGCTAGTCTCAATGAGATTGGCCGCCGTAGCCGGAATCGGCTAGGAGAACATCACTTGTGGCTTCTTTATTCGTGTAAACCATTATATTTGTAGAATGACGTAGGTACTGAAGATATTTATGTCTATTTGACACACATCTTACTTACCCAAGTCCAACCTAATGTCTTGATCTTATATATACCGATTAGGTTACGATTTATTAGCGAGGTTGGCTGCTTACATAAATAAATCCTTTAAATGTGTTTCGCATTCCTCAGGGACTTTGGGATATATTAATCTACATATCATAAGTTTGCAATCAACAAATTGTATCGTTATTTATATGCGATTGAACTTAATTTTTTATTAATTTTTAAATTTATAATCATTTTGGTCTAAAGATTATATACTTTTTTAAAATGCTGGGAAATATGTTTCTGCATACCACCTGCCCGTATATGTGGTCTTATTATGACTCATCAGCTAAGAAATCCAATACTGTCAAACCCAAGGGAACTTTCTCGCTATAATTTGGCCTCATGGGATGACTTTCACGTTCAACTACGACTCCCCGACGGCTGGCCTATCGACGCAAACCCTACCCAAGCGGTAGAGCCGACCGACCTCAACCATACATTTTCATATCTCTCTCAATCTTGGAATAAGTTGTAAAAAATTTTATTAGTTTGTCTCCTTCCCCATTCAAAATTACCAATGTCCAGTGAGGTAAGCCACATCCCTGTATTTTATTAACAGGATTATCATCCTCTCCATCCAAGGCCGATCTGTTTCTTTTTTATATATTGGACAATATTGTAGCCCCCACTACAATAGTGAAAAACCATATGACTTTTATATTATGCCGTATCATGATATAAATTTCCAAACTAATATCATAATTCTTTTTCCATGCTAGATTTCATCAATTTTATTCTCTCATCTAACATCTTTTTACTATCTTCAATATCCTGAATTAGAAAAAAGCTTTACAACTGCATATTTTATTGTATTGTATTCAGCCCTTTTTAACGTCCTACTGCTGAGCACGGGCCTCCCTTCAATACGAGAGGGATCAGGCCATAGTCCACCACGCTGGCCAAGTGCGGGTTGACGGACTTCACATGTCTTTTGAAAACTTTCTAAGTTTTCTCAGACATGCAGGTTTCCTCACGATATTTTCCTTCACCGTAAGGCAAGTGGTAATCATGCTAGAAATGAATCGCACATGAAAATATCACAGGTGCGAGACCTGGGATATGAACCCGCTTCACTTGTTTTCCCAAGCGAGCGCGTTACCTGGGCTACCACTGCCTTTTTCTTATATTATTTTGATATATTTTATTAGTTTAACTAATTTAAAATTATGAGGAATACGTGACAAGATATATGTATCTTTTACATCACCTAATCTGAATATAACATCATTGTTAAAGGGTAGGTTTTGTCGGTAAAAAATATTCGAAAAATTCTTATTTCATTCTGTGCCACAAACCCGCAAGCGACGTGGGTCCTTAAAGTTATGTGAGTCCTTTCTTAATAAAAGAGATGTTAGCATGGAGATTGGAAGAGGAAGGCCCGCGTTATCTTTATAGCTAACTATATTTTAACATCATTTGCACCTCTACATTGCTATTTAGATTAGACTTACTTAGGTACTTAAACACCTGCGTCTGTATCACGTGACATTAATAACAATTCAGGATAATACTATAATTTATATACCTTACTAAATTACTGGGTGAAGTTCAAGTGAAATGGAAGAAATCGTTAGAAAGTAGATTTAATATTACAAATGTGAAAGTGTTTATTTGCCTTCCTTTCACGGAGCGTTTTTGTGTTCAATATGTGAGATTTCGAGATCAATATGAGACGAAAGGTAGATCCATATTTATTTAAATAATTTTGTTAGTTACATAATATAGTAGGCATATTAATTGTTTGGATATTTTCGTATAGCATAAAGTTAGGACGCGTCTGACCGAAGCAAAAAACTAAATTTAAATTAAATCTTCCATATTTTATATCCACCTATCCATCTTTCAGTCCACGGTCTGGCCCGCACTTGTATTTTCAACCGACTTCAAAAAGGAGGAGGTTCTCAATTCGACTGTATTTTTTTTTATGTTTGTTACCTCAGAACTCCGTCATGTATTAACCGATTTGGACAATTTTTGTGTTGTTTGAAAGTGTATACTTCCAGATTGGTCCCATTTAAATTTCAAAAAAAAATACCACCCCTAAGGGTGGAAAAATAGCTAATGATGAATTTAACCTACTTCTAATTGTCATATTGACTTGAAACTTTGCAAGTGTTTCTATTTCCGTTGATAGTACAGTGGTTCGGTATTGTTGACCTGATTTGATGGTAAGGCCAGAAGGTGGATAGGTGGAACTCTTCAACGGCTAATAGTAGATACTTTGAGTTTGGGCTTATTTTGTTTGATTTGACAAGCCTAACACGTTAGAATTCTTACTTTGCTACTACTGTTTACTCTAAAAAGGGAAAAATAAAAACTTTTTAACAAAATAATAAAAACCGACTTCAAACAAAAGCACTAAAAAGTAAAAAATAACTGAATGGTAGTTTTCATTTACTATACATACCTAATCAAATATTTTCGAAGTCGGTGTGCTTTGGCTAAGTAATTAAAGCCTACCTATTAAATACATATCATAATCAAATATTTTCGAAATCGGTGCCAGCCCATATAAAGCATAGCAGGTCAGGTTTCCTCGCGATGTTTTCCTTCACCGTTAAGACAAGTGGCAATCATGACGGAAATGATTTGCACATGAAAATATCAGAGGTGCGAAGCCGGGATTTGAACATGCTTCACTCGGTTTCCCAAGCGAGCGTGTTACCACTGGGCTAGCACTGCCTCAAAAAAGGTACTTACCGCTTCGATGGTACGCGCGCTTTAAGGGCGCGTGGGGTACGGCTATCAAGACATACCCTACACATTATTTTTGTATCGGGAAGGCTGTATGGTTACCCCAATATAATTTGCCAAAATAAAGTACTCCATTATTATAGCGAAACCCCTTTATGTGTTTACTAAACTTTATTAAAGATTAAGTTATTATTATTCATTGACAAAGGTTACCAAATGTTCAGAGTAAATGGCTTAAGAAATGTAAATAGACCTTGATACATTATTAGCAGCTTAGCAAGTGCATTGATCCATGTTTATTTTACATTTTATCGCTGGCTACATTTCTACACGTGGACTTCATAAGTGATCTATGACATATATATGTATATCGAGTTTTATAACTGATGTTTTTTTAAAGTAAAATATCTTACATTACAGGTTATCTTCTAAAAAGTTCAGCGCTTTTCTGTCATCAACAAGCTTTGGTTTTTGTCCAAAAATATAAACATATGGCTTTCTAATATATTCTTTTTGTCTATCGTCTTAACAAAAAGATGCAAATCTGATTGAATATTTAAAAATATCCATACTAAATATTATATATGTGAAACTGTGTATGTCCTTCTTTCACGTCGAAACGGTATGACAGATTGGCGCGAATTTATGTGTGGAGATAGTTGGAAGGCTGGAGAGTAACCTAGGCTACTTTTTATCGCGGGAGATCATCTCACTTCCACGGGAAAACACGTTATAAATTATAATATAATCCAAAAAAATATTTGTGGTCAGAATTACTTGAAACTCGGTATTAATGATCCAGATCCAGAGATTACCCCCTACAACGTCACAAACTCACAAACTTTACCTCTTTATAATATTAGTATAGATAACTTTACTTTTGGGATAATAACCTTCTATTAAATAATATTTTTTAAGAACTAAAAAAGTCTTAAGAAAAATATTATATATTTTTTATTACATTAAAATCTATCTATAAAGGAATAGTTAATAAAAGATTATTAAAAAATATAACAAATAAATGACTTTTTTTGCCCAACACATTTTAAAAGTATTTTGCAAAAAGAATGTGATAACTTTAAATAATATACATCTATACTTAAAAACTTTTTAATAAACCCGAATTAAGGAAATCTGTCGCAAAGCGGATTTTATCAAAGCTTTTCCATTTCAAAAGATTCAACAAATTTATATATAATTTTTTTCCTGATCAATTAATGGAAAAATTTAATTTTGAGACGACTGGAATGAAGATATTTAACGATAGGCAATTAGCGAGCCCTAATGACTACTCGTAAATTAATAAAGGAATGCCCGAAATTGTGATTTATTAAGTACTAATTTAATAATTATTTAGGTAGCGCCATCAATTTCTGAAATATGATATTACATTATAGAAGATTTTAATACTATTACTGTAATTTAACCGTTTACATATTTCTGTGTACGTTCAGCGATTTCTCATTTTTGATGCCTTGAAGTTGATTCACATTAAAAGAAGTTATTACCAAACTGTCAATACTGTCAAATTATTAACCGCACTTTAGGGCCCAAATCTGTTTTTTTTTTTTTTTGGCTTTGAATATGTCACATTCATACTAAGACCAAGATTAGAATTAGAATTTACTATTAGATCTACAGATAATATAGTTTATTATTACATTATTTAATATTACGATCTCAATATTCATCACCATCCTTGAAAAAATACTTATATTAGACATAATATATATACATATGGAGAAACTAAATACCTCACCGAAAAAAAGACGGAATATTTACTTCATATCTAATCTGATACTTAAAATAAAAACCTAAAAAATAATAATAACGCATTTCAAAAAACACTAAAAAGTAAAAAATAATTGATTGGTAGTTTTCATGTACCATAGATACCTAATCAGATATTTTTGAAGTCGGTGTGCTTTGATTCGTATCGGCTGGCACTGACTTCGAAAATATCTGAAAATACAGCGTTTTACTTTGATGTATTTCTAGCCAAGGAATCCCTTAGGATTTTTTTCTACGTATAC
Source organism: Brenthis ino (assembly GCA_921882275.1). NCBI lineage: Eukaryota > Metazoa > Arthropoda > Insecta > Lepidoptera > Nymphalidae > Brenthis > Brenthis ino. Next base: position 12,112,591 of record OV170223.1, on the reverse strand, counting down.
TTCAGAAATGTCTCGTAATCATATAATGTAATAAAGCTGTGACAAATTCAGAGTTGTTTATTGTATCTTTTCGAAAAAATATTTATAGATATGTGTTAAGAGAAGCTACAGAATCAATTTTTATTATTTCGTAGGGAAATTAATTTAACGGGAGTTAAGTAAAAGTAGTCAAATGTGACTCGGGATATCTCGACATGAAATATTTTTTAAAAACAATGACTGTTACTTATTGTGTACAGACCGATTTTAACTAAATTTTTGTGTACTGATAACCTATTACTCGAGTCAACATTTAAGATATCTTTTATTAAAGGAAAATCGTTTATTCCCTCAGGAAATACAATAACTGGTTCTATCGAGCCATCCTTAGAAATTTACATGGCTAACGCTGACTAAATCTTAACACATACGTCAAAACAATATACTAGAACATTGTACTCGTAGATCTTAAAAAGATCTACAGAAAATTTCGTAATAGCATATGTTTATCTCCTAAGATACACTCGCAATAATTATTTTTATCGAGGATAAATCGCTAGTTATTAACATCCTTTTTTCCAAATTTAAAAAAGTTGCTCAATTCAAATGTACTTTTTCTTGTATTTTGCTCCATAACTTTACTGGTTTTGAAACAACTTTTATTTAAATTAATATGTTACACTATTATTAAATTAAAAGAAACAACCAGTCAAATAACTCCAAAGGAAGAAAAGCATTTGAACTATTCATTCTACATGTTTTTATTTTATTTGTTATAGTCTAATTTTGAATAACAATATAATTTCTGCTGTTCACAATGCGTGAAGTTATATTTAATTGAATGAAATTCCTTAAGCACAATGAAAACTTCAGAATTTGGAACACATCATTTTGATTGTTGCAACGTACCGGGCTCACCTGAAAAACATTCCCCAGCATAATTACTTTCTTGAACACGTCACCGAGTTTATGGATCTCTCCATAACAGGAGCTGTTACCGGGGCCTTGATGTAATTTAGTTCATTCATGGGATTTTTGCAACAAAATGCTATTAAAAGTTCACGATTGTAAACTTTTCTTATTTGGATGACGGTAAATTCGAGAATTTGTAAGTAAATTGTAAGAAATAAAAGTTAAAATATGCTTTGAAGCACCGGCACCGTAAACACGGTTTAATTTTTATTTTCATGCTCTTTTTCTTGTCACGTAGACAGAAATTAGAAAATCATTTCTTTATTTTAGCTTTTGGTTTAACTATCATAGAAGTATTGGAGTCTGGAGACTGGCTGACTATTACGGCCGCTGCACAGTGCCAAAACCATATAGAAATAAAATATATAAGTTACTGCAATAGTGCCAAGTACAGGCAATCTTTAGACTTTCAATTAATATCAAAGATTAGTCAAGTGTCAATGTAATAGTAAAAGTTCGAATAAAATAATCGATAATTTATTACTTCTACTTCACTCAGCAAATTATATATTCGCTGAGTGAATCAGGAGCAAAAAATAACAACACGTTAAAAAGATTGCTTTTTACCTCACAGTAACAAACAAACAATCGTCAATCAAAATCAGGCGGTAAATTTCTTGGAAGACGTATATTTAGCACTTCATTTTCTATATAATATAATCTTGTCGTCACTTTGAAGATATCAAGTTGCTTGCTTATACGAGTATATCTAGTCAAGAGACTGCACCTGCATCTCTCTAATTTTATTTGGCTTTCAAAAATTTTAGTTGGGCTGCGAAATTCTAATTTGAAATCCCGAAAATCTAATTTTCATCGGGATCATGCATGCATTTGGAGTGCTTTTTACTACTAAAAATGTGCTGCCCCATATGAAGTTAAATAATTTTCGAAAATATCACTATTTTGTTCTTGCAGTACGTTCTGAAAATTTTTACAAGTATCTTTATAATGTAAACATCTGACAAAACTTTGATTTATACAATGTACTGTTTTCGTCTTCACTTATTTATTTCTGTTTCGGCCCCAACTAAAAATGACGGGACCACATATAGTGAAGACTAGAAAATTATTCTTTTATTCTATCCGGTTCATTGAAAAGAAATTATGGTTTTTATTCAAGTCCAGTACAACAGTCCAGTCTGCGAATAGACCATTCCTATTATTTACATTATACGAGTTATACTGTATTTTGATCACAATGTTTATGTTTTATACTAACGTTTTCCTGCGGCTCCGCCCGCATTGTAAGTAGGTACATTAATTACCAACATATCATATACTAAAACCTTCTCCGAAACACGCTGCATCTTATGGTATAAGTATTATTCCGATCGGTTCAGTAATTATCGCAGTATAACCGAACAAAAAAATCGGCTCTCCATTAATTAGTACAGATTGAAGACTTTTATTTGAATATGACATTATGTATATTATTACGAAACGAATTATGAATGGCGAAATACGTAAAAGAATTACTTATATAATAAATTAAGAAAAGAGAAGAGATGCTATAACTCTATTAGAGTTATAGCTTTGAACGTGGAATCCACAACTCAATGAACACACACGCTTAAGTAAGCACACCTGCTGCGTGTACCTAAGCTTAAAAATCTCTTTTACGTCACACAATGTATTAATACAGTGAAACAGACGGCCAGCTCAATGTACAGTAAAATACTTTCCCATAAACATTGTTTTTATATGTAAATATAAAAAAATAACTGTTATACTTGTATAAAAACTAAATTATATATTACTAGTGGATGGCCCATGTCCCTCAATGTCCTTCGCATTTATAATATACTAGCAGAACCCGCGCTAAAACTACAAGAAAAACTCTAAAAAGTTGAGTTTCATACAAACTTTCATCCCCTATTTTACCCCCTTATGGGATGAATTATGACCTATTTTCCCGTGGGAATGAGATAATCTCCCGCGGTAAAAGCCAATGTCACTCTCCAGCCCTCAAACTAGTAGTAGTAATAGTAATAATAGGATATATATCTTTCCTAGATAATCGCTCTTTCTATTGGTTAAAATCGTATGAAAATCCGTTCAGTAGTCTTTGGGATTAGCCTAAACAAATACAGACACAGCGCGGCGGGGAGCTTTCTTTTATAATATTTAGAATTACACTAGAAGAGAGGGTAATAACTTTTGTTTCCATCCTTATCGCCTTTACTGATAACTAGATATCTGGATCGTTTTTGACTGAAGAATCTGCATTGTTATTCAGCGGGGGAACGCTGCTAGAATTCTTGCCATAAATCGGATACATACTTTTAATTTTATTTGTTTTTTGTATATTTAATATAATTATATACAAAAAACAAATTATTATATTATAAAATAAATTATTCCGGCCACGGCGGCCAATCTCAATGAGATTAGCCAACTGCGCAGGAGATATTATAGTGCTCATATGTATGCCAGACACAAGTGCCCTCTCTATTCCTATCACTCTCATACTCCGGTGGGACGACCACTCGACACGACCGGTGAGAGTTAAGGCGCAGGACCGTTGGCTTTACGTGCTCTCCGAGGCACGGGGGTGAAACACCGCCAACTTCCCAACTCCGGGCTGTTACTGAGACTTTCTATACAGAAAGATTTTCAATTACTAAACTTGGCCCGACCCGGGACTCGAACCCAGGACCTCCGAGTGCGTAGCGGTGCATGCTAGCCACTACACCATCGAGGCAGGTCCTATCAACTATATCCCCCCCAACGTGCGTTCACCTTGTCGTGGTGGGGAGGCTCAGTAGTGCCCGGCAAGACAGCCGGGCGCGAAGCCAAGAAACAGGGAGGTGGCCCGCTTCGGTGGGCAGTGGGAGGCGGCCCTCTTCGGAAGACGATGTACCATGCGAGTTGCTCCTGGTAATTCTCTGATAGCATAGTGGACCTTGGAGCAACCCCGTGGTTGTTGTGGTCTGCTTCAGCAGACCTACCGTCGGGGCGTCGTGGTTAAATGCGTAAGCGATACTGCGACGCTCCATTAAGACGAGGGAAGGTTTTGTTTGGTTTTAGTGGGTAGTACTGGCTTCGCCGGTGAGTCCCACACTTCGTGCGTAAATGCATTTCCCAACATTAAAAAAAAAGGTCCTATCAACTATACAAGCGCCTAATATCGATATATGTATATATATTTATCTCTCAGGTATCTCTCAGCAGATAAAATAAACCCTATGTTTTAATGGCTACTACTCGTATTATCACTAAAATATAAAAAAAACAATAAAATTTAATATAAAACCGGTTAATGAATAATATTATTAAGTAATGATATAACCTTCTAAATGTAATAATGATATAAAGTAAATCATTTAGATACAGATACCTATTTAACAAAACCATAAATCCCATCTTAAATAATCCCATCTAAAATAATTATACATTACCAAATACTTACGTATAAAAAAAATCTTCGTAAATGAAAGAAGAAATTCTTTTACCTATGGCTTTAATAGAATTATAAGATAAAATGAAATTTATCGCTGAAACTCTTGGACAAGCACGCTGTACCGGCTAAGTGGGTGATATTCGATAAGATATCTCTTAAGGTAATGAATCCATTACCTTTAATAGGCGCAATTTCGGCATCGCATTTTTATCTCTTCTTGCTAAGTTTAAAATTTATTTACTAATAAATTATTGTCACGGATTACAAACATATACCGAAAAAAAGAATAAATGACTAAAAACGATAAGCGAGTTATATGTAAACTGTGCTGCGAATATTTTAAATACAACGACGCATAGCTTGAAAGTTAAAAACATCTTTCTAGACACTATTTTATTGGCATCTGCCTTTACCTATTAGTATTAATTTAATATTATGCAAATTATTTAAAACAATGTACGTTGATCTTAAGGCATTGAACATATGAACGACTAAAAGGGGTTTTTACATTTTCACAGATATTTAATCGGTAATACCTAGCAGGAAGTCGGAAATACAAAACAAATCTGGATATACGCAATAGATGTATTTTCATTTCATTATTTTCATTATAAATTTAAAGTAAACGCCTTGCATTTACATCTAATTAGATCCTTCGCTTTCTTTTGTCTTACTATAATTAAAACTTTATAATTATTTGAAAATGGGGATTCTTATTAACAATGCCATCACAAGGCATGGCTATTAAATGTAAGATGTAGGTTTAGACAAGACTCATTAATTCCACAATAGGTAAATAACTAATGACAATCAAAAAAAATTTTTGGATTACATTCGTACTAATATTATAAATGTGAAAGTGTATTTGTTTGTTTGTCCTTCTTTTACGTCAAAACCGAGTAGCGGATTGGCGTGATTTTTTGTGTGGAGATATTTGAAGGGCTGGAGAGTGACAAAGGCTATTTTTAGCGGAATATGATCTCCTTTCCACGGGAAAACATATTATAATACAAGCAAAAAAATATTTATAATCAGAACTACTTGAAATTTGGTATTAATGCTCTTCAATACAATTAAATAAATACGTGTTTTAGCATTTTTCGAAATTCATTCCATAAGGGGGTAAAATAATGGATGAAAGTTTGTATGAAATCTACCTTTATAGAGTTTTTTAATAGTTATTATATTATTATATAGCGCGAATGAAGCAGCGGGTTCTGCTAGTATTTTATAAGTAGTTCTATGACATAATGATTGAATTGGTCATTTTGATATGATTTTTGAAACTTTCTGACTTTGAGTTTTTTTTTAATTTAACAGCTCGTACGAGTATGCACAAAACAGCGCGATAAATGGTAAGCATTAACCAAAAAACCTACTACTTAATGTTAGTTAAAATCAAAGGCTAACTTAACAGACGATATAGTAGATTTGTTTACAAGCGTCCCCGACAGTCGAGAGTGCACAAATAAGCAACAGATTTGATTTACCCGGATTGCATTGCTCCGAGATTGAGCCTAAATGCATTTAAACTGAAATGAGACCAGACGTCTTACTAACTGTATTTTTTCTTATTTTGACTTTTAATTTAGCCTAATATAACTATATTTATAAACCATAAGCTTATTTTACATATAGTCGTATTTAGAATCAAAAATGAACAATCACGAAACGTATCTTACCAAACATCTCATTAATTTTTTTTAGTTAATGTCTCCGTAAATATGAAGGTGAAAAATTAAATTTTAGAATAACTTATATAACAATTTTTAGAGAAAGAATACTTACGAGTCCCTAATGAAGCTATATACCTGTATCTATGTATATATTTTAATAAGGTTCAGTGGTCAAAGGAAAAGAAGGTCGGTCTTAGAACCTTTGTGCGTGAATAAATTTGATGTATTATATATATATATATATATATATATATATATATATATATATATATATATACATTTTGTTACAATTTCCAGCACCAGAACTTAGAGTACGTGTAAGCGAATTACCTTTAGGATTTTTCTTCAAAATAAGATACCCTAATTGATTCATAGGGAAATAAATGCACTCTGAAAAAGAAAAAATAATTATTATTTTATTACAATTTCTGCTGAAATAAATAATACAAACCATATTTAATATAGCGTAAAGTAAATAGCCATAGATAATGCGTATAAAATATGTGTATCTAAATCATGAAAGTAAATTAAACTTAATTTAAAATCTGTAAAAGACCATATTATTTTAAAGTATAAAATAATAGATGATACAATTAATTACTGTTATAATTTATCATTATGACATATCTATCTTTCATAAAATATTACAAATTTAAATTATTCCATAAAGTATTATAATTTGTAAAGCTATACTTAAGTTCAAAGCCCTCCTCAAAGATAATTATCGAGAGAATATACATAGTTTTGGTTTTAATTCTTTTTCTCTGGTTGTCATGAGTTGGTGTCGCCATCTAAGCTCCGTATCTTTTGGACCGCCAAATAAAAAAAAGTTTAAGCATTAAATTACTCCTTTAGTTATTTATTAAAGGTGTGAAAATGGGAAATTTTCCGTGCTACTTACTCTAACTTCATTATTTGCCACAAAAACAAACAAAAACAAAAACAAATCTATCCCACATATTATTGTAAAGTTTCATTAAAATCCAATCAGTAGTTTTTGTGTACTAAGCTGTATAAGTTACTTTAGTTTTGTAACTATCCCACAGGGACTCTTTAATTTTCCGGGATGAAAAGTTTCTAAAATATTGACCGAGAATATAACGTACTACAACGCAAAATTTCATTTAAATCGGTTTAACAGTTTCGGATATTAGCCCGTACAAACAGACAAACAGGCAGAAAAAAAATTAAAAAAAATGTATTTGTTCTATTTTTCTTCTTATCCACTGACTCCCCCTGACACGGTTTTTAGCATTTTTTCTATGTACCGACATTTGACCTCTAGAGTTTTATTATAGTTATATAAATAAGACACTAATATTGACATGAATTTGTAATTTAAGCGTTAAATTATCCATGCAACAAATAGCTTTTACCAATTTCCTTTTGTACTGCTTTACGCATAGTTGGTTTTAACACTGTCGATACATATTTGACAAAATTGGTTGTAGTTTACACGACAATGTGAAACACGACGATGCGGACACGCCGGCGCGTCAGTTCAAATAGATTTCTTAGAATTTTAATTAATTTCTTAGCAATTTACCTGGAGGTTTATACCTCTATTTACTCCACAAAATATAAATATAGGCAAAAATGTAATGGGAATTCTGTCCCTAACACTTTACTCTTTAAGAAAAGGTTCCCAATAATGTGCACTTCTACCCACTTATCATTATAGTCTGCATTCCTTGCGATTCTTTTATAAAATTTCTTTCAGAACTCTAGCAATCGATATTGAACGACTCGCTAATCTTAAATATTGAAATTCTCAGTTAAATGACTTTCGAGAGGGTTCGACATCTGCGTTTATCTGATGTACTCCAGCTACCTTGATTATAGCTTCAAAAATGTGAGGGAGTTTTTTTCAATAGGCCAGTACATTCGAATTTTGCACTCAGCCGAAATTGCTGAAGGGTCGACTTGAATGTCGATCAGGGCTCGATTAGCAATCTGTCTAAGCGTATTTTAACATAAATACTTATGTACGTACATGCATATCCCTGTAAAAAGATTTACTTAGAAGCGCTTCGCTCGGGTGCGTCCCTAAGCTTGAATGATTTAGGAATGAATAAAAGACAAACGTCCAAAAACTTTTTTTTTGCACCAGGAACCTTTGCAGGCGTATACGGAACCACCAGAGTTTCATCACAATTAGATCAATGTTTTTAAAAACGCATGGAGGGCAAATTATTTCAAAATAACAGCGTTTTACTAAAAAACATCTTTTAAATTTTTGTCTGTCCGTCCGTCTTTTTGTTCCGGATAATCTCTGAAATAGCTAGAATGATTTTGACGGGACTTTCACTGGAAGATAGCTGATGTTATAGATAGTAACATAGGCTACAATTATTTTTAAGAAAAAGAATTAGGGTTCCGCTCAAAACAATTACAACGTACCTAGGGACGAACCCGAGCGAATCGAAGGTGAGTCGATAGTTTATAATAAAAAAACTTCAAGTAAGGACATAGAATAAGAATACAATTAACCTCATTTTTTTAATAATCATATTTGTGATGTGTTATTCAAATAGATCTATCGATGAATATTATTAGACGTTTGTTTGTTCAATCGTGTATCTTTTGAGACCGAAGAAACGGATGCCATATTTTTTATTTTAACTTATTGAATAAAATATGACCAAAATTTACCTTAATTGCTCATGCACCCAATTTAAAGCTCCCTAGCATTAGCTATTAAATACAAAACAAATGGAATGTCTATAAACTACTAAGTGTACTTACTTAGTAAATCTTGATGCCTGAGAACTTAGGCCTAAGACGTATAAGCTGAACTCATCTATCTCTTAATTAAATTATAAAGTCAAATAGACTTATCAAAGTGGAAGTTTCTGCGTATCTACGTACGAGCAAATACACTGCAAACAGCATTCGTAAACAAGCCGCAGTTTTGGCAGACAAGTTAAGCTCAATTTTCATGGTTCATCTAACATGATAAATGACCCCACTTTGGAAGACAGATTTGTTTCACAAAAGGAATTCATTTGTTATAGACGCAATACCTATACAATACATTTATATATTTATTGTGTTGTTAAAATTTTATACCTATGTATTAATTTACAATATTAATCTAGTAGGTATATTATATTTTCACCTTCTTTAAAAATTCGGGTAAAATACACGTGACATCTAGGTATAATATTTATATATTTAAAACATTTTATGTTTAAAATTATCACGAACTACTGCTAAAAATAAACTATCACTTAATCTATACATATAATAAAATTGTAACCAAGCCGAATCTGTACCTATATTAAATATCTTTTGGAAAATCTTATTGAAATAAACATTATCAACGATACAGAGGCCGAATCTATAGTTTTTAGAATTTTTGTCTGTCTGTCTGTTACCGCATCACAGAATAACCACTGAAGGGATTTGGATGAAATTTGGTATGGTGATAGCTGATTATCCGGATCAACATATAGGATACTTTTTATCGCGAGAAAATGTCTCACTTCTGAGAAAAAATACAAAAACTGCGATGTAAGAGTACACTAATATGTAAAACCTAAGAATTTGGTTTTTGGTCATTTTAACGCGGGCGGAGCAGCGGTAGTATCACCACACGACTTTTTTGACTTGAACAGCGTAAGTTCTCATTTTACTTGAAGCGCTATAACTTTTATTCCATCCACACTTGACTTGAGATTGAGCTAGAGATCGAAATCAGCAAAAAATAGAAATTATATTCTTAATCCTCCATAATACTATATTATTATATTTAGTTTCCCAAGAACCTTTTTTCGTGACTGCGGAAACCCATTATGCCTGTCCTGCCCTTAAAAAATATATTTCGTCTGGAAAAAGTGTGAGGGGTCCACCACATAGATCGGGATCTCCTACTATAAGACTCTTACTCACTAGAACCCACAACGGAACCCACTAGAACACCCCTAAGTCGACCCAGATTTTTATGTTGGGAAATGCATTTACGCATGCCACTTGTATACATACAGGTGGTTATGTGGGACTCACTGGCTAGAAAATCCAGTACTACCCACTAAAATCCAACAAAACCACGCCAGTCTTAATGGAGTAGGATCGCTTACGCACTCAACTACGACATCCCGGTGGCAGGTCTGCCGAAGCAGACCACAAAACCAAGGGGTTACTCACACGGTCCACTCTGCTTTCAGAGAATCACCAGGAGCAACCCGCAAGATACACCGCCCACCGAAGTGGGTCACCTCTCTGTGTGTCTCTTGACTTCGCGCCCGAAGAATTTCGTAGTCTACCCAGAACCCTAGAGTACTACTCCTTATATCGTTAAAGTTGTAGTAATTTTAAAATAGCCATAAAAAACCAAAGTACCAATAAGAACTGCTACGGAGGATAGATAAGAAAAAAATAAAACCTCTTCTCCTTAACAATGTTGATACACCTTTTATCAATATAACATACACATTTCTTTTATCCATAAAATTAAAGGGTCCCTGATATAAGAACGATGTATAAAACTTCCCTGTGGAGCACAATAACAAGCTCCGCAGGCTATTTTGTAGATAATTATGTTATGTATATTTTACATAATAACTAGCATTCCCCGCGGCTCCGCCCGCGTTCAGATGACCAAAAACCAACTTCTTAGGCTTTACATATTAGTCATGGACGAATTAGAGACTGGACCTGACATAAAATACAAATGTATGAAAACTAGTTCAACCAAGTGACGCATAACGCACACAAAGATTTTATTACATTATTATAAACACTGATACACAATACAATATTTCTAGTGTTTGAACGTAATCGATAAAATACATATATCGATGAACCAATGAATGACATTTTAGACATTGGTTAGCATAGTCATCATATTTTACATCTTTTAATTTAAAATATCTGTATTTATTATAATAAATTAAAATAAATGAATTAAAGAGGCAATAATAATGTGTCAAATAATAATTATTTTTTTAATTTGATTTATATAAATACGATGGCATTGATGGCAACATTGTGTTGGCCTATAATAGTGTTAATAAACAAATGAATATCGGGTGTATATTCCATTAATATATAATAAATATTATTTTGTAAAGATTAAAAAAATATTAAGCTAATTTAATTAAATAAAGTGATTTTGTTGATTCTGTTATTGAACTATTTTAATTGGCAATTGATTGTCTCGGGTAGTTATAAAAATGTGACACTGTCCTAATATTGCTCAGTTATTAATAAACATTTGTGAAATTAGGAAAAAGAAAAAGTGATTGCAAATTGTGAAAAAGTGAGTGTTGGATCGTGAAAGTAAAATAATTAGTGCAAGTGGTAAAGTGTTTTATTACAAATCGCCAACCCAGAAGTTTATTGTTAAAACATTATTGTTTGATTTTGTGTAATTTATGTGTTGAAATAAAATGATCTTTATTATTATTACAATGGAATAATATTCCAAAGTAATGTGGTATAAAATAAAATAAAAAATTAAGTACACATACTAATTATAATTTTTGCATTTATATTTTTATTTGATTTAGAAAATATTTTTGTAAATTTATTGTCATTAGATTGTAGGATACTGTGATAAAAGTATTTTATGTTATTGTACTGTACAAATAACACAATTCGTTCAGTTACTTCGTCAAATATCGATATATTTTTCGACATTGTCAAGCACTAGTCGATGTCAAATGGACTCACTCGACAGTTTTGTCATTTGTTCTGAATGGTATAATCCAGCCCATTTATGATGTTTGTCAGATGTCAACAATACATAGAAATATCGACTATATTTAACATAGTTGGATAATATGACATTTTATTTTACATTTAATTAAATTTTGTGATAAATAACAATCAATGTAATAAAATAATGTACTTACAAGTGAAAAGAAATAGTGCTGCTTCCGCCGTTATAATTTTTACACCATTTAACAGAACATTTAGTCATTTTTGAGAGATGTTTTGTTGACAAGTAAGAGCTTGAGACTGACACAAGAAACAAACGACCTAGGCTAAAATTCCCTGGTTATTGACATGACCGTTAAAGGTACGTCCGCTTATATGTCTGGTCCAGTGGTTAATTCGTTCATGATATTAGTATACTCTTACATTCAGTTTTTGTATTTTTTGATTTTTCTCAGAAATGAGACATTTTCCCGCGATAAAAAGTATCCTATATGTTGACCCGGATAACCAGCTATCACCATACCGAATTTCATCAAAATCCCTCCATTAGTTTTTTTGTGATGTGGTAACAAACAGACAGACAAAAATTGTAAAAATTATAGATTCGGCTTCTGTAGGTATCGATAATAATGTTTATTTCAATAAGATTTAAAAAAAAAATTAATGTGCAGATTCGGTTTTGTTACAATTTTATTATATTATGTATAGATAGATGTTATAATAATAATTTATTCAATAATGTGCATTTCTTGTAAAGTAAAAACAAAAGTAGGACAATATCTAATAATAATTTTTTGAATAAAGGCTAACCCTTTTTTTCATTTTAAACAGTCAGTTACATTGAAAGCTTAGAAAATTTCAACTTCTACGTGTGTTTTTACATAAAGATGTATTTTACAAAACGATTGTGGTCTAAATATAAGTCACAAGTGGCCAAAGAGCAGGCATTAGTTAGATAATATAAAACTAGCACATTTGCGTGTCACCTTCGGTGTGCTAAGCCTAAAGGGTGTGAAGATCGATAGTTTAGTGGTGCATTAAATTTTTACAGCCGGACGGATAGTCGGCCAGGGCACCCGTTATATCGATTTGACATTAAATGACTTCTATGTTGGTCGATCGTTCCTTTACGCTTAAACCGACACTATTTAGCAACGTTTTACGACTTACATTATAAATTTATTATTCTTTTGTTAGTTCTGCTGTCCCAATTTCAGTACATTTACTTGTGATCTTTAAAGTTTTACAATAATTGTATAGAAAAACTTTCAGTCTCCCGAATCCCCCTCGGGTAACTTTTGCAATTTTTTCCCTTGAAACCTTATTCAGACTATTACGAAAATTTTATTTAATAAAGCCGAATCGGTCCAGCCTTTCTCAAATGATGCTCTTACCGATGAAAATTATTTAATTTTTATTATACCTGACTGAAAAATAGTAATAATTCAATTTCAATAAATCAAAAATTACTTAACGAATTTTACAACTAGTAGTTTAAGTCATTGAATTAACAGCTAATAAAATAATATTGTTTCAAGTTTATAATAAGATTGTCTTAAGTTAAAGTTACAATAATATAAATACATTATATACGTAACTAGCTACTCACCGTCGCTCCGCTCGGTTTCGTCTCTACTTTCGTTTTAACGTTTAGTATATATTTCTCAGAGTTGAGATATTTTCACCCAATAAAAAGTATCCTATATGTTGACCCGGATAACCAGGAGGAAAGGGTTTCCAGGATACATCACATGAGTCATAATTTAATGATTTAGTTCTAAGTTTATTAAAACCATTGGGCGTATTGAGGGCAGAAGCGAAGCGGATACAGATTGCTAGTTACTATTACATAGGTAATCTATACATATAATAAAATTGTAACTAAGGATTACTAAGGATAACTGGAAGGATTTTGATGAAATTTGGTATGATGATAGCTCCGATGATAGATGATAGATCCGGGTCAACATATAGGAAACTTTTTACCGCGGGAAAATATCTCATTTCTGAGAAAAAAAAACAAAAACTGCATTGTAAGAGTATACTATTATGTAAAACCTAAGAATTTGGTTTTTGGTCATCTAAACGCGGGCGGAGCCGCGGGCAATGCTAGTGCAATATAAAAGAATATTTTAATCCAAATAAAAAGTATTTATGTTACCATAGTTTTAACTTATAAGAGAAATTAATTAAAATTACAAAATTACTTGGCTATCGAGTTTCTATACGTAATCTACTTTCTGTATGAAACAAAAATTTTGATCTTTGTCGATATGACCAAATTATTTTAGCCTTTTTCGCTGATAAAAAAATCTATTAAGATAGAAAGATTCTAAGTTTAAGTGTAACGAACGTATCACGAATTTGTAAAACAAAAGCAATCGACTCGCGCAGTACATACTAGGAGGATTAAGAAGGATTTACTTTAATCCATGATAATTTGACTTTTCTCAATTGAAAAACATTCCGTCGGGAAAAAAACAATTTTTATTCGTTGACAAATTTTACTATTTTTGGAACTAAGTTCCTTATATATATACATATAATAAAATCTGAATTGAATTTGTACATTAAATACTTTTTGGAAAATCTTATTGAAATAGTCATTATACAAAGGACGAATCTATAGTTTATAGAATTTTTGTCTGTCTGTCTGTGACCGCATCACGGAAAAACCATTGACGAAATTTGGTATGATGATAGCTGGTTATCCGGGTCAACATATAGGATAATTTTTACTGCGGAAAAATATCTCATCTCTGAGAAATCGATACTTAATGTTAAAACATAAGCAGGGACGAACACGAGCGGAGCGAGGTTGAGTCGCTAGTTATTTATATATTCTTAAATATATTTTAGATTTTATTTCAATAGTTTTTCTTCCTCACTAGGAACATGAAACATTTAAGTGTACTTCTTTGGGATTTTATACATGTATTCAACCATTGTACCTATGCTTATAAAAATAAACGCCTGTTTATAAAAAAGTATCGATAATTTAAAAAATGCCTTATCGGCGGGTTACAAAAATAGCCTATCGTCCACTTGCGTGCTTGACCTAAACAGTCGTGTCTGTAGCAACGTTAAGCGGCATACAACGTTATACAGTATGCATAGAGCTGCCGAGATAACCGCCACTAACCAACCCGCCATGGAAAGCTATCGGTTTCTGTTCACCATTGTTCACCATGTTCACCATCAAAAATAAAGTCAATTCTTAGGGCTTCAAATTTGGTGACCATTTGCAACATTCTCTTAGAAATGCCTCCCAACTTGTTTGGAACATTTTTCATGGTGTGTAATAAATGCTATTCTTGCAGTCTTATAAATAATCTAATTATTGCCCAAGTATTATATATAAAAATCAGCTTTTAGACTATAACGTAAGTAGAATTATGATTTCATGAAAAGGGTGTCTGGCAAGGGTTTGCCACGATGTTAAGTGTCTGGCATTGAATGACGTGATTTTTAATAATATTCTGAAGGTAATACTAAAAAATCACACTTTATTATTCGACGAATTTAGATCGGTATTTTACACACCTTTACTACCGTTTACCTGCCAAAGCCACCATAGCCTGAACTCCATAATGGTCCATCGTTCTTATCTGTGTTGGGAGCATGCGCTGACAAACTTTTAGCTTTTATAATATGACGAAGGTCTGGCGTTCACAGGCTCTTAGGCCAATAGAAATATGTGTCATATTTAAAATAACGTAACGTTTCTGACGAAGCGAAGCGAGAATAATTCGCTAGTACGACGGATTAAATAAGGTAAGCTTTTAGCTACCAAGCTACACTTCAGATGGTAATTCTATAAAATATCGTACAAAAGAACAAATATATTGAAAAATAAACTGTTGATAGACTTAAATAGCCGTTCCTAAAGTATTATCAAGTAGGTATTTGCTCACAAAACATGTATTCACACTTCGTCGAGTAAACATCAAAGACAGACAAAAATAACAGTACAATGTACATACGACTTTCTTTTGATTATGGCAACTGTTTGAACTCCAAGAAAATTGGATCTCAATGAATTTCAAGATAAATTTAAT
This sequence comes from Brenthis ino, assembly GCA_921882275.1. NCBI lineage: Eukaryota > Metazoa > Arthropoda > Insecta > Lepidoptera > Nymphalidae > Brenthis > Brenthis ino. The sequence continues at coordinate 12,096,845 of OV170223.1, read as the reverse complement.
AGACAAAGAATTATATAATTTAATAATCTTAAATATGTTTAAAATACTAACTTGTTTTATTCAAATGCAGAGGAATCATTCGATCATACAAAATTCCTGTAGGATGCGATGCTTAGATATATTTGAAGTGAAAACTTCTATAGGCAAGTTTGGATGGGGAGTAAATTCATGTAAGTCGTCATCGACATGGTCACGTGATGTGTTAACGCTTACACTTCAATAGGTGTCAAAACCAGGTAAATGTAAACAGTTTTAATTAACAAATTTACAACTGTTGATTAATTTTTTATTCATAATTTTTAGTTTTCACTTCTGTCGGCAGTCTTCATGACTGCTTTTTTTACATTATTTTCTAACATCCTAAGTCCAAATTTAATTAAAAACAAAATATTTGTGTAATATCAATAAATATTAAGCTTTATAATTTAATTAATTGTTTAATTTAATCACTTCTATAGGTATATTACTTTAATAATGAGATTCGATATTGCATGCAAATGAAATCTAGTATTTTATGAATTCGTTTATTCCATCTGCCAATAAAGAACTTACCCACGTCAACGTCAACCTTTAGCTTTAGTTAATAGTTTGGACTATCTAATTATTTTTCCAATACCCTGGTGCCCTTATATTTTAATATTATTGTTAAAGCTTAATTTATTACTTAGTCACTTTCTCAAAATATATTCTAATCTTATTATCTACCTACAGCAGACAGGATCACAAAATTCTCCGTAAACTTTATTTACCTATGTAAATTTTACATGTAAAACCAGTGGTTAACCGAGTCACATAAATTATTCGCAATTATTCAAATGATCTAACCCCGTGTTGTTTATGCGTACGATTTTATTATGCAAAATGTGTTTATTTAAATCCTTTCCTGCCTTGCGGGTAATGTTCTTATAGTGTTACCTCACGGTTCCTACTACATACAGTTTACTACAGCTGCAGATAATTACTCCACTCTTAAAGGTCTAAACGTAATGTAGGTCATAAGGCTCTGCAAAGAATAAAGTGATAACCTCGCACTATATATTATGTTTCAAGAGGTAATTCTTCCCAAGTTTTTACATTTCATCGTCTCAAAAAAGTTTCATAAATAAAACCATATGTTTTGGGGCGGTAACGTCTCGCAATAAAACAAATGCTCACGAAGTTTCTCAAGCTTAGTAAGTAATCTTACAAATAAAAAGGTACATTTCAGCGACGTTCTCTGCTTTAGTGATTTCATATTAACTACTAAACTATGCAAGCAAAGACATACTGTAAAAGGAAAGATTATAAAAGTTTGAAATATAGTGTCCCGGATTTATTTTTAAACTTCTAAAGGTGTATTTAATTTGCCATGAAAGAAAGTGTTTTTAGTGGTATTTTGTTTTAAATTGTAGACAAACATATGATAGCTGGTCCGGCGGTGTTATATATCTATAATCACTTAGGGGTTATTATTAAAAGTTCTTATCTTAAGCGACTGTAGAATGTCATTTTCTCCAAACCCAAGTCTTCCAGACCTCCGTACGCAGTGCTATGTGATTCCAGCCTTCTTTAACGTACCACCGTACGGGCCTCCAATACGAGGGGGATCCAGCCATATAATAAGAGTAAATATTATACTTAATGCAGATAAAGTACCTATATTATAATTTTGATTAATAGGTATGTATATAGGATACATAGATGCGAATGCACCCCATAGTTACTCGTTGATTCATCTAGAGTCCTAGATGTTTTTTTTTAATTTTGGGAAATGCATTTACGCATATCACCTGTAGATATACAGGTGGTTATGTGGGACTCACCGGCTCGAAAAGCCAGTACTACCCACTAAAACCTAAAAAAACCTTCCCCCGTCTTAATGGGGCGTCGCAGGATCGCGTACGCACTCAACTACGACGCCCGGACGCGACGGTAGGTCTGCCGAAGCAGACCACAATAACCATGGGGTTGCTTCACAGACTACTCTGCTATCAGAGAAGTACCAGGAGCAACCCGCATAGTATACCGCCCACCGAAGTAGGCCACCTCCCAGTGCGTTTCTTAGCTTCGCACCCGGCTGAAATGCCGGATACTACTGAGCCCCTCCACCACAACAAGGTGAACGCATGTTGGGGAGAGAGGCCTTTTTTTTAACGTTGGGAAACGCATTTACGCACGACGTGTGGGACTCACCGCTGTAATACAGCCAGTACTACCCACTAAAACCCAACTAAACCTTCCCCCGTCTTAATGGGGCATCGCAGGATCGCTTACGCATTCAACTACGATGCCCCGACGGCAGGTCTGCCAAAGCAGACCACCACAACCATGGGGTTGCTCCAAGGTCCACTCTGCTATCAGAGAAGTACCAGGAGCAACCTGCAAGGTACACCGCCCCCCGAAGAGGTCCACCTCCCACCGCCCACCGAAGTGGGCAACCTCCCTGTTCGTTTCTTAGCTTCGTGCCCGGTTGGGTTGCCGGGCACTACTGAGCCCCCCCACCACGACAATGTGAACGCACGTTGAGGGGGTTGGGGAGAGAGGCCTAGACGTAGTCGAATCCCTACCATCTTTCTACTTTTGAATATATTACCGTTAAAATGCGGTAGCTCTTGCTAAGTAGAAAGCGGCTCGTCAACCGTATGCCGTATAAATAAAAAATTTAATTAATATGGAGTAATTTAATAAATAAGAAATATAAAGATAATTTGGTTTAAGTAAGGAGAAGTAAAGTATTTATTATCTGTATAATATAGTAACCTCCTCATATAAAATCTCCCGCGAAGATGACTAAGTAATATTATGTCATCCAAACAAAATTGCTTACTACACGAAAAACTATTTATGAGTATTCACGTTAGAAATGTTCTGATTGAATAATTGAATAATGTTAGATAAAACGTTGGTTGGTACATTGAATTACTTGAACTAAAAGGTTTTGACCCGCTTGCGCCTTTAGGTGATAGCTTTAAATGTTAGACAATTTAATATATCCCTACGGTTCTATCCATGTAACTGTGTAGCGAGTGTTCACTTACGATAAAATCATCTGGTAATAGGTACCAATTTATACCGACGTCACAAGGATATCTGAATTCAATCTTTTATTTTCACCCCTTCTGTGGATTCTTTAATATTAAATATATTATCTTATTAGCTCTTACTAAGTTTATACTGTAAGCAATATAGTTGTTAATTTTACAAAATGCTAAAAGACGAGATAGTTGTAAATTAATGCATAACAAGATAACAAATAACTCTTATACCGAGTCCATTACAAGTCGAGAAGTCGTCAGAGCTCGCGATTAACTTGATTTTGATCATGTTGGGAAAAAGTTGGAATTTGAACTCTTAAGGCATCGTGAGATATGTCGAGATTAACTGGATATCCACAAAAACGGAGATTGATGAGCACACGAGCACTCGCGAACGGAAATCAGTTTTATAAATGGGAATGAAATACTTTCGACACGTAACATTTTATATACGTATCTGTTATTATATGGAGTATATAGAGTAAGAGTACTCATTCATCAAAATAAATTAAATTTACATTAGTAAGCTATTACACACACATATAATTTAAATGAAAAGTAAATTTACGTGCTCGTAAATCTTAGAAAATTATCTTAGCTACGAGTAGGTAAGTATAGCAAGTTTAATAAATATCCTACTCACCGAGAGCGTTTATAATATACCGATTCGGATAATAAATTTTATTACGAGAATCGGCAGATCCTATTTCTATATATTTTAGTTCAGGAAAGGATTTTATTGGTCCCTGACGATTCTCTAGCGCAATACTTAATGTGTATGATACGGTGTACTACGTTAAAACTCGATTCCTACATAGAGTTTCGATATAATTCGTTGGCTCACTATTACAAGGTTCTATGTTACAATTTTAGTACTTATTTAGTTATTAATGCTACAAGGTTCTATGTGTCATTAGCTTTAGTTTTGCAAAAACAAACCACTAGATAGCGGCACTTTAACTACAAAATATTTAATTTAACATTGTTCTATATTGTTTTTTTTACGATAACAAAATAACGAAGTTCTATGTAAAAATTACTAAACTTCTTTAAAATTAACATAGAACCTTGTAATAGTAAGCCAACGAATTATGTATTAAGTCCTTTTTGACGTCCCACTTCAGGACATTTCTTTAATATGAGGGGGAATCAGGCCTTACTCTACCACAGCGACCAAGTACGGCTTGGCGGACTTCACATGTCTTTCAAAAACTTGCTAGGTTCTATCAGACATGCAGGTTTCCTCGCAATGTTTGTTCTCTTCGCATGTAAGACGAGTGGTAATCATGTTGAAAATGATTCGCACGTGAAAAATCAGAGTTGCGAAACCCTGGCTCTGATCCAAGCTGTATTTTCCAAGCAAGCGCGTACTACTGGGCAACCGCTGCCACATAACTTATTTTATTTTTAACAAAAACATAGACTTATTGTTGTCCTACTAAAAAAGTTTTTGGTTTCTTGTAACTATATACCTAACCGTACAAATGTCTTAGAAAGCATTTGTTTGTTTTAGCCCATACAATGCAAAGTTAGTAAGTAGAACAAACTAAGCGGAAGGAAGCTGTAGCGTTCATTAGAACTACACTAATCTTATACTATCTGCGAAGTGTGAATATAATTAAGCATTACACGGTGTACCTAATAATCATATTGCTATTCTAATCAAGTACTTATAAATTATAATTATATTAATTTTAATTACTTATAATTATACTTATCTTTTAAAAAATTTGTAAGCAATAAATTTTTTTTGTTTTTTTTTTATTACAGCTAAAGAGCATCAATCATTCAGTCATCAATGTCATGTCAAAACCAGCAGTAATGTGTATAATTTTCATGCTTATACGTAGGTACTTTTTAATTTTTATAATGGCCCTTTCAAAATATCAATTTACATAAGTACTTCCTACCAATATCTTGTGTATTTCGTTTTATGCTTCACAAATTAAAAAAAATAGTCTTAAAAGTATATTTGCTCGCGTGAATTGAATATCTTTACAAAATAAAACAATTTGGCAAAAAGAATTCCTTTCTCTTAAGAGTTCATTTGTTAGCTGAATTATCCCAATTACGCCAACGTAGTGTACGAAATGAATATTCACTTACGCAGTCTCCGACATTTTTCTTTAATAAACCACTCGTCGCCCTAAAAGCTTGTACTCATTTTGCATGTACTTCGCGCCATACATTTAACCTACATAGCTATTTTGGGATTCACGGACCACGATAGAAATCTAAAGTGTTATGAGTTTGCTATTGACAAATCTTTTAATAACGTAACCGATAGAGTATATTGTATTAATCCCTCCACGACCGCGGACACGGTAGTATGTCAGTTAACAATAGATTTCTAAGAAATTTTATTAATTTCTTAGAAATTTACCTGGAGGTGTTAATAATCATCTAAAATAGTTAAGTAAAAAAAATGTTACTTATTTGTATACAAAAGAATAAGTCAAATAATAACAATTTCGTCTTCGTCTACTTTACGAACATAAAACTCACTGAGTTGTTAAATCATCATTACAGTTAAAACAAAGAAATAGAATTATTGTTGATTTTGCCATTACAAGCGAACGTGCCATGAATAATATAAGTACATAAATCAGGAGTGCTCGTCTTTCATTTCGAGGAAAACAATGTTAATGTTAAAACAGTGCAGTTAAACGATCTATCTCGAATGCCCAGACATAGAACTTTTGAATTATCCTTAAATAAACAAAATATAAAAAGTAGCAATTCTAATAACAATTTGAAGGTGTGACAACAAAATTATTCTATACTAGCATTGCCCGCGGCGCCCGCGTTCAGATGACCAAAAACCAAATTCTTAGGTTTTGCATACTCTTACAATGCAGTTTTTGTATTTTTTCTCAGAGATATTTTCCCGCGGTAAAAGGTATCCTATGTGTTGACCCGGATAACCAGCTATCATCATACCAAATTTCACCAAAATCAGTCCAGTGGTTCTCGTGATGCGGTAACAGACAGACAGACAGACAGACGGACGGACGGACGGACGGACGGACGGACGGACGGACGGACGGACGGACGGACGGACGGACGGACGGACGGACGGACGGACGGACAGACAGACAGACAGATAAAAATTCGAATAACTATAGATTCGTACTCTGTATCGATAATAATGTCTATGGTCACATGGAGCTCCCAAAATTACCTAAAAACCACTGTACTTAAGGAACCTTAAAATATTGATAATGCTGTTACATCAGTAGATAATTATTATATTGATTTTAGATAAGGTAAAATACTTCCACCGTTAGCCCTAATATAACAAAATACACATTGCGTTAAAAAGAAGATCAATAAATAACATGACAACATTTTATGTCTCACAAACAGCGTTAATAGCTAATTCAAATGACTGTTGAAGGCCAACAATTGATTGATACACGGTTAATGCATTATTTTCATGTAATAATATATGCATACTAATGTTGTAAAATAATATCTCGTTTTATACAATTTGTAAGGAAATCGAAATTTTATATGATTTTTTACAATCAGTTGTGTAAAGAGATTCAAATACTAAAATTAAGCTCTAATTCACATTTACACGCGTTCCCATTTACGCGTTAACATTAATTGAAATACAAGTGAAACCGCTCGCAATAATTTCTAAATACGTAGGTAAGTAAATATATGTTTTTACTGTATCGATTCTAGAAAGAATAGCGGCCCAGACCCAAAACACTGGATTTTATTGTTTAGGACATCCCTAGAATGAAATTAATATTTACATAGAATTTCTTTATTATTATTGTCACATAATTGGTATAAAAGGGATGTTTTTGAATGAAATTAACGCACCTACCAAGCTTTTACATTCAAGTTTGGAAACAGAATGTTAATCCCATACTAACGCATACTTCTAAAAAAGTTTAGTTATCTTGTTTGTTTACGCAAATTAGTTGACGAACTCGCTATAACTGAATAAAAACATTAAAAGAAGAAAAACATAGGTACTTTTGTTATAGACATAATAAAGAGCGCGCATTTAATGAAAATTGCCACTGCAAAAATATTTAACTTCTATTTCTATTCAACCACAGACATTGTTGTCTGTGTATTCAAGAAAGATAGATATTAACTTTACCACAATATTTTAATGCTTTGGAATAATGTTATATACTTAATATGTAATTTTAATGTGCCAAAGTTTGTATGTAAGTATGTACGTAGGTATTTACTATATGTGTATGTTTGGTACTCCATCATACTAAATTATTTCAATAAAATTTATTACATACTAGCCACTCACCCAGCGAAGCGTCGCTCGGATTCGTCCCTAGCTTGATTCCCCATACAAACTTTTATCCCCATTTTCACCCCCTTGAAGGATGATTTCCGGGAAAAAAGTATCCTATATCCCTCCCAGGGCCTCAAACTATCTTCTTACCAAATTTCATCTAAATCGGTTCAGTATTTCCAGATCCAGAGATTAGCCCCCTACAAAGTCAGAAACTCACAATTCACAAACTTTACCTCTTTATAATATTTATTACATATTTAATAGATAGACTATGACCTCAAGTAATATATTATATATGTACATATGTACCTACATATAATATATAGGTTACTATTAGGCACCATGGGACACACCCGAACAAAGCAAGGGTTAACTCTAGCTTCTTCGCTAGTATTTAAATATATTTTACGGTTTTAATATTTGAACTTGAAATGTGATTTTTCCACACGAATGTGCGTTATGGCAGAACGAAGGCGGAATAGCGCCATTGAAGCAAAAGCCAAGCTTTACAAACTCAAACTTTGCACAATTTCAACCCTTACGACTAATATCACAAAGGCACAGAAAAGTATATTCACATCTTGTGATCCGTGATAAGTAGGTCATATTTGAACGTATTGTTCTCACAAAAAGCTAACATTTTGAATGCTATTTTCTTTGAATTAAGGCCTTCTTAAGCAAATCTGGCAAATATTAGTGTAAGGAATGGTTTAACTTTTGATTATAAAATTTTATTCACAACACTTTATCTACACTAATATTATAAAGTGATAAAGCTTGTAAGTTTGCATGTACGGGGGTAATCTCTGAAATTGTTGGTCCATTTCTGAAAATTCTTACACTAAGGAATTTATATTACCACTGAGTTCTATGGTCTATTTTTACTCCTATAAAAATGTGTTTACGGTCAGAAATCATAATAACTTTAATTGAAATAGGAAAAAAGGCCGTTGATCTTCTTTATCGGCTGAACACAATAGACCAGGAATGGTCGCAGTGATATACTATATTCACAACAACGAATATAATACCTTATCGGCTACTATTAGGCACACGAGCGAAACGACGTTAAAGCACTAGTATGAGATACATTCTTTTCTATAATATAGATTTGAATACGTCAAACAACCTAGATTACAAATGTTTAAAATTAGTCCAGGTCCAGGATATGAAAAGCCTCGGCCTCACATGGAGGACACCTGCCAATGATCTACAGCACGACACTTGATATGAAGTATGCTAAGTAACGGGAAAAAAGAAGTAAAAATATATAAATTTGAATAAAATTGTTTTTTTCGTCATAAAGCTTATTTGTTGTGCTTTTAGGATTTTTTTAATATGTCAATTTTAATAACTTCATACGAAATGGAATATGATGAATATTTTAAGTAAAATTGCCCTAAATAATATTAATCTTAAAGAACTTTAATTATAATTTCGTTAACAAATTGTTAATTGACTAAAGAAATAATAATTAAAACATTGCTTAATTAAGTTCCAAGCTTATAATACTTTTTTATTTCATTAAAAAATTACATTAATTTAGCATTGATACTACCTACAGGTAAAATATAAATAAATCATAAGATATGACTTTGATAGCTTACTAGGTAACCAACGTAAAAATACAATTTATCCATTTGTTTTGATAATAAATAAGGTGAAATGAAGAGTATTAACAACCCCTAGACCGTCACAATGACGAAAGTTTAGGGTCCCCGCGCCACTTCCTGACGTCAGTAATTTGTCTACGTTAAAAGGTTGCATCGTATTTGGGACAGACATTTCCGCATTTATTAACAAAGGCTGTCGTTAACAAAGAAGTAGGTCTCGGTAAATTACTTGGGGCGTGATTTTGCTGCAACATTACTTAATTTCCTACAGATGATAAATATAATTTAAAGTAATTCTTGAAATAATTGACAGTTAAACAAACTAGACTGAATTAAAGTTATTTATGTGTCTTCCTCACAAAACGTGACACTGGCAGAATGAATTGCGTCTGTTAACGCAACTCTAAGCCATAAAGAAAAAAAAAGAAAGTTATTTATGACTTTAAAGCACATATGACTTATCACTTTTCCAGTTCGTTCCCGTGGGATTGTTTTGTTTTTGTCTTGACGAACCCGAAACGAAGCAAAGGTAAGTCGCTACTGCTAGTCTTGTATATTTAAGCTTCCAATAAAGAGGCAATTTACGAGCTTTTAACGAAATCGAATAATAATGAATTAGCGTTTACAAAAACAAAAAGAAAATATTCACGCACAACTTGGCATTTTTACCCCACTCGATAGGTTTTGAAGAAAAAAAATTATAGATATAATATGGCACCAAAAATCGGCCATTATAATTTTTATAATTTTGCCAGTGTCACTCTCACATTTAAGACGAATCTAACGACACCTCTCAACCTCCTTCTGGCGCAGTCGGGTAAAAAAAATGATTTTAACATCTTTATCACTTCTGTCCATAGTTAAAGTTCAAAACAAGGCGAAAAGCCACCAAACTCGGAAAAGATGCTTAAATTCAAAATACAGTGTATTTGTATTGGTGTGTGTGGTACTTGTAGTACGTTCCTACACTTCTATAATTTACAAAAAATCTTGTTTTCAGTTAAAGTTTTTTAATTTTCTGTTGAAATTAGAATTTAGGCATCTTTATTAGTATAAATATATATATATATATATATATATATATATATATATATATATCTTTATATATATAATTCTTCTGTGAGTGTGTATGTCACTGAACTTCTCTCAAACGACTGGACCGATTTTGATGAAATTTTTGTGTCTGTTCAAGGGGATCTGGGAATGGTTTAGATTCACAATTTGAATAATAATTTTCATCAAAAAAATTTAAAAAAAAGTTTGAAATTTTCAAATTAAAGACGTGTAGACAGGACAACGTCTGTCGGGTCCGCTAGTAATGTATAAAACGTTAATAATAAATAATTTATTTAGTATAAAATGAAGTCGCTTCTGCTGTCTGTTCGCTTAGATCTTTCAAACTACTTACCGGTTTTTAAGGCAGTTTTCAGCAATAGATAGAGTAATTCAAGAGGAAGGCTTCTATGTACAATACATGCATATATACAGAAAAGCCGAGAAATTCAAAAATTTGTATTTCATACTAACCGTCAAAACGTACCTAGGGATGAACTCGAGCGAAGCGAGGGTGAGTCGCTAGTTATTTATAAATGTATCGTATAAATAAGTTTATTACTGTAAAACGTAAATCTGTATCTGACACATGACTGTGCTATTTCAGATTTTTAGCAATAAAACCAGGTTACGGTTACAATGCATTACTCGGATTTTATGGCGGCCTTTAAATATTTCACAGCTGTGGCAGGTCTGGTTTAGTCGTTATAGCAAGAGTAAATTACCGTTTTCATATCTAAATAACTTCAAATTAAAAAAAAAATATATCCAACCAACCTATTTAAATCATTATGGCGTATTTCTCCTACAATTTTGAAGATGAAAAAGTCACCTCGTCCCTTTTCTTGATAGCATTTCTCATAGAATATCTGAAAGAAAAATGAGGTACAGTGACTACAGTAACTTATCTTTATAGTTAGTATATACTACACACAAAATTTAAAAAACTAATAAGATCAAGTTAACAAAAGTAAAAATATTCCTTCTCTATTTTTTTATTTCGGTTAAAAATGGATCTACATATTTATAAGTGGTGTAGTAGTAAAGATAATGATGAATAATAAATAAAATATTTTGAAAAAGTTTTGACTTGAAGTTAAGGATGCTGTACAATGTAACGTTCGTATCAATCAAAGGTTTGTGTATAAAATATAAATGGTTTATCAAAAAAACTTTTTCGTACCTTTGTTTACCTCTTTTATTCTGGAGGATACATCAAAACAATATGCAAGAAACTATAGGTCTTAAAAAGCCTACAAAAAGTCCACGATAGCATACACTATTTCCTAATTTATTAGACTCACAATAACTACATATTTTATTAAATAAAAGTATATTTTCTGATTTTTTCGCGGATTTATTTCATTTTGTGCTCTCCGAGGTTTCGAACGCATTACAGCAATCATGGTTACGAGAAAGACAAATATCAAAATAAATCCGCGAAAATATCCAAAAAGATAGTTTTATTTAAAATGTCAAATATTTCGTTGTCGTACATCTATGAAAATACCTACCTATTATGTGATGCAATTGTTATTTAAAATATACGAGTACCTTGGGGCGCACTATGTAAAGTGAAGCAAGGCTAAGTCACAAGTATAAATAAATAAAAATATAAATATTTTGGGACATTAACACACAGCACCAACTAGCTCCATGATAAGCTACGAGGCTTATATTATGGTCACGAGATAGTATATATATAATACACATATATAACTTTAAACACACATATTATCTAAGTATATATTCATACGTGAAGCAAAAACTTTGTACCCCTTTTTACAAAAATTGCGCGAACGAAGGAGTATGAAATTTCCCACACTTATAGTTTACTAGCAGAACGCTCGCTCGCGCTAAAACAGAAAAACTCTAAAACATAGGTTTCATATAAACTTTCACCCCCTAGGCTATTTTACACGTCTTTATTTAATTGTATTGAAGAGCATTAATACCGAGTTTCAAGTAATTCTGATTATAAATAATTTTTGGGTTATATTATAACGTGTTTTCCCTTGGGAATGAGATTATCTCCCGCGGTAAAAAGTCCAACTATCTCCACACAAAAATAATCACGTCAATCTGTCACTCCTTTTGGACGTGAAAGAGAGACAAACAAACAAACAAACAAACAAACAAACAAACAAACAAACAAACAAATAAACAAACACACTTTCACATCTATAATATTAGTATGGATATAGGGAAGGATTGTAAAATACTAATATTTTTTACAAATTATGCAAAATATTTTCATTAAATCAATAAAAAAAACATTAATTGTAAAAGTCTGGTTAATTCAGAATTATGTATAGCTAAATTGACGAGCTTTAGTTTTATAAATAAAAAAATCAATAATAATCATGGTCGAAGTTCGACCACTCTGCGAACTCTAGTAAATATAAACACCCATGACTGGAGTACAAACATTCGTGCTCATCACACAAATGAATTCCCCAGTATGAAATAAGTAAATAATATTTAGTAAAAAAACAAGCCTTAATATTTATCGTAGTCCGTGAGTAGCATGCCGTCGTCAATAATAGCTTTTCAACCCATTAATAACCTTTATCGTGTTCTAGTTCTGCCCTGTCTGTCGTTCGTGCCGCTAATTCTTAATCAAATCGATTCATCCTTACACTTTCCTATTCTATTTAATTATTAAGAAAACAACGTTACAAGTAACATTTTACTTTAGTAAAAGATAAAATTTTGCTCTAAATAAACTAGACATGTTTTATTTACTGATATTAATGTACCTACGTGCTATTTTGGTAGGCTACCTTTTAAGCGGTGTCTGAAAATCAGCGTTAGTCTGGGGGTTGTCGTTTGTGGTTGGATGTGGCAGTGGTAGCCCAGTGGTAACACTCTCGCTTGGGACACTAGTGCAGTAGACAATAGTGCATATGTATGTGTCTTAAATAAGGCTTTTTCTATTCTAACTAGACCTGTCGTGGTCTCGAATTACAGTCGCATTACTTACATCTCTCAGAATATTCTTTGGACTAGGTCCACTAGCGATATGCGCAGGAGATAGTATAGTGTACAAATATGCATAATATGAAATGAGAGTGCACAAGCACACTATCATTTTTATCTTTTTATCTGCGCGCATACCTGTGCACTATAATATATTCTAGACTCTTAGCTACGAGTAGTTTCAGTAAGATGGGCCTTGGCCATTCTTTTTTTTTTAACGTTGGGAAATGCATTTACGCACGAGGTGTGGGACTCACCGGCAAAGCCAGTACTACCCACTAAAACCCAACAAAGCCTTCCCCCGTCTTAATGGGGCATCGCAGGATCGCTTACGCATTCAACTACGACGCCCCGACGGCAGGTCTGCCGAAGCAGACCACAACAACCACGGGGTTGCTCTAAGGTCCACTGATCATAGAAGTACCAGGAGCAACCCGCATGGTACACCGCCCTTTCGAAGAGGGCCACTTCCCACCGCCCGCCAAGTGGGCCACCTCCCTGTGCGTTTCATGGCTTGGCGATCGTCCGAGAGAATCCACAAGTCCTCTTATGGGGTCCTATAATTGGTTCCGAAAAGGAAAAGGACAAGGAAGGAAAGGTCAATCGAATAAAAACGGTCAACATTTTCCGTCAACTTTTAACTTAGCCAATAAATGTTGAGTTTTTGTTACATACATTAATATAATACATAAAATTATAAATGGAATTTGATGATGGCGAATGACTTTTTCGTTTGCGTTTTTATTATGTATATATAAAAGAAATAATCTAATAATGGTTTTGGTCATTTCCAGTGTTCAGAAAAATAAGGCTTTGGGTTTAAGACCATCATACTCATACTAACAAATTGTAATAAAATAAATAATCACTAAAAATATATTATATAATATTCCTTTTTACGTAGGTATATATAATACTAGATTGACAATTTATATTTTCTTTGTTTCAGACGCGTCAGTATCTGCTTCCACTAGTTCTCCTGACGACAATCACACTATCCTCAAGTAATGTACTTCCAATACTAATTAACAAAGTAGACTCAGATTCCTTATTGGACGACCAAGATAGTGACAATACTTTTAATAACAGACAAACTCGTATAAATCCCAATATATTTTATAAAGTTTTTATTGGAACATCAAAAGATAATTTACCGAAGAAATCTCAAGGATCTCGACTTAAATATTTAGAGAAAGACAATAACCCAGACAGAAGGACATTCAATGGGCTAATCGAAAATGAAGATAATTATGATGATGAGGGCTTTCGAAAAGAGCAGTGGCACAATTACCCGAGGCAGTTAGATCGACTTCATAAAAATTTATATATTTATAAGATACTTGAAAAGATTATCGATACTAACGACTTAGAACGACCAAAACGTGTAGATAAAACTCGACATGATGTCTATCAATACTCGAGCGATGATATTCTTAGCAACTTTGGCCCAGATGTAATAGCTGGTCCACTTTTAATCTTAAAGATACGACTAGCGTATTTAACTAGTAATTTAAATAACCACGATTCCAACAAATACATTTACAGCCATTCGGATCCATTAGATTTGACATCACAAAATGACGAAATGACCAGTGAAGAAAATGCATTACTTGATAATGATGATAAATCTATTGTAAAGATAAAAAGGAATGGAAAACTCACGAATGCAGATATACAATTTTTAGGTAGGTAATATTAATATTTGTAAAAGCTTTGTAAAACAATATCTGCAGTACATATGTTACAGTCAAAACCTTTTTTTTAGTCAAAACTACTTTTAACCAACCTCTTTAGTCAAAAGTAGTTTTTCCTAGAGTTGAACTGGCTAAGGCGGGAGCTACGCCTTACTCTGAAGAACCCTTTTTTTCTTGCTTGAAATATGAAAACTTGTGTAAATGTGCGTAATATTAAACTTCCTTCTGCTGTAACGACTAAACATAAAGTACAAACATATATGAATAAGCTTCTGAATGGAAATAGAATTCCGAATTTAGTGCAATAAAATTAGTTAAATAGTAAAAGCCAACTTAAACATCGAACTATTTTTAATAAACTTTCTTAACTTTTTATATAAACTAAAAATAGTTGATTTTATATAGAGGTGTAATGTCACAAAATATGCAATGAATAATATATAAACTATATATAAAGAGTGCTATGTGGTTTTTTATATATCTGTCCAAAAATACATACTATCAAAATGCCTATTTAGCCTACGCATTAGGCACATATTTATAGTAGAAATAAACCCCTGATATTATTAATAATTTAAAAGATAATCACATTAATATTTTGTTTTAGAGAACTCATCGAACGAAAAGAAAACTGTGAAAAAGAGAATATTTTCTTTATGGAGCCGTTTGCAAAGCCTGTCACACAGAGGTCATGAGCTCCACCACCGCAGGCACATGTACGCGTTCTACGGTCTACCAGAAGACGGAGGTGGTACACTGACTGCAGAGACGAGGGCTACTATGATGCGACCACCTGGATCTCCTTTACGATGGGGTTGACCGCGGACATCTCTATTTATCCTCTATTCTTGAAATTTTGCTGATATGTAATAAAAATAACATCTGAATAATTTACTTCTTTAGGATTCTTCTATTTAATATCTTAAATATTCGATATTTTTGTTTACAACGTTTCTGTAACATAAGTAGGCATCGTTAAGGCGCTGAATAGTACAATAATGTGACCAATATTCGTATTAGATATATTCATTTACTAAATATAATTATTTTTCTTTACTTTATTAAAATTTTTGTATATTCATTTATGAAGGTTTTACTAATAATACTAAAAGAGCGATAGTTATTTTAGAATTAAAATTAAGGAGTTTTGGTACCCTAAATATTTATTCTACTCGTATACTTATGATATTTATGTAAGGATCTATGCTATTAACATAAAAAATAAATAATTAATATATATATTTTAAAAACAATACTTACCTAGCTACTAGCAATAAATATGTAGTAAGAAAACTAGTACCTACTTTATTTCAGTTCCTATACATATATTTCCAGATAATATTTAAAGTAAATAATTGAAATATTAATTTAAATTATAATCTGTGTGCTTCGTTTAAAGTTTTTGTTTGCATAATATATTATATATATAATAAATAATAGAACAGTAGAAATGTTAAAAAACCTTACAAATTAGAGAAAAATGACCTAACTGTAGTCTATGTATACCTACCTATATAATCTTAATATATATTAGAGAAACTGTGTTACTAAAGATGATAATATATTATATAAAAACTTCCCTAACTATCGTCTAATAAATGTAAATAAACGCCATATATCAAGTTTTTTTTTAATTTTCCTGTTATCAAATTTTATTTTGTCTATGGAATACAACATGGCTGCCTACTTTTAGCGCCATCTATTTTTATCAATACGAAACTCGAAAGTCACTTTAATTATCAATGTTGACTACTGTAGTGTTTACGACTTACGTCAAAAGTCAAAACACTTTATCCACTTTATTGGTTGATTAATGATTATACAATTATTTTTAGTTAACAAGAGAGTGTTTTATTCGTAGAATGAAAATATATATGATGAATACTAATTTATATTGAGTGATATAAAAAAAGTCATGGCCGTAAGTAACTTTATAGGTTAATTTGAGAACTAAGTTACTTATTATTTATTTTTAATAGGTACTTAAACTTTCTCTCCATTTAAATTCGAAATGATTTTTTATTGGTATAAATTTACATTAAAAACATGCCACATTTTAAGTCCAGTTTTACATAATAAAATACCAAATTTAAATTAGGTACTGTGGGAAAATAAATTAGGTAAACTAATAATAAGATAGTCTCATGTGCAATACAATAACAAAAACAAGGACATTTAATTAAATATCACAAGTGTAATAAGATTTATATTAACTGCTCTCATTTATATATCAAAATTAGTAAATAAAACAATATACATAGCACAAAACGTTATATTCAAAGGCTGAAGGTCGAGCTTTACTATACGGTTTCTGGCTGTCATCGTGTAGTTGGCGAGTGAGAGCTGCTTTAATTTTAAAAGGTGTACCTTTCGAAGAAAGACGTGTGGATATAATCCGAGAATGTAAACACCTTACTGATGAGTACAAGAGTATTAATCCATCGCAAAAAGTGCCCGCACTAGTTATTGGTAAGTATGATTGTAAAATTTTGTGCCTATAAAAATTAGTTAGGTACTCCATCAAATTCAATTACTCTAAAGTTTTAAATTAAAGTTAAATTCCCACCACCATTACACATACCTACATTAAAAAAAACTAACAAAAGCTAGACCTAACCTAGAGTTATTGTTCAGTGTCTATGTCATGGTTAATAAATTTTGAATTTATCGATTTAGGATTACGACCTGACATTTATTTTCGGCCTTCATGCTACCGTAAGCGTCCTGCGCTTTCAGGGAACGTATATCTCCTATCCTGCAAGAATCCTTTTATTTTAACATAATACGAAGTAGCTCACCCAATCCCGGTATCCGTCAGTGAAAGCCATGATAAAATGGTTCAAGCTACTACTATTCTATCTATTCTCCGGAAACACTTTCCCTGGATTAAAAGTAACCTAAGTCATTCTCGACGAAGTCCTCTATCATCAAGTAAGTCTCATAAAAATCAATTAAGTTTCCAATCTAGACATTTGCCGGAAACAGACAGACAGTCAATTTTTATACATAACTTTTTTGTACTTTAGTATCCTACATATAAATAAATCAAAGCTCAAATCTCAATATAAAATAGGTATATTTAAATCACAAACTATAAGTGAGAATTCATTTTATCAAAGCTGCCTAGCGATATACAGTATACTTTACAGTAAAAGTAAACTATAAAGGATAATAAAATATTAGTAGGATACCTAGACTGGCATTATCGTAGTGGTCACGCGTAACTTACCCATAAAAAATCATTTTAAGGCCTAATAAAATAAATTTTGATACATCAATATCGTGGCACTATCAAGTGACATAAAATATGTCAAACATCCGCTAGACCCAAGGGTAATTCCCAAAGGCAGGTTGAATAATAACTTCCTTCTCACGAAAATCGTTTTGCGATAAAACCTGATTACGTGCGAGAGCACCGAAATGAAATTCCGATATCAATTTCGAGTTTTTACATATGATAATAATATTAGCATTGCATTGACAGCGAGTACTTGTGTAAATGTTTTTTAACAGAATATAAAATATCTGTTAACTGATTTAGCAGGCTTCGGAATATTCGCAGTCTTTTCATCGCATGCTAAGCAGTAATTTTTCATACTACAGTCATAATTTATTATAAGATTTAGGTATAAAAAGAGTAAATAAACATAGGGTGCGGTGACTTTAATATTCATAAAATATCTACCTACAGGTATCTCTTAAAATGATTAATAAGAAATAGTAACTTAGCTATTAAACAAAAATAAAATTTTCCACATAATATAAAAGAATTGATTTTAAATAATAAAAATATACATATAGCATGTATTAAACGAAAAATATTATTAATTAACATACAAACAATAAATTTGAACCCCTGCATTCTACACAACTATAAAAATAAAAGTAAACTACACATAATTCCTTCCAATATTCCGTAAGAAATAAAAAATTTATGATAACACAAGCTGTTTACCTCTAAACATGAAATAAAATCGTACGTATTTCCCAAATTCTTCATATTGTGGAGGAATTGTACGTATTTTGTTATGAAATATTTTTGAGTCGACTATTACTAGATTTATTTTTATTGCAAACTAGCGACTTCGTCCCTATGTACGCTGATTTTATTCACAATTTCATGGATTTTGTTTTTTTTTCTGATTCTCTTTCTAAAATAAAAGTAGCCTAAGTTACTCCTTACAACCTTATAACGCTGTAAGATTACCAAGAAATAAATAAATAAACATCAGCTATGTGCCCGTGAAAGTCCCGTCAAAATTGGTCCAGCCGTTTCGGAAATAATCTGGAACAAACAGACAGGCAAATTTTTTTTTCATATTAGTGCCGTATATACTTTTATATGCATTTAAAGTATAAAGTTATTATTTTGACAATAACAGACTGTCAATTTTATTTATCTGTATAGATTATGCCGATATTCCATTTCAGCAGTTAGGTAGATCCTCAGGCTCTCCATACAATACTTAGATTAGGAGAATCAACGTGATAATCTCATCACAGTTAATTATTCACGCATCTCGCGATCAAATTACTAAACAATACTCGGTTATTGGAGTAATTAGCATGAGGGCTTCGTTCGATGAATTGTATGTTGTCATAGCCTAATAGCCCATCAAAACCCCACGAGTGCACTTCATACGTGTTATCGCGATTTAAAATAGATTTGGTTCAGCAGTAACGACTCTTGTTTGCAATATAAATTACTTATTTTGCCAAATACCTATATACATATGTATGTAGTATGTACAGTAGAAAGATACAATATATTTATAGCAAGCATGTTTTTGCATTCGGCTTTGTTCGCGGGAGCGAATTATAGGACGAGGACTTGCGAAGATTATAGGTAGCTTTTGACTTTTGTAAGCTCAAAGATGCAATCTATGTTCTTGGCAAATTTCATCGATATCTGTTCAGTGGTTTAAGCGTAAAGTCACAGTTGCAGTGCGCAGATAACACTGTACTACAACATTATTTAAATAATAAATATAATATTTATCTGGTAAACATAATCCAAACTAGGTACCATAATTAATATAATAAGTGTGAAAGTGTATTTGTTAGTCTTTCTTTTAAGTCGAAACGGAGTGACGGATTGACATGATTTTTTGTGCGGAGATAGTTAGAGGGCTGGAGAGTGACGGCTACTTTTTACCGCGGGAGATAATCTCATTCTCACGGGAAAACACGTTATAATACAACCCAAAATTATTTATGATCATAATTACTTGGAACTTGGTAGGTATTAATGCTATTCAATACAATTAAATAAATACGTCTTTTATCGTTTGTCGAAATTCATCTCATAAGGGGAAAAAATAGGAGGTGAAAGTTTGTATAAAACCTATTTTTTAGAGTTTTTCTGTAGTTTTAGCGCGAACGAAGCCGTGGCTTCTGCTAGTTAGTTATAATTTTAGTACTAAATATCTTAAAAAGATTTAAGCAATAAATTTCGACATAATGCGTAATAAATTATACATAGAACTGATTTTGACAATCAAACTACAATTCGAGTTGAACACGACGCGACGCCAACGACTAAATGAGTGGGTCAATAACTTCGCAATTCAACGAAATGTGACGCCCAATGAATTTAATAGAAAAAGCTCCTTCAATTGACAACTATTTAGGTCACTTGTGTTTATTACACACGGATGTACACATACATATTATTTTCAGGGTAAACAAGAAAACGATTCAAAAGAAACTTATTAACTAAACCAAAATACGTTAGTTATTAATTATGAGACGGAATTATTTCCGAAAACTCTGAATGTCTATTGTCAGCGAATGTAAACTCCGCGCTGCTTTGTTGTAGATGTCTTTTGTGCCCCCAGGCTTATAAAAATTCATATTCATTACCCTGCAAAATCTTTGAGAGATCAATGATTGATGTTAAATTTATTTCAAAATCGATCACATACATACATTTTCTTGCTTATATTATGGAAATTTGACATCGAATTGAAAACGAAATGGAATCGGAAATCTACGATAAAATTATGACTCGACTTTTTAGGACATTTGTAGTAACGCCAAATAAAATTCCGCTTCGATTTTCTGAAGTATCTGGTACTATAAAACTATAAATATCAATCGTTTTTCTTACTCTTTTTATCAGAAATATATATATATATATATATATATATATATATATATATATATATATATATATATATATTTCTTATTATATATATATTTAAATAATATTTAGTTTAAATATAAGTGTGGATAAAAAACCTCTCATAGAGAATTTCGATGAAACTTGCATGAAACTTTCGAATGAAATTGTTTATTGTTATAATTATAAAATACATAATTATAATAATATTTCTTTATAATATTTGCAAAAAATATTTAAATGTTCAGTATATAAAAACTATGTATTAATAATAACAATAAAAAGTAAATTGTTTGTTTTATTGTGTTTATTATATATTTGTTTGTTTCTATTAATTCAAAGAAATCTATAGAGTGCCCTCGCCACTTGTACGAAATTGTGGTGACAATTTGTACTCTGTACTTTCAGCTATTTAAAATCGGTTTGTAGTTTGTAGCATAAAAATAATTTTATAATAAATATAAATAATACAATTAAAATTGCATATTATACTAAAAAATACACTATCAGATTGAAATTTCAGATTTAGTTTTTATAGTAGGTCTGTGGCTACATTGAGTTGTTACCTACTTATTTTTCATTGTAAAATAATAAATAAACATTTACACAGATGGAGCAACTCTTGTTGAGTCTATGGCTATACTTCAATATCTAGAAGACACTCGTCCCAAACCCACTCTACAGCCTAACACACCCCTACACAGAGCTCGCATGAGAGAAATATGTGAAGTAAGCAAAAACATAATATTTTATAAAATTAAGATTTAAGAAGAAAATTTTATAAAATGAACAAAGCACAATTTTAATTTTTATACCAACTATAATAAAACGATTGTAAATGACATTACAGTGTGGACATGTATCTATATAAATATTTGACTATCTTAACTAACAACACGTTTGGCTCAGTTTGTAATGACCCTACTTGCGTCGCCGGCGGTCGCGGGTTCGAGTCCCGCTGGGGGCATTCATTTGTGTGATGAGCACGAATGTTTGTACTCCAGTCATGGATGTTTATATTTATAATATGTGTGTATTTAAAGTTATATATGTATAAGGTATCAACTATCTGGTATACATAACACAAGCCTCGTAGCTTACCATGGAACTAGATGGTGTCGTGTGTTAATGTCCTGACATATTTATTAATATTATTTATTAACTGTCCCGCTGTATGTTGTTTAAATTACCGCTTTAGCATTTCCATACTAATAAATCACAAATGTATCATTATACATATACATATGTACATTATATATGAAATGTTACACGTAAAATTGCAAACAGAAGATAGTCTATAACATTTTCATACTTTTCCAGTAGTAAACTCCGCTGGTTTTGTCATTTTTACAAAAGTTATGATTGAAAGCGTTATTTTCTTTTTAGACAGTAGTGTCTGGTATTCAGCCGCTGCAGAATATAGGTATAAGAGCTCATTTTGATACTGAAGATCGTTATAAGAAGTTTACTAGATACTGGACGGCGAGGGGTTTGCAAACCCTTGAGGAATTGCTACAGAAATCAGCTGGTCGATACTGTGTTGGGGACAGATTAACTATGGCGGACCTGTGCCTTGTACCACAATTGTACAATGCCTCTACAAGGTATTTTAGTTTATATTAATTTTAGTTTACTTGGCCTTCTTCATTAATAAACATATTGTAATGAAATTATATTTTGTATATATTTGGTGCTAATCGGAATTACATATATGCCATATCCAAAAAAGGATTGAAAACGTTCGATTTTTCAAACTAATATACAACAGCTGATTTAATTTAAATAAAACTTATCTATTGTTAAGAAGATGTTAATGAAGAATAAAAAAGATAAAAACAACTAAGTTTAATAACATAGCGAATACAGCAATATTTTGCTTAGCAATCCATACTAATGTTTATTACTAATGTTATAAATGTGAAAGTGTGTTTGTTTGTTTGTCCTTCTTTCACGTCGAAACGGAGTGACGGATTTGCGTGATTTTATGTGAGGTAGTTGTAGGGCTGGAGAGTGACATAGGCTACTTTTTACCGCAGTAGATTAACTAACTCCCACGGGAAAACACTTTATAATACAATCCAAAAAATATTTATGATCAGAATTACTTAAAACTTGGTATTAATGCTCTTCAATAAAATTAAATAAATACGTGTTATATATTTTTCGAAATTCGTTCTATAAGGGGATAAAATAAGGGATGAAAGTTTGTATAAAACTACATTTTTAAAGATTTTTTTATAGTTTTAGCGCGAGCGAAGCCGCGGGTTCTGCTAGTATAATTATAGTTTAAATCTTTGACAAATATTTACCTCGATAGTATTGTAACGGACAACTGATTCGTTGGTGTTTTCGTTTTGATTTACAAATATAATTAACTGTTTTGGCCATACAGCATTTAATAACTATTTGAATAAAATAAACAAAAGTTTGACGGCAGCGTTTTAGACCAAGCTCGCTTTAGAAAACTTAAGAACATAACTGATTCAAAATCCAGGTTCCGCACCTCTTTCACGATTTTCACGTGCAAATCTCATACACTACATACATACATCACGATATCTGAGAAAACCTAACTAAATTTCAAAAGACTTATTTAAAATTTCAAAAGACGTTTGAAGTCTGTCTTAACCCACTTTTGACCAAACTCGTGCCCAGGCGGTAGAACCTTAAACGAGCTGTTTAACGAATGTTGGTAAGCGCATAACGTTTAACGAATGTTGGTAAGCGCATAACTCAAGAATGGCTGGACCAATTCGGCTAATTTTTTTTTCGTATGTTCCTGGTCCACGGATGGTTTTAATAAAGAGAAAAAATGAAAAATTAACGAAAAAAAATATTATATGACTAACGCTGGTTAATAACTATTTATATCTATTAAAAACGTACCTAGCGACGAACCCGAGCGAAGCGAGGGTAAGCCGCTAGTAATCTAAAAAAAAATGAATATATGTAATATGTATGTACATACGCTATGAGAATTGTTCAGGTATAGATATAAATTGAGATTTTTGTTTCAATGGAATATAAAGTAAACAAATGAATATATTCATTGCATTTTATGAGAATGAATGTCCGTAAATGACTATTTAATACTTGTAGATTCAACTACGCTACAGTTTTATTAACGTTGTATTTTCTATTATGCTATTAAAATAGATAGAGTACGAGTACATTTAAAAGAAGTTTTATTGTAGTTGTTTTCATACTAAATTTTTTATGTATCGGGAGCTTTCGTTACACCATTATCACTACTCTATATATTTTTTTCTAATAATACTAGATGCCGAATACTCTTTTTTTAATATCACATCCAAATATACTTTTTTGTACAAACTTTGCCACTTTTATCTCACCTCGTGTTGGTGGTCAATTTAAAAAGTCGCTTATTTGCGGTAAGGTAAGTAAGTATTATTATAGAAGTTCGCTGTTAAAATTTCAGAACAGGTTTGATCCTAAATCCGAATATGATAAACATACATTATACCATGTGGTTAAAATTTAACATATTATATGATATACCTACACATATACAATATACACATATACATATGGTATATGGTAAATTAAAAAAAAATAGTATATAAGTATATTATATATATATACAGGGTGGATTTTTGAGACGGGACAGTAAGGGCAGGTACCTTAACTGCTATAGTTACAGGAAAACGTTATTAGGAGACCATCCATAACTTTTTGAGATATTTTGAACTGCATTCACAGATTTTGGAAAAAATGTACAGTTAGCGAAAAAAATGCTGATATACGAATATTTTTTTTATGTCAATCGATCCTATTTCATATAGGGATCAAAACACTCTATGAGATCATTTAAGGTATAAGTACTAGAAGTGACAGAAATCGCCAAAATTTTTCCCATGCATTTTGTACGGGAAAACGATAAAGATTTTTCATTTCAGACTGTTACTTCCGGAAAACAAAAAAGAAAAAGGAAAAAAAAAGAAAAAGGAACAAACAAACAAACAAACCAAATCACTAGCTTATTAATACTATACAGTACATAGCCCGCGACTCCACCCGCGTTCAGATGACCAAAAACCAAATTCTTAGGTTTTACATATTAGTAGATATTATACTCTTACATTGCAGCTTTTGTAATTTTTTTTCAGAAATGAGATATTTTCCTGCGGTAAAAAGTTTCCTATATGTTGACCCGGATGACAGCTATCACCATACCAAATTTCATCAAAATCCCTTCAGTGGTTTTTCTGTTATGCGGTAACAGACAGACAGACAAAAATTCCAAAAACTGTAGATTCGGCCTCTGTATCGATAATAATGTTTATTTCAATAAGATTTTCCAAAAAATATTTAATGTACAGATTCAGCTTAGTTACAATTTTATTATAGGTATAGATTAAACGTATCGTGGTGACTCATAAATACTTCAGTTACAGAACAAATTGTATTCCCAATATGAATTTAAAATTCTTCAAATTAATATAAATTAATTTGTATACGAATATTGTGACTTAAGCTATTCCCAGTAGTATTACAACTCGTGATATTTAAATGAAATCAAATTTTCGTTTTTCCTCTGGGAAATTTAGCCAACCATCATTAGGTACTTGTCATTAAGTTGTGAAATAGTGGATTGGTTTTAAAAATTGCATATTGTCATTTTTAAATTTCAAAAGTCAATAACCAGACAATTAAATTGATTCTAAATATAGACAAGGCACATCATGTCGCATTCTGTTAGACCTACTTTTCAATTAGAGCGCCGTCATAGTTTTATTGCATAATTTATTATTTGGCTTTCTTCGTATGAATTTATGGATCTGTTGTCTTATAAGAGTTCAATAAAACTATATTTCAATAGCTTTACTTGTAAAACCTTATATTAAACTAGCAGCACCCGCGGCTTCAACCGCGTTCTAACTACTAAACTTCACAGGATCTATCAGGATCTACTGAACTAATCTGAAGATTGCCTGAAAATTTCATCAAAATCGCTCCAACCGTTGTAGACTCAACACACACCGATTTTTATATATAGACCTTTTGCGAGACTTTGCCTATTATACACGCTCTTATGAAGGACATGACGACAATATAATTGGAATATTAATTAGGACGAAGACGTCTCGAAGTGCCGAACTTTTTATTTATGTGATATTTCTTCTTTAATCCCTCCACGACCGCGGACACGCCGGCGTATCAGTTAGCAATAGATTTCTTAGAATTTTAATTAATTTCTTATAAATTTACCTGGAGGGGTTTTAATATCTAAAAAAAATGTACTTAGCAAACTTTTTTATACTTTCAGTGAGCCTGTGGCAATTATTGTTACTACAATCTCTGTAAGTGAATTTATACCAATTCAACAATTGCTTAACAGATACAATGAACGTGATCAAAAGGCTTTAATTTAATTGGTTAAAGCTCTTTGTGTAGGAAAATCATGTGTGTATTCATTCCATTTTACGTGCTTTAATAGCAACAAACACGTATGATTTTTAGGATCTTCATCGTGAGCACAATTACATATATAGCACAATATATTTCGAATCGTATTCCTTATAGGTACATTAATTTCTAAAATATATGAGGAAATTTTCAAATAAGCATCAAGTTCACGTAAGCATTTATAACTAATTAATCCCATTTAGTACAGAGAACTAAGTACTTAAAACCTAAATGTCATGTTTAGATTGATATAGCATAATATATTGCACAGACCCTTATCTGCAGTTTGCTGCCTTGCTTGCTGCCTGCCTTATGATGCAGATGACCTAACTAATAAATTGCTATATATGGCTATGTACATACTCGTATATACATATGAACAAAATTAAAAAATAGCTTTTACACAACTATGGTTGTAAGAAAATATACTTCTTTTATTTAGGTACGTTTATTGATTAGAATCTATACTTAATAATATTATAAATGTGAAGTTTGCTTGTATGGATGGATGTTTGTTACTCTATCACGCCAGAACGGCTGAGCGGATCTGGATGAAATTTGGCACAAAGATAGATTTAAGTCTATAATAACACATAGTATACTTTTTATCCCGGAAAACTTCAAAATTAAATTGGGGTTCCCGTGGGATATGTTGGTTTTTGTTTGCCTAGAGGCGAACCCAAGCGAAGCGAGGGTGAGCCATTAGTGTAGAATAATTTAGGTACCTATATAATACCAAAGTTAAATCATCCTACGCGTATTATTGTTCCTAAATATAACATACGTGATTTATACATCTTTACAGACATAAGTTAGACCTGAAAATGTTCCCAACAGTTTCCAAACTGTACGAGACGCTATTAAAAGAAGAAACTTTTAGGGAGAGTCACCCGGAGAACATCAAACAGAAAGTAACCGAATGAAATAAACTATTCGTATCCATATCAAGGTCTTTTTTTATCTCTAAATATACACAACAAACTTTTGGAAGGTAGTGTAATACATCATTTTCTTACTATTATTATTCTACTTAGTATACGACAATGTTATACTTTATTAGTGATTGATGTGTAAACAAGTGAAACAAGTTCAAATCCCGGGTGCTCTAAGCTTACACGTGCAAATCATTTCTCAACATGATTATCTTACTAGTCTTACGGTGAAGGAAAGCATCACAAGAAACCTGAATATCTGAGAGGAGGTAACTAGTTTTAATAATATAATAATATTTGCAGACTGTACCTACGCACCTTGGAGTGGGGTGTTTAGGGACTGGCTCGAAGGACATGAAACCTAACAAACGACGGGTTTTATTGCTATATGAATAAATATCTATATTTAAAATAGCCTAAAGATATTTTTCTATCTATGTAGGACGTAAGTAGTATGTAGACATAATAAAAAGTAAATTATAATAGTCTTTTCATTTTTTGATAATACTCTCTAGTCTCTACCTCAGACTAAAATAATACGTGTAAAGGCGGAGTCCGCCAAAATTAATGTCAAAGTCAAAATAGTAGCTGTTTATGCTGCTATTCTCAACGGGTATATTTGTAGTAAGTTTTTGAAAATAAAATATGAATAAAGAAAAAAAATTGTTCTTTCGTATTTTTTAAATATTAGTTCTCTTTATTTAGGTTATATATTTTTTTCTGAATTATAACAAATTCCGTTAGCTATTTATTTTATTTACTTATCATATACAAATATCATTATACAAATTGTTATTTGTATACTATTATAAACATTATTTGCATTATTTTATAAATATTGTTTGGCTTCATGTTTAGTTCTATGACACTATCTGTATTATTCCTTTGTCTGAGTACTCTACCTTATTTTTGTTTTTTTTTGCTGTGTTACTTTAATAATGTCAATAAATAATACGAATACCATTAATATACGCGTGTTTGTGATTATATATATTTTTTTTAATTAAAAATATTCCTTACATTTTAAATAAATAATTCTATTATTTATAATTATTTGAATATATTCTGTCTTATGTAATGCTTAATGTTTTACAATTCGCAAACAAATTAGCTATCCAGAGATCAACCGATCTAAATGGCAAGACATTATACACGAAACATTAGGTTTAATTCTACGGAACCCAATACTTTCATAATTGTTAAATGGACAAGAATGGCCTTAATAGCCATAACTTTACCCACATACATATTATAATTAGATATGCAACTTATTCAAATGAAGTTGATCTATATCTTTAGTAGAATGTGTCAAGGCTGACCTACATTAGGGAGGCACTTCAATAACTGGAAGTGTAAATCAAAATGGAATGAGTAGACATAATACAGATTAAATCGTCGTGTTCATCAACGTCTATTTATCCAAATTTATTGAATTTCACAGAAAATTTCAAAAACCAAATTAAAAATGCCAGTTCTTCTAAATTTGATTTTTGCTTGCAGATTTATCCTATTATATGATCTGTGCTGGCGCTACTTCTTCTTTATATTAAATTGAATTCGAAATAAGGTACCTATTCAATTATTTCATCTAGTATTAGTAAATTTTAAAAAATAAACAATCTCAGCAGGAATCAAACTCGCGACTTTTGCGGTATATTGTGAGGAGTACTAGTCATACTGATAGTGCCATTGAGTCCCAACAACAAGTTCACTTTGTTAGAATGTTCTTCTGATAAATTATACAGATAATTTTATTTGACATTACAGTACGAAAATAATTTCTTTTAAATTCAAAAGCATTTCAATACATTTGCTGGCGAATGAATCTGATAAATCTTTATCAAAGCGTTCTTGCCAATGCATAAACTGTTTTAACATCAAAGTAAGACTCGTTACATACACTTCAAAGTTTTATCTCTTGACAGAATTTTATCTACCTTTTTACTTTTTATAGCGATACAAAATTAATAAATTTGAAGTTCAACAACTTCTTTTCTTCTTACAATAAATCATGAAAATTCTTAACTTATTCTCGTTGTAAAATATGTACATACTTAGTTCAATCTATTGCGCGTATTAGTGATGTAACGAAAATTCGTATTCGCAAGAAACGATGCGATTGTTCATGTGTATATGACAAACAATTTAACGAAATTATATATGGTATGAATGGATATGGAATGATAATATAACTGTGCTTTACTCGTGTTTTTATATCACTTTGTCACTAGAATAGTGACAAAGTGATATAAAAACTTAACTTAAATTAAATTTAAAAAGTTAAATTTATCTTTTTTTTTAATTTGACTTAATTTTGAACTTTAAGTGACTAATTTCATTCATTCAACCTATATCGATTCGGCTATGTTCGATTTAAACATGGCCGACACGGAACGTAAAACCGGTCTGTTTTATTTGAAAGTCAACATTCGCATTCGCATACATATTCGCGAATATGGGTGATTAATATTTTCATTCGAATGTGAAAAATCGAACATTCATTACATCACTAGCGCGTACCTATCTATTAATCGAGTTTCAGAACAATCTTTTAATATAAAATCTTTTAAAATATATAATATTTAACAGCAACTACCTAGAGTTTTGAAGTAAATCGTCAAGCCTAGAAGATTTTAAATCAAACTTTAATTTGTACCAACTTAAGTAATAAAATTCTATTAAATCTTAATCTAATATGTATAACAAATTGTGAAAAGCTCCACAAAGATTTTTAACCAACGGAAAATGGATGTGTTTATTTTATATATACTTTTTATTGCTTCACTCACTTAGCCTTAACGTAACTCGAACTAAAACAAATCTAAAAAATCTTAAATAAACCTGGTTATTGTATATAACTGACATTTACTTTTAAACGCTGAGCTTTAAAATATCTTTGATTTATATAAACAATGTATTAGACGTAACGTAATAATGGAGCATGTGCATTGAATAAGAAACTATAGGTAAGACAAGTTGTAAAGATAAATATTTTTAAAAATTTATTAAAATAAACATTATAAAATTACTGTAATTTCTATAACTTTGAAAAGGGCTTAGAAAATCTTTAACTTTAGATCGTAACGCTTATTATCTCAAATGTGGAAGAGACTTGATATAATATCATTAAGATAACATATTCTAAAGTAAGTTGTAAAACTCCTTCGTCGACTTCAGTCAGCGATCATAAAGTTTTTCTTTATATTTATAGAACGTAAATAGACGTAGAACTCAAATGAGTGAGTCAGAAAATCATGATGATATATGTAAAATATAGCATACTAGCATTGTCCGCGGCTCTGCCTGCGTTCAGATGACCAAAAACCAAATTCTTAGGTTTCAGATATTAATATACTCTTGCAACATACAATGCAGTTTTTGTATTTTTTCTCAGAAATGAGATATTTTCCCGCGGTCTAAAGTATCCTATATGTTGACCCGGATAACCAGCTATCATCATACCAAATTTCATCAAAATTTGTCCAGTGGTTTTCTCGTGATGCGGTAACAGAGACAGACAGACAAAAATTCTAAAAACTATAGATTCGGACGCTGTATCGATAACAATGTCTATTTTAATTAGATTTTCCAAAAAATATTTAATGTACAGATTCGACTTAATTACAATTTTATTATATATATATATATATATATATATATATATATATATATATATATATATAGCATATAAAATGTAGCATAATTATGACGCCATTTATTTTGTGTATATTATCACCACATAGTATAAAACAAAGTCGCTTTCGCTGTCCATATATCCCTATGTATGCTTAAATCTTTAAAACTACGCAACGGATTTTGATGCGGTTTTTTTAATAGATAGAGTGATTCAAGAGGAAGGTTTTAGTATATAATTTGTTAAGTTTTTGTATACATTGGCTAAAATATAACGATATTTGTTGGAGGTGTCGGAAAAAATAAGACGTCTGGGAGCTTTCAACGAAAACGCTGCCTAAACCCTTTGAAATATAACAAAATAATGTATGGTGGAATTGTGTATCTTATATAGGTCTACAGAAAAGTCCGCGATGGCATATGTCTATCTCTTAAGGAAAACATACTATATCCATTTTAATTTAAAACGTACCTAAGGACGAACCCGAGCGAAGCGAGGGTGAGTCGCTAGTTTGTAATAAATCAAAATAAAAACTGCTAATAATGATGATAAGAAAAATTTAATTATAAAAATAAAATACCCGGGTAGGTACGTAAAAACTAAAAAGCGAACTAAAAGGTGGGAAAAAGTTGAAGGAGAAACATAGTATTTATAAAGTCGGATACATACCTACATGATTCACACTTGTCGCAAGTGAATTTTAAGTTTTTACGCTACCGGGTTTTATTTATTACTAGCATTGCCCGCGGCTCCGCCCGCGTTCAGATGACCAAAACTACTCTTACCTTGCAATTTTTGTATTTTTTCTCAAAAATGAGACATTTTCCCGCGGTTAAAAGTATCCTATATGTTGACCCGGATAACCAGCTATTACCATACCAAATTTCATCCGAATCCTTCCAGTGGTTATTCTGTGATGCGGTAACAGACAGAAAGACAGACAAACATTCTAAAAAAGCTATAGATTCGGCCTCTGTATCGATAATAATATTTATTTCAATAAGATTTTCCAAAAAATATTTAATGCGGCTTAGTTGTAATTTTATTATATGTATAGATTGAGCAAATTTTCGAAGAAAGTATGTACTATGAAATTAACGTTTTATTATCCTATGTTTATATGTTTTATATCCTGCTTTTGAGATGCTCTATTTATGTAAACGCACATTACACAATACACATAGCAATAGTGTATTTTGAATATAATTAATCTATTTAAAGCTCATCACACATCGTACAGTCATGCTTAAGACAACACAACCTCTATTACTTTAAAATATTATTTTGCTAAGTCAATTTTCTTATAGAATGAACAACAGACGATATAAGAACACAAAACATGATAATCCCTGAAGCCAACATCTAACAATGAGATTAATCTTAATCTATTTTACAATGGAAGTGTCTGCACTTATAACAAGACTTAATTATTGAACCGTCCAATTGAATTGAGCTAAGTGTCCTGAGCCAGACATCAACAAACTTTCCTCAGAATAAACATTTTGATCAAGAAACAATTCATTCGTAATTCTAGAAAATAAATATATTTCAAAATAAAAACAATTCTAAATGTTTTTCTCATTATTTATAATTGACATATCTAAACGATAAATGTTCTTATTTCTCACCTACCTTATAATTCAACTTTCACTTTAATGATACCAGGGTGAAATTAAAAGTTATTATTATATATATAAAATAGCCATATAATATAAAAAATATTAAAATTAGTTTGACTATAGACGAAAATATGCATAATAATAGTACCAACATAGAGAAATTCCTTCTTTTTTTTAACTCGGTTAAAATGTTTACATCTATTTAAAATACCGATGAATAAATGATCGATTACCAAAAAAGTCTATACACTATTAATAATAAACGGGAACGTTGATCCTATTCAGCAATTGATATTTATTGTTTCGACACCAATGCAATTTATATGACAATAACGAAGTGTGATGCTGAATTGGACCCGAGTATCAGTCAGTAAGACGGTACCCGTCTTGGGGGGCGCGTCATGCCTTCTCCCCTAAAGGACGGTGTATACCTATAACTTACACCCCTTTACAACCGGGATGGGACCAACTGCAAATATTATCCCTCTGATATATTTATTCGGGCCGCAATGGCTCTTCAGATGAAAGGGCTGCTCCTTATATTGTTTTTCGTATTTTGCGTGGGAAAAGGGGACGGTGAGTACCTAAATTATATATTGGATTAATTTTTCCCTATTTGTTTTCAAACTTTGCATAAGAAGATATTAGGTAAATAATAAATATATAATGTTTATATTGTTTTGAATTTACAAACATTTTAAAAATTAGATTTTTAACTTTATACTATTTACACAATGTAAAATTAAATAAATTATTATGAATGGTGGTATTGAGTGTGGTGGCATCTTCAAAAATAATAAAGTTTTCGTATTTTTATAGGATCCTTAGAAAATTTCGAGGTGTTCGACGTGCTATCCGTGGTACAAAATGATCTGCCAGAGGGGGTATTCCGAGTGCCAGGGAGATGTCAACTGCCTACCGTCGATGAAACGGAGTATACAGCCTACTCCCTCAATGAAAACGCTACTTTACACCAACTAGCCGCTGGCATATTTTATAACACTTTTCCTGAAGACTTCTCGATATTGGCTGTAGTACGACTACCTGGTGAGTAAAATTTATAGTTATCAATGTAACGTCTCGTTGCTGGCATTACCTCGTCGAGGGTCATAGATTCAATCCTGTACAGAATAGTTGTTTAGATTGCTATTTGCTTGATGTTATTTATATTGCTATAAGGAGGAATGAACTCAACCCACGTATTTTTCCGATTTTGGAGAAAATGGAACGAAATGAGATTGTGAAAAAACAAATATATTTCCTAATTTACATAAGTAGTTGTACATAAGTAAACAATAAATATGATTCTGTGACCCAGGTGCGGAACAAAATACACTCTTCGTATTATATTCGGATGCCGGCGATGAACAATTACAGCTTGTTGTTGGTGAATTAATAGAATTGTATTACGAAGACACTCGAGGAGATCCTGAAGACCACGAACTCCTCACGTTTCGAGTGAACATAGCTGATGGAAGGTATGGATATTGAACAATATTTTTTACAAATGTAACGTTTTAAATATTTGATCAAAGCATTTTATTAACCAATCTCTATTCAAAAAACTAAATATGTAAATAAAAAGAGTCATTTAAGTTCATTATCTATGTTAAATTTTAAGTACATAATATATATACATAACGTAATCTTTATCTATACTAATATTATAAAGAGAAAATATTTTTTTTGTTTGTTTGTTTATATCGAATAAGCTCCGATACTACTGGACCGATTTAGATAAAATTTGGTAAGAAGATATTTTGAGACCCTGGTCATAGGATAGTTTTTATCCCGGAAATCATCCCTTAAGGAATGAAAATGGAGATGAAAGTTTATATGTGGAATCAACCTACGGACGAACCCAAGCAAAGCGAGGGTGAGTCGCTAGTGCATAATAATAGTACAAATAATAGTGATCTTTTATATGTACGTACCTACCTAAAGGTGTTTTATTTCATACTTTTAAAAAATGTATGTTTTTTTTCTACTGTTGATTCACTAATGACTAATAAAATAGTGTGGGTTATAAAAATATGTATACTTTTATTAAATATTTAATTTTCAATATAAGTTTTAATTGGTAGTTTAAAGCGAAAATAAATACTATAGATATTAGATACACGTTTTGCATAAATTTTCTTATTTTCTGTAGTGTAAATAGTAAATACTTTTGATTAAATCCCTCGGGAACCATATATTTTTCCGGGATAAAAAGTGCCTATGTGTTATTCCAGACTATAATCTATCTCTGTGCCAAATTTCATCCAGATCCGTTCAGCCATTCTGGCGTGAAAGAGTAACAAACATACATCCATACAGACATTCTTACAAATTTTCGCGTTTATAATATTAATTTTTTTAATAAAACTATTGAAAATATTTGATGCTTTAGTTGCGTCCCTTAAATTCTATTAATAAAGAAACTGTATAAAAAAGACACAACGTAGGTGTATATCTCGATTTAACGCTATAATTTCTTGTTTAGATGGCACAGATTAGGAGTTAGCATCAAAGGAGATTCAGTCTCATTGATCGTTGATTGCCAAATCAAAGGAACCTTGCCCTTACGACGCCACCCTGGAAGCACTTTTAATTTAGCCGGTGCTTTAGTCGTCGGCACTCAAGTCACGCCTGACCAATATTATGAGGTAAAATATACTGTAATCCTGTGAAGAATATTTTTATGTACAATATATTATGAATAAAAGATATTATCTAATATATACTACATATAAGTATATTTGTATATTATAAAGCTGAAAAGCTTTCTTGTTGGTTTACTGCGCTTATCTCGGGAACTTTAACCCTTGCGTTTTATTTTTAAATGATTTTTACTATTTTTACATTTTGTAGCCTTTCTATACTAATATTATGCAGAGAGTTTGTTTGTTTGAACGCGCTAATCTCAGGAACTACTAATTTAATTTCAAAAGCTCTTTTTGCATTAGATAGCCCGATTATTGAGGAAAGTTATAGCCTATATATCATATAATATATAGGTAGTCCCATCTATTCCATATTAACTGTTAAAACGTACCTACAGACGAGTACTTAGTCGCTAGTTTATTAATAAAGATAATATGCTTTAATCTAATATCACGCTATGACTGAAAAGGTGGTTAAAAAATGAGTCTGTTATGTTGTCAATTTACAATTTGGAACAAAATATGTAATCTAATTGAACTTGAAATATATTATAAATATCATAGGTTTTAAATGTCTAAAAAAGAAGGTTTTAAAGTTCAGTTGATATTTTAGTGCGTATACTATCAATGATTGTAAATCAAATTTTAAACACTCTGTGTTGAATAAGCGCTATCTCAAGTAACCTTTTTAAATTATAAGATACTATTTTAAGCCAATTAGCTACTCTTAAATTATTTTAAAACTGAACTCAACTTTAGAATCAAACGTCATTTTAAATTATATGGAATGATTAATTATAATAACTTTCTTAGATTTAACAATTTAACAATTTATTATAACACAACAATAAAAACTATAAATTAGATAACAATATACATTTACATTTGAAATAAAAAT
Source organism: Brenthis ino (assembly GCA_921882275.1). Lineage (NCBI taxonomy): Eukaryota > Metazoa > Arthropoda > Insecta > Lepidoptera > Nymphalidae > Brenthis > Brenthis ino. Next base: position 12,060,940 of record OV170223.1, on the reverse strand, counting down.
TAACATATAATTTATTGATTAATTTAAAATTTATTTATTTATTTATTTCCAATCAAATCAAAATTTCAAATTTTGTGGTTGAGATCCCCTTTTCAACCGACTTCAAAAAGGAGGAGGTTCTCAATTCGACTGTATGTTTTTTTTTTTTTTTTTTTATGTTTGTTACCTCAGAACTTCGTCATTTATTAACCGATTTGGACAATTTTTGTGTCGTTTGAAAGGGTATACTTCCAGATTGGTCCCATTTAAATTTCAAAAAAAAATACCACCCCTAAGGGTGGAAAAACAACGAATGATGAATTTAACCTACTTCTAATTGTCATATTGACTTGAAACTTTGCAAGTATTTCTATTTCCGTTGATAGTACATAGTTCGGTGTTGTTGACCTGATCTGATGGCAAGGCCAGAAGGTGGATGGTGAAATTCTTCAACGGCTAACAGTAGATACTTTGAGTTTGGGCTTATTTTGTTTGATTTGACAAGCCTAACACGTTAGAATCCTTACTTTTCTACTACTGTCTACACTAAAAAGGGAAAAATAAAAACTTTTTAACAAAAAAATAAAAACCGACTTCAAACAAAAAGCACTAAAAAGTAATAAATAACTGATTGGTAGTTTTCATTTACTATACATACCTAATCAAATATTTTCGAAGTCGGTGTGCTTTGGCTAAGTAATTAAAGCCTACCTATTAAATACATACCTAATCCAATATTTTCGAAATCGGTGCCAGCCCATACAAAGCAAAGCACACCGACTTCGAAAATATTTGATTAGGTATGTATAGTAAATGAAAACTACCAATCAGTTATTTATTACTTTTTAGTGCTTTTTGTTTGAAGTCGGTTTTTATTTTTTTGTTAAAAAGTTTTTATAAGCAAATAATTTGCCTGTATTAGGAGACCCCGCCCTTTCATAACAAAGCGTAATTTTATCTTTTATCTGATTATAATATTATACTACAAACTTAAATAGATCAATTAAGACAAACGAAAATTGGGAAGTAAAAACCATTTTCTAAAACGTTCTACCAACCTCTAAATACCATAACTCATCTAGACACAATTCAAAACATAATTCCTCAAACCTATCTCATCATTAATAGGCTACATCAGATTCATTTGCCTCCATTTAAATTCCTTTGACGTGACGAATTCATGCGGTATTAAAAGCCTTGATTCATCAATTGTTTTCAGGGAGATATTGAATTGCTCCAGTTCGCTAATCAACCGGACCTTGCGTATGACATGTGTATAACTATAGCACCTGATTGTAGCTCATTTGGGTACGATTATTCCCAAGAATTGGTTTCGGGAAATCATGACTATGATAAAGAACTTGATTACGATACACGTCCAATAACGGAATTACCTGGAAATGAACCATATGAATATGGACCGAATAGGTTCTTTAATGAGAGAAATGAATCGGACAATTTATGGGCAACAGCAAGTAGAGATTTGTCGACGGCGAGGCCATATTGGCAAGTGCCGGAAAGTTACGGGTATACAGCGCCTTATCCTATTCCTACTGACGCCGGTAAGGGGTATTGAAAGCTTAAACTAAAGTCATTAGCTAAAATTACTTACATAATGTATAATTTGACGACACGTTTGGCTCAGTTTATAGTGACCCAACTTGCCATGCCAGCGGTCGCGGGTTCGAGTCCCGCTGGGGGCATTCATTTGTGTGATGTGCACGAATGTTTGTACTCCAGTCATGGGTGTTTATATTTATATAATGTATGTATTTAAAGTTATATATGTATAAGGTATCAACTATCTGGTATACATAACACAAGCCTCGTAGCTTACCATGGAACTAGATGGTGTCGTGTGTTAATGTCCTGACATATTTATTAATATTATTTATTAACTGTCCCGCTGTATGTTGTTTAAATTACCGCTTTAGCATTTCCATACTAATAGATCACAAATGTATCATTATACATATACATATGTACATTATATATGAAATGTTACACGTAAAATTGCAAACAGAAGATAGTCTAGATATTTATTTATATTTTTATTTAATATGTATGGCTACATAATATGACTGTGGATTTTAGTATTTTTTCTTAAATAATTTATATTAATTTTGTTTGTCACTGCTCATATGCATTAAGTCCAATGGATCGAAATAGTCATATAATAAAGTAAAATAATGATTTCTATTAATAGCATAACCTATTCGGGTGCATTGTTGCAGCGAATTTTGTTAACTATTTCATTGTACTAAGTCGTAGATCGTGGATTCGATTTTTACATAGAACACACCTTTATTAAAATTTGTACCTATATACCTAGATTCCCCCGGTCTATAAAATCTATTTACATTTGAAATAGTAGAGTCATTTTTATTTACGTACATCTACATATATGTATATGCAATTATCCATATAGATTTTATATTATGTAAGTATAATTTCAGACAAATATGATTTGAGAATTTTTTTCTTATAAACCTAAGTGATATTCGGACGGATAAGCACTTGTTGATCAAGTTTTATGTATTCTGAAAACAGATGAAAACAGCATTTTCGGCAGATTTCCTGATACAGCCGAGTTTGTTACAACGCCAGGCACTATTCAACTTAGTTCACCTGGATCTTCAGAAGTAGCTAGCGTGACGGTAGGCATTTTTATATTTTTGTATTTCTTTTCTATAATATACTACCTATATTTATCGAAAGGATTCTAATAGGAGAGGGAGGTAGGTACCTATAGTCTACTTACCACATAGGTACTTACTAAATTTCAAATCGATTTGACAATTTAAAGCAGGTTAAAATCGACTTCCATCTATTTCATATTAGTAGGTATTATAAAGATACATAGTTACAAGTGAAACTAATAAAAATTCCTGTTGCGTAGTAAAAAAAATCGTACCCTTCCCATCTCAAATAAAGTTTTTAAGAAAATTAATGTTTAGGCAAAGCGTGGGATCGATGACGATGAGGATGTCTCTACTCTCTCCACTACGGAATCTTCTTATACGCCGATAACGACCACCGAAGATACGGATTGGCTCACACATCCGCCAGATTTCAGCGAGGTAAGATACCTTAGGCACGTTTACCACCTAATTAAGGTATATATCGCTTGATATATTCTATATAATATCGTTTTTTTTAGTGTTATTGCGAAAAAAAATACTTTAGATGAACAAATTATTACAATGTTATAGATAAGGTTTAATTTTAAGTAGGTAAAGACTAAAGACTCTTTGCAAAAGTTTTATGGCTGACATAAATATTTATTAGCTATTTTCTATTGCCATAATATAGGAAGGTAGGTAAATCATCATCAAAATTAAATCTATTCAACGACACGTTTGGCTCAGTTTGTAGTGACCACACTTGCTGTGCCAGCGGTTGCGGGTTAGAGTCAAGCTGGAGACATTAATTTGTTGATGAACACGAATGTTTGTACTCCAGTCATGGGTGTTTATATTTATAATATGTATGTATTTAAAGTTATATGTGTGTAACTGTAGTGTATCAAGTTGATACTATCAACTATCTGGTATCCATAATACAAGCCTCGTAGCTTACCATGGAACTAGATGATGCTGTGGGTTAATGTACCAACATTTATTTATTTATTAAAATTTAATAATTATAAGCCATTAAAGTTTCTCAGTTAAACTTTTTCTTTCTAATAAAGTAAATTATATCTACTTTATTGCACGTATTGTACAAATTTTACAATTAATAAAACTTAAGCGTATCAAACGTGCAATAGCGCTATGTAGTTTGTATTGTGGATGACATACTTTAAAAGAAATCACTCTGCGAGTTCTATTACAAAACTTTTCATACGTCTCATATTATAATATTTAAACTACGAGCATGTTTGAAAGCAAAAAAGCTATTGAAATTCACATTTTCGGTATGAAATCTATTTTAGTAAGTAAATTATATTTGAACCCTTTTTTTAGTTTTTTTATTCCAGCTAATTATGAAAGCTATGTAATTATAGAAAACGAACCCAAGATTTCATCGAATATTTTAAGTATAATTTGTTAATAAAATAAGCAATTTCAGTTTCATAGAATTTGGCCTACCCACCCACTTTCATGAAGATTAAAAAAAATGGAATGTTTATGTAAATTTTCCTTTTTAAAATTAAAAATATAATTTTCATAAAAAAAAAAATTATTCATTAACAAAATGTTTACAAATTACAAATAAGGTTGAGATCGCCTTTTAAGTGTACAAAACACCTGTGACAGACAATCTCGCTCTTCCATAGCCACATCAAAAGTAACTTGTTATAGCAAATTAAGTTTTACATTATTTGTTAGTAAAATAGTGTGTGTGTGTGTGTGTGTGTCTGTGTGTGTGTGTGTGTGTGTGTGTGTGTGTGTGCGTGTGCGTGTGCGTGTGCGTGTGCGTGTGCGTGTGCGTGTGCGTGCGCGTGCGCGTGCGCGTGTGCGTGTGTGTGTGTGTGTTTCATATTCAGGAGATTGATCCAAAAGCATTTCTGTATCCTCATATTTATTCGACTTAAGCCAATTAGTATTAAGACTGATTTACAGTGGTGATAACTCAAAGGTTAGATTTCTATGGTTTTGTTTATTTTATTATATAAGCGTCCTGACTGAATTTTGTACTGCCGTGCAGCGAAAGCTGTTTTGATCCTAGGCATAGGCATATCCTAGGCAGCATAAGAACACCATTTCTTCTTTTATCTACTATGTTAGAATCAATAACCAAATTTTTATGTCTTTTTAAAACAACCCATAAAATATATAATTGTCTAACGGATAGAATATTGCTTTCTGAGTATAATTCATGAGTAGGATATGTTTATGATTTGAAGAACATCACTTTGAGTAGTGACCTCTGTGCTCTTTCTACTTCCAGAAATTTCACTTTAGAGGCTCCACCCCACACTGAGATACAGTAACACAACACTGACTGGGCTAATGCGACATATATTTTAGTTAATAGTATTTTCGAAGCTGAATATCTTAAATTCCTGAAAATCCATATTAATTTTCTGACTCTGGAAGTAACTAATTCAATATGTGAGTGCCACGAAAGTCTTTGGTCAACCATAATACCTAGATATTTAGTCGTGGCTACTTTGTTGATTATAGGACAGCTACAGTTTTGATAAGTAGTGCTTTTGTAGGAATGAATCTGAATAGTAAAGTTACATGAAGGTTGTGATCGGATATTTTTTGAAAAGCAAATGTAATTTGTCTTCTCAGTGTTAAGTGAAAGCAGGTTTGCTCTAAGCCAACAGGCAACTTCACGGAGTCCTCTTTCTGCAGCTTCATGAACAGTATCCCACGTAGGCCCATTGAAAAATATAGCCGTATCATCAGCATAGGCAAAGATCCTGGCCCCGTTTATGTTTAAGGTACACAAATCGTTAATATAAATTAGAAACAAAGTCGGGCCCAAAACGCTGCCTTGTGGGACGCCATAAGTTATGTATGAATCTTCGCTCAACAGTTGTCCAATTTTTACTTTCTGCTTACGATTACATAAATAATCTTTAAGAAGTAAAAGAGGGGTCCCTCTGATGCCAATATTTTCTAACTTTTGTACGAGAATGGGGACAGAGACGGTGTCAAAAGCCTTTTTTAGATCTAAAAAGACAGCAAGACTTTTGTTACCTACATCAAGTTGTTCAACAATTAATGAAGTTAAAGCTGTAACAGCATCCTCTGTAGATTTTGCTTGCCTAAAGCCAAACTGAGAATCAAATAAGATGTTAAATTTATTCATAAAATATATTAATCTTTTGTTAATTAGTTTTTCTACTATTTTAGAGATACAGGGCAAAATCGAAATTGGCCTATAATTGTTGACATCGTCTCTGGCACCACTCTTGTAAACAGGAGTGATAATAGCTTGCTTTAGTAAAGAAGGAAAAACGCCCTTATTGAAACAAAGGTTAACCAAATGAGTTATGATGGGAGTCACTTCATTAGTGGCTAATTTTAAGAAACTAGATGGTATATTATCCCATCCCGGAGCACTATTAGATTTAAGAGACATTATCGTGTCATGAACTTCCATATCCTCAGTGTCCAACAAAACAAATGACGTCAAATGAGTATAATTTGTTCGAGAATTATTTTCCAATGTATTATCCTTATATATTTGTTCTGCTAGGTCTTTACCTACATTAGAGAATAATGTGTTCACATGATTTACTGATTCTACAGGTGATGGTCTTATGTATAATAAAGGAGAATTGTCAGTTTTTTTTTTATTTAAATGTGTTATATTTTTAACATTATACCAGAGTTTCTTAGAATTTTTTATAGATGCGTCCAGCTGTTGTCTGTCATAGTTACGTTTAAGCTTTTTTATTAAATTATTCACATAATTTCTGTACCTTTCGTAACTAATTTTAAAATTTCATTAAATGGATCACTTTTTAATTTTCTTTACATATTATTTCTATTTCTAATGCAGCGTAGGATCCCAGGAGTAATCCAGGGTTTGATTATGCGTCTGTTTTTAGGAATATTTCTTATAGTTGTATTTTCTTGGAGTGATTTGCGTATACTGTCAATTAATCTTTCTATTATTAAGTTTGGATTGTCACAAAGAAGTAGTTCTCGGAGATTTCTCTCAGCTAAAGAAAGAAGCGCTTTATTATAATCTGTTATTAATTTACTTTTTGTACATTTAATTTGATGTATTTTATGCCTAGATAAACATAACAATACCATGTTATGATCGGTAATAGTTGTATTAAGAACCGCGATTTCCTTCTCGATCTTAAGCATAAAATGGTCAAGACAACTGTTTTCTCTTGTAGGGATAAAGTGTCCAGATAATAAACCATGTGAACACAACATATTAAGGTAATTTATTCTGTTTTTGCGTTCATAAGTACCCTCAGACTGTTTTGAAATTAAGTTTATATTCAAATCTCCTGTTATTACTATATTCTTATGTGCCTTTATACTGCATAGATGTGAGTTAAAAGAATCAATGAAATTCACAGCATTAATATTAGAGGGTGATCGGTATATACACAAGATAGTCGTATTAAGAGTTTCTACTTGTAAGCAAGATGCGTGGACCAATTTCAATTCCTTAACATTAGCAGTGATGTTATTTTTAACATATATAGCCACACCATCGTTTTGATTTATCTGATGGGTAGTAGCAAAAGAGTTATAGTTACTGAGGCATGGTAATGGTAGGTTAGGTCTTAGTCTACACTCCGTTAGAACCAAAATATCCAGGCTTACTTTTAGGCTTGCCATTGTAAGTATAAGATCATCAAAATTACTGTATACGCTTCTGATATTTTGTGTTGCTATTACGATATCCTGTTGCTTAATGCGAAAATTATTTCTAAGGACATCAGTATCGCAGCGTAGTGTATGGGCAATCATTGTATTGTCTATTTCATTAAGTGTACTAATAGAATTATCCATTAGGGAAATAGTTAAAATAACCATGTAAAATTATTACGGGTGTTAAGGTTTCAAAAAAGATACGCATTAAGTCACGTGCCACTGCAATCTCAGAATTATGATATAGTATGGAACTAGTGTCAGACGCAACGTGTAAAGATTTGTGCATAAAACTATTGAGTATAATGTTTTTATGTTTCTATATAAATTGTTTACATAGTGTGTTTGTTTGTAGAGTTATAGAAATGTAGGTATATAAGTTTGCTTACATTTCATATTTTATATGTAACATGGCTTATGTTGAAGCGATCATTTTAAAAATTGTTTTTATTCTAGAACCTAATAAATTGATAACAACATTTTTTTCACTCAAAATGAATAATATCAAAATAACAAAAAAGTAGTCAAGACGTCATATTAAAGTTCAATTATAATAATTTATAATAATAATTATGTTCAATTATAATAATTATGTTAAGTACTCACACATATTACATATAAGTGAAAATACATACAAATTTTCTAATTTATAATATTAGTATGATTATTTAGGGTAATGCATCATCAGGATACGACCCATCAGATACGTATTACGACTATGGAAGTTCAGGTGTATATATGGGTCCACGCGGGTACCCTGGGCCCCCTGGCCCCCAAGGGCCAAGGGGTCCGAAAGGCGAACCAGGAAAACCTGGCTCTGAGGGCCAACAAGGATTTCCAGGAGCCCCTGGACACGTGTTTGTAGTACCAGTAAGTTTTGTTACATTTTTTTTGAATAGAATAAATATATAATAAATAAATAAATATAAAATATATAAGCGATATAATACCTAACTGATCTTTAAAATTTTCAGTTACAACAACCAGGCAATGAGAAAGGCCCAGATGCTCAATCAGAAGCACTGAGACAGATATTAACTCAACATATGGTACGTCATAGCTTACTTAAATAATTTTATGGTTACAGTACAAAATGATAAGAAGCAACATGAAAGTTAAATATTTTTGTAGTTATTATTTTTACAATATATTCTTTTAGGCTTCGATGCGAGGTGCAGAAGGTCCTATGGGTCTTACAGGTCCATCTGGCCCAGAAGGTGAGATTGGGCCTGAAGGGCCTAAAGGAGAACAAGGTGACCAAGGAGAACCAGTAAGCATTTTACTATTTTGTAATAGAAATTTTACATAAGTAACCTGTAATGTGTTGCTGTAATGTGTAATATGTTGTAACCTTCAATACAGTTTTGTCTTCCTTGATCTTATATGCATTTTAAGTTATGTTATGTTTTAGGGACCACCTGGCCCTCGAGGTCTCCAAGGCCCCCCAGGTAGACTAGGCCGAAGAGGGCATGCTGGTCGAGATGGAGAACGGGGATCACCAGGACCCTCTGGTCCTAAAGGTGATCAGGGTTATCCTGGTCAATCAGGCATACCAGGGGACAAAGGAGAGAGAGGAACACCAGGTCAACAAGGCGAGGCTGGAGCCCCGGGAATTGATGGCCCTCCAGGAGATGATGGGCCACCTGGACCACCGGGACTAGCTGGTGAATTGGTAATTAAGTTGAAATTAATACATTGAAAGATTACATCACCAACTTCTAAATACTGTAAACTGGATCTCATAATACATATTTTATTTAATATACGACGATATACTAATATTGAAATTGAATATAAATATATATTTTTTATTTCTTCAATAAGCGGCTTCCGCTTATTTTTGGGCACAGCGAGGTAAATAATTCTGAAAATAATTCTTTATACAATATGAAGAAGAAGTAAAAAATAGGTCACAATTTTAATCTACAGTCACTGACTATAAAAGTTGGTGTATTTCGTTAAAGTATGCATTTTGCCGTAAAATGTCTAAAAAGGATCTTTTCGAAGTCGAAACAAACGTGATTATCAACATTAAAATAATAATAATAATAATGTGTTTGTATTATAACCTACTTTGTTTTTGCAATTAACATTATACTCGTAATTTACTTTGTATTCGATTTATTCTATATTATATTTTGACTTAATTATATTTATTGTTTTAATGATCAAATCGTTCATGTCATTTTAACATGAAAAATACGAAACCTTAAATGAAATATGCATTTCATACAATCCCATAGGGACCAAGAGGATTCATGGGCCCTAGAGGGTTTCCAGGTTTGATCGGCTACCCAGGTATACCAGGAAATGAAGGGCCACAAGGCACAAAGGGTGCATCAGGGCAACCGGGTCCTCCGGGTTCACCAGGACAACCAGGTCCAATGGGGCCTGCTGGGTCACCGGGACCACAAGGATCTATTGGGGCTCCAGGGATTCAGGTAATTTATGATAACAATTATAATAGTCACTCACTAATAAGATAGAAAACAAATTTGTTTTTATTAGAAATTAACAATATTTCTTAACTTGTACTTAATTCATTGGCCTTCATTGTTTTTTAGGGACCACAAGGTAAACCGGGTATATCAGGTCTTCCAGGCCCTGAAGGTTCCCCTGGAACTCCAGGCACTCCTGGACAGCAAGGTTCGCCAGGAGAAGTAGGTTCTCCAGGTCCACAGGTAAATATCACTTGTTATCTATTTTAAATAGCGAATAGCGAAAAACATCGTTTATATTATACATTTAATGCCAACGAGTTTAGAATCTCCTTTCTTTTATTCATAAAGTAAATATATACAATAGCATTATAATTTATCATCATTCTTTATTTATACAGCAGAGAAAATAATATGAGGTTAAAATATTGTGCTACTGACATACTTTCGGCGCATATTTTACAGGGCATGTTAGGTTTTCCGGGGCCTCGAGGGTTAAAAGGGGACGACGGACCAAGAGGACTACCGGGTGACAAAGGAGATAAAGGGATAAAAGGTATTTTATAAACTCATCTCCGACATTTCTATGTACATAGAATACAATGAATATTAATAGTCATTATATATAGTGTTTAACCCTAGCTTCACTAGCGTAGTAGATAATTTGTACGTCGTTAAAAAAGATATAATCTATCTCCACTCTAAATTTCACTCAAATCGCAATCAATTACAGTCTAAAGAAATAATAAGTTCATTCAGTCAAACACATTCTGTAGTGTGAATTTAAGTGAATTAACTAAATGTAAATTTTTACAGGAATCGAAGGCGAGAAAGGCGAAATAGGGCTAAAAGGAGAACGCGGGTTGCCAGGTGAATCTGGCCCCCCTGGCATTGAAGGGCCTGAGGGGCAAAAGGTAAATGATTATAATGTTGTAATAAATAACACTTAATTTTTTATCACGTATTGTTATGATTCGTTTTTGGTCAAATATTTTATCAGTAAGTTACTCTCAATTATGACTAACCAAAACTATTGACCAGCGTATATATGACGTATATACGTGTTAATTTCTACTCGAATTATTAAACATGCAAGTTAAATACGGCATTATGTATCACTAGCAAGTAGCCACTCACCCTCGCTTCGCTCGGGTTCGTCCCTAAGTTAATTCCCCATACAAAATTTCTTCCCCATTTTCAACCCCTTAAGGGATGATTTCCGGGATAAAAAATATCCTATGTTCTACCCAGGGTCTCAAACTAACTTCTTACAAAATTTTATCTAAATCAGTTCAGTAGTTTCGGAGCCTATTCTGTATAAACAAACAAACAAAAAAATCAAATCTTCCTCTTTATAATATTAGTATAGATTAGCAGTTACCTACTATATTAGTAGAATGGGAAGAATATAAAAGCTTACGTTAAATTCTTGCTTCTTGAATTTTCCACAAACTGTTTGGCAAAACACAAAATTAATACTATCTATAAATTCTTAGTTATATAAATTTTAAGAGTACCGAAAAATCAATACAATGCTCGTAGTATTTATTGTATTGTACTGATTTTTCTGACACAACATTCAATTTTATAATTGTAATTTTAGGGTGTAGAAGGCCCAAGAGGAGAAACAGGATCTATCGGACCTGCAGGAGAAAAGGGAGCAACTGGTCCACAGGGTCCTCTTGGGTATCCAGGGACTCAAGGGGAGAAAGGGGATAAAGGAGCCTCTGGAAGACGCGGTCGACGAGGCACTAAAGGCGTTGCGGTAAATTATTTTAATAAAAAAAGTCTTAAATACATACATATAATATTAAAAGCACAAATATTTAACTAAAACTTTTCTTTTTAGGGTTTGATCGGCATTCCTGGAGATCGTGGAGAAAGTGGTCCAAGGGTAAGGAAATATTATTATATTTAAAATTTACGTTACTATTTTAGCATCTTACTCTATAAGTAATTTACTAATATTTCTCAACAATTTTTTTTTCTTTGCTGAAGTCGAATAATTAAATGGCAATTTATTAAATGTCTTCAATATAAATCTGTTCTTTAAAATATGTCTGTTTTATTTAAAAAGTCTTTTCATGTTATAGGGTTACAGAGGTCCACGTGGTCGTAGAGGATCTGATGGACCGCCAGGCCCAAAGGGTGATACGGGTCAACCAGGTCCTCCTGGGTCTGTTGGGGAACGAGGACCTCAGGGTCTAGAGGGACCGCGAGGTTTCCCTGGAGCTATGGGACCACCAGGAACTGATGGAAAAGCTGGGCTACCAGGCACACCAGGAGAGCGAGGCCCAACGGTCAATATTCTGTTATTTATATTTTTCCAATATTATTTTTATATTTAATAAGCATTGTAATAAATAAAATAAAACTAATAGAATTATACTTATCGTTTGATTAGCTAGTAAAAGATTAAAAAATAAATAGAAATAAACAAATGAATTTTTTTTTCATTTACTTTTAAAAGTGTATTAGAATTATAAATGACATATTTTTTTTTATATTCTCATCAACTTTTAGGGAGTAACTGGGTCACCTGGTGTGACTGGTCCTATTGGGCTTACGGGTCCTCAAGGTCCAGTTGGCGAGCCTGGTCCACCTGGATTGCAAGGTCCTTCAGGAACACCGGGAACTCCAGGGGAAGTTGGGATGCCTGGAGAAATGGGTAAAGAAGGGCCACCTGGTCCACCAGGACCGGAAGGAAAACCTGGTCCTGTTGGATCTCCGGGTATATCAGGACCTAGTGGAGAACCAGGCCTACCCGGGTCTCCGGTAAGAATTTAAAATGAACATTTGTAACATAAGACAACATTTTTAAACATTTTTAATTTAAATAAAAATCAATTAAAGTAAACTAAAAAAATGTAGAATTTCTTTTTCTTTTACCTTAATAATATTAGCTTACTTTATATTCTACATTTATTTTAGGGCATACCAGGCTCTAAAGGTGATATGGGTCCCCCGGGACCTCCGGGAGTTAGAGGGGATAAGGGGGAACAGGGTGAGGCTGGACATGAGGGCTTGCAAGGCCCAATGGGCCGAGAGGGGCCAAGAGGATCACCTGGTCCCGGGGGGCAAAAAGGAGAAGTAGGGGAACCTGGACCTGTTGGTAAATATGTTTTTTTTTCTAAGATGTCATAACTTATAATACAAAATGTTTACTATAAATACACACTATGTATGCATATTATTATTTTTTTCATTTATTAAAAAAACAGTCTCACCTCATCAACAGGTACCTTCTTAGAATGTTTGTACAGAAAAAGTTTTAATAGATTAGCCCATTGTTACGATGCCAAGATAATTTAAATATCATACTCATATTATTACGAATATCGACTTCATAATGGTTTTAATAAATAATATCATTAAAAAATTTAGTAAAACCTAATAAGTTGGTTTTCCCTTCTGAAATATTAAACTCTTAAACTATTAATTATTAGGAAGACAAGAGAACTTTCTAAAACAAATATTTTTTTTCTATATAGGTCCAGCTGGTCGCGATGGTTTACCAGGACCAAGGGGACTGGCAGGAGCCCCAGGTCCAGTGGGAGTTCCGGGTGAAGATGGGGATAAAGGGGAGGCTGGCCCTCCTGGAGAGAAGGGATTCAAAGGTGCTACAGGGGAGCCTGTAAGTATAAATGTTTTGTTTGTTGTTAGAAATGAAATAATAAAAATACTAATAGCAATATAGAAAATAACATTATTTCTTTTTTGTCTTTTTGGTAAATTTATTATGAATATACATCACCGTGGCCATTTTAATACATTTGATTTGCTAATTCAAACAAAATAAATTCTAGTACAATATTTAAAAGTTATGTTATTTATCAGCTATAGAACCATCACAGTACATGTATTCAAAAGAGTCGTGAAGTTTAAAGCGATACGAACTGCATTCATGTTGTTTTATTTTCAATTCTGTAGAACTGTGTTTTTGTATCCGAGTATATCGTTCAATACGAGTATAACTATGCTTTGTCACTCTACATTATAGTTCTGTTGATATCTGATCAATTGGTGATGTAACATCAATCTCATGCTGTTGTCATTTGAGGTAATTAATTTGTGAGAATAATTTTACATAGGTAGTATATAATACCCTCATGCTTTTTTTTTACTTGCATAATATACAATTTTAGGATGATAAACATAGTTTGAATGGCAACAACATATAATCAAAGCTTTAATAAGAAGTACAGTAACATCAAACAATTTGCAGGGCCTGATTGGCGCACCAGGTATTCAAGGTTTGCGAGGAGAACCAGGCCCAGTAGGCTTACCTGGAGATAAGGGACCTCAAGGAGATCCTGGGCCACCAGGGAATCCTGGGATGGATGGACTAAGAGGTCCTCCTGGACCACCTGGTAAAACTGGGCCAGAAGGGCCAAAAGGTGAACAAGGAGGAAGAGGAGATAGAGGAGATATTGGGCCAAAAGGTTAATGATTGTGAAATCACTTGTGATAAGTAATATATAATTCAGTATTTCTTTTCTTATTTATTTATTTTGAAATTACTAAATACGTCTTTCAATATGGAAGGAAATTTCTTCCTAGAAAGCAACTACATACAATGTTTAAAAGTATTAACTTATTATAAAATAGTACTTTAAATTTAATATAGCCCAAAAAATGTGCCTAAAAAACTTTAATTTCCATATTTCTAACTTTCATATGTAAGGACTTGCTTCCATACAAACTTTCAATCTCGTTTTAACCCCTATGTCAAAGTACTTTTCAAAAATCCTTTATTCTTGTTCATAATAATAATAATCTTTATTGACATAAATCTTTCCAATCATCTTCTTAATATAGAAAACTTCTAGGCAAATTTTAATACTTTATGAGTTAACGGTTTATTTTAAGCTGGGTGTTGTCTATCAGTCAGATATTACTAGAATTTTATTAAGTAGATGATTTATGAAAAAAGGTCCACCTGGTCCGGCTGGACCAACGGGAGCTACTGGTAGGAGAGGTGCAAAGGGCAACCTAGGGGAACAAGGCCCTAGAGGCCCGGAAGGAGAACATGGAGAAATTGGCAGTCCAGGAGCTACTGGTCCGCCTGGACCACAAGGAGTAGAAGGCAAAATGGTATTATAAAATCATATAACATTATAAAGATAAAAATAATCTTTATAAAAAAATCAATTATCTTTTCTTTACACATAATTTTAAACCTACTACAAACCCTACTATATTTATAAATTATTTTGTAGGGCCCTAGAGGTCCGATTGGACTGAAAGGAGAAGACGGACCACCAGGGATACAAGGAGAACCAGGATCTAAAGGACTACCTGGGCCTGAAGGGCCTAAAGGTGATCAAGGTCCGGCTGGCTTCCCTGGAGACAGAGGTGAACCAGGTCCTCAAGGTATAAAAGGAGAGCCGGGGTCAGATGGGCCCGACGGGAGTCCTGGCCCACCTGGACTATCTGGACCAATGGGACCTGTGGGTAAGCCGGGTGAAACTGGTTTGCCTGGTAGTCCCGTAAGTATCGAATCAGTTGTTGAAAATACTTTCAATTATAACTTTTGCTAAATTATATCTCACACCTTAATTAAGTATGTCATTTCCGCTAGACATTGGTAAACACAAGTTATAAAACTAAAGAGCCTGTTATCTATATACCTATGTAACTAAGGAATGAAAACATTGAGTGTACTTCTTTGGATCACTCTACCTTATGATGATTTTTATGGAACTATGTTTGGATAGGTCCAGTTATTTTATTTAAATAATAATTGCCGAGTTAAATACTTTTAAAGTTATAAACATATAGTTGTAGTCTAAAACAACCTTTTATTTCCAGGGTACCGAAGGTCCAGCAGGTGCTCAAGGTAGTCCTGGGACACCTGGAGAAAAGGGCGATACCGGCCCCAAAGGTGCCCAGGGAGATGTTGGACCAGCGGGAGCTATTGGACCACAGGGGCCAGAGGGGCAAAGGGGATTACGTGGATTACCTGGTCCACCGGTGAATATTGACAATTTTAAAATAGTTCTTGTTATCTATACATATAATAAAATTGTAACTAAGCCGAATCTGTACATTAAATATTTTTTAGAAAATACACATTATTATCGATACATAGGCCGAATCTATAGTTTTTAGGATTTTTGTCTGTCTGTTACCGCATCACAGAAAAACCACTAGAGGGATTTTGTTGAAATTTGATATGGTAATAGCTGGTGGTTATCCGGGTCAACATATAGGATAATTTTTACCGCGGGAAAATATCTTTTCTGAGAAAATATACAAAAACTGCAATGTAAGAGTATACTAATATGTAAAACTTAAGGATTTGGTTTTTGATCATCTGAACGCGGGCGGAGCCGCGGACAATGCTAGTTTATTTATAAAAATGACCTCCCTGGTACTAGTTATCCTTACTTTTTTTCAACGTTCATGAACAGCGCCATCTATCGAAAGTGTAATAATGAAGTATCTCGTTTTCAATGTGCATTACTTATATTATTATTTGATTTTAATAGAAAAATAGATTGTTTCTACTACCAATACCTAATTATTATTATGATTCTATATAAAAAACAATGACTTATTATATAAATTGAATATTTTAATAGGGTGATGTAGGTACACCGGGTATAATGGGGCCATCTGGTGCACCGGGGACGTCTGGCCCTTCTGGCCCTCAAGGAATGAAAGGTGATAAGGGCAATAGAGGACCGAAAGGACATATAGGAGAAACTGGACCAATGGGATTAAAAGGGGATCAAGGTGAAATGGGGAAACTTGGCCCTCAGGGTCCGATTGGACCAATGGGTCCCAAAGGAGATATGGTAAGAGGCTCTATGTGTAAAATTTTAAATAAACTAATAATTTTTATTTAATAATAAGATAATTTATTATAATTGCCATATTTCTTTATTTATTAAAATAATTCTATCTACATATATCCTAATAACTAACTATATAAAAATATTTTAACATAATGATAATAAAACCAATATTCTTAGGGTCCTGTCGGTCCATCTGGTCCAAAAGGTGACACGGGTCCTCCCGGAACTCCTGGCTCAGAGGGTCCTCTTGGACCAAAAGGGTCCCCAGGTCCTGAGGGTCGACCGGGCCTTCCAGGGTCTCCTGGGCCTCCTGGACCACCTGGACCACCGGCACCACTCCCACAAATACCACCTGAGTTATTCGTATCTAGACGGCGACGAAGTCTAGATGACTCTATAGAGACTACAACTGATGATAGTTTTGATGAAGGTTAGTTATCATACAACATGAATTTATTAAAACATTACTTCTTTGTTCTATTATAACAGTTTTTATATTAAAGTCTGAAACGCTTATAACACAATTGGTGCAGTATGCAAATCTTTTAACGTTATACAAACATTTTGTCAGCTACAGAAATATTTACTTTTATTCAAAACAAGGATCAAGTTTTTACCTTATACTTTAATGATTTAATCTTTATGTTATTTTAACGTACGTGACGTGACGAGGTAGGACTTTTAGATCATAATGTGTTTTCTGAGTTCGCAACCACGTATCTTAGAAATTTGGTTTTTAAATCAGATTATTTAAACTGAAAGATAACAAACTTACATGTGTATGTAAATCTTAAATGGACCAATAAGCTTATAAATTTAGAAAAAAAAACAAATTCAACTCAAAGTATAAACATAGCCTCGATTAAAATGTTATTAGGTACATATTTACTGGTAACTGGTTCATGTACCAGACTTAGCTGAACGGTAGGTAGGCCGTTGAAAAATAACCCGTGTTAATCTAAATTTCAAATCAATCCATTGAGCCATTCTAAATCACATCGTGAAAAAGTAATAAATATACAAACTTTAACATTTATTAATGTATTTTTACGGTGTACCTATGTATATAAATGTACATGACCTAGTTCGACACGCACGTGTTGTCAATTAGCCAGAAACCACTAAAGATAACCCTAGCTTTATATGTAACAATGTATATAAAGTATGGCGGTCAAGTAACATTTATTTCTTCATTTCTCGTTACTCTATTTTATTATAATATACAAGAGTTTCTCCATTGTGTCTTAATAATTTCATCAAAATCCATTCAGCAGTTTTACACTCACATTTAAAATTATCTAAGCCAGTCATTCGCGAAGTTAAATTTTAAATAAAAATAAATTTAAATACGAAATTTATTTTGCTTTTATTTACATATTTCAGTCTATACCTGCATTTTATAAAACAAAATAATCTAATAATCTAAAATAAGTATCCCGAATAAGAGTCGTCCAATTCCTTTACATTAACATTTGTGTTTTTACCCAACTTCGGCAAAGCCCAAGGGAGGGTTATGTGTTTGACCTGTTTGTATGTATATAATATCTATGTATGTCCGATTTTGTTCCCTCGTAATTACGAAACGGCTTAATCGATTTTGATGATTCATACGTCATTCGATTCGTCTTGATAACGCAAGTGTAGGTTATATAGATATCATTAAAAATCAAAATGGTGGATCCTAGGCACCAATGTGTGTCTTGAAAAAAAATGTTTCGTTCGAATCCATCGAGTGGGATATCAAAATATAGGTTTTTTTTTATATAAGAAGCGATTACAAAAGTAACTTATATGTTTAAAAGTAATTTAGGGTAAGAAATTGTTAAATAAAACTAAAATCGTCTAACTTGCCAAAACTAAAAAGCTGTAAATATAAAAAAAATACAAAAAAAGACGAGAACAAGTGTTGTAAATAAATTAACGGTTTACCTCCGTAAAAATTTGACCCTTCGCCACTGCTACACTGAACTAACTACACTACATAAGTTTATATATTATATGTAAATATTAACTTATTTATGATTTTACCTTCTTTTTAATTACAGTATATAAGAACGTTGTTTTTTTTTCTTGGCATGGATAGTATTTGTAACTTATAAAGAAAACAAAATTATTGAAATAAAAAAAAATAAGTCAACATTTTGAGGTGGCCCACTGATTTTTAAAATAAATAATTAAATTAAAAGTAACATGTTATTTTTTTCAACTTTGGGTTAAATTGCAACAATGCAATATTACAATACACATACACCATAGTATGTATGTTACTGGTATATGTATGTGATGTATGTAATAATAATAAATATAATATATATGTATGTGTGTGTGTAAATTAATAAATAATAAATTAATAAATACTTATACGTAGATGAGGAGTCGGAATGGGCGCGCGAGGTGATGTCGGGTGTGGTGGCGGCGCGCGCGGCGCTGCAAGACGCGCGGCGGCCGCGCGGCTCGCGGCACAATCCCGCGCTCTCCTGCAAGGACTTACGTACTTCACACGCTAATATGACAGATGGTAAGCCTACGGAGTTTTTTTTTCTTTTTTGACGTGATAACGTCTTATATATCGATGAACGCCGGCTGCACGCACGAAAAAGTATCACGCACGCAAGCGAGAGCGCGGAACAAGCGATAGAGAGGTACGATCGGCCTAAGTTGTTAATAGCCCATTGTTACTTATAATTAATATGTATAATTTAAGTAAAAAAATATTTAAATTAACGAGTGCAAATAAATGTTAATTTATCGAAAAAATTGTAATTTTCAATTAACTCTTACTTTGTATAAAATAATGATAATAATTCAATTCAATTCATAAAAGTATGCAATTTTTCATCAATGTTTTCTTATGACGTTATCACGTAAAATTATCGTCCGTAAACCGACTTTACAGAAAACCAAATTTTTTTACCTCAAATTCATCGCCAAATATAGAGATCGTTCATCGTAATGATGATATAGCTTCCCTGGACGTAAATGAGCAGCGTACTAATGTAAGACTCAACTATATACCAACTATTAAAAAAAATAGTATCTCACAGCTTAAAATCGCTTAGGCGCATTCTACGACGACTCATGACAGGCTCTGAGCCGACACATATACACATACCTTCCCTAATCTACGACTTTAACTGGTAGGTATACCAAGTTGGTTAAATTTCTTCGTCTAATAAAACTTTCAATAAGGAAACTGAATGAATCTATCGACACTATTTAATACTACATAAGTGATTGAAAGATATTTAACAGTTTCGTTAAATCAAATTAGAAAAATCAATCGTCTCGTTTTGCCACTGCTGCAAAAATATTAAATATTTGATTCAAATAAATAAAATGTACATTTGACCAACGGCATGCTATTTAGTTGTTAATACAGTTTTTTTTATTTAATCAGAAACCTGTTTTTTTGTCATATGTCAAATAGGTTTTTACTGGGTCGACGCGCGAGGTGGGACGTCGCGTCCTATCCGAGTATATTGCAAGGGATACACGACGTGTCTGTACGCTGATAACGTAGAAAGTACAGTTTACACCGACTCAGGTCACAAGTTCTCCCAAATAGATAATGGATATCGGGTGAGTAATATACGTATGTAAAATAAATTGTTACTAATATAGGCGATGTTTTAGAGTTCCTTAGTCTAGGCACTAACTAGGCAAGGCATAAGTTTTAAGACTTGCCAATAGATAATTTTCACAAAGCAAATGTGCAATCGTATCTCATTATTATTAATTTTGACGTTCATCCTTCGGTATAAATATATTTATCCTGTTGTTATCAAATTAATGTTCAGACAGTGCATTGAAAATCAATATTCGTATGGAAAACTGAGCCATCCATAGGTAACTTTAAAAGTACTTGATGTAGGTACGCGGATAAAAAGTGCAAATAAATGTCGTATTATCCAACTCATGAATTATCTCTATGCAAAAAAACCTACCGTTTTATAATAATACCTATAAACGCGAAATTTTGTAAGTATGTATGGATGTACGTTATTCTTTTTCGCAAAAAATACTAAACAGATTTTGATGAAACTCCGTACTATAGTTTGAACTAATCTCAGGAACTACTAATCCGATTCGAAAAATTCTTTTTGCATTAGATAGCCCGTTTATTGAGGAAGGCTTATATACTATATTATATACAATATAGGTTATATATCGTATAATATATATATATATATATAGGTATAGGTAGTCTATCTATTCCATACTAACCGTTAAAACGTATCTAGGGACAAACCCGAGCGAAGCGAGGGTGAGTCGTTAGTTAGGTTATAACTTTTAAAGATATAGTCATTCATAATTGAACTACGCGTGTCAAAACGTTAGTAACAGATTAACATCGATCTGCTGTTCTAATAGGTCTTGGGAAAAGGCTAAACTAACAAAAATACTGTTGCATTTACAATATTATTAAGAATGGAACAAATTACAGATAACATATGAAAGCTCGGGCTCTGGTGCCATACAGCTTCGCTTCCTCAGGCTGCTGTCGAATGGCGCCAAACAAAACTTCACTTACACCTGCATCAACACTCTAGTTCAACAAAGGTAATTTAAACTACTTAATTAGTCTACACATAACTAATATTAGACAGTAAGGTACAATTTTTTATGTTGATGGTAATTTTATAAAATAAAATAAAAACGCTTTAAAACCTCGTCCTAATACTAGCCACGAACCTCCTAAGCACAAGAGAAGGTATAATTATACAAAGAGATTGGAAGTAGAATAGTCCACCAAGCCGGCCAACTTAACACTACGAGTTGGCCAACTTGACATGTCTTCTTATATTTATGTTTTTATAAGTCGTGCTGGTTTCCTCATGACGGTTTCCGGCATCGTGTTATATCGTGTATATTAAATATGAAAATCTCAACGAGTGAAATCCGAGATTTCTGAAAGCGATACTCTTGTGGATAACTTTTCACAAGTCTAAATCTATACTAATAAATGGAGAGCCAATTTTTTTGTTCGGTTATACTGCGATAACTACTGAACCGATCGGAATAATACTCATTCCATATGATGCTTGATGTGTTTCGGAGGTTTTAGTATATGTTTGTGATAAATGCACTATGCGGGCGGAGCCGCAGGAAAACGCTAGTATCTAGGATATTTGCTTACCTTTTGTGACTTTTTAAAAGTTAGAAGTAAATTTTTCTGATTTTTTTTTGTGGTAATATTTAATTTTTAACCATAGTAAAGAAATATTATTTTGATTTACTCTTTATTATTTTAAAATTCCGATCATACGTGATAGAGGATATACTAAATTCAAACAGATCAGTACTAGAAAAGTATGATACATTGAAAAATTAAATGATATTTAATCATTATATATTATATTTATAGGTCAGACATCCCCGCTGATTTAATAAGAGCAAACAGCGTGAAGTTGTATGGACAGAATAATGTGGAATTTAAGGAGCCGCAAATAATACGGGACGAGTGCAAGGTAACTTTAAATAAATGAATAGAGGTTATTGCAAGTTTGTTTTAGTATTCTACTAATTTAAACTTTAAACGTTATTTAAAGTATTAAATTAAACAAGCAAGAGTTAACCCTGCGACAATCTCCTCATGATCACAGTAATGCCTTCCCATTGAATATTTGTGTAGACTTCAAAAATGCTTGCGCGTACTAACGTGGTACAACAAACACAAGGACGTCTTAAAGACCTATGGAACTTCAGGAGGACTGATTTAGTCCTCTTTCAAATTATCGAAGTAGACCTTTAAAATCCATAAAGTCATTATAAAACTTTTTCTTTCCTAAAAGCAAGATTATGTGACCATTTAAAAAAAAGAAAAAAAAGCAATTTAAAATCGTATTAATACTTATTAAAAAAAAAAACAAACATATTTAAAAAAGCAAAGCAAGATACAAAATTTTAAAATAAATATTATAATTCATATCTCCATTTCAGGATGGTAAAGGAGAAATAGTTCTCGAAGTCAAAACGTCTCGCAGTGAACGTTTGCCCATCAGTGATTTCCAGCCGCTATCCTTCCTCGACGCGCACCACGAGTTCTCCTTCACCCCCGGCCCAATATGCTTTACTTAAATATAAACTAAAACTACATTATGTACTTAAGCTTGGATCTTTGTAAATATTGTAAATAAATGTTGTGACGACTGAATTGTTGTTTTTTTTTTGAAGTGAAAACCTCTTTCTGGCAGGTTTGGATGGAGAGTAAATTCATGTAAGTTGTCATCGAAATGGTCACGTGACGTATTAAAATATATTTAATGCATAGCATTTACGCATTACATATAGCTTGTCTTGCTCACTCATACATAAAATAATACACTATCTTTCTCTGTTAAGAAAACGATATATTTTTGCAATAGATATTTAAAAATATTTTATAAAAAAATCTGTTTTTTTTTATTATTTCTATACTAGCGATCTTATCCTCGCTTCGCTCGAATGCGCCCTAGGCCATTTTTGAGTTTACAGGTAGCGCCACCTTGAGACAATTTTATTAATAACAGTTTACAGTAGCTTATAGCATTTTTTAACGTTGGGAAATATATTTAGGCACGAGGTGTGGAACTCGCCGACAAATCCAGTACTACCCACTAAAACTCAATGGAACCCCGTCTTAATAGGGCGTCTCAGTAGACATGGGTAACTCAATGAATTTTTATGAGCTGCAGGTCAGCTCATGAGTCATATGCTTGAACCGGAGCTGTGAACCGGCTCACCGTTCAGCTCAATTGATGTTATATGGGTACTTATAACTATAGATTTACAGCTAATTTATGACTCTGTTCAAACAAATGACATGTATGATGTACCTAAATTATATTTGTATGTAATAAAGCAGCATTTCGAAAAAAGTTTTTATAGTCATATTTTTTCGTTCTTACACAATTATAGGGGAATGCTAATTTCATGCAATTATTATAAATGCTAGTGAGTTTGTTTGTTTGTTACGCTTTCACGCCTTAACTATTCACCTGAATCCCGATTATCATTAAATACAGACAGAAAAGGACATAGAGTACCTACCTACTTTAATTATCGTAGGTACCGACTACCGTAGTTTCCTGTATCACGCAAGCGGAGCCGCGGGCGAAAACTAGTTATTTATATTTAATCTATAAAACTATTACTTAATATTAGTTTATTGTTGTATAAAACTAAGTAGTAGAACTGCCTTCCGAGACGGTGGTAACTTCCGCACAAACTAACTACACTGAAAATTTAAAATGTAAAATTGACGATTCAAAAGTGCTTGTAAAAGTCTATTTGAATAAAGTATATTTAGATTTTATCCTAATATTATTTTAAAACACGGAGCGTGTAATTAATTATTATTATAAGAATAAAAAATATTAAACAATTAATTTGACCTGTCTGTAAAAAGTATAGATTATAGACTATAGTACAGGTCCGTCGGCTCGGGTCCATCGAAATAGCTGACGTTAGGTGGCGCTGAAGTGATGCACGGAGCCATATTAAGTAATATTGAGCTGTGAACCGATTATCTAGCAACTGAGCCGCAGCTCAACGGCTCTAGCTACTGTGAACTGAATATTTGAACCGGCTCTGACCTGAGTTACACATAGTGACGTCTCAGTATCGCTTACGCACTCAACCACGACGCCCCGACGGCAGGTCTGCCGAAGCAGACCACAACAACCATGGGGTTACTCCACAGTCCACTCTAGCTTATAGCATAGACTATCTGTACTTTTATACTAGCTGTTTTAACCTGAAGAAGTAACAAACACACACATACACAAACTTTCACATTTACAGTGATGATAGTGTGATAAAATTATTATAAATTATATTTCCATCTGTGTAAAATGTAAGGCAAAATAGTTACGTTAGTATGAAAGAGAACTAATATGTATTCAGAATTTAAAATATGGCAGCACTCACTGATTCTGTCTCTCTGCAAACTTCCTATCGTTAAGTTATGTTAACTCAAAAGTCAAAATACATACTTTCTTAAAGATTTTATTAAGAGACAGCTCAAAAAGTTGTTTCTTACCTATAATACAATTTAATTCATAAATAAATGTCAATTTTGTGGAAATGAATGCTTGTTACTCACCCACACAAACTATAAAAACCTGTATAAAAAAAACTTGGCCTATAGATAGAAGACCTGAACAAATACATATAAAAAATACTTTTTTCAATTTGGAAATCAATCCCCATTATAATGCCTTTAATGTTCAACTACTATGAGATAGGACGGAAATAAAAAAAAATGTGTTGCATATTTTGCAGTCAAAATATAAATTAAACTACAATTTACATTTCATATAATTCTGATAGATGCTATATAATACTTTCTTAGATTTACGCGAATGTTTGACATTATTAAATAAAACTATCTTTTCGGATTATTTCGCGGATTTATATTGATTTTTGGTTCCCGACGTTTCGAATGCTTTACAGCATTCAGTCTCTCCCGTGACCATGGATACTGTAAAGTATTCGAAACGTCGGGAACCAAAAATCAATATAAATCCGCGAAATAATCCGAAAAGATAGTTTTATTTAATAGATGCTATATAACCAAAAGAAATAGACTACACTAAAATCAGTCGAGACATTTACATTGTATAACAAATCCACAAATTTATAGTACGATCTTTTATTTTTAGCTGCTCTTAATAACATTTTACCGCATTATTTATTATATAGTTTATTAAGTCTTTAAAGCTACAGTCTAATATTTAAGATAATATGTAATTTTAAATTATAATGTTCTATTTGATATATCATATGTCACACACAGGCAATGTCTATTATAAACTTAGTATTACAATTAATGAAACATGTAAATTAGACTGTTTCGATAGATCTCCCACACAATAGACCAAAATTTAATATAGCAATTACAGTTAAAACCGTTTACGACGACATCGTTTCGAGCAACATACCAGTTGTATTGACCAAAATTATAAGTCCCGTCTGAATGCTATATGACTGACAACCAATGAGCGACAAAAAATATCCTCAACTAATGAGGCTTTTAATTTTTTTTGTGAAAACAACTTTAAGCGTTGTATTTAAGGTTCAAATTACATTATTGTATATTTATTTCAACTAGAATAATTACCTAAACACAGTGAGTGAGAGAACTTTTGCATGAGATTGTGTATCTAGTACTTTTTTGGTCAATGGTAATTACTACCAAAATATTTACATCTGTACTGCAATATATAAACCAAGGTGTAATAAGATGTTTAAAATCTCATTACAGAAGAAAGCAAATGTTAAAGTTAATACAAAACCTTGACAGCAATGACCAGAAAAACTTTAAGGTTCTTGATGCCATCTCGAAGATATCAGAAGCATGGGAAAAATTTCACGAAAAACTATAGCTAACTTTAGACAGGTTTTAAATATTTCTTAACAATTTCATCAGTTGATGTGACAGATGATGATGAAGAGGACAATATCTTTGGCTCAATTAGCAAAAAAATTACGACCTGCTTTATCTACGACTGCAGAGGAGTTTATTGATGTACATAACTCTATTGCAATTTATGCACCAGCTACTGAAGATATAGTACAAGAAGTTCAAGAGGATAATGACGGTCAGAAAGAGACGGAGAAAGAGAGAACAATTTACAGAGCTGACTTTGAATAATGATCTCAGTGTGTTAATGTGTACAAAAGCTTGTACTTTTTAATATGCAGTTTCACATGTAGGGAAGTTATGATTGATACACAAATTAAAATCAAATGTGAACTAAAAAAATCGTTCGTACGACAGCAGTGTTCCAAACTAAAATTACAGATATATAATTTATAATAGAATATATTATTCTTATTAATTAATATCCATCACCATCGAAAAAGTACTAGAGACACAATCCCAATCCAAATTTCTCTTAAAACTGTCACCCAATTGTGTTAAGGTAATTATCCCAGTTGAAATAAATATACAACAATGTAAATTGATCCTTAAATACAATGCTTAAAGTTGTTTTCAAAAAAAAATTAAAAGCGCTCTCACACGTTTAAACGACCGCTCATTCGGTGAGGACGTTTTTTGTCGCTGATTGTGTATCTATTACTCTATTGATCAATGTTAATGTCTATGGATTTATATGTACCTACACATTCAAACATCATCGGTTGTTACGACTATAGGTTTCTACAAATAAATATGAGTATTCTCTTCGATGTCGTTATAACAGATTTTGACTGTATTTAGGTAAATTTTTCTCACACAATAGCCCAAAAGTCAAAATAACAATTAACTATAAGTCACATGATATTAAAAAAAAAACAATTTATGCATCATTAAAGACACTAGCACTTTGATTGCTGTTATTATTATCTTTCTCATCACTGTCTTGCACTATTGTACTTGACTCATTATTAACATTCAAAATTTGTTTTGGACTACCTTTTTGAACATTTTCTTCAATCTGCAAATCAACACTTTCCACGGAATTGGCATCAGACGTACAAACATCTACAAGGTCTTTAACTTCATCGACCCTGACATCATTATTTTGTAATGAAATTATTGAGCTTGTGGCACTGTTTTCATCTACACATTTATCCTCAATGTCTTTTGCATTAAAAGTGGATTCGCTTATACTTTGTAAAGGGTTTTCATTCACACAAACAATAGAATCATCATTATCAACACTTTCTTTCTCACAAGTCTCACCAACCAGCATTGTCTCCGATATAGATAAACTGTCGTCTCTTAAATTAATACAGTCAATATTTTCTTGTATTGGATTTGTGTTTTCCTCATCAGATGATGCTAAAAGAATATTTTCAACGATTTCTTCTCTCGTGTCATTCTCATTGTCAGCAATCAGAGAAATTTCTAATTCAGTGTCTTTATTTTTAATGTCTTCGACTATTGGTGTTGGACAAGCTTTCTTGTTCTGCCCGTCCATTGTAGATTCACTTTCGGAGTAACTAGAATTTTCGATGCTTATAACATCTTCACTTATTAGCCATGGAACATTTTCATTTTCGCTATCAGTTCCTAAAGTATCCAATGTTATTACGGATACATCTGAATCAGAGCAATCTTGTGAAGAATCCAATTCGTTTTCTGAATACAATTTAGATAGTAAATTTAGTTCGTCTATACCTGACGCGACATCATCACTGTCATCCACTCCAAATTTATCTTGTTTTTCTTCAATCAAATAGTTCTGTTTAACATCTATTGCTATATCGACATCCATTTTATTTGATTCATCGTCTTTAGTGGTAACTTTTTTTTCAGTTGTTTTAGATTCTGCCATCTTTGTTTCATCAATATTTACATTTTCTAATGGTGTGTTATCTTTCTTTTCCTCATTCTTTTTGCTCCTTTCTTCTATCAATCTTTTTAGCGTGACTTTCCTTCTTTGCTTGTCGTCTAGCGAATTCTTTTCTTCTACCAGATCCTCCTCTTCACTCTCCACTGGAGACTCATCAGCTTCCTTATCCTCAATTTCTACAGGCTGAAGGTTCATTTGATTCTGCCTTTCAACATATCTGAAAAGTAATTAATAACCATGTGAATTATCATAAAAATATTTGTAACTATTAAGGATTCTTCAATAAAATAGTAAACAAGGAATATAAATATATATAAAACTATATTAAAATATAAAGACTTTTGACAATTTTTATGTGCATGTAATGACATTTCAGAACTCGGACAATATGATATGATAGATAGAAGTAAAAATATGGTTGTATGTAGCTATACAAATAGTTATGTTCACTTTACAACTGGACAAGACCGGGATAATAATAAATTATATAATAAATTTGTTGAGACATTAACACACAGCACCATCTAGTTCCATGGTAAGCTACGGTGCTTGTGTTGTGGATACCAGATAGTTGATACACTACACATATATAACTTTAATTTTATATATATATATATATATATATATATATATATATATATATATGTATATCATATAAGTCGTGTTAGTTACACCATTTATAACTCAAGAATGGCTGGACCAATTTTTATGATATTTGAATTTTTGGATTTGTCTTAGTCCAAAATAGGATAACAAATATTATAATATCACAAAAATTTACAAAAAAATAAAATTTATATGGCTAACGCAGGCTAATAACTATTTATATCTATTTAAAACGTACCTAGCGACGAACCAAACGTGTTGTCGCACACTAGACTGTTAAAAAGTATTTTTTTAGATGAAAACTTACTTATTAAGGAGTTCAGACTCTTTGATAGCAGCTATCTTTTTATTTTCTTCAAACTTTTTCTTTAAATCTGCACTACTCTCCGCGGGGTCGACGTGATGAGCTACTCTAGAAGACGCTATTCTCCATTCATTCTCTTGGCGACGTCTCTGAAGTTTTTTACCGCATCTCGTAAATAAGTCTTGAGCTAGAAAATTAAATGAAAAGTGTTATTGGAATATAATATAATTTATTGCCTTAATCCTGTTTGTATGTTTGGATAGCACGCCGGTAAAGGAACTCAATGGCAATGTTTTTAGACTTCAATTAAAGTTATCATGATTTCTGATAGTAAACACATTTTCATCCAAATAAAAAATTGCTGATGTGAAAAACAAAATTTATAAGAAGCTTCATGAAAGATTTTTTTACCAGATCATTAATTTCGGAGATTAACCCCTACATATAAAAATACAAACTACCTCTTTTTATAAGTATTAGTGTAGATTTGTAACTTATATGGGACAACACTTGGGATGGAATAAAACATATCGCGTAACATACACTCAAAAAAAACAGGCCTTTTTTAAATACTACAGCGACGTCACGAAGATGAAGAAGGAACTGCATCGAAAAAAAAACGTTAATGATGACGCCGTCGTCCATTTTAGCTTATTTTTTTAACCCGGAAATTAAGCCAACTTGAGAACCTTGGTTTAGAGAGTAAAGAATATAGAAATGCAGATTTGAACTTTCACAAGTAAAATTGTATTAAGCCCTTTTTAATGTCCCACTGGTGGACACGGGCCTCCTTTACGAGAATACGAGGGGATCAAGCCATAGTCCACCACGCTAGCCGACTGCTGATTAGCAGACTTCACATGTCTTTTGAAAACTTGCTAGGTTCTCTCAGACATGCAGGTTTCCTCACGATGTTTTCCTTCACCGTTAAGACAAGTGGTAATCATGTTGGAAATGATTCGCACATGAAAATATCAGAGGTGCGAGACCCGGGATTTGAACTCGCTTCACTCGGTTTCCTAAGCGAGCGCGTTACCACTGGGCTACCACTCACTGCCTTAGCACCAGTAAAATTACCTTCCTCCATTATGTCAACTTCGTTCCAACCAAGTTTATCTTGATTATTGGCCTCACGAACACAACGAAGCACATCATGGAAGTCCGGGAAGGGTAAAGGAGTCCCTATAGGCACTTTTTTATTAATCCACATTTCCAGTTTTTTTGCTGGTCCCGGGGGCCTGCCCGGTCTTGCTTCTATGTGAAGACGAGGCTCTGAAGGCATTTTAGTATTGATCATTTGACAGAACTTCTCATAGACTCGTATTAGTCTCTCCTTATACCTAAAAAATATATATTGAAAAATTATTTTTACTAATAAAATTGAAATCAATACACAGTACAAGTGTAAAATAATTATTCATTTAACAAAACTAGCCAAAACCATTTTTTTAACTATTGACCAAGCTAGCTCTCTCATCATTTGATAAGAACTGATTGGACAAGACTTTTTGATATTATGAGTATATAAGTCTTTATCAAAATATAACCATATATTATTTATCCAAACCTAAAATAGCATAGATTATCCCCGTTTTTCATGTTCCTATGCAAAGTGGGTGTCATATAATAGTTACAGATTTCATTGATATGCAGACTAAGGCTCTTGAAATCTATATCTCTATAATATATACATTTCTCGTGTCACAGTGTTTGTAACAAAACTCCTCCGAGACAGCTTGACAGATTCTGATGCAATTTTGTGTGTATGTTCAGTAGGTCTGAGAATAGGACTATTTTTTATACTCCTAAGTGAAAAGGTGGTCCACCCCAAAAATTTTATTTTTATTTTTTGGACAAAAATTTATTTTATTTTTTTTATGACTCAGCATTAAAAAATATATTTAACCATTAAAGTTTCAATCAATGAATATCTATACATATAATAAAATTGTAACTTAGCAGAATCCATACATTAAATATTTTTTGGAAAATCTTATTCAAATAGACTTTATAATCGATACAGAGGCTGAACCTATAGTTTTTACAATTTTTGTGTTTGTCTGTCTGTCTGTTTGTTACCGCATAACAGTAAACCCACAGGAGGGATTTTGATGAAATTTGGTATGATGATAGCTGGTTATCCAGGTCAACATATAGGATACATTTTACCCTGGTAAAATATCTCATTTCTGAGAAAAAATACAAAAACTGCAATGTAAGAGTATACTAATATGTAAAACTTAAGAATTTGGTAATATATCAATACACAGCCTAAACCGGTTGTCATAGACATATGAAATTTAGAGGTGTGTTCTTTGTGATGTGTTTGTATCCACTAAGAAAGGGTTTTTTTTGAATTTCTACCCCTAAGTGGGTGGAATGGGGTTTGAATTTTCTGCGAAACTTTTTTACTATCCGAGTGGATAGTAAAAAAGTTTCGCCAATCCTGCACGGTATGGTAGAGGGGCGCAGAGTGGCGCAGAGCATGCGGGGCAGTGGGGTGTTTCTGTATTAATAACTTAAAACATAAAGCCAAAGATTTTTTTGTAGTTTTAACGCGAGCGAAGCCGCGGGTTCTGCTAGTGAAATAATATAATTATGATAGTTTTACTAATGTACCTCTCAGTCAATAAATAAACTGAATCTTCATCATCTTCAAAATCAACTTCTTGTTCTTCAAGTTTTTGCACTGCCCTATGTAATTTTTTAATGGTTTTCTCAAGCTTTCTTATCTGCCTTTGTCTCTTATAATCATATTCATTATCTTCCTGTGTGTCACAATGCAATGAATCTGTAACAAAGAAAAAAGAATATTTTAATCTATACATATAATAAAATTATAACTAAGCCAAATCTGTAAATTAAATATTTTTAGAAAAATCTTATTGAAATAGAAATTATTATAGAAACATAGGCCATATCAATAATTTTTAGAATTTTGGTCTGTCTGTCTGTGTGTGACCTCATTACAGAAAAACCACTTGGAGGGATTTTTATAAAATTTGGTATGAGGTTAGCTGGTTATGCGGGTCAACAAATACTCTCTCCTGGACAACAAGTACTCTGGTGCCATTTATGAATTTTTCAAATCATTTTTGTAAAATTGTGGATAGGCACTGTCAAACAAGTATATAATGCCTTCGAGATGTCTAAAACCTTAGTCTTTAGTGACCATGATTGCTGTAAAGCTTCAAAACGTCAGGTACCAAATATCAAAATAAATCTGCGAAATAATCCAAAAAGATAGTTTTATAATGTCAAATATTCACGTAAATCTAAGAAAGTATTATTTTCTAAACAATTTTCAGCAAGGTTTAAAAATAAACTACAAACTTCTCTATTAAACACCAACCAACCATTTTGTTACTTTTTATATTTTTACACAGAAATCTACAAAATAGACTAAACACAAACAACAACAAACAATTAACATTAATGGGATGGAGGACTAGAAGGACGGATGTCATAGATAAAATACTGAAGTTTAGGACAGAAAAAAACTACACACAAGTTTCACAATGAAAATGATATGAAATACAAAATATGTATTTGTATTTCAAATACATATTTTAACACCTCCAGGTAAATTTCTAAGAAATTAATTAAATTTCTACGAAATCTATTTTACCTTAACTGTATTGTATGTATGTATTCAGCCCTTTTTAACGTCCCACTGCTGGGCACGGGCCTCCCTTCAATACGAGGGGGATCAGGCCATAGTCCACCACGCTGGCCAAGTGCGGGTTGGCGGACTTCACATGTCTTTCGAAAACTTGCTGGGTTCTCTCAGACATGCAGGTTTCCTCACGATGTTTTCCTTCACCGTAAGGCAAGTGGTCATCATGTTAGAAATGATTCGCACATGAAAATATCAGAGGTGCGAGACCCGGGATTTGAACCCGCATCACTCGGTTTTACAAGCGAGCGCGTTACCACTGGGCTACCACTGCCTGCCTGTTCTTTTTTAAACATATTAATAGTTTGAATAAAAAAAAATTAAAAGTTTTAAAAACTGAACTGAAAAAGTATATGAAACTATAAACAAATTTATATCAAAATTTTAGCAGAACAATGTTTGCCAAGTGACCTAAAGAAAATTAGTAATATACTTAATTATATAAACAAAACAAATGAACACTTGGTTATTACTGTAAAAGTCATGTTCACATGAAATAGTGGCAAGAATGGTAGCTGCATTGCCCCCGTTGAATGGAACTGCCAATTCTTTAGGTGAAAAATGTGTCAGTTCTCCTGCCAGTACAGGTGATAATATAAGGTATTATGTCTTTCATAATAATAATAATTTCAAATGAAAAATAAACTACATAGTTAATAATATAAATATAATTTAATCACATATTACATATATAAAAACTGTCAAGATTTAATGTTTACCTTTATTCAGATCCTCCTTTTTTGGTTTATGAGACTTAGTCATCTTCCTTTGTAAATTCAACTCATCGACAATATCTTTAATAAATAAATACAATTTTTCAGGACTAGCTTTTATGGAAGTTATTTTACTAGAGACCATTTCAATGAACTCTTCAGATTCTACATATTCCTTTGGACATTGCTTATAGTATGCCTTAATTTTCTTTTCAACTATTTTAGTCATGTCAGCTGAATCTTCAAGTTGAAAACATAAATCTATAAAGTTTTGATAAATTGGATGGAATTCACATGAAGTGGTCTGGTCTTTATTATTTACATCACTAGCACCATTTTTAGAATCAATATTTACTTCCATTGGAGATTTCTCAATGTTTGATTTGTTAGTGCAAATTGTTTCTTCTTTAGAATTATTATTACAACTATAGATGTTAGGCTGCATAATATCAATTTCTATTTCTACTACTTGCTTCTCTTTATAATTTTCTTTTGGATATTCTAATTTCTTTTTACTTAAGGGTGTTTTATCTCCACACTGTTCACTATCACTATGAATATCATTATTATTTTTAAAAATAGGTTTAACTGGACTATCATCAATAGTAATAGTTAATTCTTTACCAATTTCATTACTATGTTTTGAATGTAATTGTTTGACAGGACTATCTTCTATTGTGATTTCTACAAATTTTTGAGTTTCTGGCTCCTTATTATTTTGTTCTTCCATTGACATTTCTGTTTTTTTTTCTACTACATCTGAACCTACTTCTTCATTAAAAGAATTATTATCTCTTTGTTCTTCAGGCCTCAAGTACCATTGAGGATTACCAGTAGATGATTCTACTGGCTCATCATCAATTTCAACAGTTGATACTTTTGGCATAAGAGTTTTTGGTTTATTTACAACCTGCTTCCTTTTTGTTCCAGATGCACCAGGATTTGTTACAGGCTTTATAGTAATACCTGGTGGTAAATTATTTAGAAATTTTGGTCCCCGTATTACCATAGCAGTATAATTTTTATTTGGGTTGGATTTTGTAATAGTAAGCTGGTTTTTATTATTAAAATTCTGAATGTAGCTCATTGGATTAATCGACAGCTTTTGCCGAGGTACTACAGGACACTTCATATCATTCGAAATATTTTTAATGACAGGTATGTGAACTGGGATCAAGTTTGACCTTTGCTTTAAAATATTAGCGTTATAGTTATTGTTCATGTTGCGAACTATTATCGGTTTTGATCCCATAGACATATCATTCGTAGAACTTACTGGTTTTGGCTGAATGTTTGCATTTTTTATAGATGAGCTTGATTTAACTCCTTTTATCGTTACTCCAGAACATTCACTTGGTATAACAACCATGGCATTAGGCATAGCTTTTCTCTGTAATTTATAATTAAACAATTTGCTTTATAAATCATAGTAAAATTATTAAAATAATTAAGATATACCATATATAATAGCTACTTACCTTCTTTGGAGCAGGTTCGGCCTCCTCGTCAGATGAACCCAATTCAATAACATCCTCAGTAGACATTTTAAAAATTAAGTACAGTTTAAACTTGACCAACTAATATTTACTTTTACTATAATCTTATCAAAGTATTGCAACTATTTAAATCACAAATAATCACATTTTAGTTTAAAAAACTACAAAGTTTTTTATTTACGATTGTTAGAGCATCAGCTTGGAATCAGCAAACCGTAAATCAGTTTATAACTATACTCTTTGCCGTAAATCGTAAATTGTAAAATGCATATTACAGATAACAAAAATATCACAGACTAAGTAATAGGCT
The DNA here is from genome assembly GCA_921882275.1 of Brenthis ino. Lineage (NCBI taxonomy): Eukaryota > Metazoa > Arthropoda > Insecta > Lepidoptera > Nymphalidae > Brenthis > Brenthis ino. The sequence continues at coordinate 12,026,038 of OV170223.1, read as the reverse complement.
ATCAACTATAAAATACATTCAAAATTTTATTTGTCATCCATGATTCAAAAAGACATGAAGTGGTGGAGTTGTCACTGAAAGCGTGCTAAATATGTTTTGACTTTTGAGTTTTCGGAACAGATTTTCGAACAATGGTTTTTACCTGTTCAGAGTATACTCAATAGCGGCCAAGCTTCAAACTAATTATTTTACTTATTATATCAAAAAAAATATTTACAGGAAAATAACTTCAACTTTAATGGAGAAACCCATTTTCGGGCCCTTATAACTAGGAACCAAATATAAATAAAAAAAACCTATTTTTTTTATTATTCCATTAAAATCTTAATTTCATTTGCAATGGCCAAGTTATGAAAAAAATGATTATGAAAAAATGCATTTTTCGATATTGCTTAATGCTCCTATAAACGAATAGTATATCTTATTTATTTTGTACGACGTTAATGTGTAACTTTATAAAAGAAATGATTTTATACTTAGAACTGTTGTATTAAAAATTATGATCAATTTATTTGAGAATTGATGCTGTGCGGCTTGCCTACATTTTTGTAGAATTTAGGCTGAGTTATATTTTAAGTATATTGTTAAAAATGAAACGAAAATCTAAAATATGATTTATTTCTAATGCTAAAGAAAAACCTCCTTAAATATTAAATATCTGAATACAAAAATCGTATGACATAATATTATCATTTGCCAAAGAGCATGTAAATGAGTTGCGTTTCGTATTTGTACGCAAGTAAATGTGTTTTAACCGAATCCTAATCTTTATCGAATTTCTTGTACTTCTGCACGTATACCGATTATTATTATTGATTGCATGCGTAATAAGGAATAACTTAAATCGGCGTAGGACGCAATTCCGACCAATAGATGTCAATACAAATAATTTTAAAAGACTTTCCTAAATTATCTGCTGGCTTCTCACGGCGCGTGATATCGCGAATTGAGCCGCGCCAAGCCGATTTGTATTTTGTACGTACAAGCACGCGCCACGGGCGATTCCGCGTCACCCGTTCTCACGGACGCTGCGCGGCGCGCGTTTTACTTCACAGACAGACCGAGGCACGCAACGCACCTAAAATGTCGTGTGAGTCTTCGCATAGCCACCTCCAACCATGGAGCAATGTTAATGAAGAAGAAAACATCACTGTTGCTTCAGCCGCATTTTTACGCACTTCATATTTACACATGCATGAGTACTTCACACAGTACACAGCAGTTTATTATGATATCGTTTTGGTACCTGGTTTTTGCTTCTATTGCGTTTGCATCTTACCTGTTCAAGTGCATCCTGTGGTGGTCCTGACTGACTAATGAATCAACACACAGACCTAAACCGCTGGTCGTAGAAACGTGAAATTTTGAGGACGTATTCCTGATGTCGGTATTCGATAAGAAAGGTTTTTTTTAAAATTCAACCGCTTAGTGAGTAAAATAGGGGATTAAACATTGTATGAAATTCTGTCATTCTTAATGTGAAGTACACAGAAAGTGATATTTAGCTTTAAGATAATAAATAAGATTGATTTTTTTTGAAATTCGTCACTTAAAGTGGTAAAAGAGGGTAATAAAGTTTAAATGTGCAAAGAATTTATTTATGATCAGAATTACTTGAAACTTGGTATTAATGCTCTTCAATACGATTAAACATAAACACGTGTTTTGACATTTTTCGAAATTCAATCCCATAAGGGGGTAAAATGTGGAATGAATGTTTGTATGAAACTCTGTAATTAATATGTAAAAAAGTACAAAAAATAAAAAAAAATTATTCACCTGTAGACGATTTAAGAGTTTTGAAATCACTTACGTTAAATGATGTCCACATAGTCTTACATATAAAGATTGTGATTTCGCCAATTTTGGAATCTTATTGAAATAGTCATTATTATCGTTCGTAGAATTTTTGTATCTGTCTGAGAATGCATCACGAGAAAACTACTGGACAGATTTTAATAAAATTTGGCGTGCTGATCGATCCATACTAACTGTTAAAACGTACCAAGGAACATACCGGAGCGGAGTAAGAGTATGTCCACTATATAAATATGAAAGTTTGGATGGATGGATGCTTAGTACTCAATCACGCCAGAACAGCAATTATACATACACACATCGATTTTTATTTTATTTAATCAACAATTTAAATTTATTTATTTATTTATGTACCATAAAATATATGTTATACAAAATAAAATACCAAAATGTTAACAAAGGATAACTTATCTCTTTAAGAGATTTCTTTTATTTATTGCTCGGAAAAAAGAGTCTTTTATGCAAATTTAGTACACACCGACTGCACCGCCACCTACCGGGTTCAATTGTGTTTTTAAACCATCCAGAAGCCCATTGAAATATACACATAAAATTTTATCCAAATCGGTATAGCCCTTTAGGAGTAGGTTAACAAACACACGTACAGAAGAATTATATATACATTAAGATTTACTTATCGAAACAAATATATTTATACCTCATCATGATGCAATAAAGTTGAATTTAAATTGACATTGTAACAAATGATTCATATTACGAAAACAACTATGTTTTTTTAGAAAACAAATAAAGCCGTAGGGCGTGTTAGCCGTACGGTTAAGAAAACGTGTCGTGAACAACAGGCCTAAGAGATGTGCTACTTTTTGCCCATATAAATTTGTCATATATTTTTGCACTTTGCAGTCGAAGTGGCATCCTATATTTTTGCATCGCGTGTCTAGTCAGATGCAGTAGTGCTTCGATATGCCATATTTTTGCTAACAGCGTGAGAATAGATATTAATGAAAGAATCGTGCAATCGGATATTATTGGTGAACTATCCATGGTTATATATTTATGCGTGACTGTACGTAGCAGTCAAAGACATAAATAATTTATTATATATACTTATTGCGTCTTCGTAAATGTTTTGTTTATAATATCTTATAAATAATGTACTGTGTACTAAGTAGTACAGACCAGGAATAACAAAACTGAGTAATAGCTTTATTGCTCGACGATAGTTCTGCGATTTACAGATAGGGAATCTGCTCATGGGTATCTAATTTTGCTTAATTAGCCTTTGAAGTTTGAGTTTACAATATTGACAACTCTCAATCTGACTTATGTTTTTACTTTAATCTGTGCTCAATTTGAAGTTTACAAGTTTGATTGAAGTTTAGCTGTCTGTCAAAATATATCTTAGCGAAATCAATTTCTAATTTCTTTGGGTCATATTAGTACAATGATTAAACTTTTTTCATTAAAACAACAAAAAAAAGATGAAGAAGGCTCTGCCAGGGCCGGTGGTTCACAAAAAAAAGCTTCAGCAGCTCAATTGCGGATCACAAAAGGTAGTATGCAGTATAAATTATTAAAGACAATATTTTTTTCGTTAAAGATTATTATAAATTATCTTTTTTAAATATGTGTATCATAATAAATTACCATTTATATTGCCTTACTTTATTTTTACATTATTTGTATTCACTTTGAATTGAAAGAGACATTCTGCATCTTTCAGATTTGAATGAATTAAATTTACCCAAGACATGTAGTACAGAATTTCCAGATCCAGATGATTTACTAAATTTCAAGCTAATTATATGTCCAGACGAGGGCTTCTATAGAGGAGGAAGATTTATTTTTAGCTTTAAGGTAAGGTAGTGTACATAAATTGAGAAAAATATTGTTTGAAGAATATAAAAAATATTCTAAAACTTACTTATTGGATAGTTTTAAGACTTGTTTAATTTAAGACTTGTTTTTGAAAAACCAATTATTTAATGATCTATTTAAAAAAATCCTGTCTTTTTAGTGATGATACTCAACAAAAAAATAAAATTATGGAAGATGATTTTACAAAATTTTGTTGATAGTACAGATTGTTATTTTATGCTCTTATTTATTTGTATGAGAGTACTCTGATTATTGCCATATCGAAATATTTTTTTATCATTTCATATATAAGGACAAATTCAAGCTTTATAATATAGCTTGTATAAAAAATAAATTTTATGTCAATTTTAAAATTGAAGAATTATCGAAATATTTCTTTGTAGTTTATTTATATATTTTTTGTATTATAATTTTTTAACAACAGATTATGACACAAAAACACATAAATAAACTAAACAGAAATATTATATATTGATTTATTTACATGACTGATATTAACAAAAAATATTAGTAATGTAAATCAATATTTTATTCATTTTTGCATTGAGGAAGAAAACCTAAAATATGAATAGTATTTTATGATTAAATAGTACTTTTTTATCTTATCAAATGGATGGAGCTATGCATATAATGATAACAAAACAATTGAAAATTTGTATGTTATATACATAATTTAATAATAATATATACATGTCTTCTTAGGTAGGACCAAACTATCCTCATGAACCTCCCAAAGTGAAATGTGAGACTGCAGTATATCATCCTAATATAGATTTGGAAGGAAATGTGTGCTTGAATATACTTAGAGAAGACTGGAAACCTGTACTCACTGTTAATTCTATAGTATATGGATTACAATATTTATTCTTGGTTAGTACATTATAATAGTCGAAAATAGCTAGATCATAAGTAATAATTTTATCAGTACAACTAAACAGTTGTTTAGTTGTACTGATAAAATTATGAAAGTAAATTATATTTTTATCATACTATTATTTTTGAGATATGAATTATTTATTTTAGGATATATTTAGCATTATATATGGACTGCAATATTTATTCTTGGTCAGTACATTATAATAGTCTAAAATAGCTAAATCATATGTAATTAATTCAAATAAGTATATAGGTAGATAGTTTTATTTAAAATGTCAAATTGGTATATATAATTAATTCAAATCTATAAATCTTGCTAAAGAACAAAACAAAAACTTTTAATTGAATAAAATGAAAAAAAAAAGTCATTTTTTTGTAATGTTAGATCATTATCAAGGAAGATTATATTTTTGGCATACTATTATTTTTGAGATATTAAAGATTGAATAAATAAACTATATGTTTTTTTATATATAATATAGACATGTTCGCAATATAATTGGCTTAATGCAAAGCAAAGAAAATTCTCAGTGCATTATTTAATTGCAGGAACCAAATCCTGAAGATCCATTAAACAAAGAAGCCGCAGATGAACTTCAAAGCAACCGAAGACTGTTTGAACAACATGTACAGCGAGCGATGCGCGGTGGATACGTCGGCTCCTCCTACTTCGAACGGTGCCTCAAATGATCATACGCTATTGTAAATTAATTCACCCTGCTCTATATAAATAAATAAATCTCATTCATTTTATATTATTAAACGTCTATATTTATTTTAACGCAAATAATTGATTTTCTTTCCTAAATATAGATGGCGCTATTCACCACATGGCAGGATATCCTTTTCAACCATATGGTTAAAACATTGTTTTAAATAAAATGTGTATGTGTGTAAATTAATGATACTTAAGAAATCTAATCTAAACGATAAATTAAATGAAGCTGGACTGACTCATGAGATACTTAACATCGCTTTGTATTACAATTACAAATAAAGTACCGACTCTTTCTGTTCGATTTTTATCGGTATAGGATTTTGTGAGTGTCATTTGTACATGTGTGCGTGAATAGATGTGAAGTGAGCGAGCGGCCGCAATCCGCATGAGTCAGTCGTTAACTCGCTAGTTGGTGAGTGCTTGAATCCCGTGCTGCGCTATTTTATGCCAGTCTCGACGCGATTGTCGCTTAAATCACACGTGCCCGTCGCTTTCTCTAATTTTGTTCAAGGCAAAACTGTTTCGACACGCCACTCGGTTGCGAAAGTCTCGCGATGATATACAAGTGAGAGCTACCATCGGACGCCAGGGTAACGCTTATCGCACACGGTGAGCCAGTTTGTTAAACGAAAGACATTCAAAACTTGCTAACCACGGGACGGGGGGCGCACGACGCCGTCGGGTCGCACACGCGGGAGCAACGATTCCTACGCATACTTACTGTTAGAGAGCCACAGAAAGCAATTTTTAATGTGTCAAGTCAGTATAGCTTATTGCTGCTACGTCAGATCGCAGAACGCTTCGAGTAGGAATTACAAGGTTATGCAAATGAGTTCTGAACGCTTCTACACTAGGGGTAATCAAAAGACCATTCATAATTTCAATAAACTTTAACGTTCGGTCTCACACTGTGTACTGGGTGCTTATCTGTATCGTATTCATATCCTTCATTATCGTTCGGTGTCACGATCGCTAATTGCTAATTACTTACCTGGAATCGAGTGATAAGGCTAGAGATCGGTGGCCGAGTGTACGACGATCGCAGATTGGCACAAGCAGACGGCGACGATGGCGGCCGTGCAAGAGGAGACCTTGCTCTCGCGCTGCGAAATACCTATCATCGATTTGGCACACATAGGTAAGGGTACCTACAATAGTCATCTAATATTATTTACTCCAAATACCTACTCATTAGAGAAACAAATCCACTAGGTACTCTTAAAATTTTAGTGAAATCGAATATCATATCTATATATATCATACAATCGAACCGAATCAAGTATAAAACAGAATACGAATTTTAACGGCGCAAGTTCTTTTCCACTGATGTTGGATCGCACAAAGGCCCGGGATGTCTACCTGCCCGCTTTCCCCATTTATTGTTATTGACATTCAAAATCGACAGCTGCAGCTGAACCCAATCATTAATACTCGAAACGTCTTACAATATTTATTTACGAATTACGAATGAAAGTTCAAAGCCCTTTTATACATGAGGAATCGTATTATGTAGTTCAACCACCCATAATAAATGCACTCAAAGTGATAATACATGTATAAAAGCGCGTTAGCAATTTTATTTAGCCAATAACCACTAAACATGAACCCGCTTCTATATAGAAATGCGAAGTTACGAGGCTTCAAGCTACCTACTATTTGGCGTTTTCCATTACAAAAATTTCATTGAAATTCATCCCATATTATCGAGTAAAACGCGTTAAAACAGACTAACAAAATTTTAAAAACAATTGATATAATATATAACTCAAATATATATTACATCCCAAAAATTCAAGTCTTTGACTCCATGGTTCGTGTGAATATAAACGAAGTAGATAATGTCTTATGCGTTTTAATGATTATTGATCGGTAAATTGTTCAAAAATAAAAAGTTAGTAATTTGTAATGAGTCAATAAATGTAATCGTCTATATTCGGGGAAGTGGAACAAAGCTTAGCGTTTATTATGACTGACATAAATATTTTTATATACGGCACTAGCAAAGTGTGTAATCCTATCGTTGCTAAAAGATTTAAATCAAAATAACTAGCACACAACTGTCTAAAAGAATATGGACGCAAAACGATTTTCTTTATATCTATACTAATATTATAAAGAGGTAAAGTTTGTGATCTTGTGAGTTTGTGACGTTGTAGGGGGTAATCTCTGGATCTACTGAACCGATTTTTTTCAAAATTCTTTTACCAATAGAAAGCCACGTTCTTTCTGAGTGTCATAGGCTATATATTAATTCGAAAACTGAAAAGGCTTTTTCGTGGTAGTCGGATTTGCAAAGTAAGTCGGAGAAAAAACGGTCGAACACAAAAAGTAGTTGTTTATATTAAAAAGATAATTTAAATCGGTAGGTCATGTTTATTGGTCATATTATCAACAATTATGAATTCTTATCAAAATAAGTAAATTTATCGTCTAAAATGTTTAAAACAAAAGACTTTTCCCTTTTACTGCATATAATTTGGACAAATGGTTAAAGAGATAATACAACATATTCGTAGGTATGAACGAACCCGAGCGAGCTGTTAGTCTGTTTTTCTCTTTGTACGGGCTAATCTCCGAATCTATTGTACCTATTTAAATGAAACTTTGCATGGTGGTACCTTATATCCCCAGGCAACATCTTAGATACTTTTCATCCCGGAAAATTAAAGAGTTCCCGTGGGATAATTAAAAAACTATAACAACTTATACAGCTTAGTACACAAAAACTACTGATTGGATTTTGATGAAACTTTACAATAATATAGTTCATACATCAGAATAACAAATAGGTAACTTTTTATCCCGGAAAAATGTACTTTTCCCGTGGGATAGATGTTTTTATTTATCTATAACGTATTATGTACACAACATAGACCCCAAAACAACAGTTATTAAAAAAATGTCTGTTTGTCTGTTTGCCTGTATGTCTGTTTGTCTGTTATTGTGTGCGCGTTTCACGCGAAAAATAATGTACCAAATTTCCTTCATCGTTAAGACAAATGGTAATTGTGTTAGAAATGATTCGTACATGAAAATATCAGGTGCGAGACCCGGGATTTGAACTACTTGCTTCACTCGGTTCAAGCGAGCGTGTTACCACTGGGATACCACTGCCTACCTTTTGCTTCAAGAAAATCTTTCTTTCCCAAGGGAAAATACAATAACTGGTTTTATCGAGTCCTCCCTAGAAACCTTCCGCTGGCTAAGCCTTAAGACATACATACATCAAAACAATATACTTAAAATTGTAGGTCTTGAAAGTCCTACAGAAAAGTTCTGAATAGTATATGTCTATCTCCTAAGTTACACTCGCAATATTTATTCTTATCTATACCTATAATAAAACTTAGTCAAATCGATGTGCACGTTTCACGCAAAAAGTACTCAACCGATTTTAACTTAATTTTGTATAGTGATAAAACTCAGTACTCGGGTCAACATTTAGGATACCTTTTACGACAGGCTAATTATTCATTCCCACGGGAAAACATAATAACTGGTTCTATCGAACCGTCCTTAGAAATTTATATGGCTAACATTGGTTCAACCTTAAGAGATAGATCAAAACGTTGTGCAAGAAAATTGTAAGTCTTAAAAAGGTCTATAGAAAAGTTCTCAATAGTATATGTCTATCTCCTAAGGTATACTCGCTATAACTATTTTCATTATTATATATTACTGTTTTATTATACGTTATTTATTCTATCTGAATATACATATATGAATAATAAAACTGTAGGGATCGAATGTCTGTACATAGATGATAGAAAAAAATGCTAAAAACCGAGTCAGTTCTCTTCTGACATCCCGTAAGGAGAAAAATAGAACAAATCCAGATTATTTTCAATTTTTTTGTTTCTCTGTCTGTTTGTCTGTTAGTACGGGCTAATCTTCGAAACTATTGAACGGATTCAAATGAAATTTGATACTTTTCATTCCGGAAAATTAAAGGGTTCCCGTGGGATAGTTAAAAACTATAGTAACATATACAGCTCAGTACACAACAACTTATGCACCTAATTTAGTAAAATTTGGCATGCTGATACCTTATATTGCAAGTCTAACAACAGGTTACTTTTTATCCTGGAAAAATAAACGGTTCCCGTGGGATAGATCTGTTTGTGCTTTTCTAGAGGTGAACCCGAGCGAAGCGAGGGTGAGCCGCTAGTGTATATATATATATATATATATATATATATATATATATATATATATATATATATATCTACATAAGTAGAAACTATGTAGGTACTGTACGTATATATAGGTATATATGTAAATGTATAGGTACGGCCATAAAAACTTTTTGTAATAAAATATCCCACTAGATAAGATGAAAGTAGCCTACGTAGTATATCTTTTGTTACTCTCTTACGTGAAAAAGGGATACACCATTAAATACACTTTTGCATTTATTATGTAGGTAGTTAGTGACGTGTATAGATTGAAAACAATTAATTTATGTTGATCAATTTTAATACAACTTGCTCATAGATTAAACAAGAAACACGCAAGAATGACAATTGACAAGTTACATAATTAATAATTATCGCATTTTATAGTTACCTATTAAGAAATACATAGAATTTTTCATAGAGAAACTACGAAGTAATGAATAAATATTATAGGTATTTTTATCACAATTACTTAAGACATTGCTAGTTCTTATTCTTAGAAGCAAAAATCATTAGCTTCATGTTTTTTTAGAGCTTTTCCCGTTCCTTTGACTTAGAAAAAAAATTGACTATGAGTGTTTTTACATATTGATTCACAGCCCGTAACATGAAACAAGGATAGCAGTTTTAATAAATCTTACTAAATTTCAATCTATTTAAAAATACAAAAGTATTATAACAAACTATTTTTAACAAAATATATGACTATCTATTTTAAATACTTCTGACAGATCCAAATCCAATTGATGTAATAACGGATTTACTGCAAAAACACAAAACCCAGATTAATGTCACTACTTAATTCTCCTTTATGAATGACTTGTTGTTCTTCTCCGAATGAATAAAACTTAAAACATTTTTTATACAAAAGACAAGCAATTAACTAAAATGCATGGTATAGAACGCTATACCTGATAGGAAAGGATGATAATTTCAAAGCAGACATAAAAAAAATAAGTTAGGCGGAGGGCAACGGCCGGACGAGCTTTTGTAGCCCCCGGTTCTTCGCACGCAATGCGGCTTACTCGACATCTGTCAGAATCCCCTAGCCCATATTATGAACGTTTCTTAATCACAAGTGCAGTCGACTAAAAAACAAACAAATCTTAGGCCCTGTCCGCACTGCGATATATCACCGCGCGATTTTTATTCTCGCGTATTATATTCCGTGATCGAAATTGTACTTATTACGCACTGCGAATAAAATTTCGTACGATTTTTGTCAGTTTGATGCAGTTCCCGACTGAGACAAACGTCTAAAATGATAAATCTACTATATCTACTGAGACATTTTAGTAATCTAAAATGATGTTTTTCTACATTAAATATCAAGAGTTGCGAAAATACAGTAAAAAGTTTTTCGGATATTACAGAATGACTACAAAATCATTCGATAAACCAATAGCGTCGGTGCACGACTGAGCGAAACGCGTGAATTTTATTTCGCAGTGCGGCCATAGCCATACATATTATATACTGTACAAAACATTCGCGCGGAAATAATCAGCGCCGCAGCGCGTTCAATTTGCATCAAATCACAGATATTTTTTCCGCGTGAATTTTTAACCGCCAGTGCAGATACTCCTATAAGGCCCTGTCCGCACTGCGATATATCACCGCGCGATTTTTATTCTCGCGTATTATATTCCGTGATCGAAATTGTACTTATTACGCACTGCGAAAAAAATTTCGTACGATTTTTGTAAGTTTGATGCAGTTCCCGACTGAGACAAACGTCTAAAATGATAAATCTACTATATCTACTGAGACATTTTAGTAATCTAAAATGATGTTTTTCTATATTAAATATCAAGAGCTGCGAAAATACAGTAAAAGGTTTTTCGGATACTACAGAATGACTACAAAATCATTCGATAAACCAATAGCGTCAGTGCACGACTGAGCGAAACGCGCGAATTTTATTTCGCAGTGCGGCCATACATATTATATACTGTACAAAACATTCGCGCGGAAATAATCCGCGCCGCATCGCGTTCAATTTGCATCAAATCACAGATTTTTTTTCCGCGCGAATTTTTAACCGCCAGTGCGGATACTCCTATAGGATTCAATGTGTTACAGAATTGCGAGAATAAAAACGTGCGGTGAAATATCGCAGTGCGGACAGGCCGTAACACGAACATATAAATAAAGAAAGGACAAATCTTTTATTATAAACTTGAGATTTCCAACGTATGTAACTTCAGAAAGGTCATTGAGAAATAAAAATCATCTGTACATTTGTGATTGGCTGCGAATGCGAATCTTAAATTGTTTTTTAGATATTTAACATTTGCTTACGTCAGAATAATTCTAAAAGGCTACCTAGAGCCTTGACTTAATGCATTGTAAGATACATAATATTTTATGCGATTCAAGATTCTATTGTTTATAGAATAATTGTTTTATACACATTATAAGTTACGCTCCTTCCAACTTTACTGAAACTTCGGTAATCATAAACAGAATGTATTATTTTATATTATTATTATAACATAGACTTCTATACAATGTTATAATCTTTACCACATAGCCCTAACATTAGTTTTAGTTTAGTTAATAAAAAACAGATCTTGTTAGCATGTAACAATAGAGTGGAAAATCAAAAACTGGAAAATAAGCGGCCAATCTTGCTTTTGTAGCGAGTTTTTGTAGTATAAACCTTCGTCTCTACGTCTTTATTATTAATTTAACGTCAATGGGTAGGAACGATGGTGAATCACACATAATTGCATAAAACGCGTTCGTCACTTTCCAGTAAATAAATCGTTCTGTTTAAACATAAAAAATTACGGTAATAAAATAGCTACTTAGGATTATTTCTTAATTTAATTTAAATGTTTGTATCGTATGTTAAATTGTATCTAATACTAGCATTGCCCGCGGCTCCGCCCGCGTTCAGATGACCAAAAACCAAATTCTTAAGTTTTACATATTAGTATACTCTTACATTGCAGTTTTGTATTTTTTCTTAGAAATAAGATATTTTCCCGCAGTAAAAAGTATCCTATATGTTGACCCGGATAACCAGCTACAATCATACCAAATTTCATCAAAATCCCTACAGTGGTTTTTCCGTGATGCGGTAACAGACAGACTAAAATTCTAAAAACTATAGATTCGGTCTCGGTATCGATAATAATGTCTATTGGAATAAGATTTTCCCAAAAATATTTAATGTACAGATTTGGCTTAGTTAGAATTTTATTATAATAATGTATAGATTAATTGTTGAACATATGTGTTGAGGCCATTTAAATCAATTTAATAATAAAAGTGCGAGTGCCCATCAATAGTTTTAATGAAATAAGTTTGTTTTAAGTTATCATTTAAGTAATTTAAGGAAAGGAAGATTTACCTCTTGGCTCTTGAATAAGGCATTGGTAACCTCTAACGTTATCTGTTTCGTTCTACGTTTCGCTAATTCTCGAAGGTCACTTAGTGTGTACCAGCATGATATTAGCTGATAGAGATGTAGTCAAACTCGTATTGCGAAACTGCGCTATCGAAATATTTTAAGGTCAAAGTCCCAAACGATAAAACATTACGTCATGGCATTATCCTTTATTCACCAAAATAACCAAAATTACAATGATTTTAAAAATTTACATCTACGTAAAGCACCGAAGATCAAATAAGCAATGATATTCAAAGTAGGTAATTGATACATGACCTTTTTGTCTCAAATAGAAATGTCTTAAGTGGAATTATTATTGTCACATAATATTTTCAATGTTATTAGGTACATCCTCAAAGTTTTAAAGAGTTTGTTAGCAAATTTTCTCATGTCCTCCTTCCAATTTCGTGTTAATTGGTCGCTCACAGGCTCACGGCGCGGGCGTCTCGTGTCGTCTGACCTACATTTATTTCATTCAAATTATACTTGACATCTTTACACATAATGATAGTAGATAAACATTATTCATTCTAAAAATTGCCTAATTACTGAATTTCACTGATGTTTTATATAATATTATTTTATTTACTACATAAGGAAAATTGACAAATATGAATGCTAAGCGCTAGGCAGCACTTTCACAAGAAACAAGAGGGCGAAGTCCAATACAATCACTGCAACGCGCTAGCAACCGTTAATACAACATTATTAGCATTCTGAATCTATTTTACTTGTTTTCTCATTACCTCCATCAATATGTGAAAAATGAAACCAATGAAAAAAGTATAGATTTGAATATTAACTGTAGAAAATGAAGTGTATAATTCAAATAAACTCACAAGTTAGGGTGGAGTTTTTGCTAGTGAAACACTATTTAAGTTCGTGAACACCGATATCTTTGTGTATTTTTTAATGGTGCCAGTGTTTCCGTGGATCTAATAATAACTTGGTGGCCTCTTAGCAACATGACACGCTATTTAATACTTAAATAGAAATGATTTAACAATTTTATATCGAAAAACAAATATATACAACGAGAACGTACATTTTTTCCGGGATTAAAAGTAGCCTATGTTTATTCTGATGTATGAGCTATATTATTGTAAAGTTTTATTAAAATCCATTCAGTAGTTTTTGCGTGCATGAAAGGGTAACAAACATCCATACATCTATGCGTCCAGATATCCAGACATTAATATATCCTCACAAACTTTCGCATTTATTATAATATTAGTAAAATTATTACATGGCGTTAAAGATCTCATTTCCATAAAATGCAGGTGAGCCTACTTTAATGTACGCGACCTATTCAATCAATCTATTTTGGCAGTCCTTTGTGTAACGGATGGACGACGTACGCAGTTGAATCATCAGTGTCTTTGTTTTGAATTTAAATTCGTTGTCGCATTATCTGTTAGACTGGAACACTATTTGAAGGGAAATCATTGTAGTTTGTTATTTTTTCACTTGTTACGCTCTAAATATTTGTTACAATAATATCTTTGGTGCACAAAATTTTTGTCTGTCTTGTCTGTCTGGGTCTGGGAACGCATGACGAGAAAACCACTGAATAGATTTTGATGAAATTTAATATGATGATAGCTGGTTATCCGGGTCAACGTATAGGATACATTTTACTGCGGGAAATTGTCTCATCTCTGAGAAATATATACTAAACGCTAAAACGTAACTTGGGACGAACCCTGGGCACTACTGAGCCCCCCCACCACGACAAGGTGAACGCACGTTGGGGGGGAACTTGGGACGAACCCTAGCGGAGCGAGAGTGAGTCGCTAGTATAATACAAATTACACAAGTAAATAATATTACGACGCGACCAGACATAACAGTACATAGACAGGACGTCATGATTCAAAACGGTAACGTGTGCCGCAACTTCCGCGAAATGTGCACTTTTACTATTCTTTTTATCTTTAGGCAATAGGAATTTTACCAACTCGTTTAGTAGGCCACCATTTTTGACAGGCTTCTTATTGTAACTAGTGAGTCAATTTACTCTTTGGCCTACTCTAGAAGGCTATCTGTTCTAGTTGCAGAGCTAACAATCACATTTCGTAAAAAAAGTAAATGGCAGTTAGTATTAAAGTTCCTATGGTTGCTATGTTATGCTGCTTTAATTAAAATAAAGAGAATTTACTGTATTGACTTAATACAGCGTCAGTTATACAGGTACTTGTTAATGACATAACGTTTCTAAGTAAATTCTATTTCTATAGAAACCAATATTGTACTATTTATTTAGCACATTAGCATCTCTTCAACTTTTAAATTATAGCATTTTATCTACTACATAATTTTGTTTATGAGTAACTCATAATTTATAAGCGTCATCGGTAGAGCATTATTTTAGAGTGCAAAAGATCTAATTTATAAATTACTTATGTAAAAAGTTTTATGTTAATGTTAAGATGCTTAAAAGAAGATAAAACTAAATATCTAGTAGATAAATATGTCCAAGGTATTTTCGGATTAAGTACGCTTATTTATTATTATAATATTGCTTCTGTTTACGTATAAAATATAATGTATACGTTAATTAAATAAATTGGAAAGGAAATACCAAAACATACATAAATTAACGATAATTTATGATCTATACTTGATAAGTTTTACGTCATTGCTTATGATAGTTTCATATTATTCACCTGCACATATTTGTATAATATGCTACATTGTTTTATTTTATACGTATGATGTATCATTATTTTATAAAATCACATGATTACATTAATTTCAGTAGAATTATTTTTATCATTGTCACTTTACAGTACACAATAAAAACAACGTATAGTGGAAAAAATCCATTAAGTACTAAGCAGTTTTTGGATGGGTTTTAAAACCGCGATAATCATTGTATTATTTGATGTCGCTTTAACTCATAGCTGTCAATATTATCAACGTGCAAGCATTTTAATTCTATTTAAATATTGCCGCTGGGACAATTTGCGTATTTCTATGTTTGCTGAACACCAATCATGAACACATGACATGCGTGTGCCATTGTCCTCCAAGAACATGCGGATGACGTGTGATTCCCATTGTATGTGCCCAGCTGTACACATCGAAATTATTACGGCGAAAACAGCACGAAATTATTTAGTCACAGACAGCAGTTTCAGTTGCCTTTAAAACAATACATAAATATTTAAATTACAACGTCTTAGTCAACATGTTCGTACAATTATTCCATTAACTTGTATCGAATTGCATTCAAGCAGCCTATTGACTATTGGCACAATGTGATTTACTGTCGCCTCATTTAAAAGCACGTGCATAAGTCATGATAGGCTTCTAACTTGTTCTCTGGTATCAAGTTTCTAGCTATTGATCGTAAAATATGAAACAAGTTATTAGGTTGGATTTACACGTATATCTAGATTATGATAAAAATATTGTTTTAAATTCATAAACGTTAATGTTATGGAAATTTACTATGTAGATATATAATAAATACCAACTATCTTTGTTTTAACAAATATCTATCTACTAAGTACTTGAAAATAGTTGAATGTATTTAGTTTACATATCTATGGACAAGGAAGAATTTTTAACGTACAAAGAGGTATTATATGTATATGTTTATACATTTATTTATCTTATCTGACGATTTATTCTAATTATCGAAAAGCAAATTAATGAAATTACCCATGTAGTATATATCTAGTGTACTAATATACTATTTAAAAATATAAAAGGAATAATCTTATAGAGGTCATAAAGACACTTTGCTCTTTTCAATCAGAGCAATTAGTCAGGTCAGACAAATTATTGATCTAATAATTCTTATTCCACAAAGAAGTGTCACAAATCACAATATAGAAAAAAGTTAGAATGTTATATATCTATTATAAATATTATATAAAACAAAGTCGGGTTAGTTATACCCATTTATAACTTTACTCAAGAACGGCTGGACCAATTTTATGATATCTGATTTGTTAGATTTGTCTCCGCCCCGAATAGCAGAATAACTATGAAAATATCGCAAAAATTCAAGACTTTTTTTATCCTAGTTAAAAATTTGCAATTATTTCTGGATTTCTCCTTGTACTACTAAGGACCGATCTACACTATAGTGGCGATTACAGTCCGATATCAAACTGGTTAAGTATTTTATACAAGAAAACGTTGCTGGAGTGTGATTCGACCGGAACTAGGCTCTTACTGATAGTGTAAATGCACTTATTGTTTCTTGAATAAAAAATAAGAATATTGTGCCAGGCCGATATCGGATCGAGAACGAACTAAGATCGTCGCTATAATGTGGATCGTTCCTAAACGTATCCGATGATATCGAACATCGATTACTGATTTGGAAAAACAATATTATTAGTCTGATTCACACAGTTATTTTTTTAATTTTGGAAAGAAAACACCCACTTTGGTGTGTTAATGCTCCTTTGACCGACTTCAAAAAAGAGGAGGTACTAAATTCTTAAGCTATATTTTTGTGTGTAGATATGTTACGCGATATCGTCGTCAATTGTTTAGACTATTACAATTTTACAATAAATTTTTAAAATTCTTTTTTTTTTAAAGATTGTTGTATCAAAGTGTGTTATTTTAAAGAAAGTTCCACTGCTGAAAAGGAAATAATTATTTTTGAAGTGTATTGTAGAAGAAGTGTAGTTGTGTACCTTTATAAATTATGTAGTTCCTATCCGATGTAAAAAGAAAACTTTCTTTTTGCTTGTGAGAGACAATAGATTTATCTGTTGCCAGCATTTTAAAAGGTTTTATAGTAAAAAGAAGCGCTTTAACAGACAATTTGAAAATTTATTTATACGTTAATGAGGACCTTTTATACTTTATAAATGGGCAAAGACAAAACGGTTCAGTTCTTTTTTCTCCTCTATTTCTGTTTAGTAGCTATTGACGAGTTTTTATGAATAAAAAATTGAAATCAGTTAGATTTTTTATAGATACTTAGGTAAAATCTATTCATACATGTTTACCTCAAATTTTCAATAATGATCCTGTAACAAACTTTTACGTCATAATTTTTATCAATATTTACAATTTTTTTTATCAATTTAAAGATTTCAAAACAACTTACGTAATGCAAGTAAATGCTCTTACTTCATATTTTCTTCAATATTTAGTAATTTTATTTTATTTATTTTTTATTTTATTTTAATTAGGATCTCCAACAAAAGATACACACAATATACAACATTATATAAGAACAAAAAGCAAATAAGACTCACAATACGTGTGCTCCTTCACTTATAGGAGACCACAGCTTGCTCATTAATTTATTTTACGTTATAACTAAGTTTAAACTAAGAGAAAATTAACGTCTAGAAACAAATCTAAAACTATATGAACTATATGAACTAAATGATACAAAAAAAAAGAAACAAATCATATTATAACACATTTAAACATTTCTACTAAAGTTACGATAAGAATTTAGTAATTCTACTTTTGAATTGAAACATATTAGTGGAAAAGATATCTAATTCAACATGTTGTTTAGAAAGCGTATTGTACTGTCGACAGATCCTTGGAATAGCGGCGTGAAATCTCAAATTTGTTTTGCACAGTGGAGTATAAATATAAAACAAACTATATGTATTTTTCCGAGGCAAGCGAGAGGGTACGTTAAATTTTAGAAGCTGTAGTAATTCACTACAATCAACTTTCGAATGGGTTATTTTATAGTGTTATAATATCTGTTATTTTTCTACGACAAACGAGCGAAGTCATCTTGTAATATTTAAGTCTATTGTGATAGTTAGGGAGATTTTTAGCCGTAGTATCACTGTAAGAAAGATGATAGAGGAAACGTTAAATATGTTAAATAAACGTAATCATCACAGTATACGCTTAGCAGAGTTCGAAGAAATTATTTCGACAAAGTCATCACCTCCATACGTATACGTGAACTGTAAACAAACGAGTGCAATGTGCATCCTACAGAACAGTTAATATTTTTTTGTTACGTTTTAACGTTTAGTATAGATTTCTCAGAGATGAGATTTTACCGCAGTTAAAAGTATCTTATATGTTGACCCGGATAACCAGCTACCACCATTCCAAATTTCATCAAGATCTGTCCAGTGGTTATCTCGTGATGCGTTCACAGACAGACAGACAAAAATTCTAAAAACTAGATTCAACCTCTGTATCGATATATAATAATGACCATTGACTATTTCAGATTTTCCAAAAAATATTTAATGTACAGTACAGATTCGACTCTGTTAGAATTTTATTATACCTATGTATAGACGTGTTGTATTTACTTATTTAATTTTCATTCTTAATTTATGGGTGTGTTATGTAATTAAATATATAATATTCGAGCAGGAAAACCTTTTATGAAACAACTATTTCTGTAAATAGAAGCATAAAAAATATCCATTGTAACTTGTAAGTAAATAGTGTTAAAATCTATAAGAACTTGTCGATTAAGTTTTTACCGATATTTCTAAGGCAGTTTCAATGATAGGTAATAAATAATAATAGATCTATTTATAATAATAAAATACGAAGTACAGAAAACCGCACTTTTAAATAGATTTCACATTTTATTTTTTGAAATGTATATAACATATTACCTTGAGTTGCTGCTTTGATACTCGACGAGATTAATGTTCAATACTAAGTGATTAATTGAATTTCTTATATGCCTTATAAAAGTTTAATTTCGGATTTTATAAACGACTAGCGGCTCACCCTCGCTTCGCTCGGGTATACCTCTAGAAAAGTACAAACAGATCTATCCCACGGGAACCGTTCATTTTTCCGGGATAGAAATAAGTCACCTGTTGTTCGACCGGCAATATAAGGTATCAGCATGCCTATATTACTCAATTAGGTGCATAAGTTGTTGTGTACTGAGCTGTATAAGTTACTATAGTTTTTTGACGAACCCACGGAAACTCTTTAATTTTCCGGGATGAAAAGTAGCTGATTTGTTTTTGTCATGTATGAACTATATTATTGTAAAGTTTCATTAAAATCCAATCAGTAGTTTTTGTGTACTAAGCTGTATAAGTTCTTATAGTTTTTTAACTATCCCACGGGGACTCTTTAATTTTCCGGGATGAAAAGTATCTAATATGTTGCCCGGGGATATAAGGTACCACCATACAAAATTTTATTCAAATAGGTCCAATAGATCCGGAGATTAGCCCATACAAAGAGAAAAACAGACAAACAGCTCGCTCGGGTTCGTCCATACCTACGAATATGTTGTATTATCTCTTTAACCATTTGTCCAAATTATATGCAGTAAAAGGGAAAAGTCTTTTGTTTTAAACATTTTAGACGATTAATTTGCTTATTTTGATAAGAATTCATAAGTGTTGATAATATGACCAATAAACATGACCTACCGATTTAAATTGTTTTTTTAATATAAAAAACTACTTTTTGTGACTTAAATATAAAAGTTAGACATATGCTGTCGCTGACTTTTTTGTAGGCATTATTAAGCTCTACAACTTTTCTCTAGAACATAATCATATATCTCTCATAGCTAAGGCAGCGTTCGTAAGAAACGTTTTCGTTCGACCGTTTTTTCTCCGACTTACTTTGCAAATCCGACTACCACGAAAAAGCTTTTTCATTTTTCGGGTTAATATATAGCCTATGACACTCAGAAAGAACGTGGCTTTCTATTGGTAAAAGAATTTTGAAAATCGGTTCAGTAGATCCAGAGATTACCCTCTACAACATCACAAACTCACAAACTCACAAGATCACAAACTTTACCTTTTTATAATATTAGTATAGATACGCGTGTACGTCAGGTCTGTTATGATTGATTAACTCTATCATTACTTACAATAGATATAAATATAATCTTGACCAAAAGAATAATGCGCACGAGTTGCTAAAAATATGGAATGGATTTATCTAATATATTTACTTAGATCGATAATACAAATGGCGCCTCTTTTCTATTTTCTATATAGGTACTTATTATGAACATACATAGAAAATAATCTACAAACACTACTTGTCGATTTTCTTAACGCCCACCAATCTAATTAATTATTATATAAAATACATCAAAATCAATTTAGTATTTTATAAAACGAACGAAGCAAAAATATTCGAAGTAATTGTTTTATGATTACCAAGGCGTCATGATTGAATCTACGATAAGAAAATCACGTTGGCACACGTGTTCATGGTCGTAAACGAGAAAATTGTAAGCATTCTTACAATAAAACTGGGAGCATTCTTTTTACTTTAACACGAGTGTTGTACCTACCTACTGTAATGTTTACCCTATAATATCCCTAATAAAAATATAAATCTATAGGTACTTGTATAATACAATTGTAACCGAGCCGAACCTGTACATTAAATGTTTTTTGGAAAATCTTATTGAAATAGACATTATTATCGATATAGAGGCCGAATCTACAGTTTTTAGAATTTTTGTCTGTAACCACATCACGGAAAAACCACTGGAGGGATTTTGATGAAATTTAGTATGATGGTAGCTGGTTATCCGGGTTAACATATTATAGGGGATACTTTTTACTGCGGGAAAATATCTCATCTCTCAGAAATCTGTTGAAACGTAAGTAGAGACGAATCGGAGCGGAGCGAGAGTGAGTCGCTTGTTGTTAATAATCATTGTGAAATCATCATCAATCATTTTCACAATTCCTAATTTGTGGCAAATTTTAATATCTTACTCAGTTTTAAATAAAACGAATTATACGAGTAATAACATGTATGTACATTAGGATTAGGTACATTTTTTTTTTTGAGCGGAACCCTAATTCTTTTACTGCGATAAAAGTAGTCTAACTTCTTATTACATCAATTATCTGCCAGTGAAAGTCCCGTCAAAATCGGCCCAGCCGTTTCGGAGATTAGCTGGAACAAACAGACAGACAAAACTTTTTAAAACTGTTTTTTTTTATATAAGTATGTATTATATATTTAGTAAAAGCTGTTATTTTGACATAACAAATAGACACACACCGACCTCGAAAATATCTAATGAGAACTACCAATAAGTTATTTTTTACTTTTTAGTGGGTTTTTTAAAGTTTTTAGTGTCAAGTTTTTATTTTTCCATTTTTAGTGTAGATATAATATATATATATATATATATATATATATATATATATATATATATATATATATATATATATATATATATATATATATATATATATGTAGTACTTAGTAGCAAAGTAAGAAGAAAGAATTTTAAAAATTTAGTAGGTGAAAAAGCAATCGTTAATATTTACTACACTTAGGGGGGTGGTATGTTTCAAAAAAAAAATTTTAATTTTAAATAGGACTAACTTTGAGGTATACCATATAAAAAAATATATACGTCTCTAATTGAGAACCTTTTTGTTCGTCGGTTAAAAAAAGAAACCTAAAATTATGTAGTTGGAAAAGACTGAGTAAAATTATTTCATGTTTAAATTTTAAAACTACCAAGTTAAATACCCTTTCTTTTTAAGTTGTCATTTGCCACTAAAACGAATCGTGACGAAGCATTTTTGCTTACTACTAGGTTATTCCTAATGACGCAAACGTTCTTAAAAACATTTTTCGAGCCACTTACCTCATATTATTATATTGGATTTGATACTATTCAGATATATTAAAATAAATAATTATTTTTTTGCAATAATAATTATAACTTTCAGTATTGCTTCGTAACTAAAAACGTAGGTACCAATTAACATAATAAACATGTTGTAGCAAGGGATTTTAGATTATATAAATAATATCAGGAAAGAAACACCTACATAAAGCTAAAAAATAAGCACATAATTTATTCACTTATATAAAGATTAGATTTACAAGTGACGACCAGCCTTCGAAACTGCATTATATCACCCAATGACCCACTTACATATCTATGGACGCATCGCACCGTTTTCTCATGTTAATTATTCCGAATTATAATACGAGTATAGGAATTCTATTGCGGGGGAAGTATTCAAAAATTAAAAAAAACAAAGCCTAAAAATCAACATAATATACATAATACTATAATCGTTTATTCTAAAATAAAGGATCTCCGGTGCGTCCATTGATGATATATTCTGTATCCGAAAGCATTCTTCCTGGAATTAAATTTTGTATAATATGTTTTTGATACTTGTAGCTTACAATTCAAGTGGTAAAATATTTAATTACATCATTTCAGTAGTTACAGAGTTTATCGATTAAAAATAAGCAAGCAAATCTCTCATCTTTAAAATATTGAGTAAATTAGAATATCACGAATTAGTTTTTGATTATAGCACTAACTGCAACTGCTAGTTCTATTTTTTATTACGTTTTTATATGCCTACTAACATGACGAGTTCTAGCTAAAACATACTGTTGTAAAACCCATTGATTTGAGTATCAATTTTCCTCTTTCCTCATACTCCATGAGTTCACTTATTTTTATGTGAAAGTTTTCCTCATACATTTTTAAACACAACATTTCCGATTATTTGCAGACAAACTATTATTTGTCTTAATTTTTTTCTTGACATATAATTTATAAAGAAGAAATTATAGGCGTTTTAAAAGGTCTACTCCCGAAAAATAAAGATTGAAATGCTATTTCATATCTGATACAAATACTATTTTTGATTCATATATCTCTTACCACTACCAATTCCGCTTTGTATCTGTCTATGTACCTACACTGTACAGACAACAACAAAGTGTAGATAGCTGAAATAAGTAAAATTGTAATATTATATTAAAATAGACAATAAAAAGTAGTAAAAAAGTAATTTGTACAAGATATAATAAGTAATAAAAACGTGACCTTCACGATTTCGTCACTGAGACCTTTGTTGTATGTACGACTAACATACGGATAAGGTTAACGTTAGCGCTTCCGCGTGTATACATACATACATACATCTCACAGGTTAGGATTACAATTGAACAATAAGTAGCAAAAAGCAGTAAAGGCATAGTGTTTTTATATTTTAAGTAGGTAGAACGTATGAAAAAGTTGCTAATAATACCACTACAATTATGTATAAGTAAATTAAAAAAGCGGTTTAAAATATTATAATAATTTAAATCTAAATGATCATGTCATAAAAAATACTAAATACATAGTTTATAATTTATAACATTAAGTAATAATATAAAGTTTGTGGAGAATGTCTACTCTTGCTGTAGGCTGCTCAGAGGATATAATTGAAATTCTTAAAAGATTCATTTTTTTAACGTTGGGAAATTACGCATAGTACCACCTTGATACAACATGCAGGTTGTTATGTGGGACTAAATGATTAGATAAGCCAGTAAGTACTAACAACTAAAACCTAATAAAACCTTTTCCAAAAAAAGATGGAGAAGGTTTTATTTTATTTACACATTAGGGTTGCCGCATCATCATTAAAGATAATTTTTCGTAACGTACTTACCAAACGACTTACAAAAAAATACAAATTTTCGTGTTACTCATGTAGCGTGACGCAAATGTCCGAGATGATATAATAATAATATTATGGAACAAAATTAACACAAATATGTACAACAAACTATCTGAAAATGTAACTTCACATTATTCAAGGTAGCTTTATAACTTTATAGTCAATACTAGCATTGCCCGCGGCTCCGCCCGCGTTCAGATGACTAAAAAGCAAATTCTTAGGTTTTACATATTAGTATAGGTACTCTTATAATGCAGTTTTAGTATTTTTTCTCAGAAATAAGATATTTTCCCGCGGTAAAAAGTATCCTATATGTTGACCCGAATAAACAGCTATCACCATACCTACCAAATTTCATCTAAATCCCTCCTGTGGTTTTTTTGCGATGCGGTAACAGACAGACAGACAAAATTTCTAAAAACTATAGATTCGGCATCTGTATCGATAATAATGTCTATTTCAATAAGATTTTCAAAAATATATTTAATGTACAGATTCGGCTTAGTTACAATTTTATTATATGTATAGTATAGATTTAAATATAAATTTGGGTTGGATTATTATAAATATCTGCTGTATATATACTCGTAAGTACTAAACTATTAAGTTTCCTACATTAATACAATTCGTAATCAACTTTATCGGCAGTCGTGAGTCGGCTCCAAGTTTACAACGGTGTAGTTCATTTTTTTTATTACGGAAAATTAAATTAAGTAAGCGATGAAAAGTCCCATGTTACCTAATATTTATACATTTAGAGAACTTGCTACCCGCCAATACTTTAGCATGCACTTAGTAGTATCTCGCGTTAAAAAAGCTCACAAAACTCGTACTCACATCAAAATGGAGCTTATTTTTTTATTTCAGTTGAATTTTGTAACTAGTGAAAGTCCTATTAAAGTCATTTTAGCCATTCTGGAGTTCGATTAGCATTAAAAATAGATAGTGTTTAACTATTGTCCTAATTACGATTGCTAAAAATATATTTTACTTTAAATTAAAAGGAAACTTGAAAGAACTTATTTTTTATATTTTTAAGAGGTAAATATTGACACCATAACTCATTATTTGATTTTTTTATCAGGCATCAATTTAATTTTTTTGTTAAAAATGTATTTATGAACCTATGACGTATTTACAACATTATCTCCAAAGGTCTTACAACTCACAAAGATTTTGCATAGCGATATGAAGAGGAAAACGTAATCACGGAAAATTACCTACATGTATTCGAAAGGTTTGATTTGATTGTTTCAATCAAAAAAGACATATAATTCACTTATTTTTTGTAATCTTGGCTGTCACAAAAAAAATTGATGGATTGCCATAATCGATCGTTTTTCGATAAACAAAACTACATTATGACGTACGGCTATAAGTTTACATAAAATAATCAAGTCTACATTTTATTAATCAAACTTGTTTTTATTGTGAACTATAAAAACAAAACAAACTCGACTTGCCAAACAAGGAAGTAGTAATTATACTGAAAACTAGCGTAATGTTTCTAGAAACCTGACTCTCTTGAAAAACTTAGAAATGGGCAAAAGAATCCAGTTATACATTTATGGATGAGCGTCTAAGAAAGAGAACTACGGAGCGTGAATAAAATGAGATGTACATATTACTCGTATATAAATAAAATTAAATCTTTAAATTGATTGACGATAAGTTCCCGGTTCGAGCCCCATATATCATTATCATAATTACAACCATACGTCATAGGATATAGCATGAGACACATGTACAAGACATCAGTGGTAATACACATATTATCATATATTCTATACTAGCTTACTGCTACTACTTAAGTTTTAAAGTTTGGTATCGATTTCTCAGAGAAGATATATTTTCCCGCAGTAAAAAGTATTCTATATGTTGACCCGGATAACCAGCTATCGTCATACTAAATTTCATCAAAATCCCTCCAGCAGTTTTTTCGTGATACGGTAACAGATAAATAAAAAAATAAAAATAAAAAATAAAAAAGCCTGTATTTCCTTATCCTTAATTTCCATTTCAAATGTTGGTATTTGTTTGTTAGTGTTTAGTTAGTTATTAATGTTTTGCTTATTGTCTAAATGTTAGTAATAGTTAGTTTTTGCTATTGGATAAGAACCCCTCCTCGGGTGAAGGCCTCCTCCAGTCCTTTCCACTTATCTCTGTCCTTGCCGATAGTTTGCCAGTCTTTTCCTATTAATTCGGTTATATCGTCAGCCCATTGTCTTTTCGGTCTCCCTACCCTTCTTTTGCCAATTGGCCCTTCCCACCTTGTAGTATTAATTGTCCACCTGTTGTCTGTGTATCTCGATACATGACCTGCCCACTGCCATTTCAATTTTAGAGCTTGTGTGAGGGCATCTGTTATCTTTGTTTTGTGTCTGATTACTTTGCTCCTGACTTTTTGTATTTTTCTTATGTTAAGGATACTTCTCTCCATAGCTCTTTGTGTTGTTGTAATCCTTTGTTTTGCTTTTGTTGTGTATATCCAAGTTTGGCAGCCATACAGTAGACAAGGCAGTATACAGGTGTCTAGTACCGTTTTCTTAAGGTTTATCGAGTAGTCTCCTTTTAAAATTTCTTTGAGTGACCAAAATTTCTTCCAGGCTATGTTTGTTCTTCTTTCAATTTCATCTTCATTGTGCGTTTTCAAAAATGATATTTGTTTGCCTAGGTAGATGTAACTGTGGACATATTCTATATATTTTTCTTTTACATTAATGGGCCGTTCTATGCTGTTTGTCATGATTTTGGTTTTTGTCGCATTCATCTCTAATCCTACTTTCGAGCTTGCTTGAGCAAGACAGCGGAGCATATCTTGTAATTCATTTGCTGTTTCAGATAGTATGACTATGTCATCCGCGAATCTGAGATGGCTGAGATAGCTGTTGTTTATTTTTATGCCTCTAGTTTTCCAGTTTGTGTTTCGAAATACATCTTCCAAAACCGCAATAAATAATTTAGGTGACAGGGGGTCCCCCTGTCTGACTCCTCTTTCAATTTTAATTGCATCGCCTCTAGATTCTAACATGACATTACTTATGCTGTTGTTGTATATGTATTTTATAATATTTATATATTTCGAATTTATGTTTAAATTTTGTAGTGATTTCCATATAGAATTGTGGCTTATACTGTCAAATGCTTTACTGTAGTCGATAAAACCTAGATAGAGTGGCTTATTAAACTTTACGTATTTTTCTATAACTTGTTCCAGTGCCTGTATATGGTCTAATGTGCTAAACCCAGAGCGAAAGCCAGCTTGTTCTATTGGTTGTGCATTTTCAATCTCTTGTGTTATGCGTTTAAGGATTATAGATGAGAAGACTTTATATATGTTTGCCAGTAAACTAATTGGTCTGTAGTTGTTGATATCTAGAGGGTTTCCTTTTTTATAAAGTAGTATGATGTCTGACGTGCACCATTGGATTGGTACGGTTTCAGCTTCTAGTATGAGATTGAATAATTCTGTGAGAGGTCTAAGTAAAACTGGTGCACCTATTTTCAAAGCTTCATTGGTTATTCCATCGGGACCAGGACTTTTATCTGATTTTAGTTGTTTCAGCTGGGCGTATATATCTTTTTCTTCTATCGGTCTGATTATTTCCATGTTATCACAATAGTGTGATACGTTGGTTTCCTCGATGGTGTTATCTTTGTTTTTGTATAGTTCTTGGTAGAAAGAAGTTGCCTGCTGTATGATTTCTTGTCTCGTTTTAGTTTCTTTATGTTGGCCTTCTAATTTTTGTATCCAAGTTTTTCGTAAGTTTAATTCTTTAAATGCTTTCTTTGTGCTCCTGAATTTGTTTAGATTTTCTGTTATTATCCTTTGTCTGTGCTTACTATAGTCTCTTTGGATTGCTTTGCTAGTTTCCTTATATAATTTGCTTAGTTCTTTCTTTGTATTGGCATCCTTATTCTTTCTTATAGTTAGTTCGCTGCGTTTGTTAATTAAGGCTATTGTTTCTTCACTAAATATTTTATGTCGTTTTCCTTTTTTATTATATTTTTGGCTAGTTAAACTCTTTGTTACAGTTCCTTCTATCGCATCATAGTAAGATTGTACGTTTCTGGTATCTACTGGTTGGTTTTCGATGTTCAATTTGAGGCTATCAATGTAATGTCTTGTTTCCTCTTCAGTTTTCGGCATTTTTAGAGGTGGTTTAAAACCTTTTCTACTTTTTTTTGATTGGCTCAATAGGACTGTTGCTCTAATTAGTCTGTGGTCTGTTCTGAACTTTACGTTGTTGAGAACGTCATAGTTTTGGATTAATCTTGGGACATTTGTCATGATGTAGTCAATTTCGTTTTTAACACTTTCGTCTGGTGACTTCCAAGTCCATCTTCTGCTAGGTCTTTTTTTGAAATAAGTGTTTATTATTGCTAGTCTATATTCAAATGCATATTCTAGCAATCGTTCGCCTCTTTCGTTTCTTTGACCTAGCCCATACTGTCCCATGACGAGTTTTTCTTCTTTTCTTGGTTGCCCTATTTTTGCATTGAAGTCTCCTAATATTATGATTTTCTCATCAGCTAGTGTGTGAGCTTTTTTCAGATCATCGTAGAATTTTTGTATTTCTGTATTGTCAGATCTTTCCGTAGGTGCGTATGCCTGGATTATAGATATGTTTAGTCTGCCAAATTTCATTTGTAATAACGCTACTCGCTCCGAAATGCCAGTAAAGTTAGTTATATTATTTTTCCATGACTTTTTTACTAAAAATCCGACTCCATACAATCCCTTTGTTTCTCCTATATAGCAGAAAACATAGTCTGAATCCTCTTCTATGTGGCAACCCATTTTTCTTGTTTCTGATAGTCCTAGTATGTCGCAGTTTATATCTTTCAGTGCATTATTGAGTTCTAAGTACCGGTGTATTGATGACAGAGACCTGACATTATAAGTTCCATTTTTTATACAATTCTTAGAGTCTTTGTTCAGTTTAGTGGTTTTTTGTTTTTGTGGTTTTCCTGGAGGGTTGTGGTCGTACTCTTCCACGGAGACCAGCCGGCTTGGAAGATGTGTGTTATGTGTTGATGTAGCTTTTTCAGTTTGTTTGTTGTTTTCTGGGAGAGGCTGTCTGGTTCGTTGCTATATATTTGTGGTGTTGGCTTGTGTGTTTGTTTTGTTATTATTGTTTTTATTTGTTAGATAGTTTAGTATGCTTGTTTTTTCTACGCCTTCGGAAAGACTTAACGGTAACAGATAGACAGACATAAAAAATCTAAAAACTATAGATTCGGCCTCTGTATCGATAATAATGTTTATTTCAATAAGATTTTCCAAAAAATATTTAATGTACAGATTCGGCTTAGTTACAATTTTATTATATGTATAGATGTAGTATGTATCTAACTGAAACTATCAATTATTATTTATTTCACCGTTTTTGATTTTTTCATATTTTCGTAGAAGTAATTAAATAAAATTGCGAGGCACATCCGCAGCGTGATGGTATTTTTGCTAACGTTAAATGACTAGCGAAAATCTTAAAGATAAGCTAATTGTTACATTTTATGTAGCTACAATTTTTTTATGCTATACTTGTATCTTGGGCATATAATTCTTATTCAAACATTCAATATATGTACATATTTAAAGTTAAATGTACATATTTAAATCAAAAAATAAAATACATAAATACATGTTAATAAATTCATAAAAATTCGTCCGCTGGCATTTTAAAACCACAGACATTATCTTAAACATGTTCGTTATCGTCACCACATTACAGTAACACTACTACAGAATGGTATACAGTATATTAGTCACAGTTAAATACATTTTTTTATTCTACTTAGATATAAAGTATACAGTGACTTGAACCGACATGAATTAATCATCGTAAAATTAGGTCAAACAACCGGTCTGAATCCCAATATAGGAATAAGATCATCGTATATGAACCACTTGTGCTTTACATATTATATCCAATGCTAACAAAAAATACTCATGCATCTCGATTTTTTAAAGAAGGTCCTATTTGTATCGTTTGTAGTCCTATTTCGGGCGTAATTTCTTATAAAAAGAGTATAAAGTCGGTTGCCGGGTTAAAAAATACTTCGTATTATTCTTGCTTTTCTACTTCATTTAATCTCAACAAATTTCTAGCACAAGCGGTACTATATCGATTATCATGTTAATTGTTTATCAGAACAATAAGTACGTAAAAACTGGATCAAGCTGTCATGATAGTTACCGTTAAATTAAACAATACTATGTCAGTCACGAAATATGAAAATTTTCACGGTGCAAACCGCTAGAATCAACCAAAGGAAAATATACAGTGGATAGTGATTACGAAGACCATGATTTCTATGATGTAAATATGCGTCACTAAACAAAGTACAATACTAAAAGATGTAATCTTAACGTTCACTTCTTAAATAACAATTGATGGAAACATATTATTTAATATTTCATTAGGTTATTGCATCACGATTGTTTAAAGTTTCTTCTATTATCGTTGAATCTTGCGAAATTGATTTGTGTTCGGAAATGTATGTCGGTAATAATTAGCTAGATGATAGTAAGAACAACTTGTCGTGTGAACGCCTATTACAAATGACAATTCATAATGCTGGGGAACTAGAAATAACGGTCTCTATCAACGTGTTGGCAGAATCGCTTCACCATTATTTACGTGTGCTTAAATACTCAACGTTCATTCGTCGTTATGTTTATTTTTGTAATGGACGAAACAGTTAATGTGAAATACGATCACATGTAAAGTGTAACTGTTTACATTCAATGAAATCGAATGTTTCAAGTAGATTAGGTTATAATTCGTAGACTAAAATTAAAATAAAACTGTTTTTTTTTATATTTTTCAAAGATTCACTTTCCAATCGATAAATTGTGATAGGCAATTTTTTACCCGGGAAAAGTAAATTTCCGCAATTACGAATGCGCCGTTTCTATGCGGAACTAGCTGCATATTTTTAGAAATCCTGCTTTAATTTGATTATATTTAACTAATTTAAAAAATAGATTCACAAAATTTTATCCTAAATATAATTTATAGCCTATACGAGAGCCGTTATGGCCTAGCACAAAATATCATTTGTTTGTAATTTATAAAATTTCAACACATTTAACTATATTAAACATGTATTGTTCTTAATAAATTGATTGATCAGGCCATGAAAAATGTTTTAAGCAGTTTATAAACTTATACAAGCAGGATATTTGTGTCACTAGCTGAACCATGTCAGGGCCAGACCTTCAGTTACTCGAACCTATCGAATAAGCACGTGGAATAAGATTTTAATGTTAATATTAATTTGAGTATATTTAAGAATTATTAGAGGGGGCCATTAGCCTCACAGGAAATTTTAGTATACCCAATATTTGGATCTACTATGTTTAACTTACGAATATTTAGCATACGAAAATAATGATAAAAAAATTTTGTAGATCATCTGGGTTTAACAAGTATGATATTATGTTTTTTCAGGTACGGATGTTTGTCCCATGAAATCAGTGGTAAGACGCATCGGACAGCAGTTATTTGCAGCTCTTAATAGCAAAGGCCTCGCCATGCTTGTCAATCATGGCATCGCTGACGAAAAGGTATATGATTTATGGATGAAATATCTTATATTACTTAGAACTAAAAAAATTATGAATATATAAACATATTTTAATTACTTTTTAATGTAGCTTAGATGATTAAAGAAATAACAATTAATAATTTAAAGTTTTGTTTTTGTGTTTATTTGTAATAAATTTTTTATTATTATTTTTTAGTAGAAAAATCTATTATGTTTATTTCAAGCTGAAAGCGGTATATGCGGATCTGGACAACTTTTGCGCGTTGCCCGAAGGCTGCCAGGCGCAGTACCTTCGAAACCCAGTGAGCAACCACGGCTATGTGAAGCCAGGCATGGATCAATTTGACAGCACTAAAAAGGTACGTTTAAATAAAAAAATAAAAATAAGTTGCACATAAATATAAAAATCCAGTAATTTTTTATACTTAATAACAATTATTTTCTATTGTAATAAAAATAAAAAAATATTTATATGTGAAGATTTTTACATATTAAATACACAATATTTTTTCATAAAAATCTTATATTTATCTCCTTACTTATAAATAAACCTTTTTCCATATTTTTTTTTAATTTTTTAAACCTATTTACTACAAAGGTATACATATAATAAACATTCCGTACTTCATAAACAAAAACGCTTATATCCTTTTTAACTATTATTCCAGGAGTTACGCCATTCATTCAACATCACGTCGCTGGCGGCGGCTTCGATGCCCGCTCAGGAGGTGCCGGAGTTCACGCAGCACGCCGTGCCGCTCGCGCACGACCTCACCAACCTCTCCCGCGTCCTGCTACAGGCTTTAGCTTATGCTTTCGGTAATTACTACACTTATAATTAACTCGCGTTTTCCTGCCGTATTGTTCTGATGTATAATCTATATTACTGTAAAGTTTCATAAAAATCCGTTTAGTCGTTCCCCCTTCCTATGCTCTTAAGTATTTTCGTAACAGACTAGTAAACCATTTAAATTACTCGTTCATGATGTATCGGGAAAAGTATCATAATATCCACTATAATTTCTCCATGTAAAAATACAACATTGTATAATTGCTGCGTGAAATCAGAACAACCCAACCAACTTGTAAAACATTAAACTCTCGCATTTTTAGTGTTTGTAAGGATATTAGTAATAGCACACACCGTCTCGTCATTGTCAGCGGAAAGTGGATCGTGATGTCACTGTACATTACAAAACTTGAACATAAACTGTTTTACATTTTACCTGATACATAAAATACAAAATATTTTATGTTTATGTCATATTTTAGTGCAGTACGTGATTTTTGAAAGTTCTCAATATCACTCTGTTTTGTTTAAATATAAATAAGGCAATTTGTACATACATGGCTTTTACACAACAATGGAAACAATCTACATTATATGCTATAAACACATAAAAGTTATATATCTTCAGAACTATAATTATTAGTTAGAGTTAACTAACACTAGCGTCTAGATGTCAAACAATAATCTGTTACTTTGTCATAGTCTGTCTGTGTACTTTTCATCCCATACCGTCCAGCCGTTTCAGCATAAAAAAAATAACATACATACATGTAAGTTTTTACATTTATAACGATAGTCCGAATGACGAGCACGTCATATCTGTACATTTACTACACATACACACTCAACTTGTGTATGTCACTTGATTATTTGTACTTCAATGTGACGTCGGATTAAATTTTTTACATTTTAATTGCTATATTTTGTAGAAATACTTATAATGAAAAAGTAACCACAAAATAATTTATAAGGGTTTCCATAAACCAGACAAATAGCCTATTGCATTAAGAACCTATACGGCAATTGCAGGTCTTCCCCCCGCGACGCTACTGGCGTGCCACGCGGGCATGCTCGGCGGCGTGGGCAACGCGTCCAGCATGCGCATCTTGTACTACCCGCCCGTGCCGCCCGACGACGAGCGGCCGGCCGAACGCGGGCTCGCCTACACGCGCTGCGGCGCGCACTCCGACAGCTGCACCTTCACGCTCGTCGCGCAGGACTCGGAAGGGGGACTCGAGGTATGATATTATTAAATTTGCAAACTTGCTACTGTTCAGTTATTGAACCGTGCTCCCTATTTCATATAGGAGCTAATACCTAGCGTAGTTTAGGAATCATTTAACGTACTATCTACTTATGTTCGCTTCATTCGGGTCTCTGTGCCTAACAGCCTATTTGTTACTCCAGGTCATAATTTATCTGTGTATTAAATTCCATCCAAATCCGTCTAGCCGTTTGCATTCACGCATAAAACTTACACATGTAATCCGATGACACAATTAATTTTATTAAAATCGTCCCTTCCGTTTTAACGTGATGCACGTACTAGTACTAGTTAAGCAGATGCCAGATTAAACTTACGTAATATAGCATGTCAGATGATACTGTTTCGCGTTTTGGGAGATTACCATATTATAGAGATATTTCTGGTAAATATTGTTTACTTCCGTTGATGAAGATTATCCAACAAATATTACCAACTCTGAAACGTAGTATGTAAGTATATTAATGATAAATAAAAAAATGACAAAAATATAGCATAAAGTGGCAGTAATATGACACTACCTAATAAAATAATTAAAAAAAAATCGATAGTTATTAAAATTTAAGTAATTGTAATGTCTACTATGTCTATATCGCTCAGAGAACTTGTGAATTAACTAACAGGTGGTCTGGTTACAGGGTACAGGTTACAA
Source organism: Brenthis ino (assembly GCA_921882275.1). Lineage (NCBI taxonomy): Eukaryota > Metazoa > Arthropoda > Insecta > Lepidoptera > Nymphalidae > Brenthis > Brenthis ino. The sequence goes on along the minus strand of OV170223.1, from coordinate 11,991,553 downwards.
TACGTATCAGTAGAAAACGGGGGCAAAATTATTACGACAATGTTCTTCGTGCCTCCTCATTCCACGAGGGAAATAGCATGACAGTGTACAAGCACTGCATTTTCTAGTATTAATACTATTATCATTTAAATTTATATAATAAGACTATTATCATTTATATTCCAGGTGAAACTGAATGGTAGTGAAAAGTGGCAAGCTGTTGGGCATCTTCCAGGAGCGATCCTCGTTCAGACTGGAGAACTTCTTGCATCTTGGACCACTAATTTGCTGCCAGCACTTGTAAGTATTTAATTGAAAAAGTTATGTCTTATAGCTCTAAGCCCCATTTTTCGATAATAGAATTAGGAGTTTATAAGTCAAAAAAAAAACTATATCCATACTAATATTATAAATGTGAAAGTGTGTTTGTTTGTTTGTCTTTCTTTCACGTTGAAACAGAGTGTCGGGTTGACGTGATTTTTTGTGTGGAGACAGGCTACTTTTTACCACGGGAAATTATCTCACTCTTACGGAATAACACGTTATAATGCAACCTAAAAAATATTTGTGATCAGAATTACTTGAAACTTTTTATTAATTCTCTTCAATACAATTAAATAAATACGCGTTTCAGCATTTTTCATCCAAAATAGGGGATAAAAGATTTTATGAAACCTAATTTTTTAGTTTTTTTTGTAGTTATAGCGCGAGCGAAGCCGCGGGCTCTGTTAGTTATAATATTATAATATAAATAATATATCGTTTGGATAGAAAATTATCTTTTTATTTTATCAGTTACCCTTCACTATAAAAAAGATAAACTATAAGTAAGGTAAAAGATTAAACATTCTAGAAAAAGATTAATTTTTCTAATCTTCCTGCCATAATGTATTATCCACTCATATATTGTGTATTTACTAAGGGATTAAAAATGCGAATGAAAGATATCTGAAGTTATAATAAAAAATGTAAAACATTTTGAAATGATTTTTATAATATTAAATTATCACGTTCAAACGTAATATTATGTGTCTAGTGGAAACACATAGCACATTTTACACTATACTTCTTAACTATATATTAGATAATTCTTACATAAAATTATTATTACAAATTTATGAAATTCCAGTGAAATACCCTGTGAACACGGATTTTGTAAATTATCGACAGACAGGTTAATTTCCAATTCAGAAGTAATTGTCGCTTAAATGTTCATGTTTAAATGTGATTACGTAAAAAACTAATTTGATTTTAATAACATCTCATCATTCCAACATTTAAACGTATTAGTGGTATAATTTTAACTGCGTCATAATTTTTTAATAATATGAATTGATAACATGAAAATAATTATTGTTTTGTGTGACATACATTTAACTGGAACAGGTATAAAATACAAATTGGTTTATTAAACAACATTGATAAGATAAACATCAGAACACTTAATTCGTTTATGTGGCGAGGTCCAATACACTTAAAACTTCCGTATTCTAATTTTAAATCGTTTACTTTTATAACCGATACTTCTACTAACTCAATTAAGGCCAAGGTTTTACCTATGTAAAAAATATTTCTTATCTAACCAATAAGTAATTTAGACTTAAATTGATATTTCTTAGACTTCATAGTTTGTGTTGAATTAGGTAAAGAACTACGTAAATGTAGTGACGACCATTAACATTTTTAAAGTAAAACTTCTTTACGCACGCTTGACTTGGGAGGGGTAAGCTGGTGAATGCATGATGAAAATCGGGCGAGGCGAATATTTGTTGCCATGGTAACCGTTGTTATTGTCTGACAAATGATATATAATATTCTTTCTCTAAATGATATTCTATAAATATATGATTGTAATATGCCTAATATGCGTTATTTTTAGTATCTCACCTATCCTAATTATTTAAAACAGTAATTAGATTTTATAAAGGGTACCGATAACCTACGGAAGTTTTACTACTTGCGCGTGTACACATTCATACACGCACTCTTTATTTTTTTTTTACAGATGCACCGAGTGGTAGTTCCCTCCGGCACGTACGCGCGCGCGCGAGGGCGCCACTGCGTCGCTTTCTTCTGTCACCCGGACAACGACGCGGTGATTCCCGCTCTATCCCGCGTGGCTCCCGCGCCCGCGCCACCCGCCTTCACTCCGCACCCGCATATTACTTTCCACCACCGTCTGCTAAACGCGGCCCATCATATACAAAAACGTTTTAGAGAAACGTACGCGTGACTAGTACGGGATAGTAAGGACGCGTCATACAGAACAATCGCACGACGACACGCCGCGCCTTAACGTGCAGTGTAGCTAATGCACGTTTTAACAATTTATATTGCTCCAATACTACAATGTCACTATGGAAATTATTTTTGTGTGTCGTCTTTTTTTTAATTATAATGGCTTATAGTTTTGTGTCGTCTTATATTAAATGATTTAGCGAAACTTGAAATATAACATATATACGTTGAATTGACGCGTCCTGAAATTCATAGACCAATTCTAGGTTGATTGATTTTTTAATTGATAAATATTAGAAAAATAAACATAAAAATGATATTGTATATAGATATCAATCTGAATATTTTAACTATTGAATAATCGATTCCCGTAATAAAATACCACAATTTATATTAAACATGTTTAAGTACATTTAATGAATATGAAAATCTGTGGCAAAAGACTCTAACCGAAATTATTATCAAATAAAAAAATTCTTTTCAAAATAATGCCTGCCTTTGATGCTCAAAATATTTCAAGCCCTTTATCATCTATTTGATCATTCCAAATTTTGACATTGTATGTGACCAATTAAATGACTGCTTCAGGCATTTTATTAGATCTATAGAAAATGTCTAAAATTTTTATTAACATTAAGTACTTAGCAATTAGCAATGAGACGTCTCATCTATTTTGTGCTAATTTGTTTACTTAAATATATTCTTGTAGTCCTTGTGTTCTTGCTTCGTTATTTATAATAATAAGTTTTATTTAAATTCTTACTTTATTTATTATTGTGTATCTTCTTCATGCTTACTTATCACATTTGTTTAGTAAATTGTGTGATATTTTTAGTTCAATTTATAATCAGTACTTAACCATTAAAGCTTTTTGTTTATCTACCTACTTAAGAAGAAATCATATCGCCGCGCTGTTTAAAGATTACTTAAAATAATAGGAAAGACACTATATATCGGATTTGGGAAGTCGATTATAGAAATGATGAGACAAAAACTATTTTTTTTAAATTAATAGACATATATCATCTATTTTTATTTGTTTTTTTTCCATAATATGTACTCGTATTATGTCACAAATTATAATTTCATTTTTGCTTAATTTGAAGTGTATATATATATTTTTATTTTAAAATCCATTAACAAACCCAATTAATATGCAGTTAGACTAAGTAAGTCGTATATACGGACAGTATTTTTATTTACATACGCAGCAAGCTCCAATGCGCAAACATAGATAGCTTTAGCAATATTTTTTTTACATGTACAATTGCGCAGGACTTTGTTGTTTCGGTCAGTGCTTCACTTATCATTTTTACTTTATTACCACATGACATTTCACTTTTTGATTTAAGTCTGTGATCCCATATAATTTTTATGTAAATTAAAAAAAATCGTATTAATAGTAAGGTACTTAATTTTTATATACCAATCATACAGTATCAAGCTTATTGTACTTAAAAATCTAAGCGCCATTAGTACTATACATACCAAATTCTTATTTAATGCAATATTATTTTTAATTGCACATTTTTCATTACATTTTACTTATTCCGAAATGTGTTCAGTAAATATTTTAAAGTTTGTTGTTCTATGTTATTACCCAATTTAGACAATGACAAGACAAATTAAGTAGATGTTTAAGTAAGAAAATTTCTGTGAATGTTCTAGTTAAAATTTTAAGCTATACTCGTATTTATCTGTTGCGGTTGACACATCTTAAGAAATTCTGTTGCAATTATCTTTTCGATAACAGTATTCAAATTATTGTTAATCTCAGAACAAAAAGAATAGGATAAACGGAGTGAGAAGAAGACTGTCGCCATAAATATTATAAACTATCTCTTTATACTACATTTTCTCTACTGCGCCAGCAGTTTCGTATGGTAGTTTTTTCTTACTTTTGATACCATATTACTTGGTAGCAAAATGTATCAAATGGTCTGAAAATATTAAAAAAACTAGATTACCTTTTATTGGTATAAGTCTAGAATAGAAGAATATAATAGGTTTCAGTTAACGCTTTTTCTCCGTCTGCTTCGTCTTTCTTATTTTTTTGTCCTGAGTTCTTAGTATAAATATATAAATTCTTCAAGTTTTCAAGAATATTTGATAATCGTGATTATTTTTAATCGAATTTATGACCTTTGTTATATATACACATACATGTCTATTCCAAATAAATCCTGTAGAACTTTTATATTTGACAAATAAAATAGCTAATTACTTTAAAAACATTTTTTATTTTGCTTATTTACCTACACTTTTATTTCCTCGATACAATGAATTAAATATACATATAAATACCACAATTCAGACATTTTCCACAATTGTTATGGCGATAAATATATATGTGGATGATGTTTGATTATTAATAATATCTTTCTTTCCTTTAAACTACAATACTAGTTACCTTCGGGTTTATTAAACGTTTATTTCTCTAATATAAGAGTTACATATTAGAATGCTGAGAACTCCTAATATAATGATATCTGTGTCCAGACACACTACTCTACTCTGGAGTACTCTGAGAAGTTTCATATAATTGAAATAAATAATAAAAAATTTTTTAATAACATAATACAATAACTGAAAAGTATACATATGAAGCGAGACATGAACGATTTACCTTATTTTTGTTGTTGAAATATGTTAGTGTGTGTGAGTGTACGTTTGCCATATACCTATTAATATTGTTAGTTTTGCAATAGATGGATTCTTCGTAACTTAGTTTTTTTAGATTCCATCCATTTTATTGTATTTCTTTGTTTTTTTTAACCTATTTTAAAGAAATAGGAGTATCTATCCCGATTTGTTCAAAAGTGTATACCAGCAAAGAATTCCCAATATCGCCATAATATTGAATTTAATAAAGAATCTGACCACTCTATACAGTGTTGTGAGTTTGTTTTTCATTTAATTATTGATTATACATAAAAATATACGTGTCAACTTACGGAACTCTTTTTTATTCAATTAAGAAATAAGTTGAGGTGAACATACAAGTATTGTAACTAGGAAGTTACAAAAAGACTATCATTGTATAGCGGTTTACTGAACAGACCCCCTTACCTTTCGAATTTCATTTTCAACTAGGTATGTAATCTTGAGTGATAAAAAAATATGAACAAATAAAAATAATTAATTACTTCCTAATCAGATATTCCTCGATCGATTTTATTACTTTTTTTATCCTTATTAGAAATATTCACGTTTGCATAATATATTTTTCAATATAGATAATTATCATACTAATATTATAAATGTGAGTGTGTTTGTTTGTTTTTTGTCCTTCTTTCACGTAGAAACGAGTGACAGATTGGCGTGATTTTTTGTGTGGAGAGAGTGTGAAGGGCTGGAGAGTGACATAGGTTTCTTTTTACCGCCGGAGATTATCTTAGTCCCACGGGAAAACTCGATTAGAGTTTTTTTGTAGTTCTGCTAGTTATATTATAATTATTACCGGCCTAGAACATTCATATTTAACAGAGCTCTATTTTATATTTATCATGATAATATTTAATGAATTCTATAAATTATTTGAATAGTAACTTCTTAGTGATCACTTATTTGAGAAAACTCTGTTGGGGGGAAACAAGATTAGCTAAAGACAGGTCGATGTATGGCTATTTTAATATAGTCGACGCATAATCGCGGTGGTTATTTTCGAGGTTTTATTTTGGCGCAGTTCGCGTGTGGTCGATCGCGCTATGATCTTTTGGCGGGAAAGTAAACGTCACCAGTGATAAACTGAGTGTTCCCGGTGCAACTACAGACTCAAACTAAAAAAAAGAAGAAAGGACATGATATTTTTCTAATATGGTGAGTTATTATAATGTTAAATTACTATTTTCTATCAATCCAAAACCACTTTAATGAATAATGATTTAAACTCGGACTTGAACATGGCAGATGAAGATGTGCTTATCTTAATGTAGTAAATACTTAATTTATCTGCTTTTTATCCCCCGATACAAAAAGAGAGGAGTTATAAGTTTAACTTGTGTATCTGTCTGTAGCATCATAGCGCCTAAACGGATAAGCCGATTTTAATTTCGTTTTTTTTTAAAGGTGACGTTGTTTTTAGCCGTAACTCAAGAATATCCGTACAGCCGTTTGCAGGCCATAAGCTGTTTTTTAGACGGTTAAAGAATATGTACATTGTGTATAAAGGATCGATTAAATTTGATTAATCGATTCGAAATTTGGTATCCCGTCATTTTAATGGACATTGCAATGATATTTTAACCAAGACCTTAGGCGACAGCGTTATCTGGAATCTGCAAGAATCTGCTCATTAAAATGGCCTCAATAAATAGGTGTTTCCGTAGGGTTTATTTTTAATTTATGAGTTATTATAAATACCTAGTTAACTACTGAGACTAGCTATTCTGCTCAGGCATAAGTGTTTTCAGCAACTCATACAGTCTACTAAAAATTTTGTCTAGTTCAACTTGACATAAAAGAATACCATATATTACCACATACTAGTGACTTAACGTCGCTTCACTCGGCCTAGGTATATATAGTTATAATCATATATGTCACAGTGTACCTGTATAATATTCCGTCCAAACCGTCACGCCGTTCCAGCGTTAAGGAGTAACAATCATATATAGGTACACATAATTACTAATAATAATACAATCTTTCGCATTTGTAATAAATAGTAGTTTGATTATTATTATTTATGTATAGGTACATAAATTATGTACCTCCAAGGACAATTGTTACACTCACTTAAAGTACTTCAATCATTCCTATAATACAATACTTTCCATCTATTTATGAGCTTTTGTAGCGACACGATTCAGCTCGAAATAATATATTTTATTAGATATTCATTTTCCTTACTTTTGAGTTGAGTCACAAAATCGCTCACATAGAGTCACACTCTCTTAGAGTCTAGAGAGATACGTATGGGACTCACTGCAAATATCTGAGACTGAGTGGCTACCCATCCAGCGTGTCTTTTACAGTACTATAAGACCCTTCTGTCTACATTTTGCATATTTATTTTTATGGTAACCTGTGTACATACAAATGTCGATACTAGTTTAAATACAGAATATAATCTCTTTTGGATGCTCGTTTTTGTCGCTCGCATGTAAAATACATTTTTTGTAATTGTTACGTAAATTCAGCGAATGAACCCATTAGTTCACATTAATTTTGTTTATTGATTAAACTCTTTTTTTTTTTTTTAACGTTGGGAAATGCATTTACGCACGACGTGTGGGACTCACCGGCGTAATACAGCCAGTACTACCCACTAAAACCCAACAAAACCTTCCCCCGTCTTAATGGGGCGTCACAGGATCGCTTACGCATTCAACTACGACGCCCCGACGGCAGGTCTGCCGAAGCAGACCACCACAACCATGGGGTTGCTCCACAGTCCACTCTGCTATCAGAGAAGTACCAGGAGCAACCCGCATGGTACACCGCCCCCCGAAGAGGGCCACCTCCCACCGCCCACCGAAGTGGGCAACCTCCCTGTGCGTTTCTTAGCTTCGCGCCCGGTTGGATTGCCGGGCACTACTGAGCCCCCCCACCACGACAAGGTGAACGCACGTTGGGGGGGTATTGATTAAACTCTATAATAACTTATGTTATATCGAATCCTATCCTAATGGATTCACTAATGTGAAAACAATTATGTTCTTTCAATTCTGTACAAACCCTTTTCGCATCTTCCCCGGAATATTTCACGTTACACTTACGTGAACGTGGTCACGATATTCATATGCTCAGTAGGCGTTAAGTTTTTATCACATATTGAGTCTAGCTATCTTCAAAATTTAACTGAATTACCAATAATACTTTCTGAGATTTAAACGAATATTTGACATTTTACTCACCCTCGCTTGGCTCGGGTTCGTCCCTAGCAACGACTACTCAGCCCAATGAGTAGTCGTTGGTCTCTAGTATATATCTATACTCTTTGGTCTCTAGTTACGTTTTAACATTTAGTATAGATTTTTAGAGATGAGATATTTTCCCACAATAAAAAGTATCCATATGTTGATCCGGATAATCATATAGCATATTATCTATCATAGCTATCATCATACCCAATTTCATCAAAATCTGTCCAGTGGTTTTCTCGTGACGCCCACTCCAGAGAGACAGATAGATACACAAACTGTAAATTCTAAAAACTTTAGATTCAATATTGAATAATGAGTAATGACTATTCCTATAAGATATTTAAAAAAATATTGACCCCCGGCAAGGGTTAAAAAAATGTCAAAAGTGTTTTTTCGCAATTACTCAAAAACGGTAAAAATTAAAAAGATAAACGTAAATTTAAAAAAATCGTAGGTAGTAAAAAAATAGCGATTTAATTGCTTAAAAAAATCTTATCTTTAATGGGGAAGATTTCTCGCAAGGAGGGCGCCACACGTATGGCCTATTTACATTCAGTCTGAGATTAAGCAATTTATTGTGATATCTCTTTTGTACTTGATTTTTTGCTCCTTTTGTGTTCGCATCTTACCTGTGCAATGTATTGTACCTGAAAATTAGACTAGCTGAAGGAAATATGGGCAAAGAATTATTTATGATCAGAATTACTTGAAACATGGTATTAATGCTCTTCAATTAAATACGTGTTTTAGCATTATTCGAAATTTAATTCCATAAGGGGGTAAAATGGGGGATGAAAGTTTGTATGAAATTCTGTAATGAATATATGAAAAAGTACAAAAAATAAATAATAAATATCATCTGTAGACGATTTAAGTTTTAAAATCACTTTCTTTAAAATAATGTGCACATAGCTTTAAATATGAAAATTGTGATTTCGCCAATTTTGGTCGTCCTACAATATATAAATATTTTCTTTGCATCCTGGCACTGCACAATTTGTTATTTTAATTAAATTTTTAATAAAATGAAAAAAATCCATCCACGGTATATACACATTTATACAGATTTACAATATACTGAGGGCTATATTGATCGCGACATCTGGCGGCAGAAAAAGACAAAATTCTTACCCATTTTAGAGACAGACTATTTTGTTAAAAAAATTACAATTTGAAATTTTAAAATTGAAATTTGAATACTTAAAAATTAATGAATAAATTATTTTTTGCCATATTTAGATTCCTCGTAAAGTTTCCTAAATTTTACGATTGAAAAAACATTTTACCTGGTACATTTCGGCAGGTGTGAATTTTTTTCAATCGTAAAATTTAGGAAAAATAGACGACAGAAAAATAAAAATTAAAGAAATACAAATAAGTTTATATATATTTTTTTAATATTACAAGAAAATAAAGTAGACCTTTACACGTTCTACCCGGAAGAGTTCACGTGCCCCTTGCGTGAACATGCTCATGCAATTCATATACTCAGTCGTGGATTAAATCCTTATCACATATCAAAGCTATCTTCATCAGTACCTACAAGATAGCAAGCAGACATTTACTGGCCAAAATTTACCAGTTCATTTATAAGTCAGGTGTAACTTTTAAGATTAGAACAATAATAGGTACTTCATTTATTATGTATTTTTGTCTCTTTTAATAAAGCTCACAAGGCTACTAATAAAGCACAAGAGCAGCTACGACTAAGTTGCTAAAATAAATAAAATTCATCAAAATTGAACTCAAATAACTGTAGCTGAATAGTTAGTTTTGTAATAAACAATAAAAATAATAATACAACTTTGCAAACATCAAAAAAGTACTAGATACACAATCAGCGACAAAAAATGTCTTCACCGAATGAGCGCTCATTTGAACATTTCAGCGCGCTTTTAATTTAATTTTCTTTTTTATGAAAACAACTTTAGGCATCACATTTATATTAATTTTTATTTCAACTAAAATAATTACCACATATAAAATATAATTGGTGACAATTTTAAGAGAACTCCTGCATGGGATTGTGGATCTAGAACTTTTTTGATCGATGTTTGCAAAGATGTACCAATCATCATCACTGCTTGGACCTCCCCAGAGTACTGTCATCACTTTCATGGCACTATTACGTACATAAATATATTTTTTTTATCTCTATTTTTATTTAGGGACTTTTATCCTTTTCGGACATGTCAGTCCCATCGTATCTTAACCTAAGTACGGCATCACATATATATTATGGAAAAAAGAACATAGATTCAATGTTGCAAAACCATATCCACCAAAATTTTAACAACATCAATACTTATTGGGTTCGCTAATATACTTAAGTATGGTCCAATATCATATCTGTTAATATTAAGTTTTTGGATTATTGATTCCCTCTCCCTTTGATGTTTAACACATTCTACAAGGATGTGTTGAACATCGTCTATCATGTTACAATTACTACATAAGGGTGAATTTACCTTTTTCATAAGGTACGCAAATTTATTTGACGGATAATGTCCAGAACGCAGTCTATGTAGAACAACAATATATTTTCGATTTAGTTTAATGTTAAAAAACCATGGTACTCGAGGAGGCTCACACTGTATAGTTTTGTACCAAATACCCTTATCTGTGCTTCTTTCGTCGAAATATTCTTTAAATTTTTTATAACAGATAATTTTAAATTTATTAAGTATTTCAGTGTAATAAGGCAAAATATTAAATTCAACTCCTTCCGAAATGGCTAGCTTAGCTAACCTGTCAGCCTCCTCGTTACCACTTAAGCCTATATGAGATGGAACCCATTGCAATCTTAGATTTATTCGAGAGTTATTCAGCATGTGTATCCTTTTTAACACATTGTAGGCTATCGGTATACCTCTGCTATAACCAGAGGTGCACCGAGCCAAATGCTCTAACGCGCTATTGCTATCGGTGAGAATAACAAAATTTCCATAATCAAAATTCCTAATCATATAGTTAATTGCTTCTAATATTGCAAGGAGTTCCATGGTCATAATTGACACTGGGGCGTCTACTTTTAACATACTAGATATTTGGTTTAGTGGATCATAAAAGGCAGCACCGAGTTCATCTCTATCATTCTTTTTTGCTCCATCGGTAAAGATTTTAAACCAATTTGGATACTTCCTGTTTATTTCATTTAAAATGTCAAATTTAATATAATTCTCCAAATTCTTTTTGATTTTTTAACGCAATCTAAATTTAAGCTTATAACATTATTCAAACCTATATAACTCAACCATATATCTAATTCAAACATTTCCAAAGGGTATGAGTTTTGGACAACACAATCTTTACAGTCACTATAAGCTGTACATAGCAGAGGTTTTTTAGCATGCGGCCAATATCTTTCGCAAATTGGTGCACAAAGGTTATTTAAAAGATCTATGGTAACATTATTTGATCGAGACCTACTTTTACTACAAAACTTAAAGGCAAGATAATGTCTTCTCAGAGATAATGGTGGCATACATAGCTCACTTTCCATAACGTGGATTGGTGTACTTTTTATAAATCCTCCTATTATTCCGAGGACAGTATTTTGAACCTTGTCAAGCTTAGATAGATGAGTTTTTGCACAATTAGCATATAAAAAACAACCAAAATCAAATTTACTTCTGACCAATGGTATAAGGTACGTAGATGCTTAGGGTGAATTCCCCAGCCTGGGCCTGTAAGTATCCTAAGTAAATTTAAACATTTAGAAGATTTTTCTACAAGCATATTCACATGATTGCTCCACCGTAGCGATCTATCCAGCGAAAGTCCTAAATATCTAACATTATCTTCAACAGATAAAATATTATTATTAACGTTTAAATTTATTTTTAATCTATTATGCCCTCTGTTAAAAATACATACTTTAGATTTCTTCGCAGATAACTGAAGCCCTATATTATCTAGTAAAATCATCATAGCGTCTAATGCTCCTTGTAAATTAGTCTCGCATTCATTCAAATTTTTGTGACTCGTATACAGTACAAAATCATCTGCGTACTGAGCTACAATAACATTAGTGATTTGCTGGCTAATGTTGTACGTAATGATATTGAATAGCAGTGGAGATAAAGGATCCCCTTGTGCAAGTCCTCTGTTAGTATGTCTTTCATCTAAAATACTACTTCCTTGACCGAACCCGATAATTCGGAAATATGTGAAGTCCGCCAACCCGCACTTGGCCAGCGTGGTGGACTATGGCCTGATCCCTCTCGTATATTGAAGGGAGGCCCGTGCCCAGCAGTGGGACGTTAAAAAGGGCTGATTACAAAATCGTCGTACGTACATATACTGCTAACAAGGACCTCCTTAAAATTTTCCACTATAATCGGTCTTACGAGTATGTTCTGCATTCAGTGGAGTGCCTTCGGCTTTCACCAAATCGAATCGGGTTATGTGAATTGTTCTTATCCTTGGTCCTTCTACGTTTTTCTTGTTATTTTTATCAGACACGTCGTTTCTCATCCTTTTTTGTAAAGTGCTATGTCTCAACACCGTATTCGGGACGAAAGGATTCCTGAGCACGGTCTAGACAAATTGGATTCGTCGAATGAGCTTTTTCTCAAACTTGGTCCTACGTCTTGGGCAGTTTGTTCTAGGTATACATATTCGTCCATAAAGAGCGTAGAGTCCTTGATAGAAACGAGAGTAGTTGCAAGTTGCAATATAGTCGACATAATTTTTGTCCACAATATTTAATACTAATTATATTTAGTTTTTAATATTATTCGTATATCTATTTTACCTAATAATTAATTAGCAAAATTTTATTGCACTAAAATTCTATAGAGTCATCTTAATATTATCAGAAGCATTATAACTTATAAGATAATTCCTAGTACAATATCCGTATGTTCCGTTGTTTCCGTTATGTATGTGGATATTTAATATATTACGGTACCTATGTGAAAAATTATAATGAATTTAAAATATAAAATTGTAGAATAAATAAAATACCCTTTAATAATAACCATTTCCTAAATCCTAATTGATTAAAGATACTTTAAATCATTCGTAAATTTAGTATTTTAAAATTCAAAGTTAAGTTAAATTAAAGACAGTGGCTTAGGCAGATACGCTTCTTTAACAACTTCGGCCTATTGCAAATGTCAGACATCCGTGCATCAATTAATTATCCACAGCAACTCATACTTTCACATTTCTTCACTAGAACATCCTTGCGTGCATACGAGTATGAGTAAGAAAGGAGGAACAGAGTTAGAACCATCATTTGCTGTCTCACTTACTCAGTGATTCTTCTCTCAATATGATCATCACTAATCACTAATCAGCTTATCGCTGTCCATTGCTGAACGAAGGCCTTCCCTAATGAGCGCCTTGCAACTATTCCGGTTCTGGGCAGGCCGTATCTGCTGCCCACCATCTTAATTAGGCAATCTGTCCACCGAACTGCAGGCAATATTAAGCTTGCCTGAACACAGTCTCCACTCGTAACACGTGTCGCCTCCATGGACCATCAGTACGTCTGGAAGCATGACTGGCCCACTTCTCTAAATATAGAACAACATAATATTATTTAAAATATAATATGAAGTTACGATGAAATAATTGTGTTTTGTTAAAAGCTACATAGATAGCTTGTAACCAGTTTAATCTCACCTTTAGGACCTATAGTGCCCCCGACGGACTTTGATAGCGTAAATGCGCGACGTTAAACATAAACTTAGCGGCCATGTTGTTAAATATCGTAATAAAATATATTTAGCAGATTTACTTTTTACAATTTATTTTTACTTTTAAATTAAGTAATATTTAAAAATATTTTTTTAGGAAGCTAATGTATTTTTTAGTATTTTTCTGATTTTTTTGCAAAGTAGAGAAATTATAAGATGTGATCACATTTTTAATCACTTTCTAGGAAGGTTCTCTTCAGCATTAACGTAAAATATTTGCTCTGTCTAGAGCCCGCTCTCTCCAGAATACGCGGCCACTGTACAATAGGTACCTACTACCTATTGTCATTTACATAGTACTAGGTAATTAAAATTTGAAATTTATATTATTATTAATAAAAAAACAAAATAAGTCCAATCATTGCATAACAATAAAAGCAAGTAAGTGTTAGCAATAAAGTCAAGTATTTGTTTACGTCTTATAGTTCTTAATATTGTTGTTTTATTGTCGCACCGGTGACACAAACCGTCGGCTGATAAAGGAACCGGCTATAACCAGCGCGCGCGCCGGCCGCAGGGGGCCGACGCACACACACAAGCAAGTGCTCACTAGGTTTATCTACGTTTATTTAACACATGTTCATGCAACAGATAACAGAAGTTGTGCCACTCGTTTAAACAAGTAAATACGTTAGTACATATAACGACTAACGAGTGCTAAATAATGACATACAATTTTGTACTGTTGATCGATATCAACCTCTTGTCATTTCTTTGTTTAATAGACTTTTATAGTCCTTTAAATCTAATAATACATTAGATAAGTAAAGATGGGGTGGCTATGAGTTTTGCCGACTTGCTGACTGGTCGGTTGGAAAAAGGCCGATATATAATCGGTCGACTAGTCGGTTCCTGCCTCTAGGTCATATTTTTTATAATCAATATTATATTTATAATGAATACATAGTGTTTGAAATTATGACTCAAAAATAAATAATAAACAGGAGATTACATAATTATGTATGTTCTTTGTTCAGTTGTAGAAACTTGCGTTCAAAATTATTTTTTTTGTTAAAATTAGTCATAATATAAGAAGGTACTATAAATAAAGTCTTCTATTCATTCCCTTCCTTCGTTCCTATTCCTAGATTATATTGCCAATTGTAAGACTCATACTAAAATATAAATAATTAATAATAATAATGACGAATGATTTCAATCACACTATTTTAAAAACAAAGTAATGGCCCGACTAGTCGGTGCTTTTTGTCGACTAATCGCCGAATATATATATATGGCCGGATACGGATAGTCGGTTTTCCCGACTAATCGGCCACAAGTCGGTACATCTCTAGTAAAGGGGCCCGGAAATTCTCGTAGAATCGAGGTAATATTTAATTATTTCGAAAATTGATAGATAATTTTAAGGAAAACACTTCGTTGGTCCCACAAACAATAGAAGTGGTACTACTAACGAGCGGTATAAACGGGTATAAAGAAGTCCATTGTTATTTTCACCGGCCCTTGTATCTGTCGCGTCTTTTCGAAATCACAGAGTTAATCACCAACTATTAGTATCAAGACCGGTCGAACTAAAATATGTACTTATATCCAGTAACATTTAGTAAGAAAAAAATTTACACTGACGTCATAGATATTGGCATTCGAAAAAACTCATTTGCCTGTCGCCCAGGAAGACATTTTTGATAAGTGTACCGAAATATCTAATTAAAGTGACTGATATTAATCTATAGATAGGTACATACATACATATTATAAAACAGTAAATGAGCAAAATCTGTACATGAAATATTTTTTAAAAACAATAACTCTAATGCAACAATAACGGTTTGAGTCAGAATATATTTAGATCCCAAAACAATAGTTATTAAAAATTTTATTCGTTTGTCTGTATGTCTGTTGGGTATTCGCGATTCAACAAGTACTGAACAGATTTTAACTAAATTTTGTGTAGTGATAACTTATTACTTGGGTCAACATTTAGGATATACTTACCTTTTACTACAAGAACTCTTTCATTCCCACGGGAAAACACAACTGGTTCTATCAAGTCGTCCTTAGAAATTTTTATGGCTAACGCTGGATAAACCTTAAGAGATACATCAAGATAATTTATAAAAAAAAACTAGAAAATTGTAGGTCTTATAAAGGCCTACAAAAAGTCCATAATAGAATAAGTCTATCTCGCAAGGTCTCTTGCAATAACTATTTTTATGTATACTATAACATTATAAAGAGAAGAAAATTGTATTTTCGTTTGTAATGGATAAACTAAAAATCTCCTGAACGGATTTAGATGAAATTATTTTTAACCAGGACATTATTCCTTAAGTGGGTGAAAAGGGAGATGAAAGTTTGTATGGGGAATCAGTCATTTCTCAAGTAAGGAATATAAAACTCATGAATCCTATGCACCTATATATATATATATATATATATATATATATATATATATGTCGTGTTATCCGTATACTACGAACATCATCTTTAGTGGTTTCTCATCTTGTGGACGTTATCAGGGTTCAAATAATAAAGTATTCAGTGCTCAATACACAATTTAATCAGGGAAGTCACAATGTTATAAACTTGAAACGGTAATTCTAATGATTTAGAGCTAGCGGGTTCACAGTCACCGATCATCGACTTCCAACTACAATATCAAAGCAAAACTATATGCTACACCATGATCAACCGTCTTTACTAAACCACGTATTTGCAAAGAATGTCGTGATGGCGTCTCGACCCCGCTCGAGACGAAATCTCTGCTCTAAATTCAAAATAACTTTAAAAGTAATAAAAAGTAAATTAAAGAACATAGTGACTTTAAACAATAATAAGGTTTCATAACAGAAAAAGGTAACTAAATCCTCCTCCGTCTTATATATATATATAAATATATATATATATATATATATATATATATATATATACTAATATATAGTCTATCTATTAGATACTAACCATTGAAATGTACTAGGGACGAACCCAAGCGAAGCGAGGGCGTGTCGCAGGTCGCTACTCGCTAGTAGATAATATAATTATTAAAGGAAATTAAATTCATTATTCATTTTACAATAATATCAGACGTTATTATTATATACGTATATATGTAGGTATATAACAAACTACAGATTAAAAGAAAATTAAGTCAATACTTTGTCGCCGAAAATATCTACTTAAGATTTTATTATAATAAAATAAAAAAAAATTAGTAAATAAGAAATAAATATAGGTCTATATATATACATGCATTAGAAATATGCAGATATTTGCGCTGTGTAGGAGTGAATTTATTTTTCAGATCCTTCTTAACGGATTAATTTTGTGGAACTGGCCTGGTCATGCAGTGGTATTTTTACTTAAATTAAGATAATATATGGGTACTAGCGATTTCCCCCCCCCCCCCCCCCCAACGTGCGTTCACCTTGTCGTGGTGGGGGGGCTCAGTAGTGCCCGGCAATCCAACCGGGCGCGAAGCTAAGAAACGCACAGGGAGGTTGCCCACTTCGGTGGGCGGTGGGAGGTGGCCCTCTTTGGGGGGCGGTGTATCATGCGGGTTGCTCCTGGTACTTCTCTGATAGCAGAGTGGACTGTGGAGCAACCCCATGGTTGTGGTGGTCTGCTTCGGCAGACCTGCCGTCGGGGCGTCGTAGTTGAATGCGCAAGCGATCCTGCGACGCCCCATTAAGACGGGGGAAGGTTTTGTTGGGTTTTAGTGGGTAGTACTGGCTGTATTACGCCGGTGAGTCCCACACGTCGTGCGTAAATGCATTTCCGTGCGTAATTCCGTGCGTAATTGCATGTAAATGCGTTAAAAAAAAATGGGTACTAGCGATTTACTAGCGATTACGTTTTAACATTTAGTATAGATTTCTCAGAGATGAGATATTTTCTCGCAGTAAAAAGTATCCTATATGTTGACCCGGATAACCAGCTATCATCATACCATATTTCAAAAAAATCCCTCCAGTGGTTTTTCTATGATGCGGTCACAGACAGACAGAGTGACAGACAAAAATTCTAAAAACTATAGATTCGGCCTCTGTATCGATAATAATATCTATTTCAATTAGATTTTCCAAAAAATATTTAATGTACAGATTCTTACATTTTTATTATATGTATAGAAAACTTTGTTTGGCATAAAATTATTCAAGTTATAATATAGATTTTGTCCAAAAGCATACCTACTAAAGGTATCCACGGCGATCTTATTGCCAAAAACCATCGTCTTCAGACCACTAGAGGCTAGAGATGAGAACGTGCAAGCGTGAATACTTACTTTCGGAAATAGGTCTTTACCATAGTTTTTGGTCTTATCTATACTAATATTATAAAGAGGTAAAGTTTGTGATCTTGTGAGTTTGTGAGTTTGTGACGTTGTAGGGGGTAATCTCTGGATCTACTGAACCGATTTTCAAAATTCTTTTACCAATAGAAAGCCACGTTCTTTCTGAGTGTCATAGGCTATATATTAACCCGAAAAATGGAAAGGCTTTTTTGTGGTAGTCGGATTTGCAAAGTAAGTCGGAGAAAAAACGGTCGAACGAAAACGTTTCTTACGAACGCTGCCTTAACGATGAGAGATATATGATTATGTTCTAGAGAAAAGTTGTAGAGCTTAATAATGCCTACAAAAAAGTCAGCGACAGCATATGTCTAACTTTTATATTTAAGTCACAAAAAGTAGTTTTTTATATTAAAAAAATAATTTAAATCGGTAGGTCATGTTTATTGGTCATATTATCAACAGTTATGAATTCTTATCAAAATAAGTAAATTTATCGTCTAAAATGTTTAAAATAAAATACTTTTCCCTTTTACTGCATATAATTTGGACAAATGGTTAAAGAGATAATACAACTTATTCGTATGTATGGACGAACCCGAGCGAGCTGTTTATCTGTTTTTCTCTTTGTACGGGCTAATCTCCGGATCTATTGGACCTATTTAAATGAAATTTTGCATGGTGGTACCTTATATTCCCTGGCAACATCTTAGATACTTTTCATTCTGGAAAATTAAAGGGTTCCCGTGGGATAGTTAAAAAACTATAACAACTTATACATCTTAGTACACAAAACTACTGATTGGATTTTAATGAAACTTTACAATAATATAGTTCATACATGACAAAAATAAATCAGCTACTTTTCATCCCGGAAAATTAAAGAGTTTCCGTGGGATAGTCAAAAAACTATAGTAACTTATACAGCTTAGTACACAAAAACCACTGATTGGATTTTGATAAAACTTTACAGTAATATAGTTCATTCATCAGAATAACAAATAGGTAACTTTTTATCCCGGAAAAATGTACTTTTCCCGTGGGATAGATGTTTTTGTTTATTTGTAACGTATTATGTACACAACATAGACCCCAAAACAATAGTTATTAAAAAAAATGTATGTTTGTCTGTTTGCCTGTATGTCTATTTGTCTGTTTTCATTTCGGAAAATTAAAGAGTTCCCGTGGGATAGTTAAAAAATCATAGTAACTTATACAGCTCAGTACACAACAACTTATGCACCTAATTTAATAAAATTTGGCATGCTGATACCTTATATTGCAGGTCAAACAACAGGTTACTTATTTTTATCCCGTAAAAATGAACGTTTCCCGTGGGATAGATCTGTTTGTGCTTTTCTAGAGGTGAACCCGAGCGAAGCGAGGGTGAGCCGCTAGTGTAATTTAATAAAACAATATTTTATTAAAATATTACGCAAAAGTTATTAACTTCACCTAAAATTTAATATCTTCTAAAAAATGTAATTAGCACAGCTAATCCTTAGATATTATATGAAACTGAGGTAATAATGTATGTTAATATTCTACGATCATCAGAAACCGAACAAAACATATAAGAGAGGTCGCTTTAAATAAACACGGTCATATCAGTCACCTATTGAACTGAGGCCTATCACACTGGTAAAAACTGGACTGCAGCCGCGGCAGGCGGCTTCTGATAACGCTAGATTGCTACGCTACTTAGTAGGATGGCGTAACTCGGCTCTTACACGGACAAAGTTGTTGTTCTCCTGTTATATGAATTTCCAAAATCCTTCCCACATAAAAACGCAATTACCCTTTATAGTTCCTCTGTATTATTAATAGTATGAACTGATAGGTAAACATTATTTCTGGAAAGGTGTTATTTTAAAAGCGTGTTCGCAGGGGACTCATCGTCGTCGCTTATCAGTGCGATGTCATTCCGAGACGTTTTATAAGTCCGCAACGCGAGTGCCAGCCATCACTACACGAATAGACCGCGCAGTGTCTAGTAGTTTTTTATTATTACTAAATTATCTATTACAATGTTAGTGTTTCCGCCAATGCGACCCGAGTTGCGTGAGGAAGGATGTAGGATAGCCAGGTGGATGCCTGCAGAGAGGTTTACTCCTTACTTTGCGAGGGCTACAGTTTTACCGCGTCTTCCGCCTCAGGTGCTTATTTTGGACAATAAATTAATTTTAACATAAACTTTGTTTATATTCGTTTTTGACAAGTAAATAAAAAGATTATTTTTTGCATTTTAGGAGGAAAGTGACGATTCTTTCGGTGGTTCGTCCCCGGAACATGTGAGTGATACCGGTGTTGGTGATGTCGGCGAAGGTGTTTGTGGATGGAAAGGATGCGGATTGAGATTCCCGAGTGTGGCGCGACTGTCGGCGCACATTGCGCGGGTCCACGCGCACGCGCATCGAGACGGTCTCTTTTATTGTTGCTGGAGGAACTGCTCTAGACCCCAAAGAGGATTTAATGCAAGGTAAGAATATATTTAACTTACATTATTATTGAATTGTTTATTTGGCTTTAATTTCATCCAAAATATTTGTATATTAAAATTACTATTTTTCATTGCTTATTTGTTTTTTATTTGACAAATTATAGTTGATATATCCGAATTTGTTATCACATATAAAATTGTTATAATCATTATTTTTTATTTTATATAACAGATACAAAATGTTGGTGCACGTCCGCACGCACACTAACGAGCGGCCACACACTTGCAACCAGTGTCAGAAGAGCTTCTCTAGAGCAGAGAATTTAAAAATTCATCTCAGATCTCATTCTGGGGAAAAACCTTACGTCTGTCCTTATGAGGTAAACATACAGTATAATAAATAATAAAAAATACTTTATACTTATTACGTAATTGTTTCTTTAAGTCATAAGTACCTATTATAATATATATTTTTTGTTTAGGGTTGCGGCAAAGCGTATTCAAATTCAAGCGACAGATTCAAACACACGCGCACACATACGGTGGACAAGCCATACTTTTGCAAAGTGCCAGGATGCAACAAGAGATACACCGATCCATCCAGCCTTAGAAAGCATGTCAAAACGTACAGACACTTCACAAATGAAAGAGATAACCCGAGACGAGAGTCTTCAGACGAGCACCAAAGTTCAGACAGTTTGTCGCCTCGGAGAGAAAGCTATGTACAGACATGCACATCATATAGTCCACCTTTAATGACTCCTAGCCTTCCATACAGTCCTCGCACGTTCTCTAATGCCTTGGGAACACCTTTAAGCTATGCCCCTATTGTAGAGTCCGTCAGCTATGTAAGGCCTGTCGAACACATATACCCTCTAAGAGTGCCTTCACACGAAATGTCTCATGTGGAATACACTCAAATGTATGAATATGCATACAGAAACTATTATTCTTGTGGCCTTAATTATTCCCCTTTGGAGCCTACAGTAAGTGAAAAATTATATAAATATGAAGCTCAGACACAATACGAAGATATTTCGATGAAAGATATACCTGAGACCTACGAGGAAGTACCGTTGAATTTAATTTGTACAAAACGTTTGGAAAACAATCCTATTGAAGATCTAGTAAGACACACAGATTTACCTTTAGATTTAAGTACTAAGAGTTAATTAAAAATAAGATATTTATTAATTTTAGTTTTCATTTTATTCCTTACAGATGCACAATGAAATATAGAGTATAAAAAAATCCATATTAAACATAGAAAAAAAACACTTAGGCATTACGATACAATATAGTGAATACTATATATAAGAAGTATAATTTATTTACTATATAAAGTGAAACAAAATTATCTGAAATACATAGCGACTGATATTATTTTATATTTGGATGTTTTGTAACACTGAAACAAACTGTTATTTAGCACATTAGTCAATTTTTTAGATTTATTCACTAAACCATTCGACAAAGTGTGAAGAGTAGTCGAGGGCAAGTCGGCTCTGCTAAGTCCTAACAAGTTGGGACATTCCTTCAGAGATAATATTCAGAGCTGCGAGGTCCTTCTTCACTGTATCCATTAGATGTGCCATTCCACGCTGTTGCAGCGATAGGAATTGTTTCACGTCTTCTTGTGCACCTACAATACGACAGAAAATATAATACTTTCTTAGATTTACGCGAATATTTGACATTTTAAATAAAACATCTTTTGGGATTTTTTTGCGTATTTATTTTGATTTTTGACATCAATCATGGTGTCTCCCGTGACCATGATTGCTGTAAAGCATTCGAAGCGTCGGGAACCAAAAATCTAAATATATCAGCGAAAAAATTCAAAGTGATAGTTTTATTTAGAAAATATATGTAATCTTAAAAGTTAAT
Source organism: Brenthis ino (assembly GCA_921882275.1). NCBI lineage: Eukaryota > Metazoa > Arthropoda > Insecta > Lepidoptera > Nymphalidae > Brenthis > Brenthis ino. Next base: position 11,969,188 of record OV170223.1, on the reverse strand, counting down.
CTGTTGAGAATCGCAGGCATGTAGGCAGGCAATTTCTTAGAAATTATCCTGGAGGAGTTAAAGACTCAGAAATTAAGTGTTTAGATAGATAATATAGTCTCGAAACAGATAAAAAGTTACTGTGGGATAAAAGTTTGGAGAAGACGAATATTAGGAGCTTGCGTTTGCATTTCACTTTGCACCCTAATCTTTAAATTTTGACTATTAGATCCAGAACAACTCGTTGAAACTAAATAACGTACTATCTTTTCAAATTTATAATATTATTATATGTATCGCATATCTTGATGTTAATCTCCGCACGATCTATACATTGATTGTAAACTAGAATTTAGTAGAATCAATCCAAGATATAAGCTATCTCCATTTCAAAGTTCATCCAAATCCATTCACGCGTTAAATCGTAAAGAGGTTACAAAAACACTAACTAACAAAATATCGTATTATTACTGTGAGTCAACAGTTAGTATAAATCCTATTACCTTATATCCAATACACAAAAAAAAGATGCTGCGGAAATCTGAACACCTTCCGCGAGTTAGTTTGAAACTTATTAAATAAATTCATTTGTGTAATGAGCACGAATGTTTGTACACCAGTCATGAATATTTATATTAAATTACACATAGAACAATTATATGGCTTTAATAATTAATACTATATTTTTATATTTTTATTTATGGTTATAAATATAATAATGGCAACACTAAATATAGATTACTAATTAATATTTTTAAAATTGTAGTAATTATAAAAATAATAGCAAAAATTAAATAAATAATTTTCCATATTCAATTATAATTAAAATTATAAAAAATGTTTAAAGTTAAAAATATTGTAATGTAATTGGTGCAATTTTCATTTTGTTAATTGTGGGTAGGCTGTCTGTAACAACTATATCCTTAAGACATGTAACACCTCAGTCTCTCCCGTGACCATGGATGCTGTAAAGCATTCGAAACGTCGGGAACCAAAAATCAAAATAAATCCGCGAAATAATCCGAAAAGATAGTTTTATTTAATATTTATATTTTTAATATGTATGTATTTAAAGTTATATATGTATAGTGTACCAAGTATCTGGTATCCATAACACAAGCCTTAGTGTTAATGTCCCAACATATTAGTTTTATTATTATTTAAAAGGTAAACCTATTCAAAAGAACAGGTTTAATTTTAATAACCTTAATTTAATTCGAACTTTTTCTCAATATAGAAAGCAAAGCTTTTGTACACTCACCGGGGTCCAAGTGGTACCGCTCGTGGGGCGCGCCGGCGCTCGAGCTACGCTGGAGGCGCACAGCGCATAGCAATTCATTCAGACGGCCCTAGGAACAAAATTAAAATAAACACTGTAGTCATAATAATTGATGCAATATATTTTTATACTATAATAAATAAATAAATAAATAAACATGTTGGGACATTAACACAGCACCATCTAGTTCCATGGTAAGCTACGAGGCCTGTGTTAAGGATATCAGATAGTTGATACACTACACATTTATAACTTTAAATACATACATATTATAAATATAAACACCCATCCATGACTGGAGTACAAACATTCGCGCTCATCACACAAATGAATGCCCCCAGTGGGACTCGAACCCACGAACACTGGCACAGGAAGTAGAGTCACTACAAACTGAGCTAAACGTGTCGTCAAATATCTCTTTATACACTTATTTGGTGTGTATAGAAAGCACCTTATCATATCACTCACTACGTTTCATTTATGTACGGAGGCATTTGAGAGTGCCGTCTAATGTCTTGTACTTTGCTCTTACCAAACCGGAACAAACAAATAACAAATAAACACACACCAATATTTTAATAGTAGTATAGTAGTAGTAGTCATTTTTATAATTAATATAAAGAAATAAGGTCAATGCGATAATTATGTTTAATTAAAGTTGTAAACATTTTTTTTTTATTTTTCATCACTGTACAAAACATATGAGAGAAAAGATACGAATATAATAATGAAATAATCTACAATCAGTTTATTAAATAACATAATATGTAATATAAACCTCAGTTAGGCGGACCCCTGAAAAAAAGTTTAAAAACATGTTATTACCTTGTTCCTAAGTGTAACACATGTGATAAATAACAAACTCTAAAGAAAAATCTACAAGAACAACAAATTTAATATTTTAGATATAATCTATATAATTTATAAATCGTATGAGGGTTTGTCTTTTATTTTGTACATCTGTTTGTATACAATCGTATACAATGCGAGCCATGCGCAAGCCCGGAAGGTTATAATAACTGCTAGATGCAAAGTATGCACAAGTACACATACTCGATTCCTGTCACTCTCATACTCCGGTGGGACGACAATTAGACAAGATCAGTGCGATCAGGCGAAGGATCGTCTTATATTAATGACCAAAAGATGGTGCGATTCGTATAAGTTGGTATAACTACACTAATATTTAAGTGTTTTATCTTTAAATATAAAAGACAATAGTTATTGACTGATGTATCAACGCACAGGCCAAACCCAAACAGGCTAGAAAATTAAAATTTTGCACACGTATCCGTCATATGACGAAGGGATCCACTAAGGAAGTTTTTTTTTTAAATTCATCCCCCAAGGAGGTAAATAGGGGATAAAAGTTTGTATGAAACTTTTTATTCCTTGAACATATTTGCATGAAATTTCGTATGAATTGAGTACGGCAAAAATAATGGGTTAGCATTTCAGCGTTTTCTAAAATTCAACCCCTAAGAGAATGTTGAAGATGAAAGTTTTTATGAAACTCACTTTTTAGAGTTATTTTGTAGTTTTAGCGCGAGCGTAGCCGCGAGTTCTGGTAGTTTAGAATGTACGCGTGTCTCTTCACACGTGAACAAAGCCATGGCGGGCCGCTAGTGTAAAATTCATATATTTATTGCGTGATTATCGCAACAATAGTTGTGTATCGATATAAGAATTCACTTGTCATGACACTCACGTAGCGCACCGGTTTCAACTGGATATATAGATAAAGAGGCTCAAGATTGCTACACGAGTTCAAACACTCTAATTGCTGATTATTTATACACAACAGGTACGCGTTACATAACCGCTTAATGATCTTTTAATGCACTGCTCGAGGATTCTTGTCACCTAGATGCTATATTAAAAACAAACTAATCATCCCACCTACAACCAGATTTATCAGACGAAAAAGCCATTACACTAAAAAACATTAATGAGTATAACGTAGGTACCTAGTACATTATTCCTTTGTCTAACTGTAGCATTACAAGTGCCCCTTTACAGAACTAAAAATAATAATGGATTCTCAAGTACAATCATCATATCTGTTCAATGCATGCACTTGATAGTATTTAGGGTAGTGTTAGGTACGTTCGCGCCCGGCAGTCCAGCCGGTCGCGAAGCCAAGACACGCACAGGGAGGTGGCCCACTTCGGTGGGCGGTGTTGCATGCGGGTTGCTCCTGGTACTTCTCTGATATAAGACGGGGGAAGGTTTTGTTGGTACTTTTCTGATATGATTAGAGTGGACTGTGGAGCAGCCCCATGGCTGTAGTGGTCTGCTTCGGCAGACCTGCCGTCAGGGTGTCGTTGAGAAGTTGAATGCGCAAGCGATCCTGCGACGCCCCATTAAGACGGGGGAAGCTTTTAGTGGGTAGTACTTTAACGTTAGTACTGTAGTAACATTAATAAAAAAGTAGCTAGTTGCTATGTTTTCAATTTAAATCTATTAAAAATCATACTTAATGATAAAAATAGAATGGAACCTTACAATTGCCATTAGACTTAAAAAATAAAAACAACATAACAATATACCTAGGAAATACTAAAATAACATTATTTCATACATATCAATATTTAGATAATTTATATTTAATATACCCAGACAAGGTTAACTTACAAAAATTAAGGAAATAACTAGTAATATAAATAATAACATAATTAAAAAATATAAAAATAGAACATAAAATGTAACAGCAAACGTTATCCGTTATCACTTATCACTTATCGTACATCCCCAGCATACTTTGTCTATAAACGCGTCTGGAGATAAGAGCTGATAGCATCGCAAAAGCACGCGGCTGAAGAGTGATGGACTCTCTGATGTTCTTGTTGATGTCATTGATAAACGATATATTTATTTCAATTATCAAAATAACCTTCACAATTCGGTCTAGACATAGACGTAATGTCACGTGTTAAGATTTAGATATAATAATAACAAAATGTGCTTCATATTTCGCTCGCGACTTCTGTATCATGAATTAATAAAACCTGATATTCTCTGTACTCAAACGACGGGATTAATTTTCATATAAATTGAATTACCTATACGACTGTGGCGCCATCTAATGACGTTTTAGTAATTTTAAAAATATTTTATTAAAAACTTCAAAACAATCGACAAAGAACTTTTCGAGATTTGCGGTTTTGTTTTGTACAAACGTGTAAAAATTAACATTCTCATTTTTTTAGATTTTCCTAAAAGGATATTGTTTTGCAAGAAATGTTTGCAGGTGGTTGCCTACGTTTCGAAAGGAAAATATAATAAATTAAACTAAACTATGTTCTGTGTAATCTAATCTAACCTATATACAAGTTTTTATTTTGTCTTTTTTTCAATGAATCCATTTACGCAATAGTTACCTTAAATTGTTTAAAGTAATAAGATTCGACAGAAGCCTGGCATTCATATAAATGCTAACAAAAACTATATAAATAAATGCCTACATAATCATATGAAAATGCTTTATGCTTGCTTAAATACCAAGATGCTTTTTCACTTTAAATTTTTTTTTTCGTTTTACATCTACGACAATATTTTGAAATATAATTATTTCAGAAAATATAATTACTATATTTAATAATAAAAATATAATCATTATATTTGACTACAAAAGTACACCCATTTCGAAATCACTTAGTTATTAAAGCGAAGATATCGTGTGACACACACAAAAAAACAAGTATACATGTAACATTAAATTAAGTGTTCATTTTCTTTTATTAAGTCGGTAAAATAATAAATAGTAATCACCTTTAGCTAAGAGTGAAATTTTACCGTATATATTGCTGGTCGGTCCAGTCGGTCTGAATATCCCTTTTAATTCAATTCCTTAAATTATATTTTTTTGACTATATTTTATAAGGTAACCCTATGGGAATGTGGTTCCTTTTCAACAATTTTTAAAAGGTAAGCGCTGGCGGGAACGTGTTTTCTTTTCAACTATTTTTTTATTTATTTATTTATGTACCATAAAATATATGTTATACAAAATAAAGTAACAGAATGTCGACAAAGGGTAACTTATCTCTTTAAAAGATTTCTTCCAGAAACCTTTCAGAAGTGAGAAAATAAGTTAATTTAGTGCGGTGTAGGTACAGTACAGCATTAAATGGTATTAACTTAATATTAAAATATATCAAGTAAATATTATAATTATACAAAATATATATATATTTATACACACATACATACATACAAACATATTTTAAAAGATAACCCAATGGGAATGTGGTTTATTTTCAACTATTTAGCAAGGTAAGCCTGACGGGATTGTATAATCCCATTGCTATCGGCTTACCTTACGGTAGTGACTCAGTACTCACGTTGTAGAGGGGAGGCGCGGCGAGCTGCGACGCGAGCTCCTGCAGGCGCGCGCGCGCCGCCTCCTCGTCCGCGCTGAGCGCCGCGCCCACGCGCCCCACCACCTCCTGCCGCGCTATCACCTGGTGCAGACAGACCAATAGAAATATTCTTACTTTATTCTTTCATTGACAATTTAAAATAATCACAGTCTTCCCATATCTATACTAAGGAAAGATTTATTTGTTTGTATCGAATAGGCTCCGAAACTACTGAACCGATTCAGACGAAATTTGGTAAGGAGATAGTTAGAGGCCCTGGGAAGGATATAGGATAGTTTTTATCCTTAAAATTACCTCTTAAGGGGGTGAAAATGGAAATGAAAGTTTGTATGGGGAAGCAACCTATGGACGAACCCGACGAGGGGAGGGTGAGTCGCTAGTACTAAAAATATCTAAATCCGTCCAACTGTTTTTCCAGCAATTTTTTTAACCTTTCCTTCCTGATTGACATACATATATACACATATATTTATAATAGTAGTCGCAATTTACAAAACAATGTACACTTAATAATTGCTATATAATTCATGTCCGCAAAAATGTAGCAGCATTCACCACAAATGGACGGTAATGCCGATTCATTGCGCACAAACCAAGCCATTAGCCGTTAGCCATAGCCAGTGTTGAATAAGTGACAAAGTTACGAAGTGTAGAGTCAGTAGCGTGTGGGGGGAGGGGGGTGACCTGCAGCAGGCGGTGGCGCAGCGCGTGCAGCGCGGCGGCGCGGCGCTCGAGCGCGGCGTGCGCGGCGGCGCGGCGCGTGCGCAGCTCGGCCAGCGTGTCGGCCGCGCGCTTCAGCCAGCTCGCCTGCAGCGCCGCCTCCTCACTCTGGCACCGCGCGCGGAACTTTATCTACACCACATATACATACTTATATACACAATAATTTAAAAAATACGTGTGTGTGTGTAGTGTGTACTTATGTACGCACGTAATAAGTTATACTTGTTTGGCAAACAACTCTCTGTTTGTAAAAGGAATGCAACTAACTTCCTCATGTTGCCTTTTGGCTGTCGGTGTGTGCGCATATCGTAAAAACTTCACTCATAAGTTTTTCCAAACGTGCGAAAAAAATATAACTTCGAAAATCTTTCAATTTATCCTATGGCCTGCGAAACACAGAACGACGAGCTGTCGACACGCACTTTACGAACGCGCCTCGCTTGCACGTATTCTACGCAGATAAACTAATGCACACCAAGTTTCATAAGCTCGTAAAGCCGACGACACGCGTTTCGTAAACGTCTCCGTAAATCCTACGTTGATAAATAAAAAAAATGTAATTTCTTGCGTTCGTACCAATACAAACTTGCGTCAAGCGCGCCTCGACAGCGCGTTCACTGTGCGTTGTCTTCTAACTAGTTTCTATAGTTACTACTACTAACATACTACTAACATGAGCCGGTTAGTTTTTAGTTTTTACCCGTTTTCGGAGAGCATAGTTTCCAAAAACGGATAGAAGAATTTTTTTAACTTCAATTACTAATTATACAGAATTTTCCTCTTTATAATTTTTATATTTTTTTATCTCATAAAATATAAGGAAAATCATAATATTATTTTTTTAGGAAAATTCCTAATATTTTTATATAGGTATTAATTAAGAAGGTGTTGTGTTAATACTTTTACTAACTTAAATTTTCTGTGGGGTAAGATAAAATTAGTGGCAAGTTTTATAAGTGCTTTATGAACCCTTATACACAAATGAACAAAAGCTCTTTTCTGCAGAACTAAAGTCGCATTAATATCGACTGTATTGAAGTAGCTAAAATATACTATGTGAGCCGTGACTGCATCACTAATATGTTACGACCTTTTGACCACTACGACGACTCTACTTATTTTACTCGACTTATTGAGCGGTATATACTGTCTTTACGAATGGGCCTATTTTGTCTTTCATATCGCGTCAGAAAAAGATATAAGTTAAAGCTTATTGGATTCTGTAGCAAAAATACAAATCGGAACCCTTATAATTTATTATTCCAATTAACTTAATAACAATTAATACGAACAAAACCAAAAAAGTATTCTGAATAAACAATTATAAAGATAATCATTATAATTTAAATACTCACTTCAGAAAACCCAATGATTGGTACTGGTATATAATTTTCAGGGTCCGGGTTGTCCGCCTGCGCCTGTTTCCACAGACGCATGTCCATACCTAAATATAGAATAAAATACTGTTATTGTAAATCCTAAATAAAAAAAAAATAAGTAAATCTAAGAAAGTATTATACTGTTATTGCTTAAAGCATATTAAGTTCCTGATCTTATGTATTGTCGACATAACTTAAGAAGCAAAATTTAGTATGTACAAAGTCACCCATTCAGTAACAAATTAAAAAATAAAAGAATATTTTTGGTGTTGGCAACTAATTTGCTTTTCCTAGTATATAGTCGAAATCATAGCACCGGTTTTTTTGAATTTTTGCAATTTAACCATCCTCATCACAATAATTTCTAAAAAATATTTTAATAAGCTTCATTGCCCTATTCCAGCCATTTTCATTTGACATAATCGAAACGAAATTAAAAAAAGGCACTATTTTCCCGTAGGAGCTGCCTCAAGGGCAATACGGAATAGAGGTCATAATTACCTGACGGTCATTTACCTTATAATTAATATAGAATAATCATTTATAATGCAGATAATAAATTATAGTAATTAAGACGGATGAGATACATGAGCAGTATATTTTATGATTGTCAAATTAATAAATATTATAATTACCAGACTATTGTATCGGTGGTTATAAGTTTAGTAAATATATTATGATACTAGCAACCTGTTCCGACTTTACCTGTCTGCTGATATTTAATCATTATTTAAAAAAAACATAATTGTTAAGAAAATGAAGATTGTTTTTGTTTTTAATTCATTTCTTTTTAGTTTTGGTTTTTATTATTATTGTTAATCCCATTATCCCATTAATATTGTAAATGCGAAATTTTATACGGATCGATGTTTGTTACTCAATCACGCCAGAACTTCTGAACGGATCTGGATGAAATTTTGTCACAAAGATAGATTATAGTCTGGAATAGCACATACGTTACTCTTTATTCCGGAAAAATGTATGGTTACCGTGGTATAGATTTATTGTTGTTTTTCACTTGATGAAGCCGAGCGATGCGAGGATAGTTCACTAGTAATATATACATAATATACATATTTATTATCTTCTTCTTCCGGCCTTTTCCCATCTTTATTTGGGGTCGGCTCTCCTAATCATTCTTCTCCAGACATGTCTTTCCTGGGTCGTCCTTGGGTCAACATTGTTGTTTTCCATGTCTTTCCTAACTACAGACATCCACGTAAGTCGGGGTCTTCCGCGCTGTTTGGGTCCTGACTTGTGATCGAGCACTTTTCTGGTCATGTGATCTACCGGCCTTCTCATGACATGGCCGTACCATCGTAGTCTTGCTTCTGCTAACTTATCCTGTATCGGTCGAACCTTCAAAGTTCCTCTGATGTAAAGGTTTGACACTTTGTCCAAAAGAGTGACTCCGGCCGACCACCTGAGCATTCTCATTTCGGCGACGTGTAGTTTGTCGGCTTGTTGTTTCTTGAGCGGCCAGCATTCCGCTCCGTATGTCATTGCGGGTCTTATTGCGGTTTTGTATACTTTGCCTTTGACGCGTATTGGCATTCTTGGATCACAAAGCACTCCTGTTAGCTCTCTCCACTTAAGCCACCCAGCGTTTCTACGGTGCGCGACGTCTGCGTCGATACTGCCGTCGTTTGTCAACACACTGCCTAGGTACTTAAAGCTCTCTACAGTTTTGAGCGCCGTATTCTGCAGGTACATGATATGTTTGGTGTTGCTATCTGAAAATTTACAGTGCATGTACTCGGTCTTCTCTCTACTGATCTTTAGCCCGGCTCTTTCTAAGGTTGATCTCCATTTTTCCAGCGTTTTCTGGAGGGCTATTGGGTCTTTGTCAATGAGGACTACATCGTCCGCATAAAGTATACTCCATGGTATGGGTTGCTGTATCTCAGATGTAAGGTAGTCCATGACAAGGTTGAACAATAGCGGGCTTAGAGCTGATCCCTGGTGGACGCCCACCTCCACACCGAATTCCTTGCTGATTCCTGCTGGACACCGTACCTTTGCCGAGACGCTGTCATACATGTCAGCCACCATTTGCACATAACATTCGGGTACCATCTTTGCTCGTAATGCCTGCCAAATCAGTGGTCTTGGGATGCAATCAAAAGCTTTTTCTAGATCTATAAAAACCATGTGGAGGTCTTTCTTATCGTCCCTGTGGGATTCCATTAGGATGCGAATAGTGTGGATCGCATCCGTGGTTGACTTTCCTGTGACGAACCCACACTGGTTTTCTGTGACGCTCGTTATCTGGCGTAGCCTCCGGTTCATCACTCGTTCCCATATTTTGAGGCTATGTGGCAGCAGTTTTATGGCTCTATAGTTCCCGCAGAGTCGAATATCGCCTTTATTTTTATAGAATGGAACCAGAAAGCTTTTTTTCCATGACTGAGGGATGCCATCAGATGGTAGTTTGTTGAACAGCGTGGTTAAAAAGTACACTCCATCGTCTCCCAGTTTCTTCCACAGCTCCGCTGGCAGATCATCAGGACCAGTTGCCTTATTATTAGCCATTTGGCTTAACGCTAATTTGACTTCTTCCGGCGTAATGACAGGCCATGGACCTTTCACTGTTGGAAGCTCCATTATTGGTTCACAGGGGTGTGTCTCGTTCAACAATTTAGCGTAGTATTCCCTCCATCTATCATTTATATCCGAGTCTGATGTTAAGAGGTTTCCTTGCAGGTCTTTGATGTACTTAACTGCCCGAGTATCTTGTGTATCTCGATGTCTTTGTTTGGCAATTTTAAACAGCTGTTTATCATTGTTAGCATTTTCTAGCTTAGCATAAAAACCTTCCCTGCTTCTAGCTCTGATCTGCGCCACCGCGCGTTTGGTTTCCCTCTTTGCGTCTCGGTATGTTGTCCGGTCGTCATCGCTCTTTGTACTTTGCCAGATCCTGAAGAGGGTTTTCTTGGATCTGATCTTTTCTTGGACCTCCGGGTCCCATAGTATTGGGTCTTTGTTCTCCCTTGAAAGTCCATTTGAGATGCCTAGGTAGCTTGTGGCTTTCTGGATGCTGCGCTCGTGAAACTCATTCCACATTGTGTTTGCGTCGTTGCCTGGTTGGATCTCGTAAATGTACTCTTTCAGGTCTGAACATAGTTTTTCACCCTCTTCTTGATCTAGTTTATACCAGCGTACTTTAGGAACTCTAGCTGTTTTGACTCTAATTGGTCTTTGTGCTATAAAATCCGCAACTAGGAGTCGATGTTGAGATGTTAGTGGTTCACCAGGTATTACCTTACAGTTTTTAAAGGACTTTAGCAGTTTCCTGTCCGCTAGGATGTAATCCACCTGTGTGCATTTGTCTCCACTCTTATATGTTATCAAGTGTTCGTTTGTTTTGGTGAAGAAGGTGTTGACAATTGCCATATTAAATGTGTACGCGAAATTTAAAATATCATCACCCTGGGAGTTTTTATTCCCATAACCCTGGTTACCGTGAATTTCCCTAAAGGAGTCGTTCGTGATTTGTCCCACGTGCCCATTAAAATCTGCTCCGATGTATTTTGACTCCGTTTTTGGTATGGATTGAGTCAGGTCGTGAAGATCGTCCCAGAAAGCTTGTTTTTCTGGTTGTGGCAACCCTGTTTGTGGAGCATACGCTGATATAACATTCATGCATGGTTGGTTATCAAGTGCGAACTTAATTGCTATAATTCGATCACTGACTCTATTCACGTCTACTATACGGTTCTGGAAAGTTTTGTCTACTACTATGCCGACGCCGTTCTGATTTGTCTTCGTGCCGTTGTAAATGAACTTGTAGTCGTTACCAATATTGCGCGCTTTAGACCCCTTCCATTTCGTCTCCTGTATACAGCAGATGCTGATGCGTCTTCTGAGCAGCACTTCGCTTAGTTCTAAGCTGCGTCCTGTCATGGAGCCCACATTCCAACTGGCTATGCGGACTTTTGGCATGTGGGCTGCATGGTTCTTCTCGTCGCTTTGGGGGCACGCCCTAGTATTAATCGCATTTTCTCGTATCTCGCCGTGTGCGTCGCTTCCGGGGGACGCCCTAGCATTAGACCGTTTCTTATTATTGTTGTAATTCATGATTAGGAGATTGTAGATTGGCTTGTGGTTTTACGGCCGGTTGCCACCTGACGCCAAGACAGTAACCCCTCTTGCTCACTGGGGCTTAGGATGCCACCGTTGGCTTTTGCTCTTCCGCCGCCATCCTCTACACGACGTCCTGCCTGACGCCGCTGCCCTCCATCGACCCGGTGTCAGAATACGTCCGAGCGGCTCGACGGAGGGGGTGCCTGTTGGTCCGCGAGAGGTATTTTATTTCCCTCTTGCCCTCCGACACTTCTACTAAAGCGCCGACGAGCTTTCCCCTATCCGCCACCCGGGGACGCGTCCTATAGGGGTTACAGGCTCCCCCGAGGAATATACATATTTATTATGTGTGTGTTTATATATATATATATATATATATATATATATATATATATATATATATATATATATATATACATAATAAAATTCTGAGTTGCATCTGTAAATGAAATATTCTTTGGAAATCTTATTGTAATAATCATTATTATCAATACAGAGGGCGATTCTATAGTTTTTAGAATTTTTGTCTGTCTGTTGTGACAAGAGAAAACAAGTGGACAGATTTTGATGAAATTTGGTATGATGATAGCTGGTTATCTGGGTCAACAAATAGAACACTTTTTGAAACATTAACGCAGTCTTTTATATGGATTGATGTATTTTATATAGGCTAATATCCTTGTATATATACATACTATTTTGTTTATAAAGAATAAATCACTACAGCTGTCATCGTTTTCACGCACGGTCTTTTTATTTATACTTTTGTCTATTTTAACTTATTTACCATAATCCCATATTAGTTTTCATTACTCATCTCTGTGAAATCTATACTAAAGGTTAAAATATTTCATAATATATAAACGAGTGTATGGACAGATTGTCAGATACCGGGCGGCGGCGCCTGCAGGTACTGGTCGAGCAGAGCGCGCGGCGGGCGCGTGGCGGCGCACACGGCGGCCGCGCCCGCGCCCGCCAGCGCCGCGCGCGCCGCGCCCGCGCCCAGGTACGCCGCCAGCTCCGACGCGCTCACGTGCGCGCCGTTGTTGTTCTTGTCCACCACGTATATTATCACCTGCGGGTACATTGTGTACACATCAGTTCCGAACGGTCCATACAAGACGTCTTACCTTAAAATGTATTTTGCTATAATTTCACATACATTTAATTTTTTATATTCGGATATCTGGTACTCGATATCCGACTAAACAACTACCCGTTTCATCTCTAGTTCAATAATAACACCTACCAGTAAATATACCTGCACAAACAAAGATCCGTAGTAACGTGCAACGATACTATAGAAAGTGCAATGTGTGCATTTTCTTTTGAGCGTGCCGCGCTCAGCTGAAAACCGTCTACATCTCGACCCGAAAAATACAGGTTTTGTCAATGGGTATACTGTACGTGAACTCGTAAGTATAAAGCAAGAGCAACTACCATTTACTTCTTTAATAGTCTCTCCTAAAAACTTTTTCATGTGAGGACACACCTTGGGGTCTCATCAGTGACAAACAAATATGTGTTGAATTATATGTCGACAGATGGCGATGTATGCAGGAAAAAATAGCAAAATGGTTTATCCTGATTTTAAAACGTATTGTAAGTTGAACTGAACAATAAGATAATTTAAACACGCTCTTACATAGGCCACTTTTGTGTTTGTGGTTCATATTTCGTGCAAAGAAAATATTTATGATGATTGAATATATTACCTGACTTTTACTTTCTGACACAGCTTTAATAGATTCAATGTTGACTGTCAAATTTGGTTTATTGCCGAGAAGACCAGAAAGTGAAGTGCATAATGCTTGCTGATTATTCCTGAAAAAATATATAATTTCTTTAACAAAAAATTTATTACAAAACAAAATATTTATTTTGAGTATAATCGATAATACTATAATTAATTACATTTGACTATTTATCCTTTATTATTTAATTTATTATGGATGAAAAGTAATTAGAAAAAGTCCTCTAACCAGAAGAATATGTTGTGCATGGCTGATATTCTTCAAATATAAAATATATGTACAAAAGCCATGTATTCTAAGCATGTTAAATATTCTAAATATATTATTGTAATATATATCATTATTTACATTTCTCTATTAATGACATAAATTGAAAAAAAAAACAACTGCTGTGATAAAACAATGGATTAATTATTCCAAAGAAATTAAACATACTTTATATCTTGTTCTATTTTGTTAAACACCAGGGCGACATGTCCATCTTTATCTTCTTTTCCGCCCAATCTTGAATAACCGACTGCCTTAAAGCGACACAGTGGATTTTGTTCATTGAGTTCTAATGGTGGGGCATTCCGACTGTAATATGCTTGTCCTGTGAAAATTAAAACATTATTTAAATACATTAAAAATTAAATTAATAAAATAATTTAATTTATTTATATTGTATAAAGTTTAAATGCATAAATAGCTCAAAGAACAGCTTTAATTCCATCCAATTTCTTACTATGTTCTAGTATTCTATTAATGGCTACAGGTCCAAAATCGGTCAGGAGAATAATAATCTTCCTAACATTAGCTAGCTGCGCAGGAGATACTATAGTGTAGCGCGTCTCTATACCTCATCGTCTCCCTGCTTATTTATCCAAACCACCAATTCACCGAAAGAGTTATTCTTACAGAATTATTGACTAAATAAAATAATTTACCAGTCCCCCACTGAGCTTGCAACAGGTTCCACTTGGCCAGTACTTGGTCCCTCTCGTCACCGAAGACGGAGCAGTTGAACACCGCCGCCACCAATGCCTCGTGGGCGTTGCTCGGGCCCTGCTGCTGCTGCTGCTGTTGTAACTGTTGTTGCTGGACGATCACAATAAAAAATATATTATCTATACTAATATTATAAAGAGGCAGGGTTTGTTTGGTTGAATGCACGTTAATCTCAGGAACTATTAATCCGATTTGAAAATTGGTTTATTGAGGAAGGCTATTATAGGCTATACATCATCTCGGAAAAATGTCCTGCTCCTGTGGGATAGATTTGTTTTTGTCTAGGGACGAACCCGAAGCAAAGCTAAGGGCGAGTTGCTAATATTTAATAAAAGATATATATATATTACATTAAATATTCAATATAAAATATATATTATAATAAGAGGCTCTTAAATTAATAAATTACCTGCTGTTGCTGTTGACCAAAGGCAGATGTTGTTCCTAATCCTGTGCCAAAACCACCAAAGCCTGTAGTAGTAGTCTTAGCTCCAAATGTGGAACCAAATGTGGTTCCAGTTCCAAATGTACTACCACCGAGAGTATTTGTACCGAATGTTGGTGCCGCATTCCCAAACATAGAAGTACCAGCTCCAAAAGCTGTTCCACCTCCAAAAGTATTTGATCCAAAGGCACTAGTACCAAAACCTAATTTGAAAAATCCTTGTGTGAATTTGATTTTATATGTAACTTTAAGAGAAAAAGTTCCATTTTAAATCTAAAGCAAAAATAATATACATTACTAGTAGGTAAAATGAGATCACCTTTTTTAATATTAGAGAAATAGTCCTGTTAAAACAATTTGACTTGTTATCATTAAAAAAAAACTGGATTTCAAAAAGAACACCATCTACAGGATTCAACTATCTCTAAGAGCTAGACTTGGTGACGCCAAAAGTACCTGCTCTCTTCAGTGGTCTTACTAAAATTAAATAGTTTATATTTATGCTAAGTTAAATAAATTAAGATAAACATTAAATGAGAAACTTTTTCCAAATGCAAGTTTAAAGTGGATGCCTACTATGAAATTTATGTCACTACTATTTCTTGTAAAAAATAATTCATTTTGTTTCACCTGCAGGTTTTGCAGCAGTGGCTCCGAATCCTGTTCCTCCAAAAAGAGAAGGTGCTGTTGTAGTAGCAGTCCCGAGACTGCCGAATGGTGCTAAAAAAATAACAACCACATAATTTAAAGTAATTGTAACTAACATATTACATACTTTATTCATCAGATTTAATAAAAAAATATCACCAAGTCAAGTGCGATTCGAATTCTCACACGAAGGGTTCTGTACATGTAATTATTATTAATATGACTTTTACTCGATGTATGTAGTATATTATTAACTTTGATAAATGATTATGAACATTAAAAAAATATTTCTTTTATTTTGACGACACATATTGACGTCACGTTTGGCTCAGTTTGTAGTGACCCTACTTGCTGCGCCAGCGGTCGCGGGTTCGAGTCCCGCTGGGGGCAATCATTTGTGTGCTGAGCACAAATGTTTGTACTCCAGTCATGGGTGTTTACTGTTTATATTTATAATATGTATGTATTTAAAAGTTATATATGTATAATGTATCAACTATCTGGTATCCATAACACAAGCCTAGCTTACCATGGAACTAGATGGTGTTGTGTGTTAATGTCCTGACATATTTATTTATTTATTTATTTTTATTTTTATATTTGTTGTTATAGTTCTTTTTTTATTTGTTGTTATAGATACATACATACTCTGTGAAAATTTTAACTCTATCTATTATGGTTTATTAGATACAGCATTCTAACAGACAGATGGACGGACAATGGAGTTTAGTAGGAGGCAGTTCAGGTAAAGACCCCAAAAATATTTTTATTCTCTCTTCTCATAGTATTACTCATTATATATCTTATAACTACTTATTATTACTTTATATATTTATATTATTACATTTATTTTGTGTATCTCGGTAACAATTTGGAACAAGTTTTCTATTTAGGTAAGGTTGTGATTTTAAAGGTTATCTATACGTGTCTTTTCTGAAAAAACACAACTTTACACAAAAAAGAACATCATTTATAACTAATTATTGAGCCTTTTTCTACCTGCTCTCATGCTGACAATGTCATATAGTGCCATCTTGTAACTTTTGTGGTACTTACATTGTCATGAATATATGATAACCTACTGAACGAGTGCCCAGTTACTCAAAATACTCAAAATGAGACATTTGTATTATTCTTATAGATTCTATACTGATTAAATGCAATATTAGAATCATTAAGAAATGACAATACAGAAGCAATTTTGAAATCATCTAAAACATAACATGTAGTATCATTTCAGACATGCATAATCAGCAATGATAGAAAGCTCAATTGTGAAAGTCCTTTTTTTTAATGTTTTCATTTTCAACCATATTACAATTTTAATTATGCTGTCATGACTAAAACTAGAAAATTAAAATAATAATAATATTATTATGTGATTTTTATGCCATATTATGAATGTGAAATGTGTTTAATCTGCTTTGTTGATCTACACTAATATTGCAAAGGTATAAAGTTGGTAAGTTTATTATGTAGTAAAGTATCAAGTTGGTAAACATTATGCAATATTTAATTATTATGCAAGTTGATCCAGATAAGTTATTTATTATATAAAATAATAAGTAACTTATAACATATAAGGCAGTGGTAGCCCAGTGGTAACATGCTCGCTTGGGAAACCAAAAAAAGTGAAGTGGGTTCAAATCCCGGGTCACCTCTGATATTTTCAAGTGAGAATAATTTCAAACATTATTACCACTTGTCTTAATGGTGAAGGAAAACATTGTAAGAAAACCTGCATGTTTGAGAGAATCTAGCAATTTTCAAAATACATGTGAAGTCTGCCAACCCACACTTGGACAGTGTGGTGGACTATGGCCTGATTCACCTTGTACTGAAGAGAGGCCCGTGCCCAACAGTGGGATATTAAAAAGGGCTGAATACATATAAAATAAGAGTTCCAACTAATCAAATAATGTGAATAACATGAGAATGGCTTCTATATGAAGACTGATGGATTACAATAATTTATATTGGTGTACATTTCACAATTTTAGGGTCAATATTTGCAAAGACTAAGATTTCCTTTGGGGTAGCATATGGTATTATTTATAAAAATTCTGTTACATATTTAGTTTTCTTTAATGTGTAGTAATTATTTTTTCTTACCTGCACTGGACGTAGGTGCACCAAATGTACCAAAACCGGATGATGTTGATGTTGTTCCGAAACCTCCAAAACCTGCTGTACTCGTTGTGGCGGTGTTTGTACTTCCAAAAGAAAATGTAGCTGAAAGTCAGTCAAATTTGTCCATAAGCTCTATATCTTCAATATTAAATAAGCCATAATATCTATAAAAACACTTTAAACTAACGTTTAGAAGCGGCACCGAAGGCAGGATTTTGTGCAGTTGTGTTAGATCCAAATGAAAATGCCATATTCTTTTTATATCCAGACCAGAGTTTAACACCTAGGTTAAAATAACAATAAAATGAAAATGTCGTCAAGTTGAGACGGTATTTATTGATCATAGAGTACTATTATATGTTTATTGATAATAAAAATAAATTTTAAATTTAAATTCTCACTTGAAATTGAATTGTTTATTCTATGAATCTATGCTATGAGTTACCTATGACTTATGAGCATGGATGACAAACTTATGACTTATGAGTACGCTTGACAGTTGATAGAACAGATTAGCACATTACACAGATTACGAAATAAACACATGTTATTTAATATACAGATAAAGGTAGTTCCTTATTTACGAATCGAATATAATATGAAGTACGGATCACTTAATAATTCCTTTTTAAAAACCTAACCTTTGCTATGTCGGATGATATATGGCAAACAACCGATTTAAAACGTTTTTAATAAAATGTTGCCGTTTTAAACCCCAAATAAATCGATTTAAATGGTTGAAAGTTCGTCTACAAAAATAAAAGAACTGTGTTTGGAGGAAGGAGGGTGAAGTAGTTTTACAGTTAACACTTCATTGTAGGCAATATTTGGTCACCCGACGTCATGTTTCGTTTTAATTAGTTTATAGAAAATCAATAGAAAGTACCTACCTACATTACATGAATACTTAAGTATGTAGGTATGCCTACCTATACTTATTTTTTATATTATATTTTTATGTACGTGCCGTCGTGAATCGTGATGTGTGTGTAGAGTAGGCGAGCTGGCAATGTTGCGTCGACGAGTAACGACATCGAGAGTGCGACAGTTGAGTTTGTTTTTAAACCGAATCAAATTGATTATTTAAATCGTTTGAAAACAATGGATTTTTTTTAATTACCAACACAGAGTTTTTAACTTATTAATAGAGTTGTTATAACTTAGGCACGTAATACCTACGCTTGGTCGGACGGACCAACTAGAACTAAACCCGCGGCGCTAAGTATGTCAATATCAGTATAACTCGCGTCATCTAAAAAGAACGCTGGCTGTCAAGCTGCGAAGAAGCGATTTATCGGTCAAATTGGTGGTAAGAAGCGGGGCACGCGCCGCATGTTTGCCAGCGCGCTATTGGTTCGTCAGTTCGAAATAGGATCGCGCACACAAAAGTTTTTAATTACGAAATGGTTTTATATATAGAAAAGAGAAAAATTGTTTTTGACGTATATTGTTTTACAAAGAGAGAGTCTAATAATAAAAAAAAAATTATTAAATGTATTAATTTAATTTTTTTGTAAGTAGATTAAACATTCTGCACTGAATCAAACATATTTTTTATAATGAATAGAATTCTATTTAATGATATTCTATCTAATATATTTTTCAATGTCCCTACCAATAACTAATATAGGAAGCCACGAGCGAAATGCTATGAAAAATAAAATAATAGGCTTAGTACTTTTGTGCGCGAGTATATCCATGCGCAAACATACCCTCTCCACTTTCTTCCAGCGTTCTTTTTAGATGAAGCGAGTTATACTATCACACATATAAAAATCTTTACACAGTGTATAGGTACTCCGTCATATTCCTACCTCGGTAAAATCAAGAACATGTAGTTAATATATAATAATAAATAATATATAAATATAAAATAAATAATAAATAATAATTTAAAAAAAAAGTTTATTTCGGTTTTAAACGGTTTTTTTTTGTTTTATACGGATTGGTTCAATTTGTTTTAAGCTGGCCTTACATATATATGTCGGATAGATAATTTATAATTTTTAAAAATAATTTACTATGCTTCTGGGTTTTCTTATTTCTTGAAGTAGACACAAGTACACACAATTCATCAATCACGTACAGGCAATTTTAGTTCTGTTGCTAAGTTTATACTTTTTATGTTTTCTGTTGAGCCCGTCGTTCTTGTTGTTCCTGGTCTATGCCCGCCGTGCATGGTGCATAGTGCCATAGACCAGGAACAACAAGATCCTCGTGTTCTATTATCTATAGTCTCCTTAATGTGTCTATAGTCTATGCATAAGCACGTCGTATTTCTCCTATCAAAAAATAGGAACAACCTGAGATTTTGGTTATTTCATCATATTTTGTTATCCGCTAAATTATCTTTATAATGTCGGACTGGGATACAGTGACAATTCTTCGAAAAAAGCCTCCTAAGGCGTCAGCTCTGAAAACAGAACAAGCAGTAAATGCTGCACGTCGCCAAGGTTTACCAGTAGACACTCAACAAAAATATGGTGCGGGAACTAATAAACAACATGGCACTACAAAGAATACTGCAAAACTGGACAGAGAAACTGAAGAATTACGACATGAAAAAATACCCCTGGACTTAGGAAAACTAATAATGCAAGGTCGACAAGCTAAAGGCATGAGTCAAAAAGATTTGGCTACAAAAATATGTGAAAAACCTCAGATTGTTAATGACTATGAAGCCGGTCGAGGAATACCTAATAATATTGTTCTTGGCAAAATTGAAAGGGCAATTGGAATAAAACTACGTGGAAAAGATCGTGGCCAACCGCTACAGCCTCCTGGAGGAAAGAATTAACGGTTTCCCTGGGAGGCGAAGACTACACTCCGAATTGTTTATTGCATAATATTTCTCTCATATTTACTGTTGAATGAGTTTCATTATAATACTGAGTCATGTACATTACATTAAAAGATGTACCTAAGCATTTATTTTATTCTATATGGGTTCTGGAAAGTTCTCTTAAAAATGTTACCAACGTGAAAAAGTTTCTAATATCCATTATCCAGTGAGTGATTAAGAAATGTGGATGTGATATGCAATAAAATAGTTTTATTTATGATTCAATGCTGATAGTTTTTTTTACAAATCAAGGTTATAAATAAATGTTCTTATAGAGCAATAAATGGAGTAAAATTTTTGGTTCAGTTTCAAATTTCGATCTATACTTAATCATAGTTTTTATTATGCTGATTAAAAAAAGGTCAAAATGACGCAACCCTATTATTTAAACCATTATTATTGTTTATTTTATTTTTTCTCTAAATTAATACACTGATTACATCAGTAATATGTAAATCTAAAATGTTGCAATTTTAAGGAAGTTTTTGTGTTGTTGCAGGATGCTTTTATAAAATAAACTTTGTATCGATATTTTTTATATTGATTTCCAATACATTTCCCCAAAGCTTAAGAAGTAAACATAAAATGTTAGGAGCTCAATCAACTGTTATCTGAATTCTGAAGTGCGCACAATAGATGTCCATTATCCATGGTATGCACACCTCTAATCGAACTAGCTGACCTAGTGACATTCTATTTACTTACGTTACGCGGTAGCAGTCAAGCTGATCATGATTTAACTGTGATTCAACAGCCAGAGAGTGTAGATAATGCTTTTTTAGTAAAGAGTAAAGTTTGCTCCAATGTGTTACTATTAATTCAAGTCATTATTTTGGCTTTTAGGAATTTACTATTAAAAACTGCCACTCGATGTTTAAAAGTCGACAAACGAAATGAATAAATTAACATTAGATTACATTAATTGAAATCATAATTATAAACTATATGATAGTCATTTTTTAATAGTTCATAAAACTTCAATCATCAATATATCCGCGGTAAGCTTAAAATATACATAAATCATAATACATATGCTATAGAGCGCGCGTATCGCTCATTGTAACATTGTCCTATTAACAAAACGTAAGCACTGTGTTCTATCTATACATACCTATTGATATATACTTGTAGATGAAGCGGTTGAATAGTGATGCACCTAGTAAAACTTTTAGAATATTATTTAAAAAGAAATATATTAACATTAACTATTTACATAACCATTTATTCACGCACATATAGACTTTATTATCTAAAATTACAGTATTTCAAATTAATATTTCATTTGTAAATCTATGTAGTAATAGTGTTCCTTAATATTTTGATTTTATTTAATAATAGTAAACTAAATTAAAATTATATATTATTCTCTTTAACTTTTCGCATTGATGCAAGATGACTAATTAATAAAGTTTTCTAAAAAAATTGTAATAATTATAATATTAACAGCTAAAATGAAATAAATAATATTCCATGCAATTATTATAAAACTTATTAAAATTATAATAATGTTTAAAATTAAAATTAAGTAATATTGTAAGGTACTTTGGTGCCATTAAAATTTAAAGGTTTTATTTTTGACAAATACAAAGAATCTTAATTTATAAAACTACTAGCATTGCCCGCGGCTCCGCCCGCGTTCAGATGACCAAAAACTAAATTCTTAGGTGTTACATATTAGTATACTCTTACATTGCAGTTTTTGTATTTTTCCTCAGAAATAAGATATTTTCCCGCGGTAAAAAGTATCCTAGGATCGCGCGCTACATCGCCCGGTTTATATAGCTTGAGCAGGCGGTCGAGCGATGCGGGGCAGAGGGGATGGACTCGCCGTAGGCATCTCAATGCTCGCCAAGCATTAAAAATGTTTCGCTACTAATTACTTCTAACAACGATATCTCAAAAACTATTCATCTGATTGATTTAGTGTAAAGAGCAATTTTAATCTGCATTAAATGACTAAGCTAACTAAAATATTCATTTGGATAAGGATTAATACCGAACTAAAGAAAATAACTTTGAAAATAACGTAATGTTTTTAATTAAAAATGTTAACATAAAAGTGGTTATTGTAAGTCAACCGTAAGAGATAGAGATATGCTATCGCGGACTTTTTTGTAGCATTTTTATAGATTTTGGAATTCTCTAGTACATTACTTAACTGTATCTTTGCTAGTTTACGCGGCGTTCGCGTGGAAAGTTCCCATTTGGCGAGATTTTTTGCGACCTCTTCAACATTTGTCGCCGTATTTCAGCTAATTTACATAAAAGCATAATAAATTATATACCTAAACCTTCCTCAAGAACTACTCTTTCTATTGTTGAAAACCGTATAAAAATCCGTTCAGTAGTTTTCGAGTTTATCGCGTTCAGACAGACAGGAGGACAGACAAGGAGGACAGAAAGACGCGGCCGGGGGACTTATCTATACTTATTATAAAAATAAGTCCCCCGGCCGCGTCTTTCTGTCCTCCTGTCTGTCCTCCTGTCTGTCCTCCTGTCTGTCTGAACGCGATAAACTCGAAAACTACTGAACGGATTTTTATACGGTTTTCAACAATAGAAAGAGTAATTCTTGAGGAAGGTTTAGTATATAATTTATTATGCTTTTATGTAAATTAGCTGAAATACGGCGACAAATGTTGAAGAGGTCGCAAAAAATCTCGCCAAATGGGAACTTTCCACGCGAACGCCGCGTAAACTAGCAAAGATACAGTTAAGTAATGTACTAGAGATTCAAATCTATAAAAATGCTACAAAAAAAGTCCCGCGATAGCATATCTCTATCTCTTACGGTTGACTTACAATAACCACTTTATGTTAACATTTTTAATTAAAAACATTACGTTATTTTCAAAGTTATTTCTTTAGTCGGTATTAATCCTTATTCCAAATGAATATTTTAGTTAGCTTAGTCAATTAATGCAGATTAAATTGCTCTTTACACTAAATCAATCAGATGAATAGTTTTTGAGATATCGTTGTTAGAAGTAATTAGTAGCGAAACATTTTTAATGCTTGGCGAGCATTGAGATGCCTACGGCGAGTCCATCCCCTCTGCCCCGCATCGCTCGACCGCCTGCTCAAGCTATATAAACCGGGCGATGTAGCGCGCGATCCTAGGATACTTTTTACCGCGGGAAAATATCTTATTTCTGAGGAAAAATACAAAAACTGCAATGTAAGAGTATACTAATATGTAACACCTAAGAATTTAGTTTTTGGTCATCTGAACGCGGGCGGAGCCGCGGGCAATGCTAGTAATAGATTAATATTGACTTGCTTCTACCACACTTGCTGATATTTGAATTATTTTCATAATTAAATTATTCTTATTAAAATATATTTATGTACATACAATACACGACGACACGTTTGGCTCAGTTTGTAGTGACCCTACTTGCTGTGCCAGCGGTCGCGGGTTCGAATCCCGCTGGGGGCATTCATTTGTGTGATTATCACGAATGTTTGTACTCCAGTCATGGGTGTTTATATTTATAATATGTATGTATTTAAATTTATATAGTGTGTACCAACTATCTGGTATCCATAACACAGCCCCGTAGCTTACCATGGAACTAGATGGTGCTGTGTGTTAATGTCCCAACATATATAAATGTATTTGTAGTTAATTATTTGTATTTTCAATAAACACACAATTGGCATTTAGTATGTACCTACTTACCAGATATTCAAATATTTATTTCAGGCAATGACCTTATATCGTTTTCGTTTTTTTTTTTGTACAACTGATTTCTAAGAATAAATGATTAATGAAACACGTATTTCGTAACATCGATGTTTTCTTAAATTTAATGTATTTAAATATTAAGGGGTAAAGCTTTTGCAGATTTAATTTCGCTATATTTTAAATACAAAATATTCAAAATTTAAAAACTTAAAAATAATTGTCAAATGTAAACATCCAGAATTTTCTACAAAAGGATAGCTAGATTCAGAGAAAACACACTTTATGTAACAAACAAATATTTTAATAAATATCATAAAGGTAAAAAATTTACATACAAAATAGCATTTCTAAATTTTGATTATAACCATTAAATCAAGTATATAAATTTTAAATTAAACAGTTTCAATGAGTAATGCGATGCCTTGACCGCCGCCAATACACGCTGACCCGATGCCCCTCTTCAGACCTCGTCGCCTGCGAATAAAAATAAAAAAACCCGCAATTTTGTTAACATTTTAAAAAGAAAAGATTAGTCACTAATTGCGATTAATATCTATATACATACTTATAATAAAATTGTAACTAAGCCGAATCTGTACATTAAATACTTTTTGGAAAATCTTATTGCAATAGACATTATTATCGATACAGAGGCCGAATCTATAGTTCTTAGAATTTTTGTCTGTCTGTTACCGCATCACAGAAAAACTACTGGAGGGATTTTGCTGAAATTTGGTATGGTGATAGCTGGTTATCCGGGTCAACAATAGGATACTTTTTACCGCGTGAAAATATCTCATTTCTGAGAAAAAATACAAAAAACTGCAATGTAAGAGTATACTAATATGCAAAACCTAAGAATTTGTTTTTTGGTCATCTGAACGCGGGCGGAGCCGCGGGCAATGCTAGTTTTTATAATAAGTATAGATGGTTATACAAAATATTCGAGTAGTACAACGTGCTACAACACTGGCTCTTACGGCCTGTCCGCACTGCAATATTTCACCGCACGTTTTTATTCCCGCAATTCTGTAACACATTGAATCTTATAGGAGTATCCGCACTGGCGGTTAAACATTCGCGCGGAAAAAAAATCTGTGATTTGATGCAAATTGAACGCGATGCGGCGCGGATTATTACCGCACGAATGTTTTGTACAGTATATAATATGTATGGCTATGGCCGCACTGCGAAATAAAATTCGCGCGTTTCGCTCAGTCGTGCACCGACGCTATTGGTTTATCGAATGATTTTGTAGTCATTCTGTAATATCCGAAAAACTTTTTACTGTATTTTCGCAGCTCTTGATATTTAATGTAGAAAAACATCATTTTAGATTACTAAAATGTCTCAGTAGATATGGTAGATTTATCATTTTAGACGTTTGTCTCAGTCGGGAACTGCATCAAATTGACAAAAATCGTACGAAATTTTATTCGCAGTGCGTAATAAGTACAATTTCGATCACGGAATATAATACGCGAGAATAAAAATCGCGCGGTCAAATATCGCAGTGCGGACAGGCCCTTAATGACGGAAAGTAGAAAGCGAGGGGTGCGGAAACACGTGTTGTGTTGAAACGCCCACCCGCCCCCCGCAACACCCGCTCACGCCTGTGTAATTTTGTTAAAATCTCTTTTCTGATTAAAATTTTGTGTACAGATGAAAATAAATTTTTTGCTTCCATGAATCGTTTTTACAGCTTGGAACTGCACATTTCACCATGATTACATAAATCTAAATAAATACGGACGAGAGAAACAATCAGCGCGCATGTCTTTTCGTGAATAATAGATAGTGTCGCCCATAGAGTATATTGCTACATATATAAAGTGTCGCCCTTGACATTTCGAGACTGTTCATACTCGTGCTTACAGTTCATACTTGCTTACGCGCGCTCTATAGCTTATGTATACTCTAAGGTTTCCCCCTTAATTTTTATAACCTTTATGGACTAGAGGTGGCATAAAGGCAAGTATGTACTTTGACAGTACATATGAACGAAAAAATAAATTAGACGTGAGAGCTAATTTCAACATTTTTGCTGGACAGTGAACGTGTTAATATGTATAGATTTTTTTAAATAACGCCTTGATACCCCGCATTTTCATGATGACCCACATATATGTGACGGAAGTACAAGCTGAAAATTTAGTGCCACACTCGTGTGTCATGGACTTAAGAGGTGAAAAATTGAAAAACTCTTGCGTTATCTGTGTGTAAAAGGGATTTACGGCCACTGGTTAGCGACATACGACAGTTTTAACAGATATAACCTTACTTTCTCGAAAATAAATCTGTTTAACATTTACGTTTATTTTGTGAAAATCTCGTTATTTTTCTTACTAACAATGGATAGATCGCTGCGAGATGATGAAATTTGGCGAGCACTCCTTATTAGATAGTCATTGATTGCATGACCCACACGTGGGTCATGGACAGTTAACGTGTTAAAATAGTAATAACATGCAATCTGTACATGAAACATTTTTGAAATTAATGACTAACGTATTGTGTGCGGAATAAAGACCTTAAAACGATAATTATTAAAAAAATTGTCTGTTCTGTATATCTGTGTGTATTTGACGCCAAAGGTATTGAACCGATTTTATCTAAATTATGTGCAGTGACAAATTATATTTCATTAAAATTGTATGTCTTAAAAAAATCAACTTCCAGGCACTGAAAAGTGAAAAATAACTAAACGGGCGTTTTCATTTAGAATAGATAGCTAATCAGATATACCTATTTGAAGTCGGTGTGCTTTGATTTGTATTGGCTGGCACCGACTTCGAAAATATCTGAGTAGGTATCTATTAAAAACATATTCGATTAAGGCAATTATTCAAACCCCTAATGGCAGTCACAACTCACAATCCATCTCCATCAGGTGTAAAGTTCTTATCAATATAAATTAATTAAGCCCAAACACAAGGTAATTGCTGTAAATGGTTGAGGAGTTTCCTCGACTGTTTTTCGGCACCATCTGCTGATCGACTCCAGACCTTCATTAAAAAGTAGTGCTTTAAAATATTTAATGAAAAAAATTAACAAACGTTCCCCTCGATTTCTCTGGGATGCCAAAATCAGATCCTGGTTTCAAAAAACAAAATATAAATACGGTTGAATTGAGAAACTCCTCCTTTTTCGAAGTCGTTTGAAAAATTAACCATTTCAAAAAAAGTAATAAAAAGTAAAAAATAACAGAATGGGTTTTCATTTACTGGCACCGACTTCGAAAATATCTGAATAGGTATTGATAGTAAACGAAAGTTCCGTTATATTTTACTTTTTAGTATTTTTTCAAAAGTCGGTTTATTTATTTTATAAATTACCTCCTTTTTTTCATAATTTTTAGTTTTAAGTAAAAACTGAAATAATTTTTGTAATAAGTAGTAATTACAAAAACTATTTCAGTTTCAGTTACACGTTTCAGTCCAGAAAAGTTGACATTCAACTAATTACTAAACCATAGGTAGATCATAGAGTACTTATGTTATCTTTTAACTTTTGTCTTTTTACCATAGATGAATAACATGGATCATCGATAACAAATAAAAAAATTATGATTTATGAATGATCTATTCCATGATTCCATGGAATAAAAAATAAAAATCTATTCTTAACTCTGAAGTTTATTCTTTTAGTTTTTTAAGTGTATCTGTATTACAAAAGGATAAAAGTATTGTACAAACTACAAGGAACATGCTTTCTATCGACAAATCACAAATGTTAACATTTTATTTTTAGTGCGTTGGGCAGTGGGTTTGAATTGTTATATGTAAGCCTAGGCTCTTTTATCTTTATAAATGAATGCCGTATGCATGGTCTAGGTAAAAAAATGTGCAAATTAGTTAAAACAAACCTTAAAAGTTAAACTTATTGTTTGTTACTGTAGGTAGGTATACCACCTACGACTTAATTATATTAAATTCTTGGTATACGTTTTAACTTAGGGCTCCCTATCTTTTCTCCTTTGACAGTTATTTACCATGGACAGCAACTCTGAAGAAGAAGAAATTTTAGTTTTTGTTGAATTTGAAGACCCTATCAATTTAGATAATTATAACAATATTCATGTTTTAGGAATTGATACCAATAAACCAATATTTCAGTTAGATGATACTTTTTTTACAGGTAACTTATGTATATATTTTAGATTGATTTACCTATAAAGTCTCAAAGAATCGATATGTGTTTATCTAAAAAGATTAACAATGCAGTGTAAAATATTGTTTCTTTAAATGTATGAGGAAGCTAAATTTTATTGGTAAAGGTACTACTTTACCAATTGATTTTGACATAAATATTACATTTAGTATTTTATTAATTGTGACAAGAATAAGTAATATTATACATGGTTGAATTGCAAATCACTCATTTGCTATGGATTATATTAATTTTAGGTACATTTGAAAATCCGTTAGGAACATATATGTTTTTTGAAGAAGATCCTTCTCCAAAGTGCTCTGATCCATTATTTGATAAATTGCCAGAAAAGAATTTGAGATTTCTCTATAAAACTAGGAAACTAATCAATGTAGAACATGCATATATAACACCTAAAGAGGGAAACCAAGGTTAGTTTACTTTTGGATTAATTATTTAGCTATTATTATATACTTAGACAACATGTTTGGCTCAGTTTGTAGTGACCCTACTTGCTGCGCCAGCTGTCGCGGGTTGAGTCCCGCTGGTGGCATTCATTTGTGTGATGAACACGAATGTTTGTACTCTAGTCATGGGTGTTTATATTTATAATATGTATGTATTTAAAGTTATATATGTATAATGTATCAACTATCTGGTATCCATAACACAAGCCTCGTAGCTTACCATGAAACTAGAGTTGTGTGTTAATGTCCTGACATATTTATATTTATTTATTTATATCTTCTTAATATATATAATTCTTCTGTATGTGTGTTTGTTAACCTACTCTTCCTTAAGGACTGGACCGATTCGCATGAAATTTTGTGTGTATAATTCAATGGGTTCCTGGATGGTTTGAAAATACAATTGACCCAGTAGGTGCCACTGCAGTGGATGTGCCACTGATCATTTCCTAAACAGCAGGGACGATTTAAATGATATTTTTTGTGTATGTTCGAGTGGGTCCCTGCAAGGTTTGAATTCACAAATGGATCCAAGATACAAAAGACTCCATTTTCCGAGCAATAAATAAATTAATAAAATTTAAATTGTTGATTAAATAAAATGAAAATTGACGTGTGTATGTATGTTTCCTATGAACTCCAAAACAGCTGGAGCGATTTTGATGAAATTTTCAGGTAATCTTCAGATTAGCCCAGTGGGTGATCCTATGAATTTTGTTAGCGATCGGAAGTTTGGACGCGGGCGAAGCCGCGGGTACTGCTAGTTAATAATATAATATGTAAATAAATTGTATTTTGCTCGATTTTACCAATTTTCAATTTTAAATAAGGAACTTAATTTTTTAAATATATTTTTCTCTTTAATATAGAGCAAGAGCATCAAGAGGTACAAGAACCTCAAAATCAGGATTTAAAACCAGCTAACTTTAAAAATATTCAGGATGCATTAGAAAGATTTAAAAAGGAATGGCATTCTAAAACAGATAGTAATCAGAATATCGGATAATTTAAAAAATGTAAATATTAACATTAATCTATTGAATAAATACATATGTATTGTGCAAATGTTATATTTTATGTATTAAGTATTATTTATTATATGTTTTATTTATACATTATCTTTACATATAATAAAAATGTAACGGGTTGCTGTGTGTACATGGAGATATATGAGAAAAAATATTATTGAGACCTTTATCAACACAAATAGTACCCAAAACAATGATTGTTAGATTTTTTTTTGTTTGTCTGTTTATCTGTTTGTCTGTGCGTTTGTGCACGCTAATCTCAGAAACGGCTAAAATTAAATTATTCTAATTTAAAGAATCACGTTGAACATTTGTTAAATCTTAACCATTTTTGTATGGGCTAATCTCCGAAACTATTGGGGCCCTATATCCCTGGTCAACATTGTAGATGATTTTCATTCCGAAAAATTAAAGAGTTCCTGGGGGATAGTTAAAAAACTATAGTAACTTATACAGATTATTACACAACAACTTATGCACCTAATCTAGTAAAATTTGGCATACTGATACTTTATGTTGTGGTCAAACAACAGGTTACTTTTTATCCCGGAAAACTGAACGTGGGATAGATCTGTTTGTGCTTTCCTGGAGGCGAACTCGAGCGAAGAGAGGGTGAGCTGCTAGTGGAACTAAATATATTAAACAGTAAAAGCTATTAGCATTATGAAATTTTATACAGTTATTGTGCTAAGAAGGTAATTAAGATTTGTAATATTATTACCCATTACATCTCTCTGGCATATCCCTAAGGACCTTAAAATAACTTATGTGTTCTGATCATCTGGTCTGATCTAAGTCTATAAATATACTAAATTTTATCCAAATTTTATCAAGCAGTTTCAGCATGAAGAACATACAAGCAATACACACACAAACAAACATTCGAACTTTATATACAAAAAAGATTTCCAATAATATCAAGCTCAAAACCTCGAAAAATAATTAATAGGTAAGTACCTATTAAGTTTTCTTAGTAATAAATTTTAGTCATGAATCGAATATCCCATAACTATCCTGAATCGGACTTTATTTTGTTTCCCTGCCAAATACCAGATAGTTACAGAATATCTGAGCATAAGTACAGCCTACAGGGTATTAAAAAAAAAACAATCTTTTCAATAATAAACTGCAAGAAATAATATCTGTGAGGCACATAATCCAAAATCGATTTTTAAATTCGGCAACTTGCAGAAAAATATATTTAGGCAAACTGACGAATATGGGTATTGCTTCAAGTAAACTGAATGCCAATTATAAGGGTAATTGAGCAAATAAACATGAAACACTTCTCATTCACTGATCATTATTAAGTCATGATAAAACACGAATACACCTTATGCTATTGTTTGATGGATATTGATATTGGGTATCCGGCCAAACAACAATCAGTTTCACACAAAAAATATTCTATTTTTGATTAATTTTTTCAATGCATTTAGCTAATATTAAAAACTCATGATCAAAATTGATATGATCGTATAAAATATAAATATAGTGTGAATGAATATTTTAAGAAGAGAAATTGCATGTATGTTTTACAATGTATGAAATATGAAGTAAAGTGTTAGGAAAAAGGTAAAGTAAAAAAGTTAGTACCTATGTTGTAAGTTGTGTCGCCCAAAATAGACTTGTTTGTTTTCGGGGTTATAGAATAAGAGTTGGAGTCCAACTGTAAACTAGATGTTTGACTATCGAAAAGTCTAATTAACAGAACTAAAAAACTATCTAATATATCAGAATAAATCGGTATTGAATGAAAATGCTATGGAAATCGCGCTACATAAACAAAAATTATATATATTTTTTGGCTTTGACACGTTTGGCTCAGTTTGTAGTGACCCTACTTGCCGTGCCAATGGTCGCGGATTCGAGTCCCGTTGGGGGCATTCGTTTTGTGATGAGCACGAATGTGTGTACTCCAGTCATGGGTGTTTATATTTATAATATGTATAAATTTAAAGTTATATATGCGTAGTGTATCAACTATTTGGTATCCATAACACAAGCCTCATAGCTTACCATGGAACTAGATGGTGCTGTGTGTTAATGGCCCAACATATTTATTTATTTTTAGTTTTAGTTTTTATTATTATTGTTAATCCCATTACCCCATTTATAATATAAATGCAAAATTTTCGATGGATGGATGTTTGTTAATCACGCCAGAACGGCTGAACGGATCTGGATGAAATTTTGTCACAAAGATAGATTAATAGATAATGTCCCAACATATTTATATTTATTTAATATTTAGATTTCAAGACAGATAGGGTAATAACTGGAAAAGGGACTTGTTACAAACTCCGAGATATCCCCGATTATCTGGCAACCCTACGTTAAGAAAGTACCTATATCTGACACGATGTAAATATTTTTTGCTTCAATTACTAAACTACATTTAATTATTCCATGGAAACATTAAACAACTCAGTAAAAAAGCCATCTTTTTATTAATAATTGTGCAGTTAATGAAATTACGAGGCATGTTTCACATATAATTTTTTGACCTAATAATTAATTACTAACTAAACTGAATTTAAGTGGTGGAATTGTAATAGCTATTTTATATCGTAAACATGAAAGAACATGCAACTATTTAATGTGGTAACATTTTGCTGTCCAGTTGTCAGTAATTTACCAATGCATATATTTGGGGTATTACCCCTTTTTATTGATTTAAAAATTTTACGAAAAACTACTCCAGTATCATCCTTACACAGAGTTGATATACTTGTTTGCGAAAATTGAAGAAGGTAACAAATATTAAATAATTTTTATAAATTAGAAGCGGAAATTGACTCATACAATTTGTTGAGTTTGCTATAAAGGTAAGATTTATTTTTTGTATAATACAATATTTGTACCTATATATTTTCAGTCTCGAGATGTATACAACAGAAAAAAATGAATATAAAGTACAAAATAAGGCAGTGGAAACAATTCTTCAAAGAATTAATACAAATTATATAAAAATGAAAAAGAAAGAAAAGAAGGAAAACACGGCCATTCTCTTTTTAGTGTTAAAGGAAATAATTAAGAAAATGAGAACTGCTGATAAACTTTTTGATAGTTTAAAACCAAAACTCGATTTCTTGGGTAGTTATTTTGATGGATTGCGTGTGGGTCATGCAAGTGAATATGACATTAATGTGATTTTGAAATTTCCCATTAACTACGAAAACATTAAACTATCTACGTGTAATTCATTTCACGATTATACAAATATAATAATGCCTTCAGAATTTCGTAGGTTGGCTAAAATACCTGAGACATCTAATAAGGGTTTTATGAAAACAAAACTATGGTGTAATAAGGAATACAAGCTATCCGTATCAAAATTTCGATCTTGGATGCAGAGTGTAGTTGATCATGCTTTGAACACTATGCCGTTGGAAAATGGAATAAGAGTCTTAGTTTTGCAACATAAGCATAAATATAGAATATTTAAAAAAATATCAGGTCCTGCTATTACGTTAACAGTAATTAAAGAAGATAATAGTGCTATTGATGTCGACTTAGTACCCACTTTTACATTTAAATTACCAAAAAAACCGGTTGATTCAAAAGTTTGCTTTACCAAAGTAGAATCGACAAATATACATACGTATTTTGTAGTACCTAAACCGAATGGTGATGATTTTAGTTGGAGATTAACATTTCCATTTCAAGAAAGATACTATTTAAAAAACAACAACAATTTGAAGAGTGTTATAAGACTCATCAAACATTTTAGAGATATTCAAGGTTTTACAAAACTATGTAGCTATTTTATTAAGACACTTTTTTTATGGCAATGTGTAACTATGGACAACAGTTATTGGACAAGGAATTCTATGTATTATTTAGTGATTAATATGCTTCATAAGCTTAAAGATAGCTTAGGCAATAGAGATCTAAGAAATTTCTGGTGTCCAGATCATAATATTTTGGAGAAGATCAAACCAGAAACTTGTAAAAATTGGCATAATCGGTTAAATTATATATTAAATGATATAGAGTGTAAACAATATAGTAAACCCAATGTAATACTGAACTATTTTTCTAAACATTAATATACACTGTGATAATTGTATTTTACACTTTAATTATAATGTAAATTATCTATAAGTACCTACATATTTTTTTTGGAGAATCTTATTGAAATTGACATTATTATCAGTACAGAGGCCGTAGAGAGGTGTCTGTCTGTCTGTCTGTTACCGCATCACAGAAAAACCATTGGAGGGATTTTGATGATACTTGGTATCGTGATAGCTGGTTATCCGAGTTAAAATATAGGATACTTCAAGAAAATATCTCAATTCTGAGAAAAAATACAAAAACTGCTAAGTAAAATTATACTAATATGTAAAATCTAAGAATTTGGATTTTAGTCACCTGAACGCAGCCGGAGCCGCGGGCAATGCTAGTTGTAAAATAATTATTTGATTCCACAAGTTGTCATTCTGATATAAAATACTTATTTGATTTTTTTAAGTTGTCGTCTTGAGTGGAGAAAGGGCGTGAAAAGCGTTGTTTTGATTTATGAATTAATGTAGTACGTTATATCTTTTCGTAATGGTGTTGGAGACGTTACTCTAAGTCTACAAAATAATAAAACTGTGCCATTACATCTAATTTTAGTTAGCCTACCTATCCTACTTCTGTAATACTCCACCTACTCCACTCCACATCATATACTTAATGTTTCTATGTAATATCACTGTCGTCTAATCTATACCTACTATATATAAATGTCGTAAACTATTGGAATATCCAGGGCTCGGAACCGGTTTGAAAAAAAAATTGGTTTATTTCGGTAATGTAATGGTCAATTCATCGCTCGTTCTTTAACAGGTTAATGAAAACGAACGGCTTAGTAAACCGAAATAATAATGGTTAACAGTTATTCTTAGAGAAAGGTTGTATTTCGGTTTTGATATTTTATTCGTAAGTAAGATTCTTACGAATGAAATATCAAAACCGAAATCCATCCGAGAAGGATGCATGCACGTTTCTCACTGTAAGAAACATGCATGCATCTTTCTAAGCCATTCACCATTAACAAAACGCGCCAAATGTAAACACAGCAGCAAAAACTCATTTTAACCAGTTAATTTTGTTCACGGAAACTAAATTCGTCAAAAAACGTTCTCCCGAATTTAAACAGTTCAAGAACGTAACTGAAATCTTAAACCGAAAAAACTTTCGGCTTGGGTGGGGTCTATGACCAAAACTGGCTTAAAAATTGAACGGGTCTCCGAGCCCTGGGAATATCTTACTATCAGGGCAGTATTTACGAAAGTACTTAGGCAGTATTTAAGTATACCGAGTCCATAAAATATTCGAAGCGGACCAAATCCTATGTAGCATACATACGAGGAGATGCGGACAAAATCCGATGGATTTTTGGACTGGTGTGTGCCGACTAACGTATATAATAATTTTGCATGTCTTATAACAATTTATATAAATAAAAAATGTTTCATTATAGAATACGATTTAGAGAAAATGAGTTTAAAAAAACCCGTTTGTAACAAGAAAATCAAATAAAATATGATGTTCCCCTGACCGATTCCGGCCACGGCGGCCAATCTCATTGAGACTAGCCAATTGTGTAGGAGATATCATAGTGCACAAGTGTACACGCAGACACAAGTGCACTCTCTATTCCAGTCACTCTCATACTCTGATGGGACGACCAATGAGAGTTAAGGCGCAGGACCGACGGCTTTACGTCCTCTCCGAGGCACGGGGGTGAAACACCGTCAACTTCCCAACTCCGGGCTGTTACTGAGGCTTACTATACAGAAAGACTCAATAACTAAACTTGGCCCGACTCGGGACTCGAACCTAGGATCTCCGGGTGTGCAGCCGTTCATGCTAGCCACTATACCACAAAGGCAGTTAAATAAAATATAAATGACTACCGACTCACCCTCGCTTCGCTCGAGTTCGTCCTTGGGTTGATTCCTCATACAAACTTTCATCCACATTATTACTCCCTTAGGGAATGATTTTCAGGACAAAAACTATCCTTTGTCTTCCCTTGTTTCGAAGCTTATTTGCTACAAACAAACGAACAAAAAATCTTTCTTTATAATATTAGTATGATGATAGCTAGTTATCCGGATCAACATGTACTTGTATGTATGATACTTTTTATTACGGGAAAACATCTCATTGAGAAATCTATAATAAATGTTAAAACGTGAGAAGGGACGAACCGGAGCCAGAAGCAAACGCTAGTACTTTTATAGTAATAATTACAGCTTAAATAAAATTGATATTAACTCAAAAAAATGTTTATTAAGATTTGTTATTGAAGTTATAATCTGATTAGCTTTATCTAAGATTTGGTTAATTATTTTAAAGAAATCAAAATAATTTAGTAATTAAATAATTGCTAGTAAAAAAAAGGTAAATTATTTTTAACTTAAATTTTTATTGTCTATGCTTAATTTCGACGCCATTTTATTTGTATCGCCATTTCATTTATTCAGTGAGATGGAGAATTAGAGATTTCAAAGTGAGATAGAAACAACATAAGCATATCGCTGAAATTAGTGAATTTAATATACATACATACATAATGGTATTCGAGGTAAGACAAAACAATATTATTATTATTTTATTCGTGTTTTGAGGACTATTATGCCTTCTTATGAGCTATCAATCATTAAACAGTCTCTCAGAAATTAACAATGGCGACTAGTTTACTTGAAGCGCGTCTATAGATAGTCCGTCATCCTTTTCTTACATTATATCGACACTATTTACGGAGACACTGCTTTCATCGGACGAATGATCTTTTTACGAGTAGAGTAGACTGATAAGAAACATTACCCGATGCCTTCGCACTGTATGTTTTCGGAGTTTCTCTTTCGTGTATATACAATTAGCCGCGCTTTTAAAATTATAATATAATAATCTTTCAAAATATTATTGCTACAACACCTATAAGGTTTTTTTTATTTACAGATTAATATGTTAAGAATCTAAGATATATTTAAGACTGATGAGTGACAAATTTATACACAATGTTCACAACTAACGCTGTACAAGCCGGCTCGGTTCCGACTCTTCAATATCAAGAGCATCCTCAAAAATCACAAGGCAAAAATATAGAAAATGTCCAACAAAAAACGCAGCAGACTCAGCAAACACAACAGGTATTGATGATACATTTACTATTATCAATTTGAGTTTATAGTGGTAAACAAGGCCTCAATAAATTTTATTTTTAACCATTGTATGTGTTTATTTCAGGAGTTTCCAACATTTTGTTATACAACCAATGTTAATATGATTGGTAAAATTGGTACTGGTGCAACTGGTAGTGCAGGAGGTGTTACTGGTGGTGTTAATATAGCACAATTAACCACTAGTGATGATAAGACATGTTATATAGCTCAACCTTTCTCCTATAACTATGCCCTGGTCAATCAAATGCAAATAGCACCAAATGGACTCCAAAATACAATATCAAATATTAGTTTTAAATGTGATGTCTGTGGACTTATGTTTGGCCATCTTACCCTACTAAATGCTCATAAAAGGATACATTCACAAGATGCGGGTAATTAATTTTTCCTTTATTTAGTAATGAATAATGTAATATAATATTTATAATTTTATTATTTTTAACCTGTCAGTGACTGCCGAGCCACAGGTGGTTTGGTTAACAATTGATTTCTAAGAAATTAACTGCAAGGTGCTACTTAAAAATGCAACATGTATTAATTCAATACTATACAGACAATAAATCACCATTCACAATTGTCTCTTATTATTGATTGTCTCTCAATATTTTATTTTGTTTTAATTTTAGTGACTTTGATTATCTAAACCTTTACTATATTTTACTTTGAAGTTTTACTTTACACTACTTTCTACTTAACTATTTTATAGCTATTTTCTTATTTATAAAGAGCATCTACTACAAATTCATTTTTAATAAAATGTTAATAATATTTAAGGGGACAGAATATTAAAAGCTAATGTTAGCTTATACTGTTTCTTACAGATAACAATATAACTGTAGTGGCAACAGGAGTAAATACAACAAATGAAGCAGCAATGCCACCTCATATACAAATCCTATCAACTGACCCAAATGATCAGCAACAGCATCATGTACAAATACCTGAAAGTAAGAGAATTTCTTGAACATTTAAAATTTATTTATAGATATATGACTTCCTATTATAGTACTTTTATAGTACTAATTGATCTTAAGGATGGTTGAACTAAATCTAATCAGGATATTATAATTAGTAAACAAATTGCTTGGAATTCTAAGTACTTACTAAGTATTATTTTTAAAATAAATACAATTCAAAGGACAATGAATAATGATAAAAATTATGTTATGCGATTTGATCTTCTTTACAGAGAAGAGAGTTTGTCTTCCCACGAGTACTATTAACTATAGTTGTTTTTCTCTCATAAATATATTTTTTTATCAGGCACACAGTCTACTTTCAGAATATGTAAAGAATTTATCAAATCTAATGACA
This sequence comes from Brenthis ino, assembly GCA_921882275.1. Classification (NCBI taxonomy): domain Eukaryota; kingdom Metazoa; phylum Arthropoda; class Insecta; order Lepidoptera; family Nymphalidae; genus Brenthis; species Brenthis ino. The sequence continues at coordinate 11,930,727 of OV170223.1, read as the reverse complement.
TAATTTTTTTCATTATTGGGGGGCAGAAATGGGAGATTATCGATACCCTTCACTTATTTTTGTATAATATCATATTGTTACGGACAGTCTTATACATAGGCACATAATACTAAATGGTTCTTATATTAGGTAACTGATGTTGTGTTAGAATTCAGTTAAAAAATTGATATTAGTCAAACTATAATGAATTTTAAATTTAAACTTTTAAATTTTAAATAAAACTATCTTTTCGGATTTTTTCGCGAATTTATTTTGATTTTTGGTTCCCGACGTTTCGAATGCCTTACAGCAATCATGGTCGCGGGAGAGAGTTTTATTTAAAATGTCAAACATTCTCGTAAATCTAAGAAAGTATTTTAAATTTTATTTTGTTTTTTTTTTTTTTTTTTTAAATAATTAAATTTCCTTTATCTTCTTATAGCTAAACCAGTTGTGATTGACAAAGTACAGAAATGCATCACATGTGGTGGCCCTATCACTAATAATCCAAAAAGAAAAGGACCGAAACTAATAAGATGTGAAAACTGTATAGCTCAAGATTCAATAGAACAGAGGAACAATCAAAGTAAGTCGTTGCTACACAGCACCATGTAGTTCCTTGGTAAGCTATAAGGCTTGTGTTATGGATACCAGATATTTAATACACTACACAGTGTATAACTTAAATAATTACATACATATTGTAAATATAAACACCCATGACTGGAGTACAAACATTTGTGCTCATCACACAAATGAATGTCCCAAGTGGGACTCGAACCCGCAACAGCTGGTACAGCAAGTAGACTCACTACAAACTAAGCCACACATGGCGTCAGTGATTTCTGTAAGCATTAAATGCATCACATTCAGTGGATATCTCTTTTTTATGTTTTGGTATTATATTATTAGAACAATAATGTATTACCTGTGCAGATAAAGAATAGGATTAGAAATTTTAGTTTGTATAGACTGTCTATATGCATATTGTAGTTAATGGTATGTAACATCTAGAGAAAAATACCTATTATAGATACTATAAATGTAACTGTTATTAAACATTACATTATCTTATATATGTACATTATCTTATATACAAATTAATTCTGCATCCAATTTAAGACTATTTTTGATGGTATAACTTAGGTGCAACTATAATTTATCTAAACTTTCAACTCTCAAAGCTTATGAAATAACATCACACGGCTATTATGTATGCGAAAGTTTATGTGTGTGTGTGTGTGTATGTTTGGTACTCACATGTGCACACACACACATACAAATTTTTGTGCTTCTCCATACTGAAATAGTTGGACAAATTGAATGATATTTAGCACACAGATTACGATCTAGAGTAACACATGTCAGTAATAAACTTTGTCAAAAGGTGATGCTACCTGTATAAGGACCCAAAAGAATAGATGGCAAGTCACCAGCTATGTAATAAAACACGTATTTTTAAATAAATGTTTATGGGTTTGTTAATTCCTCACGATAAGATTTCAACAGATATGAGGGGAATTCAGAATGCACATAGTTAATATTTTGTAATACAACACTAACTCTGAGTCTCTACTACAAAATAAAAAAAAATTAGGAATCAGAAGTTGGACGTGAATAAAAAAAACCAAAATCAAATGAAATTAATACAAAAAAAAATTCATCCAAATATTCCTATAAACGAATTTACAACGATTAAATATCAATAGTTAGCAAGTCTCTCCGACAGCCTAACTACTTGAAAGCTAACCAACCATAGAGCTTTTGTCAAGCAGCCGTCATATCTATAGTTAGGGCCCTCACGTCGCAAGATATATTTGATAACAACAATATATTAAATAACACTTAATTTTTCACTGTCCATAGCCTATACCGATAAGTATATCTCTTTTGAAAGACTTTACAAGTGAGAAATTAATAGAAGCGACTAGATTTGTACTCTTATTCTATATCTGCACAAGTGTATAAAAAATATTTTGATTGATTAATTTGATTCATAGCTGTACAGTCTGTACAATCTGTACATCAATCCCCTTGTATAAGCTAAGTATAAGTATAATAGAAGCTAGGAAATTATGTAACAGAAAATATTTAGAAATAAACGTGTATGTGCCTTAGAAATAAAATCGGCTTGTATAGAAATATAAAAACAATTACAACAAAACAACCAAAATGTTGTTAATTCCGTGATAAATATTATAAATTCTAATTTGACATTTCTTATTTTTGCAGTGAACTCTACACAGATATTTGTAGCGACAGAAAATAATGTGAAATTTGAAGTTAGCGGTGTGAGTGGAGTACAGAATACTGCGGATCCTCTGGCGCCAGCTGCTACCAACCAACAGCAACAAACGCAACAGAAACCTTGTAAGTATTCTCACAGTATATTCTCCGGCGAGTGTTTGTCTGTATGTGCAGTCTCAGTTTCGGCCGAAACCGAAACAAATATAGACATAAAAATTTCTCTTTACACTGAAATCTAAAAATCTAAAATGAATATTAAAACTATGGAGGGTAGAAGTAAGGAGGACCACCTCAGTGTATTAAAAAGTGTCTGTTGAAAGGGAGCAAATTAAGGTGGCGCTATAGTAGCAAGTGGAAGAGTTTTAAAAGAAGTGCCACAAATTATTACAGTAGGACACTAAATTAAAAAAGGAAAAAAAAAAATCTGCTTTGTTACACTGCATTTTTTTAAATGATTATAATATACAGACAAACATGAATATGGAATAAAATTATACAGTATTTTTAAGTACCCTAATTATTTGTAAATTAAATTATTATTATTTGTAAATTATATTAAATTTTTCAACCCAGCACACTTCACTCTGTTTATAACTGCTAAATTCATATCATTTCCATTTCCTACACTAGCGCTATTTCGGTGAATGTTCGAACAATAATTTGCTGTTTACAAATGGACACTTTTTCAAGTAATCCCCCATACAAGACGGTCCTCCTTACTTCCACCCTCCATAGTTAAAACATACACTGAGTGAGTTTAGTCGCTATTTGAATGAATGAATATGATTATGATGAGACATTAACACACAGCGCCATCTAGTTCCATTGTAAGCTATGAGTCCTGTATTATGGATACCAGATAGTTAATACACTATACATGTATTCAGCCTTTTTTTTTAACGTCCCACTGCTGGCACGGGCCTCCCTACAGTACAAGGGGAATCAGGCCATAGTCCACCACGCTGGCCAAGTGCGGGGCGGACTTCACACGTCTTTTGAAAACTTGCTAGGTTCTCTCAGACATGCAGGTTTCCTCACGATGTTTTCCTTCACCGTTAAGACAAGTGGTAATCAGGTAGGAAATGATTCGCACATAAAAATATCAGAGGTGCGAGACCCGGGATTTGAACTCGCTTCACTCAGTTTCCCAAGCGAGCGCGTTACCACTGTGCTACCACTGCCTTTTCACACTATACATATATAACTTTTAAATACATATTATAAATATAAACATCCATGACTGGAGTACAAACATTTGTGCTCATCACACAAATGAATGCCCCCAGTGGGACTCGAACCCGCGACCGCTGGCACCGTAGGTAGGTTTACAGCAAACCGAGCCAAAGGTCTTAAAAATAGTTAACTAGTGACTCACCCTCACCGCGCTATTGGTCGCCCTCGGTCGCCTAACAGTAGCTTATGTGTTAACTCTTCCAAAACGCATAAACTTAAATCGACACAATCGCACCGGCGACCGGCAAAATAAGCTGGCGACCACGACGCACGAACTCTCACGAACGAAGCGCGACAATTCACAAATACTACGCTTCGGGCAGATTTTTGGGCGAAAACCAAACCAGATTTTTTGGTCGAAACTGATTTTTTGGTCGGTCAATAAATGTAATTAATATTAATCATATAAAGCGCTTTATCAATGACCACTTAGAAATAATTTTTTACAGTCATCATCAATGTTCATAAGCATTTTTTTTAAATATTTAGATGACTTTTTGAATATCAGCGCTATATTGTTACAATGCATTTTGTATATATTATGTATATTTATATAGTAATTTAGTTAGGATATTCCAAACAAAAGTTTCTCCAATTATATATATTTTCTTTTACAAGTGCCTGGACACCATCCTGTAAAAAAAAGAAATTTAGCATCAGTAACAAAATGTCAAAATTGTAATGGATCTGGAATAGTCTTTGTGGGAGGTAACAAGAATAAAAATAACCAAGCAAACGCAGACAAACCATTCCATTGCAATATATGTGGCGGTTCCTTCTCAAGATACTCATCATTATGGTCACATAAAAAACTACATTCTGGTGAAAAAAATTTTAAATGTGGTATATGTGGGATTGCATTTGCTAAAGCTGTATATCTTAAGAATCACTCTAGGATACACACGGGGGAAAAACCATACAGGTTTGTTTCATTAATTAATAAAAGTAATGGTTATTTTAATTATACATAATTTTACTCAAAATGAACTTTTCGAATTTAAGTAATTAAGTAAAGTAAATGAATTTTAGTTAATTTCAAAAATATTAGAAAATATGTGAAATTACATAATTACTCTATATAAAAATACATTTTGTATATGCAATAGAAAAATATTCTAACAACAAATAGATGTTTAGAAAATTGAATTGTTTAACATATCGTCGCCTTATTGCTTTATTATTTTTACAGTAGAGTTTTTGTTCTCTATTTTTAAAACAGCACGAATTCTTCCAATACATTGCTCGTTTGGACAAATAAACACTGAGACGACGATTTGCCTGTAGCAAAGTTATAGATACGTGATATATAAACTTCGTCAATACGAGAATACTTTGTAATTGTAGTCAAAATAAGTTTCTCAATTTTATTTACATTCAATCAATTGTTAATTTCTCGAAACCTGCTCGCTGCCACAACTTTTGTAGTACATTTTTATCAAATAAAATTTTTAATTATATGTTTCATTTAATAGCTTAAAAATTACAGATGTCAAACGTGTGGAATGCAGTTTTCGCAATCACCGCATTTGAAAAATCATGAGCGAACGCATTCAGGGGAGAAACCATATGTTTGTGAGGTAAGCTATCATTTTTTTTTACCACTTTGACTGAAAATATCCATTCTCAAGTCAAAGTAATTAACAATGTCTATTTTGTTTATATTAAACTTGTTTTCATTAATCTATAGAGCTTTTATCAAATCATCAAGATTGGTTATTAATTTAGTATTTCAAGAAGTACCTAACAGCAAATTGTGTTAAGTATGAAACAGATAGCATTTTTAAAAATACCTACTCTCGCCGCGTATCGGCACTTCACAATCCTCTTAAGGCTTAATCTTAATCGCTCCATTGCTTATCTATACTAATATTATAAAGAGGTAAAGTTTGTGATCTTGTGAGTTTGTGGGTTTGTGAGTTTGTGAGTTTGTGACGTTGTAGGGGGTAATCTCTGGATCTACTGAACCGATTTTCAAAATTCTTTTACCAATAGAAAGCCACGTTCTTTCTGAGTGTCATAGGCTATATATTAACCCGAAGAATGAAAAGGCTTTTTCGTGGTAGTCGAATTTGCAAAGTAAGTCGGAGAAAAAACGGTCGAACGAAAACGTTTCTTACGAACGCTGCCTTAACGATGAGAGATATATGATTATGTTCTAGAGAAAAGTTGTAGAGCTTAATAATGCCTACAAAAAAGTCAGCGACAGCATATGTCTAACTTTTATATTTAAGTCACAAAAAGTAGTTTTTTATATTAAAAAAATAATTTAAATCGGTAGGTCATGTTTATTGGTCATATTATCAACAATTATGAATTCTTATCAAAATAAATAAATTTATCGTCTAAAATGTTTAAAACAAAAGACTTTTCCCTTTTACTGCATATAATTTGGACAAATGGTTAAAGAGATAATACAACATATTCGTAGGTATGGACGAACCCGAGCGAGCTGTTTGTCTGTTTTCCTGTTTGTACGGGCTAATCTCCGAATCTATTGGACCGATTTAAATGAAATTTTGCATAGTGGTACCTTATATCCCTGGCCAACATCTTAGATACTTTTCATCCCGGAAAATTAAATAGTTCCCGTGGGATAGTTAAAACACTATAACAACTTATACAGCTTATTACACAAAAACTACTGATTGGATTTTAATAAAACTTTAAAATAATATAGTTCATACATGACAAGAACAAATCGGCTACTTTTAAATCCCAGAAAATTAAAGGGTTCCCGTGGGACAGTCAAAAAACTATAGTAACTTATACAGCTTAGTACACAAAAACTACTAATTGGATTTTGATAAAACTTTACAATAATATAGGTTATACATCAGAATAACAAATAGATCAATTTTTATCCAGGAAAAATATACAGTTCCCGTGGGATAGTTGTTTTCGTTTATTTGTAACGTATTATGTACACAACATAGACCCCAAAACAATAGTTATTAAAAAAATTGTCTGTTTGTCTGTTTGCCTATATGTCTATTTGTCTGTTTTTGTATGCGCGTTTCACGGGAAGATACAATAACTGGTTTTACCGAGTCCTCCCTAGAAACCTTCCGCTGGCTTAACCTTAAGACATACATACATCAAAACAATATACTAAAAAATTGTAGGCCTTGAAAAGTCCTACAGGAAAGTTCTAAATAGTATATGTATATCTCTAAGCAATATCTATTCTTATCTATACCTATAATAAAACTTAGTCAAATCGATGTGCGCGTTTTACGCAAAAAGTACTGAACGAATTTTAACTAAATTTTGTTTGTTTTAGTGATAAATTAGTACTCGGGTCAACATTTAGGATACCTTTTACGACAGGCAAATTATTCATTCCCACGGGAAAACACAATAACTGGTTCGAATCGTCCTTAGAAATTTATATGGCTAACGCTGGCTCAACCTTAAGAGATAGATGAAAACATTGTGCAAGAAAATTGTAAATCTTAAAAAGGTCTATAGAAAAGTTCTACTTATTATATGTCTATCTCCTAAGGTACACTCGCTATAACTATTTTCATTATTATATATTACTTTTTTATTATACGTTATTTATTCTATACGCAATAAAACTGTAGAGGTTAGAAAAAAATGCTAAAAACCGAGTCCGTTCTCTTCTTACATCCCGAAAAAAGAGAAATAGAACAACTGCAGTTTTTTTTTTCAATTTTTTTGTTTCTCTGTCTGTTTGTCTGTTTGTACGGGCTAATCTCTGAAGCTATTGAAATGATTTAAATGAAATTTTGCATGGTAGTACCTTATATCTCCGGTCAACATCTAAGATACTTTTCATTCCAGAAAATTAAAGAGCTTATACAGTTTAGTACACAACAACTTATGCACCTAATTTAGTAAAATTTGGCATGCTGATACCTTATATTGCCGGTCAAACAATAGGTTTTTTCATCCCGGAAAAATGAACGGTTCCCGTGGGATAGATCTGTTTGTGCTTTTCTAGAGGTGAACCCGAGCGAAGCGAGGGTGAGCCGCTAGTATTTTATATTTTTGTTAATATATACGGTCAGGACTTTGAAGTTTGATCTACCACTTTCTGGGGCTGTCTGTGTGCCCGCAAACACAATTTGTAGATTTAGACAATTTTAAAGAGATATACACATATTGAAGTTATGTTTCTCTTGGCACGTTTGGATAAAAATTTGAGATAAAATTTTTACGATGCGCGCGCACACCGACAGCCAAAAAGCGACATGATGAAGTTAGCTGCATTCCTTTTACAAACAGAGAGATGTGACATACAGGATGGGATGAAATCTTTAGCTATTTTTGTTCTGTTAGCTAAAGAAATATAACTTCTTACGTGCGTACATAAGTAAACATACACGTTTTTTTCTATTCTGCCTGCTCATACTTCATTATTTAAATTAATTATTATGAAGGTCTTACTCATGTAGCTCTTAGGTCAAGCACTGTCTTCGAGTCATAGTTCAATTTTATAAAGATAATAATAATAATAGGATGAACATTACAACATGATATATGCATTTGTTTTTGTAACCTATTCTCTAATTAACAATTAACATTAATTAGTCTACTGTCATTAATTTAAAACACTGTTTAACCCAAAACAAAAAAGTGTACACTAACAAAAATAAAAACAAACAACAAAAATAATAATAGTAATAACCAGTCTGTATGTCAGTGTACTAAATCTCCATTTGTGTACTAAATATATGAGTAACGAACTAATAATTGTACTACCAGCCCTTTTTTAAAACAATAGGGAATATGCGTGATTTTTTTATGCAATAGCTAATATCGTTATATAGTTGTAAAAAAATATCCAGCTCCAAAAAACTAAAATTTTGTCTAAATAAAAAAATATCATACCGATACGGATGTTTCAAACGTCCGCGTGTCTTTCAAGCGCTTAGCGCGACGTCAAAGTATCATATTTTATAGAAAAATCCAGCCAAAATCGCTAATCGCTCGGTTATGATAATACTTGGACGTCATATTCGGTCTGACCAATGGCGTGCGTTTATATTTGCACTTTTTAATAATTATTTTCCACATCAAAAAGAGATTACATTAAAAAGTATTTACAAAGGCTTAATTATAATATTATATTATAAAATAATATTATATTATATAATAAAATAGGCAAAAGCAATAAAGATTATAAAAAATATATTTTACCTTTATTTAAATTACAAGCATATTACTGGAGATTCGAGAGCTTAAACTCGTTATTTCCATTTTAAAAAAAAACATTAAATTGCTTTTTTCTATACCTGAATACAAAAAAAACTATCCAAGATTTTTATATTTATTACGTATACAAATAATAGTTCAAGTAAAAATGTATATAAAAACAATAATTATAAAATTGTTTGTGTGACGCAGGTATGCGACAAAGGCTTCGCTAGACATGCAACGTTATGGAATCACCGGCGGATCCACACGGGAGAGAAACCATACAAGTAAGGATCTAAAATGTTACATACTTCATACTTTTTACACATTTGTACTTTGATTGAAAAGAAGGGGGGCCTATTGATTTTGTATTCTATATAGCCATAAAACTATCTTTTCGGATTTTTGGATCCCGACGTTTCGAATGTTGTACAGCAATCATGGTCTTAGCAGTCTCTTTTGTATACTAAGTACAATTTAAAAAAAAAAGTTTTCGTAACGCATTCAACAGCTTACTCCCCAGTTCCGAAATCAAGCGTGCGTAAAGAAGTTTTCTTCAAAAGTATAATTATGATGATTTTTAGATGTGACGTGTGCGGCTCAGCCTTCAGTCAAGCGGCTCACCTCAAGAACCACGCGAAGGTGCATTCCGGCGAGAAGCCCTTCAAATGCGACATCTGCACCGCTGCCTTCGCAGACAGATTTGCGCTCAAGCGACATCGGGGCATACACGATAAATATGGTACTATATAAAATACATGTTTGTACAATGTGCCTAGTTTTATGTACTTCATAATAACTAGATTAACCGTTTCCCTGTCCCATGAATCATATATGAACATTTTGATTATTTAACTATTGTGTCTATATTGCGGACAGTTAATCTGTTAATAACATAAATAACCAGATTTATTGTTATTACACATACTTCTCGTTTTGTATTATAAATCATATTATTAAGAAAATATAGAATATGTTTGCTATATTAGTTTGTATGTGTTCAGGTCAAACAGCACCACTACCTTCTAGAATACAACAAAACCAACAAGAGCAGCAAGTGTCTCAACAGCAAACAACCAGTGAACAGCAACAGAACACACAAAATACTGTTGAAATGGAACACAACAGTGAACAAACTCTATGAGTTTAGGATCATATTTAAGTTAAATATTTATACCCCACCCGCACTGTAAGATTTATAAATAATAATTTATCAGAAACTGTATATACACTTATTATTGAATCATAGATCAATTTGTTACTTAAAACTCCATGAGTGGGAAGTGATTTTCTCGCTTGCATAACCATTAGTTTGTGAGGTGCCAGCCACTTGAAAACTATTTTACTTGTTGTATTGTGTTTGGTTATTCCAAACTACTAACAAAAAGTCCAAAATTAGAGATTAAATTGTTTATAACAGTTTTAAATATTTGTTGGAATTCAATGTCTCTTTGAATTTATCCTTGAATTATTTGGTTGAGGGGCACCTTAATAAAACCAAACATCTTGACAGAGAACACTGCCAATATTATTAAGTGTGAGAATGTAAACAACCAATTATTAACAAATTTAGTTTTATTGTATATATACATTTGTGGCCAGGCCTTTTCTGAGAGGCTGTTTAGTTGGGTTTCTTAAATTGAATTAATGATAAGATTTTCATTGGCTGTGGAATTAAGGATAAAGGAGAACTCGTTTGGTTATGACATGAATCAATATGCAATTGGAAGCATGCAGTTGTAACAATTTCTCACACATTGTAAATATGGATTAGAAATGTGGGTAGAATAGAAGCAAAGGTACATAAGTTTTATTAGATAAATTTAAACCAAGTTAGTGGATAAGAACTTACTTAAATGTAAATAGAAAGTTGTATTATTTTTTTTACAAAACTGGTATGAAACTTAGTTTTTTGGTGTAAATCAAAAGATGTAATCGAAGCTTATATAAAAGCAAAATGGATGCATCAAAATGATGCTTTACATTGTTAGACCTAAATTTATAATAATAATTATGATCCATATGCATAGTAAAGCAAAATAGAAACCATTTTTTGTTTGATTTCCAATCACCTGCTTTAGAATTTATAAATATTTGACAAAATAAAGATAACTTTTCTTTAAGGGATTTCTTACAGAAACCCTTCAAAGGAGAGAAAATTAATTAAAGCACCCGAGAATACGCTCTCTTCTTGAAGGTAGCCAGGTCGTTTTTTTGTCCTTGTCGGTTTTGAATTTTATGAGAATAGTATTTTTATTCTTAGGTAAACAATACTAAATATACAAAGAGGCATAGGTTGCGGCTATATCAGTAATACATATTATTTCTATCTTGTTTTAACATTTTTAGTAATTATTATATGAAACATGACATTTACTGCTGTTTTAATTAGATATAACTTTGAAAAAGTGCATTGTGAAATAAAGTCGACTTGATTGCGTGGACAACAAAAAAATATATAATAATTTTAATATTATTGTTATCTAAATACATACAAGTATTGGACTAAATATATGGAAAAAATAAAAACAAGAGTAAATTCATTTATTTTATTTGACAGTATTTAACTTAGAAAAAAAAATGGAATTTAATTATAACTTATTCATATATCCAGTTTTCAGCAGCAGGGGTCCATCCAACAACTTCTTTTTCGGTAAACCATAAGTCTATTTCTTTTTTGGCAGATTCAACACTGTCAGAACCATGGATGATGTTGCGACCGACTTGAATGCAGAGATCACCACGAATGGTGCCGGGTAGAGAATCAGCGGGGTTGGTAGCACCAAGCATTTGACGGCCGGTCTTCACTACATTTAAACCTTCCCATACCATAGGTACGACGGGACCAGAGCTCATGTATTTCACTAGACCAGGGAAGAATGGGCGTGAAGCGAGATCGCTGTAGTGTTTTTGAAGGAGTTCTTCAGATGGCCACACGAACTTGAGAGCCACTAATTTGAAGCCTTTTTTCTCAAACCTTTGCATGATTTCGCCGACGAGACCGCGTTGGACACCGTCAGGCTTAACCATAATGAAAGTTCTTTCACGTTGTTCGGCCATTGTGAAGAGAATAAAATGTAACGATCTAGGTTATCCACACGTATAACGTGTACAGAGGTGTTCTTAAGAAAAGATCGACAAATGCAGCTGAAGTGAAGTGGAGCCGGTCAATGACAAAAGAGATAGGAAAAGGAAATGACACAACTAATGTCACTGTAGTGTTACAAGTTCTAATATTTATCTTCTCTATAGGCACAATATAAAAAAAAACTAATTCAAGAAATCATTAAGTCCATTTTTAAAGTGTTACCGTAGTTTTATAATTTATATCCTTTTATTTATTATAGAAATGAAATTTATGTACCTATATGTTCAGTTATTTATTACTTTATGGGTAGCTTTTTTACATAGTTTGTGATTACGATTTACGATTTCTTTAAGTCGGGCAAATCCCCAGCATTTTATTTTGCTTATGTTACAAAATTAATAAAAACTAGCATTGCCCGCGGCTCCGTCTGCGTTCAGATGACCAAAAACTAAATTCTTAGCTTTAACATATTAGTATACTCTTACATTGCAGTTTTTGTATTTTTTCTCAATAATGAGACATTTTCCCGCGGTAAAAAGTATCCTATATGTTGACCCGGATAACCAGCTACCATCATACCAAATTTCATCAAAATCCCTCCAGTGGTTTTCCTGTGATGTGGTAACAGACAGACAGACAGGCAAAAATTCTAAAAACTAGATTCGGCCTCTGTATCGATAATAATGTCTATTTCAATAAGATTTTCTAAAAGACATTTAATGTACAGATTCGGCTTAGTTACAATTTTACTATATGTATAGATGTAATACTAATAGAGTATATACAATCCCAAAAATTAATCGTTTTTGTTACGTTTTTACTGCTTTTTATGCTTTTTTAGTGCGTAGCACTTATAGATAGTATGTGGGTTTAGGAAAATAAAATGACAGTTGAGCAGATTTTTTTAAATAGAAGGATTAATGTTATAATAGCTCTTTTAGCTTGATAGGAGTTAAAGAT